>JAVANC010000001.1:4216000-4857000 GCA_033319125.1 Parnassius glacialis | reverse complement strand
TAATTGTCTAACTGTGAGTAGACCACTTATTTGATACAGTTTTTCTGTGGAAAAACGTCTTTTTTTAAAATACATGACCTTAAGAAGGGTTCGTTGGGCTCTTTCCAAGTTGAGAAATTGGGTCTTTGCAGCTCCACCCCACACCGGAATGCAATATGTTATGATAGATTGTGCAAGGGATATGTATATTTGGTTTAGAAGATATCTGGGAGAGTCTGACTGTTTAGTATTATCTGGTATTACGTGACTTAGGGTTTTGAATATCCAAATCAATTTTCGGGTCCTACTGATGACATGCTTCAGGTGTGAGTACCACGATAGCCTCTGATCTACAACGAAGCTGAGATATTTAGTGTGAGAGACTTTTTCAATTGTTGGGCAGTCATAAGCTTTGTTTTTAGCATCCTCCCAATTTTAAGGCAAAAGTAAGTCTGCGGTTGTGAGTTGTTAGTAATGCTAAAGCAAATAAAATTTGTTGTAGCTATGTTTAGAGTGAGGAGATTTTGTTGCAACCACAGAGCGACTCGAGCTAGACCACTTTCAGCACTAGTCTTGACAACCTCCCAAGATTCACCAGCAAAAACCACAGCCGTGTCATCAGCGTAAGACAGGATTTTAGCATTTGGTATGGTCATACTGTACAGATCGTTGATATAAATCAGAAATAAGGTTGGCCCCAGAACGCTACCCTGTGGCACGCCATATGATGACACCCCCGCATCCGCATTAGTGAACCCAATCCAATCGCATGAAAACACAATATATCTCACAACAATACATATTATATTAAATTAGATTGTTTAGTGCGATCGCCAAGTCAATCTATGTATCAATCTATGGACTTAATACATTAACCGACTTGGTATTACATGGATCTCACAACTTTTTACAATAGAAGAACTGAGCTGCGAGACTTGGCTTTTTTACAAGTTATGTTTTTGATGGTATCTCATTTCTTTTTGTAGATAGTTATATCTAGGTAGCTATTTACACCTATTATTCCATTATACATATATAGGTACACTGATTCATTCACTGCAAATGCAACTTTGTAATACTATATGTTTATATGGGATTACAAAGTTATTTATGCACCAACTGTGTATTTCGAAAACTGGACCGAAATTGTAAAACATTTTAATTTTTCATTGATTTATATATTAAACAATAATTGTATTCTAAATTTGAAGTTTCTATGTCTGCTAGAAGTGCCTCAGAGTTTTGATGATCGGTCAGTCAGTGAGTGGCAAAATTAAGAAACTTTGAGTAGTTATAATTCTTAAACTACTGGTTCAAATTTAATGAAATTTGAAATATATCGAGTTTATACAATGCCTACTTGGTTAGTAAAAATTCAGGCTTCTACTTTTATCCATAATGAGGTTATAGGGTTTCGGAAATGTCCTGAACTGTTTCGAGAAAAGGATGGTACGGCCGTGCCGCTTTTTTGCTCGACTTGGCGGGGGCACTGCCGTGCCCACAGAAAACAATCTCCACTAATGGTAAAGTGGTGGATGAAGTTTAGACAACTCACTCGTTTAGAAACTCAAAAGAGTCAAAAATTAAACTTAAAAATTAAACTATCACTGTAATGGGCTTTTACTTTTTGTGCTGTAAAGCACCCGAAACGTCGGGAATTAATAAAAATAAGATAAATAAGTTTATTAAACACGAAAAAATCCGTAAAAGTAGTGTTATTCAATGTGCAGTGTTCGCGTAAATATAAGAAATCATTATACTGGTAATATATATTAAATTTTTAAGTAAAAGTGACACCATATTTTATCATGTACATATTATGAAGTTGATGTCCACTTGTAACTTTAAGATAATTTAAATGAATAATTTTCAAAATCCTCCAAACAAAAAGAGTTGATGAACTTCAAACAACAACAACAACTGAACATATTTTCTTGGAACATAGCTAAGAATACTCTTGATTAAGACACTTTTCAAACAAAAAAGAAGTTATTCAAAATCGGTTCAGAAGCTATGATGTCATAGACAGACACTCAGATACATACTACAAACTTATAACACCATTCTGTTTTTGTTGGAGGTTACAAATAATATATATGGGCATAGTTTGCTGCAAAGCTTTTCTTTAGAGGTGTCACTAGAAGTTAGTAAATTCTCTAATTCCTTCAGCTCTAGTAAATACACTTGAATTATATATTCTTTTACAATTCATTCATTCTTCATTATTCTTACAATACTCATGCCATAGGATGATATGGGAGTAGATTCTGTTATACATAGTAAAAAGAACTGTAATATTAAGAGTATTTTTCGCTAATTTAAGCAATTTCCATTCAATCTTTTGTCTTCACATTTAAAAATACTTTACAAAGTAAGATACTCACTAGTCATACAAGTGTATTACACGGTCTGAATTTTGCAGTTCACGCAGCAGCCTCACTTCATTAATGTAACCCTGAGCCAGCTCCTGGTCTGTAGCTAAATATACACACTTCACTGCATATTCATTTGATGTACCAACTTCAAGTACCTGCAAAAATAGTCATTAACTATTCAATTGTGTATACAGGTTACACCTCAAGTTTTATTGAAAATTATTTATAAACTATAATTTTATCATTGTAATATAAAGCTTGCTAAATAGGAAATTTCTAGAAAGCCTATTCTACTAAGTTTTTTTGTTATATATAATTTTTAGCATAACCCTTTACAACCGGACAAAAAAAGTTAAGATTTATTGTAATTTATGATATAGGTCGTATTTATAGAGCAATAAGCCACCTAAGAAAAATACTGGAAAAAATCGGAAAAGCTAGGTTTTCCTGAAAATCGCCTGCACGATCGTGCACTTTAGGATTAGTTTTACATATGCATGTTTGTGCATATTTGTGGATTTGTGTGTTTATTGAGGTAATTAGACAACATTTATGAATTAAATTTTTATTTTTAGAAAAATTAAGTATTACAATTATCAGTCTTAATTATTATTATTAATAAGTATCAATATAAGGAACATTTAGTTATTAAACATTAACAAATTTTTTATGTAATTAAATCACATTATAGTAACTAAACGTTAAAGTAATCATGAAAATTTAACAAAAATAGTAACAAATATAATGTAACAACATTTTTGGAATATTATTAAAAAGATTAAATTAAAATAAAAAACAATTATTTACAATGAAATTTTTTAAAGCAATTCTGTCCTCGAATTACACAAAGATAAGCGTTACATTTCAAGCAACGAATTTTTGTGCGGCTTTTACATGTTTCTAATTGGCCAAATCTAGGCGATTTTAGATCATCGAACACCGGCAAATGATCATACACATCGTACCGTAGTGTTGCCGATGGCATTAGAGCTTTTTTAAATTTCCTCGGCATTATGTTTTCAACTTCCTCCATGCCTTCAGTGCGACGTTTTTCAGGGAAACTCAGTAAGACCTCAGATATCTCAAGACGAAAGTCTAATAAATCTAGTGTTTTATTCCGTCTGTAATTATTGGAAGTGCAATCTATTTTGTAAGCGCGCCAAGCGTTGACTAGAGCTAAATCATAAAAATGAATGAGTACTTTTAGTGTCCATTTCCGAGTTTTTATGAATGTTCGGTAGTATTCAACCTGTTGGTCGAGAACATCCACTCCTCCCATGTATCGGTTATAATTTTGAATTATTTTTGGTGCAGTCACATCAACATAGGCGCGAGTTCGCTTATCCCACCTTTTAACAATTTCAGTATAGTTAGATCCAGTGCAGTTAGAAGCTATCAATACAGATTTATTGTCTTTCCACTTTACCAATACTGTAGGGTCCCTTACCATCTGCTGGCTCTCACCACGATACATTTGACCAACCTTCTTGAATTTTAAACTAGTCTTGTCTATATCTATATATTCTATTCGCCATGATAGTTCCTGTGCTGTGTAGGTTCCGATTTTGTAATTCTTCTATTAATGGAATGGTTGTGAAATGTCTGTCGTGATATAAACAACTTCCTTTGGGATCGCTTCTTGATAAGTGCAAAACTACAGAGGGTCCATGACCAAGATTGGTGTCCCCGAACATTGTCCTAGCCCCTTGATAAATGTCAAAGTCTAACATAAGCCCATCACTTGTTGTGAGGACATAGTTTTTGAGACCAACTGGTCGTGGTTTATTTTTAACAACTTGTCTCAATGGGCATCGACCAGTGAATGGGATCATCTGCTCGTCGATTGAGTAGTACCCTGGAACCCTTTCTTGCTTGTAACAACCATTGCGAACTTGAGTTATCATAGGTTGGACTTTCCACAACGGATTTGTCGACTGTTGTGGTGCAGTATCAGTGCCTACTAAATGCAATGAATTTCGCAATTGTAAGAATCGATTACGGCTCAATTTGCTAGTTATTTTGTCTAGAGAAATGCCACTACGTCAGTACATAGGCAGCCTTGGGAATGGAATACATCCCATTAAAATATGAATACCAAAATGTTTCTGTATCTCAGACTTCGTAGTTTTTAATTCACTCCCAGTCTTTCTCAAATAATATAAATTTGTGCAAGTACTGACCATTTCATAAAACTGGTCATCAAAGTAATCTCGCACGTAATCAATTGGTTGTCTTACCGATTTAATAGGTCGTTCAAGGTACGTATGTTGCTTATCTTCAAACGAAGTAACTCTCCAGCGACTAGGGCGGGAACCAGAGCGACACGGACGTTTAGCAGTTGGTACTACGGAAGAAGATGCTGGTACGGACTGGTCTGGTACTAGACTGCCTTCCACCTGGTCATATCTTTGATTTTCAGCAGGATCTTCGGGTAAACCAAGGTCACCTATATTGTTCAAGACAGCAGGATCAAAAAACGGTTCCTCATCGTCGGAGTCGTCAAAACACTCAATGTCCGAATCATTGCTGTCACCCAACACTTGTAAAATGTCTTCGTCATGCATGCGGCCTAAAAAATTCAAAAATAACCACTTAAATTACATCGTACAACGAAATAAAATAACACTGTAATTATATTAAAAAAGTATAAGTAACACCTAAAATGCACGAACGTGCATCTTTAAATTTGATGCAGAATAAATGAATTAATAATGAACATAATTACAAAAATACGTAATAATATTATGAGTTGGTTTATTACTAAATAGAATTAAATAGTTTAATAATAATATTTCATTAAAACACTAGAAAATAATTATACTTACTTGAAGCGCCTCGCCCGCCAAAATACGCTGCCATTTCCAACGAGGTACTGTGGCGCAGTAACGAGTTACAACTTGTATTATTATGTTTTTTACTAAGGACTATATCATGCACGATCGAGCGATGTCGGTTGCGTTCGGTAAAATAAGTTATGGGAAGCGCTAGATTTTTTCAAAGTTAAATGCACGCTTGACTATGAGTCGGTTGTAAAGGGATAAAAGTCTCATCTGATTACACCATTATGTTTGCTTTCACAACAATGAATCTACCATCTATTTAAGATGATAACATTTTTCTGCTATTTCTCTTAAGGATCTCTCTTAGTGTAAAAATTGGGTATGCACTCTGTTAGCATACAGCAGATGCAGGTATGCAGTAACAAGGCATCAATATAATACACAGTAATATACAAAAAGAATTAAATTAGGTATGAATTATCTTATAAAATTATATACAAAAAATTAGTAATGTTAATTAAATTACCTTGTAAACCTCACTAGAACCACCTGTGCCTAATTTTTTAATAAACATATATTTCTTGTCTTTTATACTAGTGGTTTTAAATAATATCTTTGCACCATTGCCTATCACACCCTGTGGGTAAGAGGGTGTGGCAACACAAGGTGCAGGAATCTGTTTTCTGTTCACTGGAGTTGCAGGTATTGGAGTAGGTGCTGGTTGTGGTGCCGACAACGGTGGTGCCATTTGTTCTGGCTTTATTGGATCTTCTTTGGTCTGACTTTGACCAAATAACTCACATCTAACTTTATCCCTGTTTTGTACAACATTCTGCAAATGTGCTTTTTTCTGACTCAATCGTGAGGAACCAGGTGTAAACTTTCGAATACCAGATTTTATCTTAGGAGTGGCAGATTTAGTTTTATGATTTAGTGGTTTTGAAACCTCTGGTGTTTTTTTGATGGCTGAGCCTATATTATTTTCTTGTGATTGAACACTGTTGTCGTGTAGAGATAATACAGATCGTTTTTTTACTTCTGAATTTAGAAATGGGTTGAATTTCGTGTTCTTATTGGCGCTTTGTATACTGCGATTCTCTTTACTTGGGTAAGTCCTACTTGACAACCAATTCTCAAGAGAATTCTCTTTATTGTCACAGTGTATTTTCTTATCCGAAGTAACATTTTTGATTTCTTTACTGTGTGATTTGAGCAGTGGGGTCGAATGCTTAGTGATTTTACTTTGAATCGGACTTTTCTTTGCAACTGTTTCGCAAGCAGAGTCATCACTATCACTATTTTGAGATGAAAAACTGGAGTCAGGTGTATCAGGCTGAGTTTGTAAGGGCATCAGATTTGCAAGCAACGCTGACATAGGCATTGGTGCAAACTTGATGCTGTTTGAAGTTGATTCTCTATTTCCACTCATGGTTTAAATGGAGACATTCATATAATAAATAATAAATACACTAATACTGTTTTCATTGACACATTATCTACTAGAAACTCTTAAACACTTAGTAAGTAATGGTAATCGTAATTAACTTCACAGAAAAGAAGTATTCCAAATTAAACATTTAGATATTCAACATTTACAAACCATTGAAGCCGTTGAAAACCAATATTTTTAAAAATTGAAATTGTCATTATAGTTTTTTATAACTATCTTCACAGCTCTGGGTTCTAGCTCTTCTAATTCTGAGCTATTGTCATTATCTTTTTTATATCTGGCTTTACGGCTCTGGGTTCTAGCCTTTCAGAGCCTGAAGTTACAAAATAGTACACCGACTGCTTCACAATATGTTGATGCGTCACTTTGAGCAGCCCTTTCGAGATTTTGACAGCAACTTGAGCCAGCAAACAGCTGACAGTTGGCAATGTTATCTCATGGGACCTAAGCAGACAGACACGTTGTCTTGAGAATTACATCACCATCAGAGCATTTGTTTCACCGATTCCACTAATAGTTCACATGTGCAAACATTTAATATACAAAATCGCACCACTTTTAAATATTACAGTTCACTTCAAACCATTATTTAAACAAAAATACAGGACCAGCAATCCACCGACGAGACGGTCAAGTTGCCACCAAAACTCTACCAATGAATATGGTTTAGTTATACAACGTTTTTTTATATAGGATAAGGTGACAAACGAGCACAAAGTCTACCTGATGGTAAGTGGTTTCTGTGGCCCATAGACATCTACATTTATCCTCAATATAAAATCAAAATGCATTTGCGTTATCACCCGTGAGGACTAAGATGGAATGCCTCTTTTTCAGTATAAAGGGTCTCCGGTTCTCTACACTCACCATACGAAACAAAGCAGTGTTAAGCTGCTATTTTACGCTGGTATTCTGTAAGTGCGTGGTCCTTCCCAGGTCGAGCCGATCCATTCGTGTTACAACTATACTACAAATATAGCTGCAACATGGCTTTACCACGTATATAAACGATACTCGCCGAGAACAGACGCGTAGGCACGAGTAAAAGCATGTAAACGACTTGTTCGAGTGTTATCATTACACAGCCTGAGTATTCGCCTGTTTCCTATTTTTTTTTCTTTGCACGAGTAAAAGAAATGCTCGTGTGTTATTCGTATCGGTGTTTACATACTTGTCATTATTCGCTTATTTTCTTGTAAAACCTACTGTGATAGATTGGAGTATCGAATCGACTATTTTTATAGGGTCCTAGAAATCAGTTTTAAATAAATATTAATGAAAAAAAATTGTTAATCAGCAGACAGACACGTTGTCTTGAGAATTACATCACCATCAGAGCATTTGTTTCACCGATTCCACTAATAGTTCACATGTGCAAACATTTAATATACAAAATCGCACCACTTTTAAATATTACAGTTCACTTCAAACCATTATTTAAACAAAAATACAGGACCAGCAATCCACCGACGAGACGGTCAAGTTGCCACCAAAACTCTACCAATGAATATGGTTTAGTTATACAACGTTTTTTTATATAGGATAAGGTGACAAACGAGCACAAAGTCTACCTGATGGTAAGTGGTTTCTGTGGCCCATAGACATCTACATTTATCCTCAATATAAAATCAAAATGCATTTGCGTTATCACCCGTGAGGACTAAGATGGAATGCCTCTTTTTCAGTATAAAGGGTCTCCGGTTCTCTACACTCACCATACGAAACAAAGCAGTGTTAAGCTGCTATTTTACGCTGGTATTCTGTAAGTGCGTGGTCCTTCCCAGGTCGAGCCGATCCATTCGTGTTACAACTATACTACAAATATAGCTGCAACATGGCTCTTTACCACGTATATAAACGATACTCGCCGAGAACAGACGCGTAGGCACGAGTAAAAGCATGTAAACGACTTGTTCGAGTGTTATCATTACACAGCCTGAGTATTCGCCTGTTTCCTATTTTTTTTTCTTTGCACGAGTAAAAGAAATGCTCGTGTGTTATTCGTATCGGTGTTTACATACTTGTCATTATTCGCTTATTTTCTTGTAAAACCTACTGTGATAGATTGGAGTATCGAATCGACTATTTTTATAGGGTCCTAGAAATCAGTTTTAAATAAATATTAATGAAAAAAAATTGTTAATCATCATCATCATCATTCTACGAGCACTTAACCCTATAGAGGAGTAATACATGTGAATTGAAAAAAAAAACAATTTGGTCAACTAGCTACAGTGCGCGGGGAGTTGTGATCGCTCCGAAGTACTCCAAAGTATTCCGAAGAGATTCCGAACACGATCGCTAGGGCATGCGATATCGATAAGTTTTTCGTTTTTATTTAATACATGCTTTCAGTATCAGTAACTAGATTTTGACTGTGACTTCAATTTTCCTGTGCAACTGAGAAACGCAATTTTAAATAAACTAACATCTTCATCATTCGTATCAGATAAAATAAAAATAAAAAAAAAATTGTAGCTGAACTAAACGAGTTTTAAATAAACTTTTAGTGATTTGTTGAACTTTAACATAAAAAAGCCCCCGTAGGAAATACGCAAGATAGTTCGGCTCGAGATCGAAGCACTACGATACGGATAGATTGAAATGGGAATAAAAAAGGATTTTCACATTTATTTATTATGTTTATTTTACTGTGCTGTTATTGATTTTTAAAATTAATTAATTTTGTATATACTCTCCTAACTTACCCTAGGGAAATATATGACGTCATAAATCGCCGCCTTTTTCGTACTGTGAGCACTGGCGCTTTCGAGGTAAGGTGCTTTCAGTACTATGATCACGTGATCAAGAAATATAACAGCGCCTAGTTTTTTTTTTATAGGATAGGGTGACAAACGAGCACACGTCCACCTGATGGTAAGTGGTTGCTGTGGCCCATAGACATCTACATTTATCCTCGTTTGCGAATCAAAATGCAGATGCGTTGTCACCTGTGAGAACTAAGATGGAATGCCTCTTTTCCAATAAAAAGGGTTCTCTACACTCACCATACGAAAGAGCAGTGTCAAGCTGCTATTTTACGCTGGTATTCTGTGAGAGCGTAGTTCTTCTTCCCCGGTCGAGCCGACTCATTCGTGCTACAACTATACTACTAATATAGCTGCAGCATGGCTCTATCACGTGTGAAACGAGTTTTTACAGCTTACAAAATTGATTATTATTATTAATTAATATTGTTATTCAAATAAACTTGGACATAAAGTTTTAAAAGCAACAACATTCAAATAATAATTTTTCTTGTTGAACAGAAAATGTGTACATGATAAATATTTTCATTTCAAAACAGTGCCGAAAAATGGGGATGACAGTATATTATTCTATAAAACAAAACCCAAAGAGATAAATGAATTGAATTTGAATAATGATTAACATGCCTAAGTATAAAATTTATTTTAATTTAAAATTTCAAGTCTATATATATATATTATATAAATATTGCTTTCAAAGTGGCCAGTTACATAAAACGATAAATAGTTAAAGACCTAATATTAGATGGTAAGAAAAGTCGAATTAATTACGCAGTATGTTTATTAATACGAGATATAATATATTTACACTATTGAGAAATACTGATTTAAATGGTAAATTATTTACAAAGCAATACAAATACAATATTAAGAGGATTTTAAGTCTTATGCTGTAATCATTAATGTTTAATCTTCACTAGACTTGGTGGGATACCTACATTCCGGGGTTCCACACTCGCATTTCATCCACTTTGATTTTACCGCCCAGAATTCGTCACCATAGTCAAATCTGTAAAAGATAGTATAATATATTAAAGAAAGTGTATACACTGGTTTAAATTAAATAACAAATAAATTGTATGCGTCAGTGGGTAGAAAATTTGTTTAATATATATATACAGAGTGTCCCAGTAATGGTGGATAATCTGGTACGTACGTGTTCGGGCTGGGGTGAGGTGGCCTCGGTTCCCTAAAAAAAAAATTCTATCCCGAACGGTTCACGGTCTACGCCATGTTTTATAAAATTCCGAAACTTCGTACTTCTGCTGACGTTTGTGATCATCACGTCCGCAGTTTAATGCCTAGATCGGATTTTTTTCTTTAAGTGTGTTCCCTAATAATGATGTTTCTAAATTATCCTTAAAAGTTTTCAACTACTATTGGTACTATTTTACAAGACGGCACTAAACATAAGTTTAAATTTTTTACTTTATTTAACTGCTAAGTTTGAGCACCTGTGGTGAAAAAAAACGTATAGGATCTGTGTGGCCAACCATTTAAAAAGTTTGCCTATATCATAAGGATTCTAAAACATTAGCATACTATGTACTTAATGTCATTACTTACTGAGCTATAGCCGTTAATGTGTAAAAGTAGGCATTTCATTACAAAATTACAAAATTATTGGCAGATAGTTTTTTTAATCATTGCATGTCTTTATTAGGTAAGTACATTTGTCGTCCTTGAAAATTTTACTTTACTGCCTGCTCGCCTTGTTTGGACGAATTCTAAGCTGTGTGAGCGAGACAACAAAAAATCTAATGGGTTAATATCCCCCTAAACGGGTTAGGGCAGTTAAGATGGAGTTGCAATTCTGGGCTCGAGGCTGCTTAACTGTGTTAACCTCGCGAGGCTGTTATCTATAGGCGTTTACTTTTGTAAACAAAGGGTCAGTGTCAGTGTGTGTTGTGTTGTGCAGCAGGATGTTGGTATCATTGTAACTTGTTGGGTGTAGCGTGACAGTGATCGTCAGTGTGTTGTGTTGTGCAACAGGATATTGTGGTTTGACATTGTAGGTGTAATGTGACAGTGTGTTGGGTGTGGTGTGGCGTGGTGCACAAAGTGGACTGCGTGTGTGTGTGTGTGTGAGTGCGACGCGTACGTGAGCTCCTCGCCGGCGGACAGGTCCCGGGCGGCGAAGAGCGCGACGACGGGCAGGCGCAGGTCGCGGCGCCGCGTGAACACGCGCACGGGCACGAGCGCCGCGCGGCAGCTGTGGTTCACGAACCGCGCCGCGCTGCCGTACGCCGCCGCGTCCACGCACAGCTGCTGCTTCAGCGAGCACTCCTGACTCAACGGATACGCACAAATTATGAACAATGTAGTCTACTCTTCTGTTTATTGTTTTTTTATTCACTGTTAGTACTTATTTAAAATTTATTAAGATAGACGATTGTGTAGTGGCGGTGTAAGAATATCTACTACACCATATCACCCGGTGGGTATCGCTTACGACACCCTGTTGCATACACTTGCAGATCTACTAATCCTGTACAAATCAGAATTTGGGCAGCAGCATCTACCTAATAACTACTAAAAATAAAAAAACTGCCGTTGCCAACCCCCTTGCTGAGTGAGACAAATATGGCAAAATCCCCCCTAACGAGAACTTCAGTGTAAAATAGCAGTTTAATGCTGCTGTGTTTCGTATGGTGAGTAAAGAACCGGAAACCTTTTTTACTGGAAATGAGGCATTCTATCTTAGCCCTCACGGGTGACAACGCATCTGCATTTTGATTCGCAAACAAGGATAACAGCCACCACGTAACATCAGGTGGACTGTGTGCTCGCTTGTCACCCTTATACTATAAAAGTGTTTTTCAAAATAATTGTACGTATCGAAATTGTAGTTACGAAAAAAGTAACGAAATCGTTGCTATTGTTACTAAATTGTAACTATTAAACCACGTGTACACTGTAATTTAAATTTTTCCAACTTTTTACTTCATATTATTAAAAATAAATCAGATCTTTGAAGTTTTCCGATATTTGAAGCATTTTAATATGTTTTACAATTAAATCTTTGGGTACCGTGTCCTTATCCTCACGGATTGTTTTACGGAACTTTAATTTGTCTTTTTTACCGATAATAAAAAAAAAAGATATTGTGTATAATGTTTCTGCTACATTGATATGTTCAATTATGCCAACATAATATTTCCAAGAATGTCCTATATATAATTTCGTAATAGTACAGTATCTTCTATATTAAATATTTAATTCTCCGCAGTATCAGAGTATTACCGCTTTGTTCCCTTTCCTTCATTACTCATCTCTGGCTCTTTCTGAAATCATAAATCTGTATTTCTTTCTCTCTATTACGCTTATTTATTCTTATTATTACCTCTTTATCTGTCTTACCAATCTGAATTTCATCCTGCTCTTTATCATTTTTAATCTGTAACTCTTCCTCTATCTCATTAATTTTCATCAACTCAACTTTTACATGGTTGAGTAAACGTCGTCTCTAAGCAAGACGTCTTGTATAGGAGCGACATCGAACGTGCAGCCAACAAAATGACTAGAGTGCGCGTGTCTGATCCGACATAAGAAAAAATCTTATAATATGTGTGGTCTCATATACCAACCACTGCGACTGAATTTCTTATAAGACATTTCTCATAAGACACAAAAAATTTTCTTATACTGTGCAAAAGGGCTTAATTTACTCACCTACATAGTAATGCTTATCACTACTACACCAGTGTATACGTTACTTAAGACTATACAATTTCATAACATTACGAAAAGTTACGAAATTGTTAGTGAAAAGTAAACCGGCACGTTTATCGTTTACATGAAAGCATATGTTCCGATATATCAGTCTGTTCAACATATGAACCATTAAATATATAATTTTTTTAAAATACCCATAAGAAAAGTCAACCGTTACTAAATTGTTAGAATATTATTTAAGCACAAGGCGTAAGCTTCAAGTCTTGATTTCTTTTAAATTCAATATGGCAGGTACAGCTAAAAATTGACCAATCAGAGATGGCCGAGTGTTACCAGTGTATTAAGATCAGAATGCGTTCAGAAAGTGAATACACGATCGAGTAATTAGTGTTACTAAGCTTGTATAACGAAATTGTAAAAAAGTCGTGACACGTTATTATTGCAATTTCTTGTTTTATTTATTAGTAAATCTAAAAAAAATTGTGATTATACCGAATAGATTAGAATTTACTATAAAAGGTGAATATTGTAAAAAATAAAACGACATAAAAGAACTTTATGTAGTGAGGCGGGAATCTTGTGGGGAGTAGCAGTGACATTTCATATTTGTATGAAGGTTAAAAGGCAAGGTGTAAGAAAAAAATGCTAATAAATAATTAGGACGAATTAGAACATTCTAATATCGTTTTGTTAATGAATGAAGTGCTAAGCTATTTTTATTGATAAGGAAAAATGGAAGACCGCTACCTACACATTTTAAAATAATGTTTAAATGTTAGTGACATACATACTTTATTTCGAAAAGGTACAATTATCTTGAAAAATACTCATAAAAAAAGTAAATCGGTGTACCCCAAGGCTTTTCTCAAGCCTGTTACTTAAGATTCTACTTTGTGTGAAACGGCAGGTCGTTTTAAAGAGAAACTAAACAGGCCGTCTGCATTTTATTTCGTAGTCAAGGATAGATGTAGATGTCTATGGGCCGCAGTGGCCAATTACCACCATCAGGTGGACTGTGTGCTCCTTTGTCACTCACACACACACGCGTACGCACCTCCAGCAGGTCGGGCTTGAGGTCGAGCGCGAACATGTACTGATCGCGCGGGCGCTGGTCAGCGACGGCGCGCGGCAGCAGCTCGCCGCAGTAGAGCGCGACGGGCGCCCCGCGGCGCACGCGCTGCAGCGTGCGCAGCGCCCAGCCGCGCCGCGCGCTGCGGAACACCTGCGCGCGCACGCCCAGCGACCCGCCCGCCTCCACGCGCGACACCACGCGGTTGCTGCACTGCCGCTGCCGGATTACATTACTTTAAGCCCCGAGAACCACGGAACGATACGGGTACGGGGTGAGGAAATCAAAGGTGCGATACGTCTGGTACGGCTATCGCCGGATTCGCTGCCAGAGCGCGGCGATTAAGGCGCTGACAGCAAAAAGCTTCGACGTTTCACTATTTTGTTTTCAAAACTACAACAAATACATGAGCGAATACAAATATAGTTATTTACAATCATGTACAACCACGAATATGTGCACGACATAAATTTTACAAATAACATGCCAACCCCGAATATGTCCACGACATCAATATTACAAATTATATGCCAAACACAAATATATACACGACATAAACATTACAAATTATATGCCAACGACGAAAATGTACGCGACATCAATATAACAAATTTGATTTCAACCACTACGTTCAGCTCTAATCATTGCAACGCACCACCACCCCAGTGACCACGTTACCAAAACTCACGCACACTAACAGTCGTTGCTGAGTAGTCTTAGCATATGATATAAATTTGTATGTGCATTAAATTGCATATATTGTAATGTTTTGTGAATGAAATGCTTTTTCATCGCTGAACGACGTCTAGTAATAACGATATTACCGCCGAGACTCCTGGTAAAACCTCACTCTCACTGCGGCCAAGACACCTTTAGCCGTCAGAACCTATCATCATCAGCCTTGTGAGTCTGCTTGACTGCTGGCAGTGAGAGAACCCCATCACCTAATCCTGACATCTTGTCTCTGACCGTCTGTTACCTTAGGTCTCATGATGCAGACATCCCGTTCTTATATAATATGTATATATTTATTTGGTTAGGCTAGGGTATAGACAGTTAGGGCCTGCTAGGTATAGGGAACTTAAGGTCCGCAGGGTGTAATACTCCTTATGTGCAGCCAGGTACTAGAGCTATTGAAGAGTAATTAAGTTAATATTTAAACAAACAACTACCTGACTGTACACACTAATATGTGCGCGACATAAAAATAACAAATTTCAGCCAACCACGAATATGTGCACGACATGAATATTACAAATTGCATGTGAACCGCTCGCTAACGTATCCAAACGTAACACGTAGAAAGTGACCAGACCAAGCCGCACTAATCGCGCACGTGCGCAGGTGTGGAATTGCCTTAAATAGAATATTTTTGATGTGTAACATCTTTCCTCTCGAATTTCTGCAATTTGTGGGAGTGATTTCGTGTAAAGTGAGCGCTCGCTGTGACAGTAAAGTGTGCTGTTAAATAAACTAATTTATATGTGTAATATCTTTATTACGTATTGTACTGTTAAGTTCATAAAAATGTATTTACAACAATAAATATATTTTAAGATAATAAGTGTCTAAGAAAAGTATAGATCAAGTAGAGATCATTGATAAAAAATGCAAGTGATTAATAATCATTGGAATAACTATTTCAGTAATTTAGCTTTTTTAAATTTTAGGTTAATTTCTGTCAATGCTCAGTAGATCTTTTTAATTATAGTAAAACAAATAGCTATTTACACGATGCAATTTTAATGTTGCTTATTACCAAGGTGAGATATAATTTTTTTTATATAATATAGGGTGACAAACGAGCACACAGTCCACCTGATGGTAAGCGGTTGCTGTGGCCCATAGAAATCTACATCTATCCTCGTTTGCGAATCAAAATGCAGATGCGTTGTCAGCCGTGAGGACTTAGATGGAATGCCTCTTTTCCAGAAAAAGGGTCTCCGGTTCTTTACATACGAAACACAGCAGTTTTAAGCTGCTATTTTACGCTGGTATTCTGTGAGAGCGTGGTCCTTCCCCGGTCGAGCCGACCAATTCGTGCTACAACTATACTACTAATATAGCTGCAGCATGGCTCTAACCACGTATAACATGTTACACATCATACGCGACTACTGTAAGGTCCGCTTGTTTTTTTTAAATTCAATATAGAAAACAAGTAATTCTTCTTCAAAATATATTTTTACTTTTACCACTGATTCGGAAAGAAACCTCTAGAAAAAATCAGCAAAAAAAACCCAGCGGGACTTTAATGCAATAACAAATGAGCTACTTGATAGTAAGTAGTTATAGCAGCTTATTGACCAATGTTACACAACCAACAAGCAAAGAAGTTATATACATACTTATTTAAAACTTTAACTTTAACTTCTTTGTGGTAATGTTAATCCTTATATGGGGCAAGATTAAAAAAAAAAGGATAATGGTATCCGTCCTATTCCAGTTGGTTCCACGTTTCGACGCTAACTTCAAAATTAGCTTGCAGGCACATAATCTCTAACCTTAAGACCAAATTTCAGCCTACTCAACTAGGCTTTGGCACCAGAGGTGGCTGTGAGGCGGTGGTACATTCAGTGCCTACATTTTTTTAACATACTCTGATCCAGATGTTCTTGTGAAGGTCGACCAAAGAAATGCTTTTAACTCTATCGAAACCCTGCTGAAAGAAGTGGCTAACAATACCCCGAAATTTATCATTACGTTTGGCAATGTTACAGTCAAAATAATAACTTGTTTTACGAAAACCATATTATCGATTCGAGTCGGTGTTCAGCAGTGTGACCCACTAGGTCCAGCACTTTTCAGTTTAGAAATTCAACCCATTATTTCAAATTTGAAATTCAAGCTGACTGTCTGGTACCTGGACGATGGTACACTGGGAGGTAGAGCAGATGACGTCCACAGTGATCATACTCATATTTTTCGAAATTTTAAAAATATTGGTCTTGAACCAGATAGTAATAAATGTGAAATATTTATTTCCAATAATTTATCTAATTCTAACAGAGACTAAAAAACTGTCAATACTGAATCGCTATACCTGCTAGGTGCCCAATTGTTTTTCGATAGTATTAAACCTGTTTTAATCTGTCAAGTTCCACCAACCAAAGTGTATAGTAATATTTAGAAGGGACCCCTCAGAACCAAAGAGTATATAATCACTACGTTTACATGTTATTTATAAGAATTAAACAACTAAAATTCTAAAAAATTTATCAGAATTAGTTTCGTTAAAGCATATGTTATTGTATTATATTAGATTCGTTATTAAATTACGCTGTTCTAAATTAAGAGAATGTACTTCAAATAACGAGATTGCGCCTTTGCCGTCCCGTTTACTTCATATACATAAGTCTATTTCCTTCGCCGCGGGAGTGTAAGAGGCAACTTCAAAATAAAAAAAAATTAAGTAGGTACAAAATAAAGTTTGTTGATTAGTTTTTTTTTATATAAAAGGTAAGTAATTGCACTGTTTTTAAAAGTTATTTGCTTATATTTTTGGTCCCGTTTCGTTAACGTATGAAATAAAGTAATCAGAAGGAACTGAAAATGAGATATAAAGTGTGAGTTATCACTATAAATCATGTAAAAAAAAAAAAACAAATATATTCCACAAAGTCCAATATGCGAAACGTTTTATGTTATAATTTCGATATATCGTGAATATTATGGCTAAGTAGCTTTCAATAAAAATGGCGTTGGTCAAAGATAGCGTAATAAAGTATATACCTATGATTGAATTTTTGTTTATTTACGCAAATATCGCTCACCTCAGCAACGCTGCCCTAAACATTGCACAGGAGCACCCGCGTTCCGCCGAGATAAATAAAAAATGTTCCGTCTTTTTTTTCTCCTATTACATTTATCTTATTACTATTACAACAAACACTTACCATTACATACTATTTTAAGTCTGCTACTAAACATAGGCCTGCCCATATATTGCCGCATAAGGGGCCTATTTGTCATAGCTGCCACTATGCAACAAGGTACGTGTACCGTGTACTAGAACGGTACACCATAATAGGCTGTAACTTTCACTTTTAACTTTCAACTAAATCTAAAATGCATATATAAAGTCACGTTATAAGTCGTTTCAATGTTACAAGTAGTTATCTAACGTGACAAAGTTACGATGATTTTTCACCGTGACTTTTTCGTAACCGGAACGATGTTCACGGTTATTTAAAAATAACCCTTTTCCCCGAATCTCTTACGGCATCCACGAGATGACATGGATATTCATGTACCGCCACTACAAGGTAATTGATAATTTCTGAAAACATTTTATTTATCGACAACGTCTTGCAATCGTCGTTTCTCTAGCGTTCACTTGACCTTCATACAAATAATTCAATATTTTAATTGTTGATATTTTTTTTATATTAAGATAATACAGTAAAATTAGTTGGTATAATGACTACGTTATTTTTACATTTATCTAAAAAATAAATATTACCATAGCTCTGACTAAGTTGGTGATATAAAATGTTGGTGTCTGAGTGGTTAAAAGCAAAATTTGATCAGTTTTTAAACCACGTTGACAAAATGTATAAATTAAACCCCCACACTGCTCTTACTATTTTAAAATATTATCTCTTTGTACCTAGATTTACATACTTACTCCGCTCGAGTCCAGTCTGGAAATGTTCGGATATTTTAAAAGATATTGTATAATAATCTTAAAATAGCTATAGAAAAAATTCTAAATTTAACTTTAAATACCACCGCCTGGACTCAAGCTACTTTATCTACAAAATTTAGTGGTATTGGTGTGAGAAATGTTTCTAGCGTTGCATTGCCTGCTTTCCTTGCTTCCGTGCATAGTGTCAGTGACTAATGTAACATAATTTTAAATAATTAAGTAGTCCTGTGCTTTGCTACGGAGGCAGGGCAGACATGGCGAACGCTCTGTCCCGTCGAAAATGTTCCACTGGAAGTTAACTAACAAAAACAGTGGGATATTCCGCTGGTACAGAGCGTGCGTGATCTTGGTCACTATGTAAATTATGAAACAAATCTCTCTTGTTTGTTTCATAATTTACTACTTCACTAAGGAACTCTAGTCACTGGTTACACGCTTTACCATCAAGTAATCTTGGCACATTACTTGATGGAGAAAGCTCGCCGTAGGAATCCGATTGGGAGCGTCGATTTGTCAACCCCATCAGTGCACCTGTGGTAGTATCGACAAGTTTGGGTTCCACGGACTTTCATGTAAGAGAAGTGCTGGTAGGTTTTCACGGCGCGCTTCTTTGAACGATGTCATCCAAAGGGCTCTTGTCTCTATAAATGTTCCCTCGGTTTTAGAGCCTTGTGGAATATTTAGAGACGATGGCATGGGACCCGACGGTATGACATTGGTGTCTTGGGAGAGAGGTAAAGCCCTAGTGTGGGATGCTATTTGCGTAGACACTTTGGTGGCCTCTCATCTCAGGGTTACCACGTTTAGAGCCGGGGCAGCTTCAGAGGCAGGTGAACTGAGTAAGTGGCGCAAATATGAGTCTCGGAGATATGACTACATATTTGTACCATTTGCTGTAGAGATTATCGGTTCGTGGGATCAACGTGCGATGAAGTTCCTACAGGAACTCCATCTGCGGCTGGCCGTTGCTGCTGGTGATAAGAGAGCTGGCTCTTTTCTCGCTCAAAGGCTAAGTATAGCCATTCAGCGGCGAAACACAGCTAGCGTTCTTGGCACGATACCAATAACAATTAAGACCTGGGTTTTATACTATTTTGAATATTCTTAAGTCACGTAAGTGAGTTGAGTCACGTCTTTGAAGACGTGCTGCTATTTGCATGGCAGGCGGTGCCGTATGGTAGATGACTTCCTGATGGCACTATGTTGAATATTCTTAAGTCACGTAAGTGAATTGAGTCACGTCTTTGAAGACGTGCTGCTATTTGCTTGGCAGGCGATGCCGTATGATAGATGACTTCCTGATTGCTTGCAAGTTCTCGGTAGGCATATGTAATTAGCTACTAACAATTAGTGGTAATTACTACATTCAAAATATTGTTCCTGAACCAATCTTTGTAGGTAATTCCAAAAGCCTGAACTGAACAGTAATAGGGTTGCTGATAAAAGCGCCTAATATAATTGACATAAATCAAAGAAAAATTATCCTACTTTTGGGGAAATTGGGTAAAAATAAAATAAAGTACTAACCAAGTTGCACCCGCATGTTTCGTTGCACTCGAACAGCATAGGGGGGTCGTGGAAGGGGAACCCCGGCAAAAGGCGGCCGCCACTGTACCAGTTGCGTACGCCCAGCAAGCTGCAGGCGCACGATGTGCTCCCGCACTCGCCCGATCGGCACTCGCAGCCCTAGATAATTGACATTTCATATTTTTAGCATGTTCTATTGAGATTTTATTTAAGATAATGTGCTATAATATATGTTAAAATTATGGAAACACAATACTTAACCCAAAATGTGAATAAGATTTAAGGAGAATCTGTATAACTAAAGAAGTTGCATAGTCGCGGCGCCAATCTTAGCGAACGCTTCCCGACGCTTCGGGTGCTTTCCAGCACCCATAGCCACGGGGGACTGAGATGATTGCCGTCCCGATCTCAGAGTTAACCCGGAGTACATTCAGCTTTTTAATTATTAGTTTTGATCCGATATACGCATAATGAACTTACTGTCTCTTGAAGTGTCGCAGTGGTATGCTTGGGTTTAGTTTTAATTTTATTAATTACAGGATCCCAAGCAGGTGGTAGTACCCAGGCTCTCTTTTTTTTTCTCTCCCTATCTATTGAAATTATCAATATATAATTTCAATAGTCTCACGTATCATCCTTGCCAGGAATCGATGTTCTTTGGCGAGAATTTGTGGTCTATCAAATTTAAAAAAGTGAAAGTAGTTTTATTCAAAAAACTAAATACTTTTTTTCATCTTTTTTTAATAATAATTGTAAATTTTTATGTGCTACTAAATCCTCAAGATACATTTTTCTAGTCATCATTCCGAATCGAATGAGCTATCGCACATATCTTTAGGAGCGGGAACAAGAATTAATACGTTTTTAACTTGTTGACTACACTAAATGTACTGTGTGTGTGTGTTTGTGTGCGTACGTGCGTGCGTGTGCGTGCACGCCCGCGCGCGCGCGCGCGTGCGTGTGTGTGTGTGTGTGTGTGTGTGTGTGTGTGTGTGTGTGTGTGTGTGTGTGTGTGTGTCATGAGCTGAACAGCATGGTAGCTGGAGTTTTCGCGTAAAATATTTTTATGTCACTATTTGGTTTATAAAAAATATATAAAATTATAGTGGTACATTACCACTCTACGATTCATTTAAAACACTATTTTAAAATAGGTGTAGTACCCTATTGCAGTCAAATACCATACCCTACATATTTTTACAGGTATCTTTATTGAAACAGGCTCTAGTTTAAACCTAGGACTAAATGTATTTTGTAATAAGGCAATGTTTGTATTTTAGATTATTCATTTAAAATGTCTATATAAAAAATAATTTGATATATTTTGTAAAGATCCATCTAAGATATGCACAAATGTTCACGAACGTACCTCGTGTGTGACGGTCGCGGCACAACAATGCAGTGCAACAATACAACATATACCGTATATCCGCGTACCTGCAGCGTGGCGAGCGACGTGTCGACGGGCACGGGGCTGGGCGTCACGTGCCGCGTCACGTACGTGAAGTCGTCGGGCAGCGGCGTGTCGTCTATCTCGTTCACGCACGAAACTGGATACAGTTCACGCCCGTTGGAGATGTCGCTGCAACAGTGATTTTTTCACCTTGACACACATTTCTAAGGGGTTACATAGGGCACTCTGAAAGTTCTTCTGCGCTCCTGACCAATGGTCCTTACGTTTTCAAAAATTGTTAGAACTAATGACGGCTTTGTGGCGCAGTGGCTTAGCAATGAGTTGGTGCGCTGGGGGCCGCGGGTTCGAATCCCGCACAGAACAAGAATTTGTATGGCCTGCAAATCTGCAAATAATTGTTCCGGGTCTGGATGTTTGTCCTTGTGCAATTTGTGTTTGTAACCTGCCTCCACATAAATTGTTTTATTTATGGGTTACGCAAAACTGCCAGTGTACCCCAGATATTATGTAAGCAATTAAGTACAATATTTAACAACATAAAATCCGATCGCATTATATCTGAATACTGGCTGTACACTTATGATTAGCTTAATCACAAATAAATAACCTATGCAGCGACAGTAGCCAAATAGTTTGACGGACGCGGAATGCCATCTGGGAAATTCGTGTGTTCGAATACGCCATTCCACTACTGTCGCAAACACCAGATGGAAGTTAGCGTAGAACATTCTTTTTTTTAACTAAACGATATGCCAATTAATTGCTCCATAAATGCTCCAGTTGAATCCGAAATTGCTCCACCTCTATTGTTATTAGTTAATTTATAAATAATTTTTAAAAATTTAAGTATCCAAAATTTAATTTTGCTATAAAATATAAAATATCTACTTTTTTAAATTAAACTGTATGCCAATTGATTACTGCTCAATTGCTCCTCATTCCTTAAATGCTCCAGCAGAATCCGAAATTGCTCCAACTCTATGGTTATTAGTTTATTTATAATTAATGTTTAAAAAATTTAAGTATCCAAAAATTTAATTTTGGTATGAAATATAAAATATTTACTTTTTAAAATTAAACTGTATGTCAATTAATTGCTCCTTAAATGCTCCAGCAGAACCCGAAATTGCTCCACCTCTATTGCTATTAGTTAATTTATAATTAATGTAAAAAAAAAATAACTGTCGGAAATTTAATTTTGCTATAAAACATAATAATAATAATAAATTTTATTTATTCACTTAGTTTACACGCAGGGTATCTTAAACTATTACAGTAGTCGTTTTGATTTTTTGGCAACTTACTGGTAAGATATGGTTGATCGTTAGCAGCTGTACTAGTTTTATGGTAAAAACTGTATTACAGACGCTAGCGCCTTCCACCGGACATTATAGGAAACAATTTAAGAAATGCCTTGTTTAGTACTACATATTATTATTGAAACCACTACATATGGAGACATTACTTAAGTATAAAAGTGAGGGATGGAATTGCGAGTGTACACGTAAAAGTTAGTAAATGAGTGTGTGTGTGTGTGTGTGTGTGTGTGTGTGTGTGTGTGTATGTGTGTGTGTGTGTGTGTGTGAGTGTGAGTGTGTGTGAGAGAGAGAGTATTAGTGTGTGCATAAGCCCTGCCCTATTTTAAACATCTTGGCATTGGTTGTGCCAAAGACAGCAATCGTCACTAAGTGTGTGATGAGTACGACTTTATCATAAGATGTGGTTTAGTTATCTCTATAGGGGGATCGTAAAAGCGCCTCTGTATCCTCGTATGAAAGTCTCTGCAGCCACTGTTTCAGTTCCTGTTTACACTTTCTTGCGGTAGCTTTATAGATATTAAGTTCTTAATTAATCCTATTGTACACATGATTTTTTTTATAGGATAATGGTGACAAAAGAGCACACAGTCCACCTGATGGTAATTGGTGCTGCGGCCCATAGACATCTACATCTATCCTCGTTTGCGAATCAAAATGCAGATGCGTTGCCACCCGTGAGGACTAAGATGGAATGCCTCATTTCCAGTAAAAAGGGCCTCCGGCCACCTGCACTCACCAAGCGAATTGCAAAGGTAAACCTCTACTTCACGCTGGTATTCTGTGAGGTCGTGGTACCACCCCGGTTCGAGCTGGCCCATCCGTGCGACAGCAAAAGCTGCCGCGTGGCTCTACCACTGTTGTTTTAATTTATTTTAAATTAACTAATAACAATAGAGGTGGAGCAATTTCAGATTCTGCTGGAGCATTTAAGGAGCAATTAATTGACATACGGTTTAATTTT
Organism: Parnassius glacialis; assembly: GCA_033319125.1. Lineage (NCBI taxonomy): Eukaryota > Metazoa > Arthropoda > Insecta > Lepidoptera > Papilionidae > Parnassius > Parnassius glacialis. Next base: position 4,833,035 of record JAVANC010000001.1, on the reverse strand, counting down.
AAAAATTAGATATTTTATATTTTATAGCAAAATAAAAATTTCGATACTTAAATTTTTTAAAAATTAATTTTAAATTAACTAATAACAATAGAGGGGGAGCAATTTCAGATTCTGCTGGAGCATTTAAGGACCAATTAATTGGCATACAGTTTAATTTTAAAAAGTAGATATTTTATATTTTATAGCAAAATTAAATTTTCGATACCTACATTTTTAAAAAAAATTATTATAAATTAACTAATAACAATAGAGGTGGAGCAATTTCGGATTGTGCTGGAGCATTTATGGAGCAATTAATTGGCGTACGCCAATTAATTGCTCCATAAATGCTAGTTAGTTAAAATAGTTAAAATGTTTAGTTTAAAAAAAGAATGTTCTACGCTAACTTCCATCTGGTGTCGCAAACCACTCCCAAAACAAATATTGTAAGCTTGCTTGAAGTGGTTAATGAAAGTATTAGTAATAGTTTATACGTGGTAGAGCCATGCTGCAGCTATACTATGGTTGTAGCACGAATGGATCGACTTGACCGGGGAAGGACCACGCTCTCACAGAATACCAGCGTAAAATTGCAGCTTAACGGTGCTGTGTTTCTGTGTGTAGAAAACCGAAGACCCTTTTTACTAGAAACGAGGCATTCCATCTTGGTCCTCACGGGTGGCAACGCATCTGCATTTTGATTCGTAATCGAAGATAGATGTAGATGTTTATAGACCACAGCAACCACTTACCATCAAGTGGACTGTATGATCGTTTCTCACCCTTATCATATAAAAAAATGTTAACAGCGTTACTAGTATTTAAAAAAAATGCCATCATACAGAAACAATTGCTACTACTTTTAATTAGTATTAAAACTTTCTCAACTCTCATTGCAGTCCACCTGCAACAATGTACAATTTTCTAATTTTTATTACTAAATTAAATAAGGCGATCAAAAAAACTTTTTCATTTAGTATGTGACGAATAAACTCAATAATGTCACTACTATTATATTTTTAACAGTGGTAGAGCCACGCGGCAGCTTTTGCTGTCGCACGGATGGGCCGGCTCGAACCGGGGTAGTACCACGACCTCACAGAAAACCAGCGTGAAGTAGAGGTTTACCTCTGCGTTTCGCTTGGGGAGTGCAGGTGGCCGGAGGCCCTTTTTACTGGAAATGAGGCATTCCATCTTAGTCCTCACGGGTGACAACGCATCTGCATTTTGATTCGCAAACGAGGATAGATGTAGATGTCTATGGGCCGCAGCAACCACTTACTATCAGGTGGACTGTGTGCTCGTTTGTCACCCTTATCCTATAAAAAAAATGCTATAGATCTTGAATAAAACTAATTACTATATAATAAGCTGAAATAAGTTGCCTATGACGTCAAATATGTCAGTCATTACCCCGTGACCTCATGAAATTTACAATAAGTTAAAATGAAGCTGTGGTATTTATTTTCACAAAAAACTGTTATCCATACTGCTCTCTAAGTTGTCTTTAATATTTAAACTAATTAAATAATGCCCAAGCTGTTAAACATACTTTGATAGTAATCGGCATCGCAAAGGTTTGTCGGAGACGGCGAGAGCCATTTGCATGTTGATTGAGATGGCCGTCTGACATTGGCCTGAGCACACTTCCACCGGCAGCTCACCCGCAGAATTCTCCATGTCCGTCTGTGGAACACACTGTGTTTATAAGGTTTGCAGCGATCCGTATGAGATTACGATCACGACAACAGCGCCACCTACCGGGTCCGATTGTAAATCTAAACCATTCCCGAATCATCTTAATCACACACACAAAATTTTGGTCGCACAGAGCTGGTTAGGAGTTAAGTCACATACACACTGAAAGAAGAGTGTATACGTATGTCGGTGTGTATAAAATACCGGATAGATCGATATTCGAGAGTGAGCGAGAGGTTGCGTCACTCTAGCAGAAACAGAAACTTTTTAATTCAAAGTAGATTATAAATAATACATATTGAAAGTCACTCTTTATGTTTAATTACCACCAGTTTGCATTGGTAGCGGACTAGCGGAGCGTCATATCGATGATGGCGGGGTAAAATTGAGGGTAGATCGGAAAACCGTCACTCGTTTGTGCAGTATACAGTTCATTGGAAGTGCCGAATGCAGGAGATTCCGTTTATCATTCTACGAGTGAAGTCATCCTGCGAGTGCTAAGAGAGTATCGTGATTCTGTCCGTTATGGTGGTTCTCTTCTGGTACACGCGTAGAATATGGTGTTACTGAGAGGCTGCTGTGTGCTACACTGAGATGTGTAGTGTTACTGTTTTGGTTTGCATACTTTGGTGCAATTCAATATCATGTAATTACGTCGCTTACGTTACACTAGTGTGTGATCGTGTGACGTGTCACGATGCGGTCGAACTGCAATTGCTCTATACGGAATTTACAGTGTGTTATGCCGTTTTATTACTGACAATGATTAATAGTGTTTTTTTTTTTCACTTTTACTATTTGTAACAATTAACCTTTCCTGGTGTATTTCCTATATCAGAATTGGCCTTATCCTGTTATATTACCGTAAACTCCTTGTGTATTATCCACAAGTATATAAAAAATAAACTAGGTTTATTCTTTCATTTTCACTAAAAATTATCCTATACGCACATCACCGCCCAGTTAGGCTTTACAATGTCGGATTACTCTGATATACGAGTATATTATATACATGTTGCAGATGTTCTATGTATGTGTATGGGTGCGCATGTGTGCAGGTGTTCGAGCATGTTCATGTGCGTGCGTGTGTAAAGAATTCAGATAGAACTATTTCATTAAGTGCTTACAAGACTCCACGGTTTGGTGTTTATATTATGAGTGGGCTTTAATTTGGAATATTAATATGATAGGTAAGAATAAACTTACCCTAGCTCCTCTCGCGAGTAATATGACCACGCATGCATAATGACCTTGACGGGCCGCAACATGCCTGAAAAAAAATTAAATTTATTACATGAAATGATGCAATAAAATAACATAATATTATGTTCTAAATACTGAAGGAACAAACTTCTGCGGCGAGGGTAGAACGTGACTTATGATGTCCGTTGCGTTAAGGGGGACACGAACGTGTGTACCAGCGCCCGTGTCTGTTTCTTCAAAATTTAGAGTGAAGTTAGAGTTAGACCATTTGCTTCTCCAATACTTTGAAATATAGGATAATATACTATGAATATACAGTTAACGTGGTATACGGCAAATAAATTCTAACGACGGAAATGCTCGTCTATAATAAATTAATAGATAATCGATTATGTATATAGCACGACTGTAGTACATGCCCATGTTCAAGTAATACAAGCGGCGCTAGATTGACAGTGGCATTCGCGGTGGGTGCAACTGTCTCGCTTAGCGGAGTCCACTTCGTGTACGCAGTGGATCCCGCATAATGCAGCGGACGTCCTTAGATACATACGAGGGGTGATCCAAAATTAATAATAATGAATATTAAACACCGTGGTTATAGTTAATAATTTTTTTTCTACATAGTCTCCTAATAAGTCAATGCATTTAGTCCATATTTTTTTCTAAACTCAAGATTCCCTTAGAAAAAAATCATTATCTTGACCCTGGAAAAAAGCCTCATCAGCGTCCATCACTTCGCTATCGTATGCTAACATTTTGCCTCGAAAGTGTTCCTTGAATCCAGGAATAGATAACACTAATCACTTGGAACTAGATCTGGCGAATAGGGCGGGTGTTCGAGTAGTTAAAATCCCGTTTCTGGAACGGCAGCCATCGCAACTGCGGCTTTGTGAGCCGGAGCGTTGTCTTGGTGAAAGAAGCACTCCAGCTCGCAGTTTGCTGTGTTTTTGTTCCTTAATAGCCTCCCGCAATCTTCTTATCTGGCCTGCGTAGTAAGAGCCAGAAATAGTGACTCCCCTTTCCAAATATTCCATCATAATTATTTCTTCAACGTCCCAAAAAACGGAAGCCATATCCTTTCCCACCGAACTTGACACTTTGAATTTCTTCGGCGTCTGTGAGGAGGCTCGTTTCCAAACCATTAATTGTTGTTTGGTTTCAGGATCAAAATGGTTGATCCCGGGTCGCGTCCAGTCCAAAATATTCCTGATCTGCTTGGAACCTTTTGGAATTCATTCTCCAAAAATGTCGACTCGTTTTTTTCTTTTGCTCGTCGATTAACATTCTAGGTACTCAACGCGCAGAGAACCCTTTTATATGCAATTTGTTCGCAGGGATTCTTCAAACACTGTCATATGAGATTCCTGTGACATCAGCATATGCCTGATGGTCACTCTTCGATCTGCCAATAAGACATCTTCGACTTTTTTCACGTTATCTTCAGTGAGGGATGTGGATGGGCTTAAACTCCTTGGCCCAGCATGCATCTTTGAAATATGGAGAAGCAGAGTCTCCCACTGTTTTTACTAAGTCGCTGTATATGTCGTTTTCTTTATTTTTTTTTAAACGTTACCCTCACACTAGGATTTTCTCCTGTATCGTGGAGGCAGTTTACAAACATATATTGCACAAGGACAAACATCCAGACCCGGAACAATTATTTGTAGGCCGTACAAATACTTGTTCCGTGCGGGATTCGAACCCGCGGTCCCAAGCGTTGCAACTTATTGCTAAGCCACTGTGCCGCGGAGCTGGTTGTCTTTGGTAGACGCTTTGTTAAATTTTACAGCTCTAATTTCGTTTTTCTCAATTTTGATGTTATCTCTTCCATGATTCGTATTCAAGTGAATGTACCTCCCGGAATCGTAGCCTATAATATATATGATTTCTTATGCTGATCTAGTGGGTATCTACATAAGATTATCATTAGTTTTGGATTACCCCTCATAGACTAGATGGCGTGCACCGTGCATACTATACCACATTTAAAAAAATTATGATAAAAAGAATACACAATAAATCATAAGTACATAATATAAAAAAAAACAGTTAACAATTTCAAAGGTTTAAAATGTTTAATTCTTGATTTAGATTAGTTTTAAAGACAGTTTTAGAAATACAATACTATTTAATTACTTTAGTTCGTACATAATCAACTTTCACCCTTGGCTGGAAGCATCTCTGAGGTTTCTATATATCGATCCGAAATTCGTTCGTCTTATTACTTGGGGAAGGCATTTATTCAGCTGGACTGTAACGATGTAAAGCAAGCAAGGAGCAAGCGCTTGTCGCAACACTCACAGCGGCGTGTCGGCGTGCGCGTTGAGCGCGGCGTGCGCGTGCGGCGCGGCGTCCAGCAGCAGGCGCAGCGCGCGCGCGTCGCCGTGCAGCGCGCACCAGTGCACCGCCGCGTTGCCTTCCTTGTCCAACGCCACTGCGTCCGCTCCACGCTCCAACAGTACCCTGCATTAAACATTTCTTTTGGAACAAACTTCTTTATCGGACGGTACCGGTTTGGCGGATGGGTGCTAGGCGACAAAAAGTTGAAGATTTTTTCGTCACTACCCCTTGTACTATGACACAGACGGCCTTAGCGACGAAATAAGGAAGTGAGATGGAATAATATCCATCTCCCTCGCACTTTTTCTTATCTTGTCATGAAAGAAATATTATTTTATTTCAAATGACGCTTCATTTTAATAGACGCTAGTAATTAAATTATTTGTATTTGTTAATCAATAATATAATACCTACGTTTATCAATAATAATACACTACGCAAGGAACTTCGTTCCAACCTAGTGTTCCACGACACTCACGCATGTTTTTTTTTATATAATAAAGGTGACAAACGGGTACACAGTCCACCTAATGGTAAGTGGTGATGTGGCCCATAAACATCTACATCTATCCTCGATAAAGAATCAATATGCAGATGTGATGTCAGTCCTGAGAACTAAGATGGACTAAAAACGACTCGTATCCAGTAAATAAGGGTCTCCGTGTCTCTACATTCACCACACGAAACACAGGAGCAATAAGCTGCTATTACCTACTAACCCAGTCGAGCCTACCAATTGGTGCTACAGTCACAATATAGCTGCAGCTCTACCACGTAAAACTTTACTTTCATAGTGTAATTCATTAGACTGATGATAACAAAATACATACAGCTACTGATATCTATAATCTATTTCCAAAATTTAATTATACCACGCAATAGCTAAAAAAAAACATAGAATTCGTTAACTCTGCCTGGGCCTTTGGTGCAGCCGGTCCCAAGCTCAGATAAAAGAGGAGAATTGGTTGGAAGAGACAAATACAGCCATAAAAATTAATCAACGCCGAAACTTTTAACGGCGGTAACAACGGCGGCGGTTAGTTAACCCAATCCGTACGGGACTTAATCCCCTCTAAACTAGAAATGGTTCCACCATGGAGAATGGGTATATCCGGACTAATACATCCGCCTGCGCTAGGACCTACGTAGTTGAGCGCCGTATGCAGGGATGAATGACCCGGATATATGGCGAGAGGCTACACGCCCTCTTTGGTCCTGATTTCAAGCTAAACGATGGCATTATCTGCTAGCCACATATAGGGAAATGGCCGAGCGCCCCGTCCAAGGGTCACAGGCGAGGACAGAGTGCCTAGTTTCCCTGAAAAAGGCTGGACGGTGTTAAAAGCCATGCTGGCGAAGTAAGTGACAGTTATTCAGGCAGTGGGGATGGACCCCATCTATCCACCTGGCAGTGGGGATGGACCCCCATCTGCCAGTTGGATTGATGGGGTTCATCCCATGGATTAAGTTCCCGATGTCGCGCCGCAAGTCTGCTTTGCGTCCCTATATTCCTCAGGTAATCCTATCGCCTGAAATACCTATTTTAAGGTAGGACGTTTCCAAAGGTGGGTTCCTCCGTGGAGGGTGGGAAGCCGATGGGACGAATTTTAAACTAATAAATAATATAGATGCTTTAAAGCCCAATAAGAAAGACGGAGAGAAGTCAGAGGTGGTAACTAGAGACACCAAAAGGAAGAAACACCAGTGAAACGGTGTTTCCAAAAACTATGTCATACAGCATAGGTTAGAGCCCTTGGTAGGGCCCCAAGGGCTCTAACTTCGCGGTGGAGGCTACCAAGACCAGATTCAAACCTGAGGAGCTGGATGCGGAAAGGAAAGGGAAACCGCGAGTGACAAAACTTCTGCGGAACCCTAGAAAATCGATGACCTTTTTACCTAGCAATTGATCAGCCACAAGGAAGAGCAAGGCACCTAAAAAGGTGACTAGCCGACCCGACGGATCATCAAGGGATTCAATCCATGCCGGGAGCGGAAAAAAGTCAAAGAAAAAGCAGAGCTGACTGCTTCTAAAACGAACACTAAGGAGGCCGAGCAAGCTGCTGTTCCAATGGTGGATAAGACCGCGCCGTGCCGAAACTGGAAAGAATAAAAATGCAGCCCAAATGGAAGGCGCGGCTGCAAGGACAAGTTTCATGAAATCCACCAGGATGCAGCGAGCAGCCATACGTTCTGATAAGAAGGAAAGAACCGCCAAAAGGATGCTAGACGAGTCCACCTCGCCGAGAGCCGAGCATTAAAAAGTGCGGCTCGAACAGCAAACTAAGGCTGCCAAGACCAGATATGCTTCTGCCGCTAAAGCAGAATTGTGTATGGCCCTTAACGTGTGCATGTACAGGTCACATAATAAAGGAATTAGCTGATGACATTCTCGTGAGTATCCAGAAGAAGATGATCAGCGACGCTTGGAGTAGCCAAGACTTTGATGCGTCGGGCCCAGTTTTCAGAGGCAAACCCGTGTACACGGAGGGTGTCCTGAAACTGTGGTGCGACGATCAGAAGGCATTTGATTGGTTGAAGGAGAATATTGCCACCCTCGACCTTAGCTCCGAACAGTCAGAGATACCGCAAAGAATTAAATGTGGTATCCTTATCCCAGATGCCCAGGGGGCCTGGAACGGCTCCCGCGACATTGGTTGTGTACTGACGTACCAGAACCGCTGGGTAAACATTAGGGAATATGGCTATTACTCAAGGCCAATAAACATACCTCTGGTTCCTGATGTGACTTAGATGATTGCCGGACGCCGCCTCGCATGTGTATGTTAAATTCTAAAAAATTCAATGATACTCCGCTGAGCAAAGAAGCGGATAACAACCTGGAAATCATTGGTATTGGTGGCAAAGATACTGGGGCAGCGAAATCACCGGATCCCAAGTCCAGTGACAAAACGGCCTGCACAACGGAGCCGAAGCCACTAGTGGAGATCGAGCTCAGCGGCAGTTCGCTAGGCAATGAGGAGGACGGTTCTACGGTCCAATTAAAACTCGGTGGCTTAAGACGAGACCCGTGGCCTGCTGTCAGGCTTATTTTTGGCCGGGCATTAGGAGGATATGGTCAATGATGGCGTGCCCTCCAACTCACAGCGAAACTGCATCGGCTCAGTTAAGCAAGTGGTTAGAGGTTCATTAAACGGCCTAAGCCCTAATCCAGGAGCCGTGGGGTAGGGCTGGTAAAATCAAAGGCCAAAACAACTTAAGAGGTAAGCTATTCTGCAACACTGAACACGACAAACCTAGACCGTGTAGGGTAAAGAATGGTTATTTGGTGAGAAAGGCCATTTGGTGATAGACTTTTAAGTCTTTCACGGCGGTACCTATGCACGCACTGACGCGAAGTGACTGCGTCTCTTTCGCACTTGCGGCAAACTGATTGTCTTAATTAAGAATTTTTAAAATTTTAATTTTTTTTAACTATATTTACACTACTAAGTATATCTGTGCAAACCCTTAACAGATTTCTGTACCAGAGACATGTATGCAGTAAAAATACAAAATACACAGGAGGGAAGAATAGTCGTCGGAGGCAAGATCTGACGGCATTTTCTCGGCACTCCTACAGTGGGAAGGTAAAGCCCAAATAGTCAGACTTGTTGCCAGACATTGTTGAGAGCAATCTGGCCTTCAGATATGTTCCTAGGGGATGGAGGGAAAAGAAAGTTAAGTTCATACCTAAACCAAGTGTGGCAGCGCTGTCGTCGCGCCACAAGCGAAACATATCGAAGTCTAAATCGCGCTATTAAAGTTCCAAAGTTAAATCAGTATATATAGAATAGCTCCGAAATACTACTCAGAGCGTTGACCGCTCCTTGGGCTGAATACCTTGCCCGGTGGGAGATATCCCCTTTTCATTCCACGGCCAAAGAGCGCCCTTTTAATATGTACTACATACTAAAACAGAGACCGTAAACAAAATCTATTCGGCAGTGCGGGACGCGCGGAAGAACACAAAATACTTTTTTTATGACCAAGACTTAGCAAGTTTGCGTCCGTGAGCTCTAACCCGTGTTGCAAACAACAAAGTCTCGATATCACTTATAGTAAATAGTACATATTACTTCAACAATATTTTACATATTTTTTTCAAATATTTCACATATAAAATAATAGAAATAATAGAAATTCCGGAAGAAGAGGAAATAGATAGAGATATAAGTATAGATGAAATAATGAAAGCAATGAAAAGTATGAAAGCAGGTAAGGCAGCCGGTTATGATAGAGTATCTCTCGAAATGCTAAAGGCTGGAGAAGGAGTGGTGGCAGACCTGCTGTGCACCTTGTTTAATTTATGTTGGGAACTTAAGCGGGTACCAGGAGACTGGTGCAAAGCCGTGATAGTCCCAATATATAAGGGAAAAGGATCACAGCAGGACTGTAAAAACTACCGTGGTATCAGCCTTCTTAGCATTGTGGGAAAACTGTATGCTAAGGTACTAATTGAAAGAGTTATGAAAGAAACTGATGGAAAAATTTGGGATGTGCAAGCGGGATTTAGAAAGGGAATGGGATGTACGGATCAGGTCTTTTCCATGCGCATGATCGCGGAGAAGTTTTTGGCCAAAAACCAAAAAGGTTTTTGTGCGTTCATAGACTTGGTGAAGGCTTATGACAGAGTGGACAGGGATGTGTTATGGCAAACACTGAACTCATTTGGGTTGAGCGCTGGCTTGATACAGGCATTGAAGTCTCTATATAGGGACTCTAGTGCTTGTGTCAGGATCAACGGGGCCTACTCGGACTGGTTTGGCATCCATAAAGGTGTCAGACAGGGCTGTGTGGCTTCCCCGTGGCTGTTCAACCTATTTATGGACAGTTGTTTGGAAAATTTGAAAGCAGAAGAATGCGGGTTAAGAATGGGTGAGTTAACCGTCAAATGCCTTTTGTACGCCGATGATCAAGTCATACTTGCGTCGTCGGCAGCCGAGTTGCAAATGATGGTTACATTAATGAACAGGACATTAAAAGAAAAGGGAATGAAAGTGAACGCAAGTAAGACGAAAGTTATGGTTTTTGAAAGAGAAGAAAGTAAAACGATATGTGAAATAAGAATAGAAGGGGAGTTGGTAGAGCAAGTAGATGAGTTTGTGTATTTGGGACGTGTGTTTAGCAGGGATGGTAGATATGATCAGGATATAGAACGACGAGTGAATGCAGGAAATAGATTGAATGGGGCTCTACACTCTATTGTGAAAAGTCAGAATGTGTCCAAAAAGGCACGTTTGGCAATTCACAATGCTGTGTTAGTGCCTACTTTAATGTATGGTAGTGAAAGTTGGGTATGGCAGAAGAAGCACGAGAGTAGAATAAATGCTGTAGAAATGCGGTCATTACGTAGTATGCTAGGGCTGAATCTGAATGACAGGGTGAGAAATAGTGTGATAAGAGAAATGTGTGGTTTGCAAGATGATGTTGTGACTAGGATTAAGAAAGGAATGCTTCGGTGGTTTGGTCATGTAGAAAGAATGAATGAGGAAAGAGTGACAAAGCAAATTTATGTTGCAGAGGTGAATGGCAGAGTCGGAAAGGGTCGCCCTAGGCGAAAGTTTATCGACCAAATAGGCGATATATTGAAAATGGGCCAAATTAAGAGTACCTTTAACCGACGAGCGTGTATGCGTAGGTATATGGATGTGGAGGAAGCGAGAGAGGTGTGTCAGGATCGTGCCAAATGGAATTCCATAGTCTCTGCCTACCCCTCTGGGTGACAGGCGTGAGTGTTTATGTTATGTTATGTTATAAAATAATTAATACGTGAAAGGAAAATTATGTATCTTTTTTAACCATATTGCTCGCATGGAGAAGTGTGAGATTAGAAAGTTAAATTGTATATATAATATGTGTTACAAATACATAGGCTGCACTAAAAGTATCGGGAATGGAATATTTCCACTGTTCCTGTCATATTAAAATCTTTTTAATTGAAAACTCCTTGGTTGTAAAAATCGAATACCATTTATTTATTTAAAAAAAGATTCTCGGTCTTGTCACAAGGTTTTGTCAAACTTGTTTAGTCGTTGAGAAATGGAATTGACGCGAGAAAATTCAAGACCGATGATTTATTATGACTTTCGAAGTGGTTTAATACAAAAACAGTGTGTTGACCGGACGATTTCTGCATTTGGTGATGAAGCCCCATCCAAAACCACAATTTATCGCTGGTTTTCTGAATTTCAACGTGGACGTGTCAAGCTCAGTGATGATCCCCGTCAAGGTCGTCCTAAAACTGCAGTCACCCAAGAAAACGTTAATGCTGTGCGTAAGCTGATTGAGGAAGATCGACATGTGACATACCGCGAAATTCAGGCAACTTTAGACATTGGCATGAGTCAAATACAAATAATCTTGCATGAACAATTAGGTGTAAAAAAGTTGTTTTCCCGATGGATACCGCATTCGCTCTGTGAAGAGCAAAAAGTGGCTCGCGTTACTTGGTGCGTCAGAACTCTCGAAAGATTCCACGCAGAATCCTCAAATGTTGTATACAACATCGCATCAGGTGAGGAATCCTGTATATACGCGTACGAACCCGATACAAAAAACCAGTCACGAGTTTGGGTGTTCGAAAATGAGTTAAAGCCAACAAAAATTGTTCGTTCACGGAGTGTTGCAAAAAAAAAATGGTGGCCACGTTTGTCTCCAAAACCGGCCATGTTACGACTATTCCTCTTGAGGGACAAAAAACGGTTAATGCAGAATGGTATGCTAGCATTTGTTTGCCACAGGTCGTTTCTGAACTCCGTAAAGAGAACTGCAACCGCCGCATCATCCTCCATCACGACAATGCGGGTTCTCACACCGCACACAGAACAAAAGAGTTTTTAGAGCAAGAAAACATAGAATTATTAGACCATCCGCCGTACAGCCCCGACCTAAGCCCTAATGATTTCTATACTTTCCCTAAAATAAAGAATAAATTGCGTGGGCAGAGATTTTCATCACCTGAAGAAGCTGTGGACGCCTACAAAACGGCCATTTTGGAGACCCCAACTTCCGAATGGAATGGTTGCTTCAATGATTGGTTCCATCGTATGGAAAAATGTGTCAAATTTCGCGGAGAATACTTTGAAAAACAATAAATACATTTTTAAATAGTAATGTTGTGTCACTTCCTTGATTCCCGAAATTTTCAGTGCCGCCCTCGTATGTCGCAACTAGCGGGGATACGTCAGAAAAGGTTAGTTGTTTAAAATATTAAAAGTGTGAGAGCAGATGTTCAACTTGCTCTCTTGCTTACGCAATTAATCATTAGCGGCAATAAAACAGTGTAACTGCACTATACGTTCAATATAGGCAATTACATTTTCACCATACTGTAATATGACCTCGTCACAATTACTTACTGGTGTAACGTGGAGGACATAATCACATGATAACTCCAAAGTATGCAAACCAACAGCAACACTACCCATCTCAATGTAACACAGCACAGCCTCTCAGCAACGCCATCCTCCTTGCCTGCACCAAAAGAATCACTACAACGGACAGAACTACGACTCTATCTTAGCACGCGTAGACTGACATCACTTGTAGAATGACTCAAGAGGAATCCCTCGCGCTCTGCACCTACACTGAACTTTATACAACACAAACGAGTGGAAGAGGTTTCTCAAAATACCCTCAATTCAAACTCGCCACCATCGATATGACGCTCCACTAGAGTGACGCAACCTCTTGCTCACTCTCGATCCAACAGGTATATTATAGACGCGCCTACAAATATATTAAAAAAAATAAAATTGTTCATTTCATTTCATTGTTCACATTCATAATGTCAATGTCAAACGCATAATAGTCTGTGGTTTAATATAACACAGAGTAGAAATTTTCACAAAATTATTTTTAAATGTTGCCTACAAATAATTATTGACAGAATGACTAAGCCATAAACCGGTCGATAATTCGGGCTAATTTTGTTCATGATTACAGGGACCAAAATGTTTTTAATTCATGAGTATATCGTAAGCTTTACAGTAAGAATTTTGTTACTGACCTAACGACATCGGAGTGTGAATTCTCCGCAGCCCAGACGAGTGGTGTCCAGCCACCGACGTCTCGCGCGTCTACTAAGGCGTGGCCGTCATCTAACAGTAATTTGCAAACTGCAGACCCACCAAATTGAGCTGCTATGTGCAGCGCCGACATACCATCAGGACCCTGTCAAAATAATTCTGTTCTAAATTATATTTATTCATCATCATTACAGTCCATCACATGTCCACTGCATTTTTTTTAGAATAATGGTGACAAAAGAGCAAACAGTCCACCTGATAATAATGGATGCTGTAGCCCATAGACAACTACATCTATTCTCAGTTAGGATTAAAAATGCTAATGCATTGTCACTCTTAATGACTAAAATGGCATGCCACATTTCCTATAATAAGGGTTTCCGGTTCTGTACACTCACAATACGAAACATAGCAGCACTAAGCTGCTATTTTACGCTGGTATTCAGAGAGAGAGAGAGAGAGAGAGAGAGTGGTACGTCCTCAGTCGAGACGACCCATGCTACTTCAACAATAATACAGGGTTATTTTGCAATAACCCGACAAATTTACAGAGAAGATTCAAAAAAAAATGGTGAAGAAAAATTACTTAAATATAATCTCAAACATTCTGTCCTTTTTGTTTGAACTTCAAAATCGTGGCAATGCATTATTTTAACTGATTTTACTATGCACACACACATTTGCAATGTCCCCTCTACACTACTAGCGAAGTTGATCGAAGTTGGACGAGGAGAAAAGTGTAGAGAGGTACCCCGATTCGCTTCGTGCAACCTCGCTTCGCCTCGTATGACTTCCGATCGCTGTCGGTTTTTTGCGCCAGAGTCAAAGGACTTCGCGAAGTACCCCGAAGTTACACGAAGCGTCTTACTACACTACTTGGCTTACGCCAGTTATGCATTATTTTTTTATATATAAATATGTAGCTTTCTACATAATTATTTATTTAGTTAACGCATTGACCTCTTACTGTTCATAAAATTTGGTAGGTGCGGGAGACTCAAGACGACTGAGCTCTTCGCGAAGTAGCACGAGTGTGTAGTCACGTTCTTCGGACTACGATCGACTTCGACGAGCACTTCGTCAAAGTTACTACGCGAGTAGTGTAGAGGAGGCATAAGGGTAGTTTGGTCGGCAAAAAACGTAGTGAATTTAATCTCACACAAAGAAGCGGACGTACACATTGTTCAGTGTTACCAACTCGAATTTTTCCAAATCCGTAGATTGGTATAAAAATTTATTGCTGTAGAATAGGGTATTTTACACCATGTAAAAAAAAGTCAAAGAATAAATATTTATGATAGATTATGTAAAAGGTAAACGAGAAATATTGATTTCTATTTATAAAAATGCATTATAAATTTTATATTTCGATTTAAAGAATAATTTTTTTACCTGTGCCTCAAATCTGCAAAACAATGTCCGCCATATTAGATAGCGTCGTGACGTCACTAGGTCAAAGAACTAACTTATGTGCTGTGTACTAACTAGCTAATTTCGAATTTTTCAAGTTATTATTACGATTGTTGACTTTTATCCTGAATTTTATTCAAAAGGCATCATGGAAGACGAATTCGTAAAAGCGAGTTTATTATTTCGCTTTTAGCACTAATGTTACAGATATTATAATATAAGCTTAGGTGAGAAAAACTTTTTCTTACATTTTTTTGTAAAAACTCTCAGACGAAATAAAAAGTCACTTTTTATTTGGTCTGAGTACAAACCATGTCTTTATTCCCATATAATAGAAGAAAACAGGAATTAAGTAAAACACTGCACTGCACTTGCAAGGGCCATCAAAATGGCCCACAAAGGGCGGGACAGACGAGCGATAAACCTAATCTATTACAAAATTTGACTTGCAATAGGTACCTATCATGTCATGATGTTTTGTTTTGTTTAATTGTTAGTTAAATATAAGTCATAATTAAATCAAAGTGATCTTTACAGAAGTATAGTTTAGATTTTGTAGACAATGCATTCGGGTCTCTTCTTGCCAGTTTTAACCAAGTATTTCTCATATTTAAATCAGTTGGCACTTTAATCCATAACTTCCCCGGCGTTCTTGTGCTCGTATTTTTGCAATTAGGCATAACACAACAATGACATAAATGATAACTCATTATTAAACATTCAAAAGTATATTATTCCTTTGCAAAATTGTCAAAATTCTACGACAGTGACGTCACGAGTGTATAGTATGGCGGCTAGCGTTTTCACGCGAAAATTGAAAATGATAGATTAAAAGTAATTTTTATGTCACTATTCGGTTTTAAAAAAATTTAATAAAAATTATAGTGGTTCATTATCACTCTAGGATTTATTTAAAACACTTTTTAAAAATGGGTGTAATGCCCTATTCTGCAGATGCTATTTCAAAATATCTGTAGATATTTTTCGTTTTTCTCTTCAGACTGAAGACAAAAACGAAAAGGAGAATGCCAGATCGTGCCCCATCTTGTACAAAAAAGATAAAAATATGAAAAATATTCTAATGAATTTTGAAGTTTTTTGTGATAAGTCGTTACCGCAAGTTGTTGCGGTAAAATATTATTTAAAAAAAGGAATTCAACGATTAATATTTACATTTCTGTCTTTGTAAAAAAAACATTGTGTCAAAAAAAATCATTTTCATTTAAATTTGAAAATATATTATTAAGTTGACTTACAGGAAGATTGACATCACAACCAGCAGCCACCAAATATCTTATTACTTTCATTAGATCATCATCACTTGTGTTCACAACAGGAGCCTTCAGTTCTTTAGTCTCATTCTTTTGTTCCTCTTCTTTTGTTTCGTTACCACCTTCATCTTTTCGGTCTTCTGTTTCATTATTCTCTTTTTCTACTTCAATCGCTTCCGTTTTTGGACCATCACTGTCTTTTTCAGCTTCATCGGCTTTTGTTTTAGTTTTATCTAATAATGCTGTTAAAATGAAATTGCTCATTACACATATCAGGAATACAGAGTAATATTAAAAATAAATATTACTTGTAGTAGTTTTTAAGATTTCCGTTCGTGCGGATTTTTTCTACATAGATCTAAAGAACAAGAACATTCAACATTCATCAACGACCGAGTTCTTTCCTATCGGCTTGACTCACTGGCACTGCGAAGAGATGTTGCATCTCTTTGCGTATTTTAACGCATCTACCACGGAGAGTGCTCTGAAGTATTGTTCGGACTAATTCCAGCCGCTCAATTGAAATGGATGGTATCGCGACCAAACTCGCGATACCATCCATACCATCTGGATGATTGGCGGTCTACCACTGTACGATTTAGAAGAAGTTTTCTTCTTCGCACTACTTCCTTGTTGGATAGACTACCACCAGAGATTTTTCCGGACCGATACGACTTAAGGATCTTCAAGAAAAGAGCCTACTCTTTTTTAAAAGGCCGGCAACGCATCTGCAATTCCCCTGGTGTTGCAGTTGTTTATGGGTGGCGATAATCACTTACCATCACGTGAGCCGCATGATCGTTTGCCCCTCTGCTATAAAAAAAAACCGGCAAAGAGCGAGTCGGACTCGTGCACCGAGGGTTCCGAACAAATCTGTAGGTATATAAGTTTAAAATTATTAAAAATATTTTTTTTATGATGTAACTAAAAGTTTATGCTTTTCGCAACTTTTGTGCTATAAAACGTTGCTTCGTACCAAATTTCAAGATTCTGAGTTCACGGGATGTACCCTGTAGGTTTTGATTCCCTTGCGAATGTCGAAAATTTACGGCATAAACGGCTGTATCTTTCGATTGCGTTGGCTTAGAAGTTTGATTTTTTCACAGCTCTAAGGGACAGTAGACTTGAGTATTTGATATGAATTTCAGCTTGATACCTCCACGCGTTCCTGAGAAAAAGGGTCTTGACAGACAGACAGACAGACGGACAACAAAGTGATCCTATAAGTGTTCCGTTTTTTCCTTTTGAGGTACGGAACCCTAAAAACAAATTCTTGATGAAAGCATTCAATAATATGAATACATTTAGAAACTATATGGTTGCTCAGTGTTTAATTTGTTGAATGAACTTTTTAATTATATAATAAAATAATTATGTTAGGAAAATGGAAGTGTTGTAAACTCTAAATATATAATGTCGGATCATCATCATCATCATTACAGCCCTTCACAAGTCCACTGCTGAACATAGGCCTCCCCCAAAGAATGCCACAAAGCACGGTCCTGAGCCACCTGCATCCATCGACTTCCTGCATGTCTTACCAGGTCGTCACTCCATCTTGTGGGGGGACGCCCTACACTTCGCCTACCGGTACGGGGGCTGCCACTCGAGAACCTTTCTTCCCCATCGGTTGTCGGTTCTTCGAGCTATATGGCCGGCCCACTGCCACTTCAGCTTACTAATCCGTTGGGCTATGTCGGTTACTCTGGTTCTACTGCGGATATCCTCATTCCTAAGTTTATCACGCAGTGAAACTCCGAGCATAGCCCTCTCCATAGCTCGCTGAGCAACCTTGAGCTTCCTCATACGGCCAGCAGTGAAGGACCACGTCTCAGTTCCGTAAGTCATCACTGGCAACACGCACTGGTTGTACAATTTTGTTTTAAGGTTTTGAGGTATTTCTGACGAGAAGATGTGTCGTAGCTTCCCGAACGCTGCCCAGCCGAGTTGAATCCGTCGATTGACCTCTCGGTCGAAGTTGGACTTACCTAGTCGGACTATTTGTCCCAGGTAAACATACTCGTCAACAACTTCGAGCTTAGTACTCCCAACAACTACCGGCATAGGTGTGACATCGACATTAAACATAATCTTTGTTTTGTCCATGTTCATCTTAAGACCTATCCGTTGGGAGACACTATTGAGGTCATTGAGCATAGTGCTTAGTTCCTCCAGCGATTCTGCCATGAGGACTATATCGTCGGCAAATCGAAGGTGAGTGATGTACTCGCCATTGATGTTAATTCCGTATCCTTTCCAGTCCAGAAGCTTGAAAACGTCTTCCAATGCAGCGGTGAAGAGTTTCGGGGATATAACGTCACCTTGTCTTACACCTCTCTGCAATTGGATAGGTTTCGTACTCTGGTGCTGTACTCGGATAGCCATCGTAGCTCTACTGTACAAACACTTCAGCACTTCGATATACCGACAGTCAACTTGGCACCGCTGAAGGGACTGCAGCACCGCCCAAATTTCGACGGAATCAAAGGCTTTCTCATAGTCCACATACGCCAGACATAGTGGCAAATTGTACTCTTCGGACTTCTGTACAATTTGCCGTAGGGTATGTATGTGGTCTATGGTGCTAAATCCCTTTCGGAAACCGGCTTGTTCGGGAGGCTGGAAGTCGTCAAGTCTGCGCGCGAGACGATTCGTAATGACTCTCGAAAACAGCACGTAGACGCGGCTCAGAAGGGAAATCGGTCTGTAGTTCTTCAAGAGAGCGTTGTCACCTTTCTTGAAGAACAAGACCACCGCACGTGGAGCAGAAGCTCCACGCCTCCGGTGTAATGCCACCATGGAGGACGGAATTAAAGAGCTTCTGAAGGACTTCAAGTACCGGTCTTCCACCCGCTTTCAGAAGCTCCGCTGTAATTCCATCCTCGCCTGGGGCCTTGCCGTTTTTAAGATGCTGGAGAGCCATTCTAATCTCGCTCAGACTGACGTCCGGGATATCTTCGGAATAGTGTCGGATAAGACTCGCTCTTAAATCGTTACTCACACATGCGTGCGGCTCCAACGATGACGTGTACAGCTGCCCATAGAACCTCTCAATCTCACTCAAAATCTCAGGTGCCCCGGAAACGATGCTGCCACATTCGGTCTTCAGCTTTGACAGTTGGCTCTTTCTGGCAGACAGATCTCTGGCAAAGACTTTGGAGCCTTGGTTCCGCTCGATCGCTTCTTCAATACGAGCTGTATTGAAGTTGCGTAAGTCTTGCCGCATGCATTTAGAGATCTGTCTGTTCAGTTGCCTGTATGCTGTCAAATCTGTTGAAGAATGTAGCCTCATCTCCCGTCTAACAGCCATGAGATTAAGAGTGTGATCGGAGAGTTTTTGTGTTCTTCTGCGGCGGGTCTTGCAGAACTTAGCTCCGACCACATGGACAGTTTCCACGAGCTTGTCATTCATATCGTCCACTTCATTGCAGTCTTCTAGGCACTGAAAACGGTTTTGTAACTCGAGCTGAAAGGTTTCGGGACTTTGGATTAGAGCACGAGGGGGACGGAGCGTTGACTTCATCAGACGAGACCTCTCCAACTTAACATTTAGGTTCAGTGTGCCTCTAACCATTCGGTGATCGCTGCCGGTTTTCACCCTCGCGATCACTGAGTCATCACTGAACAGTTGTCGTCTGGTCGTCATAATGAAGTCAATCTCATTTTTTGTCGAACCGTCGGGGCTCGAGCAGGTCCACTTCCTGTGGGGCCCCTTCTTGAAGAAAGAGTTCATCATAAAGAGTCCCTCTTTCTCCATGAAGTCGGCCAGCTGCTGGCCCCTTGGGTTCCGTTGCCCTATTCCAAATTTCCCTACTTTCAGCTCACCGTTCTCTCTTGTGCCTAGTTTTGCATTGAAGTCTCCCATTAACACCGTATATTGGGTTTTGGAGGAATGCATGGCTCTAGAGATATCCTCATACATTTCCTCCACCTCCTCATCGGGGTGTGCCGAGGTTGGTGCGTAAACCTGTATGGCCTTCAGCGAATACCGTTTGGTGATTCTGAGTATAAGGTACGCAACCCTCGTCGACACACTCCCGATCTTTACAACGTTGTTAACGAGAGACTTGTGGACGATAAATCCGACACCTCCTTGGGACAGATGGTCGCCCTCCCGGTGATAGAGCAAGTTACCGGATTCGAGGATTACCGTGTCCTCCCCCTCTCTTCGGACTTCGGATAATCCTATAATATGCCAGCGCAACTTGTCTATCTCTTCTTCCAGCTCCACGATCTTCTCGTCAGTCCTCAGGGTGCGTGCGTTGTACGTTGCCAGGTCGAGTCGTCGTAGGTGGCAACCGAACCTCCACCGGAGATTCTTAGCACCCCCTGCCCCGCCGTTATCATGGTCGCCACCGTAGCCAGGAATAGCGGGGCCGCCGGGGACTGGGGGCCGTCTCTTTGTTACTCTCGTCATTTGGGGGGTATTTGCCATAGTTGCCACGCTTGGCGAGCGGGTTGGCAACCGCAGTTTTTTTATTGTACTTTTGGCTATTATCAGGAAGATACTGCTGCCCATCTCCCGCCTGTTTCCCTTTGTCGCCTTTTCCGACACCCACGGGAGGATATGGTGTAGTGGATATTCTTGACCGCCACTACACGGCAATGTTGTATTGTAATGTTGGATTGCATTACCAAAATTCCACTGCTGAACATAGGCCACCCCCAAACATTTGGGGCATTTTTGCTATAGTTGCAACGCTTTTCAGGCGGATTGGGAACTAGAACTTATTATTATTTTGAGCTGTTACGAGGAGGATGTACAATGCCACTACACGGCCTGATACTACGAGGGTGGATTGAAAAGTACTCGGCCTAACCAAGAAAATAAACACATACTAAATCAGTTATATTTTTATTTTTCTACATAATCACCATCAAGTTCAATACACTTTTGCCACCTCCCCTTCCAAGCATTTATACCATTGAAAAAAAATGATTCTTTCTTAGAGTCAAAATATGCGTCTACAGCTGCTTTGACCTCGTCGTTTGTCGAAAATCTTTGACCTCCCAAGTGCTTTTTTAGGTTAGGGAACAGAAAGAAGTCTGATGGTGCCAGATCAGGTGAATACGGCGGATGCGGTAACAGTTCAAAGCCACAGTTGTGAATTTCAGCCATTGACTGTACTGACGTGTGAACACGGGCGTTATCTTGATGAAACAGGACTTTTCTTCTGAGCATTCCTCGACGTTTTTCTTTTATTTCCTCTCGTAAACGACGTAGTAAGGTGCAGTAGTAATCAGAGTTTATAGTCTG
This sequence comes from Parnassius glacialis, assembly GCA_033319125.1. Classification (NCBI taxonomy): domain Eukaryota; kingdom Metazoa; phylum Arthropoda; class Insecta; order Lepidoptera; family Papilionidae; genus Parnassius; species Parnassius glacialis. The sequence goes on along the minus strand of JAVANC010000001.1, from coordinate 4,811,847 downwards.
ACCCCTTTCAAGATAATCAATCATAATCACACCTTTCGAGTCCCAGAATACTGAAGCCATCACCTTATTTGCCGACAAAATCGACTTAGCCTTTTTAGGGGGTGGTGAACCAGGTCTTCTCCACTGTTTTGATTGTTGTTTTGTTTCCGGTGTACAGTAATGAACCCATGTTTCGTCTATAGTAACAAAACGATTCAAAAAATCATCTGCATCGGCTTCAAATAATTCCAAACAGTCGCGTGAAATAGTCAATCGCGTCCTTTTTTGTTCAACTGAAAGCAGTCGCGGAACCCACCTCGCGGACACCTTGTGGAAACCCAACTCGTTGACAATGATGTTTTGAGTTCGTTCATAAGAGATGCCTACAATCTCGGCTATCTCTCTAATTTTTAATCTGCGGTCTCCCATTATTAAATCAAGTACCTTTTTAATATTTTCGTCAGTAGTTGACGTCGAAGGCCTTCCAGAGCGGGGTTCATCTTTCACACTCTCTCTCATCATCATCATCATCATTACAGCCCTTCACAAGTCCACTGCTGAACATAGGCCTCCCCCAAGGAATGCCACAGAGCACGGTCCCGAGCCACCTGCATCCATCGACTTCCTGCATGTCTTACCAGGTCGTCACTCCATCTTGTGGGGGGACGCCCTACACTTCGCCTACCAGTACGAGGCTGCCACTCGAGAACCTTTCTTCCCCATCGGTTGTCGGTTCTTCGAGCTATATGGCCGGCCCACTGCCACTTCAGCTTACTAATCCGTTGGGCTATGTCGGTTACTCTGGTTCTACTGCGGATATCCTCATTCCTAAGTTTATCACGCAGAGAAACTCCGAGCATAGCCCTCTCCATAGCTCGCTGAGCGACCTTGAGCTTCCTCATACGGCCAGCAGTGAAGGACCACGTCTCAGTTCCGTAAGTCATCACTGGCAACACGCACTGGTTGTACAATTTTGTTTTAAGGTTTTGAGGTATTTCTGACGAGAAGATGTGTCGTAGCTTCCCGAACGCTGCCCAGCCGAGTTGAATCCGTCGATTGACCTCTCGGTCGAAGTTGGACTTACCTAGTCGGACTATTTGTCCCAGGTAAACATACTCGTCAACAACTTCGAGCTTAGTGCTCCCAACAACTACCGGCATAGGTGTGACATGGACATTAAACATAATCTTTGTTTTGTCCATGTTCATCTTAAGACCTATCCGTTGGGAGACACTATTGAGGTCATTGAGCATAGTGCTTAGTTCCTCCAGCGATTCTGCCATTAGGACTATATCGTCGGCAAATCGAAGGTGAGTGATGTACTCGCCATTGATGTTAATTCCGTATCCTTTCCAGTCCAGAAGCTTGAAAACGTCTTCCAATGCAGCGGTGAAGAGTTTCGGGGATATAACGTCACCCTGTCTTACACCTCTCTGCAATTGGATAGGTTTCGTACTCTGGTTCTGTACTCGGATAGCCATCGTAGCTCTATTGTACAAACACTTCAGCACTTCGATATACCGACAGTCAACTTGGCATCGCTGAAGGGACTGCAGCACCGCCCAAATTTCGACGGAATCAAAGGCTTTCTCATAGTCCACATACGCCAGACATAGTGGCAAATTGTACTCTTCGGACTTCTGTACAATTTGCCGTAGGGTATGTATGTGGTCTATGGTGCTAAAGCCCTTTCGGAAACCGGCTTGTTTGGGAGGCTGGAAGTCGTCAAGTCTGCGCGCGAGACGATTCGTAATAACTCTCGAAAACAGCACGTAGACGCGGCTCAGAAGGGAAATCGGTCTGTAGTTCTTCAAGAGAGCGTTGTCACCTTTCTTGAAGAACAAGACCACCGCACGTGGAGCAGAAGCTCCACGCCTCCGGTGTAATGCCACCATGGAGGACGGAATTAAAGAGCTTCTGAAGGACTTCAAGTACCGGTCTTCCACCCGCTTTCAGAAGCTCCGCTGTAATTCCATCCTCGCCTGGGGCCTTGCCGTTTTTAAGGTGCTGGAGAGCCATTCTAATCTCGCTCAGACTGACGTCCGGGATATCTTCGGAATAGTGTCGAATAAGACTCGCTCTTGGATCGTTACTCACACTTGCGTGTGGCTCCAACGATGACGTGTACAGCTGCCCATAGAACCTCTCAATCTCACTCAAAATCTCAGGTGCCCCGGAAACGATGCTGCCACATTCGGTCTTCAGCCTTGACAGTTGGCACTTTCTGGCAGACAGATCTCTGGCAAAGACTTTGGAGCCTTGGTTCCGCTCGATCGCTTCTTCAATACGAGCTGTATTGAAGTTGCGTAAGTCTCGCCGCATGCATTTGGAGATCTGTCTGTTCAGTTGCCTGTATGCTGTCAAATCTGTTGAAGAATGTAGCTTCATCTCCCGTCTAACAGCCATGAGATTAAGGGTGTGATCGGAGAGTTTTTGTGTTCTTCTGCGGCGGGTCTTGCAGAACTTAGCTCCGACCGCATGGACAGTTTCCACGAGCTTGTCATTCAAATCGTCCACTTCATTGCAGTCTTCTAGGCACTGAAAACGGTTTTGTAACTCGAGCTGAAAGGTTTCGGGACTCTGGATTAGAGCACGAGGGGGACGGAGCGTTGACTTCATCAGACGAGACCTCTCCAACTCCACACTCTCCACCTCTCCACACTCTCTCTACCACGCTTAAATTCTGCTATCCATTTTTTGACGGATGAATATGACAGAGCACAATCGCCTAATGTACTGACCATGTCATCATGGATGGCTTTTGATGATAGCCCCTTCTTATGGAGGTACTTAATGACTGCACGCTGCTCGATTTGCTCCATTCGCGGAAATTATGTCCGATTACTTTGTTAATAAATTTATAAAATCACAACTAATTATCGCACACGTTTCGAACTTCACACAATGAACTAGTCTGAACTGAACTAAATAATGTGGGTAGATTTGATTTTTAGAATTGAATGGATCTGTGTTAGGCCGAGTACTTTTCAATCCACCCTCGTACAATAGATACTACATATCTTAAAATAACTTAATATGACAATTTATTTACAATAATTTTACATCTTTCTGTAGCTGAGAATCGATTAATATTAATAAATAGCCAAATTCAATTAAAAAATAGCGCTCAATGCGTTTATAATGAGTTCTTACCAAGAATCGCTCTTAAAAGCGGAGTACGCTGTGTCGAATCAACAGCGTCTAGCTTTGCGCCAGCAAAATGAAGCAAATATAGCGCCCCAACTCGTCCATGGCTCGCTGCAATACCCATTGCTTCATCCAAGCCGTCGCTTTTCGCCGCAACTGTAGGACAATATATTAAATTCAATTAATGCCAGCATTTTTTATAGAATAAAGGTGACAAACGAGCACACAGTTCATCTGATGGTAAGTGGATGCTGTGGCCCATAGACATCATGACAACATTTATCCTCGATTATGAATCAAAATACAGATGCGTTATCACCTCTGAAGACAAAAATGGAATGCCTCGTTTCCAGTAAAAAGGGTCTCCGGTTCTCTACACTCACCGTATGAAACTCAGCATCATTGAGCTGCTATGTTACGCTTGTATTCTGTGAGAGTGTGGTGCTTCCCCGGTCGAGCCGACCCATTAGTGCAAAAACATAATATAGTTGGCTCAACGATGCATATATAGCATTAAATAGCTTTTGTAAAAAATAATAAAAACAATGGACAATTACCAATTTTAGGTATTAATTGCTCTGCGGTCTCTCCAGCAATAATAGCGTCGTGTAAAGCCTCTATTTTTGAAGCCGGAGTTTCTTCACTCTCAATAATGCTTTCTTTACACAACTTTTTCAAGTCCACTGGTGGAGAAGGCAGCAAGTCCTCAGGGATGAATGGGCCTTGATCCATAATAGATGGATCCATTTTGGGGAAAGTGACATAGGCCGGAGTCCTGAAAACAATATAATATGTTATTTAATCTGTATACGAGGGTCATGCTAAGATAAAAACACGTCACAGAAATAAGTGAAGGTCCGTGTAACACCCCCCCCCCCCCCTCACCGAATCTAAATATGTATTCGCCTTTAATTTCACATAGATGTAGGTACAGCAGTAACCTGAGTTGCAGGCACAACTGAAATCTTATGAGCTGATTCATTGCGTGATCTGCGGTGAGGGAAGATATCATGAAGAAACCTAAATGACTGACTGACAGATTATAAATATTTCAAAGAGACCTGTAGTACGGCGCGCAGTGAACATTTCCTGCTTCACATCTCTCCTAACAATGCCTAGCAACCAAGAAATTAGCTCAATCCCAGGGAATATATCGAGTCTTCAGCCTCACTGGCTTATGGAATAAATGGAGATGGACAGTTATGATATTAGCAGTGGAATACCGCGCGTCACTTAGCGAGTACCTTAGTAGGTACTAGTCCTTTTACAATAAATACACAAATAATTCTGGTAATGAATGCTTCTATTCAGAAGTTGTTTTTTTTTATAGGAGAAGGGTGACAAACGAGCACACAGTCCACCTGATGGTAAGTGGTTGCTGTGGCCCATAGACATCTACATTTATCTTCGTTTGCGAATCAAAATGCAGATGCGTTGTCACCCGTGAGGACTAAGATGTAATGCCTCATTTCCAGTAAAAAGGGGCTCCGGTTCTCTACACTCACCATAAGAAACACAGCAGCGTTAAGCTGCTATTTTACGCAGGTATTCTGTGAGAGCGTGGTCCTTCCCCGGTCGAGCCGACCCATTCGTGCTACAACCATAATATAGCTGCAGCATGGCTCTACCACGTATAATGTGATTATAATTTATTGTTTTTATTAACACAATGTTTTCATTCACCTTGAGGTCCCTGCTAACAAAAAAAAATCAATAAACCTTAATGAACCTGGTCAAAAACGGTTGTTAAACCCTGTACTAAAGGGCAAGTTCACATTGCGCCCTCACAAAACACAAAATAAAAACAATTCGGAATTCATCACGTTAAAATAAAGCCAAAAATTCTCTGTGGAGGATTAGTACACGCTAGTTCACGGATTAGTTACACGCTGGACGCAATAAGCTCTGAAGATAGGTAATCTATATTGAATTAATTAATTAATTAAAAGTTATGGCAGACTTCTATGTATAATAATAGATCACCAATTCTGAACCAAAACTGTGCAGAATTGAACTGAACAGTTGTGAAGCTCTGGATCGCGCTGGTGCCGGCTGAATGGGTAGCTGGCACGGTAAATATGCCGCGCAGTTGTATCTGGGGGCACGGCAGTGATAAGGCACCAAGATAACGCACGCCTTCTAGCTGTTTCGATTAAGGAATCTAGTCACTGGTTACACGCTTTACCATCAAGTAATCTCTGCACATTACTTGATGGGGAAAGCTTGCGCATTGCCGTAGGAATCCAACTAGGAGCGGCCATTTGTCAACCCCATCAGTGCCCCTGTGGTAGCAGCGTCGACAAGTTTGGGCTCCACGTACTTTCATGTAAGAAACGTGGTGGTAGGTTTTCACGACACAGTTCTTTGAACGATGTCATCCGAAGGGCTCTTGTCTCTATAAGTGTTCCCTCGGTTTTAGAGCCTTGTGGAATATTTAGAGACGATGGGAGCAGACCCGACGGTATGACATTGGTGTCTTAGGAGAGAGGTAAATAGTCCTAGTGTGGGATGCTACTTGCGTAGACACTCTGGCGGCCTCTCATCTCAGGGGTACCTCGTTTAGAGCCGGAGCGGCATCAGAGGCAGCTGAACTGAGTAAGTGGCGCAAATGAGTCTCGGAGAGATGACTACATATTTGTGCCATTTGCTGTAGAGATTATCGGTTCGTAGGGTCCACGTGCGGTGAAGTTCCTAAAGGAACTCCATTTGCGGCTGGTCGTTGCTACTGGTGATAAGAGGGCTGGTTCTTTTCTCGCTCAAAGGCTAAGTATAGCATTTCAGCGGGGAAACGCAGCCAGCGTTCTGGGCACGATACCGCGGGGAGTAGGACTATATGATAATTAAGTTTCTAGTTTTAGTTTTTTAATATTTAATCATCATCATCATCATCATTACAGCCTTTCATAAGTCCACTGCTGAACATAGGCCTCCCCCAAGGAATGCCACAAAGCACGGTCCTGAGCCACCTGTATCCATCGACTTCCTGCATGTCTTACCAGGTCGTCACTCCATCTCGTGGGGGGTCGCCCTACACTTCGCTTACGTTGTCGGTTCTTCGAGCTATATGGCCGGCCCACTGCCACTTCAGCTTACTAATCCGTTGGGCTATGTCGGTTACTCTGGCTCTACTGCGGATATCCTCATTCCTAAGTTTATCATGCAGAGAAACTCCGAGCATAGCCCTCTCCATAGCTCGCTGAGCGACCTTGAGCTTCCTCATACGGCCAGCAGTGAAGGACCACGTCTCAGATCCGTAAGTCATCACCGGCAACACGCACTGGTTGTACAATTTCGTTTTAAGGTTTTGAGGTATGTCTGACGAGAAGATGTGTCGTAGCTTCCCGAACGCTGCCCAGCCGAGTTGAATATTGAATATAATAAAATATTACATATTTTATTGTTTAGTATATAAATCAAAGAAAAACTAAAATATTTTGCAATTTCGGTCCAGTTTTCGTGACCAACTGCATAAATAGCTTTGTAATCCCATATAACTATATAGGACAAAGTTACATTTGCAGTGAATGAATCAGTGTACTTATATATGTATAATATAATGGAATAATAGGTGTGGATATGTAACTAGATATAACTATTTACAGAAAGAAATGAGATGCCATCAAAAACATAACTTGTAAAAAAAACTAAGTCTCACAACTCACTTCTTCTACCGTAAATAGTTGTGGGATCCATGTAATACCAAGTCGGTTAATTTATTCAGTTCCTACTTAAGGGTTCTTCTGTCTTATGATATTACGTAATCAGCTAACCTAACAACATCTTATAGTGACCATATCAATATTAAAAATCTTTTGTATTTTAAATAAATAAATTGACTTGGCAATCGTACTAAACACTCTAATTGAATATAATATGTATTACTTGAGATACATTGTGTTTTCATGCGATGGCTAATTATTCTTCTCGGCCGATTGCAATCGACTAAAGGAGTAACGGAGAATTGGTCGTAACTTACTACGACACCATAGTGGCCGTCTAGTAGTATACACAGAAGTCTTTGTGTTATGCAGATTAAAGTTAATTTATGTAGTAATTAGCTCACCGCGCCGCTCCGATTAGTAATGGCGGACTTTATCGTAATATTTTATTTCTTCAACATTGACGTTTCCTCACCACGGAGTATGTCGTAAAGCAACACTAAAGTGCAATTAACAATTGCATTGGTGTTGTTATGGGTCGAACCCAGGTACGTTGCATACTGTGACATTTGCAGCTAGCATTGTCACCCCTACATAAAAAGCAAATAAAACAGTATTATATAAGCTTACGACTGCTCTCGCTGCTCAGACAGAAACACGCGCTTGCCACTGCAGTGCATCTCAATCTTCACTCGGCTGCAATCTCTGTTGGCGGGCTGCCAATGCACCGAGTGCACACCACAATGTGGACAGCCGGGTTGCTGCTTCACCTCGCCGGAACGCTCCACGCTGCCCATTATACCACATTCAATGTGGAATAAATGCCCTAATGAACACTGGTAGAATATACCCTGGAAAGGTACCAAAAATTAATATTATACGAAATTTTCAGACTGGCGACGATCAGAATCGCCAAAGGTACTAGAATTTTGATACTACAATCGACGGTTATTGTAATTCCCTCCTTTTTTTATAGAATAAGGGTAACATTTCCAGTAATAAGGGTTCCCTTTTTACTGGAAATGAGGCATTCCATCTTAGTCCTCACGGGTGACAACGCATCTACATTTTGATTTGTAATAGAGGATAGATGTAGATGTCTATGGGCCGCAGCAACCACTTACCATTAGGTGGACTGTGTGCTCGTTTGTCAACTTTATCCTATAAAAAAAAAACAACCACCTCCGTGGATGCTGTAGCTCATAGACATCTACATTTATCCTCGATTAAGTATCAAAATACAGATGTGTTATCACCCGTGAAAACTAAGATGGATTTCCTCATTTCCAGTAAAAAAGTTCTCTGGTTCTCATTCGCACTAAGCTGCTATTTTACACTAGTATTCTGTGAGAGCGTGGTCCTACTCCAGTCGAACCGACCCTATGTGCTTATAATATAGCTGCAGCGTGGCTTTACAACGACTATTATAATTTCCTCCTAGATTGATCTACATTACTACATTAAGATCAATGTCGTGCGGTGAACTTTATCAGGCTTTAACAGCATCAAAGACTACTCCTGAGTGAATTTTGGTACTACGATCAAAAGTGCGCCTACCAAGTGTGGTAATTATGGCAAATTCTTCCCACATTGGGAGAGATTATGTTCCAGCAATGCACTTTTACGTGTTAATGAAGAAAATAAAGAAATCGTTTATAACATCATTACAGTTTATCCAAAGTACACTGCTGAACATAGGCCTCCCCCATAGATTGCTTCAAAGGGGGATAGTTACATACACATTTTCTGCCGAACGGGCAAAACTCGCGGAGTAAATGTTCGCTCACGTCCTGCGCCTATAGGTTCCGGGTTCATCAACAGTGGTAGAGCCACGCGGCAGCTTTTGCTGTCGCACGGATGGGCCGGCTCGAACCGGGGTGGTACCACGACCTCACAGAAAACCAGCGTGAAGTAGAGGTTTACCTCTGCGTTTCGCTTGGTGAGTGCAGGTGGTCGGAGGCCCTTTTTACTGGAAATGAGGCACTCCATCTTAGTCCTCACGGGTGACAACGAATCTACATTTTGATTTGTAATAGAGGAAAGATGTAGATGTCTATGGGCCGCAGCAACCACTTACCATCAGGTGGACTGTGTGCTCGTTTGTCACCCTTATCCTATAAAAAAAAAAACTAGCGATGGGAGCGACTGGGGTACTATGGACGGGGGTCCAATCAAAATGCGCGAATTGTTAGTACGAATTCCAAGGCAGTGGCCAGAGGTTCCACAGCTCAACTGTTTTAGCGGAAATCTTCTGACAATTGGTTGTGGACTACAGTTGTTGACTACGGTTGTTCACTATCGGTTTGTCACAATACGTTGTTCACTATTTTTCTTCAGAGGACTTGTTAAGTTGACTATTTCTTCTTGTTGTTCAGTAGAGATTTTCTACTGTATACCGCGCTCTGATTGGTCAGCTTAACACTATAATAACCTTTTTACACTTTGCAATTATTATCGTCAATAAATAATATTTTTTTATTTTAATCACTACATTGTTTTCTAAGCACTATGTTGTTTTAATCACTTATAACTTCGCGAGCACATCATATCAGAATGGTGAATATCAACAAATCTTTCATTAAATAAATGCCTGTTATTGCGTCATGTTATCCATCAGCCTGTGAACAATCAACGCAAACCTTGAATTCATAGACAACAAGCTGTTCGCAATTTTAGTGTCATAGTTTTGCACATTGACATGACGGCTCCGTGGCGCAGTGGCTTAGCAATGAGTTGCTGCACTGGGGGCCGCGGGTTCGAATCCTGCTCGGAACAAGTATTTGTATGGCCTGCAAACAATTGTCCCGGGTCTGGATGTTTGTCCTTGTGTAATTTATGTTTGTAAACTGCCTCGACGATACAGAAAAAATCCTAGTGTTGGGGTAACGTTTCTAAAAAGAAAAACATCAATCAATCCCGGTACTTTTGGTCTATGCATACAATAGGTGTTCCCCAAGGATCTTAGATAGCCACCAATCCTTTTTTTTCCCACTTTTCCACCTAATTCGCTATTTTTTGACTAAGTGGTCCAAGTAGCTTGCTACTCTTTGAACTCAGCTCATTATAGGCGTGACTTATGTACTGACTGAAGATAGGAAGCTGGCGTGACTTATGTAAAATACTGAAGATATAGAATACTGACTGCAGATGGGAAGCAGGGTCCAAGGTGATAAATTACCAACGGTGCCGATTAAGGCCCATGGTCAGCCACGGACTTTTCACGGGCTGAGGAGTAAAGCGTGGTAGTTTTGATTATGTAGTGACCTGTGCACAGAACAGCCCGCAGGCGGCGCAGCACATGTGTCGCTGCAACTGTGCAGCGTGAAGCCGACACGACAGAAAGTATGGAGCGCGAGGCCCCGCCCTTCGTAGCGGTTGCAGCTCCCCATTGAGTCGCGCGGCCGCGTGCGAGCATCCCACCCTCACGCCGTCCACTGTCTCAATGGCTTGACAAAACACTGGCTCTGTGAGATTAAATAAAAAAATGAGGGTAGGTATGATTTAGTGTGCCCACACTGGCCACTGCAGCTGCAGCCCATAGTCAACTGTAACCAAGTTCAAACAAAAGAAGCTGTGTTATCGCCTCTACTGACTAAGACGGAATGCCTCACAGCATACAATCCTGGATCTCTATCCCTTTCGCACCTGAGATTTTTGTTCCTTTGATTTGAAATGAAAACTATAATATTTTGGCAAAGAAGTGGTAATATTAATGTAAAAAATAGTAAAAAAAATCCAGCGTACACCAGAACTCTGGAAAGTCGATAGCACGATAGTGAGCTCTAGGGCTGACTTCTACCAACTCACGATCGTGCGTTTTTAAGTTTTGATGAGATTTCAATGCATTGATGGTGTCAGCTTACTTCAAAAAATATTTATAATGAAATAAAACGCATCTGGTTATTGGAAAAGACTTATTTAATTATTGCCAACATTACAGTTTAGGTACAAAATTTCAGTCTTTTGTTGTCATTGTAATAAAAATGCTCTTTCAGCAGACAACTTGTAACAATGTTCGTAACCATCAAACCTCTTTCCCACAGACGGATGATTAGCGGGTTTGTATCTGCCCGAAGTTTGTGCCTGCGTTTCAAGTAATGAGGATGAATCGCGCCGATCTCTGTCAGGAGTGCAGATGTGTGTCTCAGCAACTTCAAATCTGAATGAAAGGAGATTTAATATTCGATTTTTAGGAATGCCTTTAGCCAATGAGTCAGATCTGTAGAGCCACCACGAATTTACCATTGCTAGGTCTATAAAGTGTAGTATGACCTTGAGAGTCCATTTACGGGTCTTCATGAATATACGGTAATATTCCATAGATTGGTCCAAAACATCCACCCCGCCCATGAAAGAGTTGTAGGATGTTACAATTTTTGGAGCACCAACATCGACGTAGCATTTTTCTGTTTTATTGTACCGCTTTACTATGTCAGTTGCCGTGTATGTGTATGTACAATTTGATGCTGTCAATACCGCCTTGCTGTCCTTCCATTTTACCAAAACTACGTCGTTTGATACCCTTTGTTCAATTTCTCCTCGTGTCATTTTTTTGTCATCTTTAAACTTAAGCTGTTGTCGATCAGGTACCCGGTTAAGCATAATTGTCCCTGTGCCATGATAGTCCATTTTCGTTAATTCTTCCAACAGGGGAACCGTTTTAAAATATCGGTCAAAAAAATGCAGCTCCCGCGTGGAACACTTTGACTCAAGCGAAGAACTACAGCCGGTCCAAGCCCCAAAGGATGCGAAAGAGCGGGGTTGTTGCCATAATATATTTCAAAATCCACCATTAGCCCTTCACTAGTAGTAACCACGAAATTCTTAAGGCCCACTGGGCGAGGCTTGTTCTTTACAAGCTGGCGAAGATGACACTAGCCAGTGAAAGGTATCATTTGTTCGTCGATCGAATACCTGCCCGGGGTCCTTAGAATTTTGTTGCAGCCTTCTCTCACAATGTCGATCATCGGCTGAACCTTCCAGAGAGGATTATTTGCTTCCGAGACGGGTGGAGAGTCGGAATCCACGACGTGCAAACTGTTTCTTAAAGTTGTCAGTCTATCTCTTGTCATTGCAGAAACAATCATGTCAACTTTAATATTTCTTCGCCAGTACATTGCGATCCTGGGATATGATAGTATACCCATCAGTATATGGATACCAATCAGTTTTTTTATTTCCGGTTTGGTTGTATTTAAAACTCGCCCAGTTTTTCTTAAATAGTATAAGTTTGTACACAATGCCATGCGCTTGTAAAAATTATCATTATAATAATCATTATAATATTCCACCGGCGATCTTATTTCATTTGGTTGTGGATGACCTGAGTAGTTATATGATTTATCGATGTAACCAGTTTTCTTCCATAACCTTTTACGAGCAGGCAATTTCACTATAACAGCCTTTGATTTTTGTGTTACTTTTGAACAAGGTGTTTGTTTTGACTTTTTAGAACAAGATGGGCCTGCTTCACTCTCATTCATGTTATCAGATGTAGACTTCCTTTTAGACACTTTACCTTTAATATTTTCCGATTTCACAGCTGCCGCAGATAAGCGAGGCGGAGAGGATAGCTCAACTTCACCTTCTTCATCATTTTCCAGCTGCAGAGGAATAAACTCTTCATCGTCGTCGTCGAAGTCCAACTCGGAACAGTTACCATCATTGAGGATGCCCAAGACGAGGTCATTGTTCAATGGCATGCCTGTAGTTAAAGAAATAAATCGAAAAATAACTTAAAAATGAATTAACTCACGATCATGCGTTGGTACAATTGCAACCCAGATATCACGACAGTGAGCTGACAATTTTGTCGTAAATTAAGTTGGTAATTACTAAAAATATAGAAGAAAGTTATAGTCATTCATATGAATCATATACTTAATGATGTAATACAATCATAATATCAATGATTTCTTACGAAATTTGGAAAAAAATAAATATAACTTACGGTGTCTAGTGACGGGGTCAAGAAACGCAGCCATCTTGTCGGTGCGCTCGCGGGTACTGATCGCGCTAGACGCCAAAACCGTTTCCTATTGGATAGATTGATGAGCGCACGACCATGCGATGTCGGTTTAACGCGGAGAAACGGATTTGGCGCGAACTTATAATTTTTCAAAGAAGAAACTCACGATCGTTTCATTCGGGTGCGAAAGGGCTATACACTGCTGTTTGGCAACGGGAATAGATAATGGGATAGTAAAGGGTTTTTCAACAAGAACTTTGTTTTCTAAAACAAAATAAAACAAAGAGTTTAGATGAAGATGATTCAAATTTTTATTGTATTACGACGAGAAAAGTTTGGCAATTATGAATGAAAAATGATATCTGGCAAATGTCCACCACGACCACGCTGACAGATGTCGATTTTTTCATCAAAGTTTTTAATCACTTTTTGGCAAAATGGCGGGTCTATTTCGTTAATCACGTCATGGATTTTGATTTTAAGGCCACGATCGATTCGATTGGCTCCGTATAGACTCTGTCCTTAACATAGCCCCACAAAAAATAATCCAGTGGTGTTAAATCACACGATCTGACTGGCCATTTAACAGCTGAATTTCGTGAAATTATGCGATCGGGAAATTTGGTTTGCAATAAATTGATCGTTCCGTTGGCTGTGTGACATGTGGCACCATCCTGTTGAAACCACATGTTTGTGATATCGATGTCATCAATAATAGGCTAAAATTGAGATGTTAACATCTCGCGATAGCGTGATCCATTGACCGTTACCGCATTTCCAGCCTCATCTTCGAAAAAAACGGCCCAATCACGCCTCCAGACCACATAGCGCACCATACAGTGACACGTTGAGCATGCAAAGGCTTCTCAATAATCGCTTTAGGATTTTCAGAAGCCCAAATGCGGCAATTTTGCTTGTTGACGTACCCGGACAAGTGAAAATGGGCTTCGTCTGAAAAAATGTTTTTTTCAGAAAAACCAGCGGGCTGTTCCTGAATGAATTGAGCGAATCTACGGCGATGTGAATGGTCGGTCAGCTTCAATTCTTGCACCAGTTGAACCTTGTAAGGCTTCAAAGCCAAATCTTTACGCAAAATTCGCCCTGTGGTGGTTTTGGATAACCCCAATTGTTGAGAACGTCGAGGAATTGACAAATTTGGATCTTCTTCAATACTGTGGCTCACGGCTGCGATGTTTTCGATTGAACGACCCGGTCGAACACGCGTTGGTGTTGGCGCATTTTGTACCGAGCCTGTCGATTCAAATTTAGCGACCAAATTCTTAATAGCGGTCTCAGAAGGACGATTATGTTGTCCGAAAATATCACGAATTTTACGAAACGTAACTTTAACAGAACCACCATTTTCATAGTGGATTTTAATTATTTTAATGCGATTTTCGAGCGAAATTGAATTCATTATAGCAATTGCCAAAGCATCTACTACGAATAGGTCAAAAAACTAAATGTCAAAACTGTTATGTTTTTGGTGTTGCCCAAATTGAAAAAGAAAGTTCTTGTTGAAAAACCCGTTATCTACCCAAATAGACTTAATAAGCAGTAAAGGAGTTCCACCACCTGCAGTTCCAATATCTCATTAAAAATAAGCTACCTAAGTTAGCTTAGCTTACCAGTTAGTTCATCAGGAGCTGCATACACATTGCTGGGACTCTCACAAGTGCAATTAGCAACAACGGGGTATTGCTCAAGAGGATATGCTGCTTCGTCCCCCTCTTCAGGGCCTGCTGCATCTCTGTATAAGACATATTTTAATTAATATGTGACAATACAATGTGTGTCATTATGAAGAAGTAATTATGTAATAGATATGGAATATAAAATTCTTGAATAGAAATGTGACTTTTTATTATAAAATACTAGCTGGTATTTGGCGTGATGCTGCCACAGAAGAAACAATGTGGAAATATTGTTTTAAATTTAGAAGAGTTATATTGTTTAATTAGGAATGATAATACAATTATTGTAATTGAATGATATATAACTTTCAAATAAATTGGTTGTAACGATACGCGCACCACATACTGTAATTTATTTGTACTATGCATATAACCTTTGTGCAAATGCCAGGAATAAGTTGACAAAGTTTTATCACATTCTAATGAACAGTATGGTAGTGCATAAAATACGAACATCTCATATATAAAAACATTAATTTTTATATATTACATAATTCATGTAAATAAATGTTATTTATATACATAATAGAAACAGCTAAAATGAACATCAATTTATAATACAACCCTAATATACTTCAATAAATAAAAATCAATTTATGGTAGTAGACTATGGTACAACAAAACTAATAGGTCAACCTATTTTGTTTATAGCAATTGATATTATTATGTGTTTTTTTTACCTGTCATAAAAATCGCTGCAACTGAATCTGAGCCTTGATGAACGACGTGGTGGTGCCCTGCAGTAAAAGATTTTCAAAAATAAGCCGATAGAATCAATCATAATTCCATACATTACTTTCTAATCAGTCTTTAGAGTGATGTTCGACATGAATCTTTGAAAGGAATAATTTGTCGTAATAGTCATTATTTTGTTCTTAGTTTATATTAATAACTTACCTTACTTGTTAGGCAATAACCATGATATAGTATTATTTGCTGATGATACTTCGTTGATTTTCCGACTAAAAAGGCAATTATTGAAATATGACAATGTGAATAATGCTATATCACTGGTTTAACATCAATGATTTGCTTTTGCACGGTAATAAAACGAAATTTACTAAATTCCCTACACCTAATGTTAAAAAGATGAAATCAGTGTGCTTTCAAGTGGGGAGGAGCTGGGTCTTGTTGAATCCACTGTTTTCTCGGTATTACAGTTGACACGAAGCTTCAATGGGGCCCTCATATATCTAAACTAGCTAGCAAACTTAGTTCTGCAGCATATGCTGTAAAAAAGATTAGATGCCTTACATGTGTTGAAACAGCTAGATTAGCTTATTTTAGTTATTTCCATAACACAATGTCATATGGAATCTTGCTATGGGGTAATGTGACTGACATTGAAACTATTTTTGTTTTGCAAAAGAGAGCCATAAGAGCAATTTATAATCTAGATCCGAAGGAATCCCTTAGAGAAAAATTTAAAGAAATAAATATATTAACTTTGGCCTCTCAAAATATTTACGTGAACTTATTGTATGTTGTGATGTACATACTGTAAATACTAGGAACAAGCACAAGTTAGTTATAGCAGTTACTCGACTCCAAAGGGTCAGAAATTCCTTCATGGGGCACTGTATACGCTTTTACAACAAAGTCCCAGAAAATATACAGACCATCAAAAGGTTTAAATTATTTATTAAACAAAACTTGTCTATTAAAGGTTATTTATTATACTACTAAAGAGTACATGACTGATAATAACCCCTGGGAATGAGGTGATCACTACCATGCAGTTTCTAAATTTTTTCATAATAATTCTATAAAATATTATATTGTAAATTGTGCTTGTTAAAAAAAAAGTCCCACTGAGTTTCTTGCTGGTTCTTCCCAGAACAGAGGTAGTTTTAGATACCAGTGGTAAAAGTAAAAAATTACTTTCAATAAGTATTATGTACTATAATCTATATTGATTAAAAATGTGTGATTATATTCTATTCTATTGGCGGTTGCAGCACTAGCAGCACGTTTGTGTAATTCTGATGGAAATTGTGGTTGGCAATGTTTTCAATATTTGAGATATGGTTTTGTGTATGGTGTAAAAGTGTCAGTTTCAGTTATAAACTAAGCCCATATCTTTTCTTGATCTATTTTTTTTTCATTAATTATACTTATCTTGTTTTCAGGTACATAATGAAAAAAAATTCACTTTTCAAAATTATTTCCATCGGCAAATAATTCCCACCAGTGTTACACAAACTTACTGCTTTGTGTCGATGGTCTGGAACTCACCCTTATGGCATATACGAGATTGTAATACTGCCATCTATCAGCTTAAGGTCTTTCTGGCTTTTCCAATAACCAACTTTAAAACACTCCCAAGAATAAATCGATTCTAATATGCCACCAACAAGATACTGTTTATTCCAAAATGTACAGCATATGCTGTACAAATAGAAATGTATTTCATTAGCTGCTGGTGCTTTTTGCAAGTATGTTCCCTCTTTGAAACTGAGTGAGACTGTCTGAATGTGAGTACACATAAGTAAACAACTAGTTTGACAATAAATTTTTCTTTGAAATTTCACCTTTTTCTGCCGACTTCCAAAAAGGAGACGGTACTCATGGTGTTATCTCATAACTTTTTACTGGGTGGACCGATGTTGATGATACTTTTTTATATGAAAACTGATACTTCTCATGTGGTCCCATATGAATTTGATCAAGGTCAGACCAATAATTTTTGAGTTATTTGAGTTATTCTTAATAACTTATATTGAAGTTGGCTGTACAAAATTTTAAATTTTAAATTATTGTATATATGTAATTGAAATTATTGGCTTAACAGTCAATTTAAGTTTTATTGGATGTATATTTACAAAAAAATATTTTAATGTCTTTGTCATGTTTGCTTTAGTATTTAAGAACTTGGTTTTGAAACTAAAAATATATGGCCTTTGTAAAAATGTAGTCTAACACAGTATCCTTTACTAACTTTGATTGAATTGTATAAGTTTTGGGCATGGGTAAGTTGTGTTAAGTGAGTGTCTCTGTGATTGTAGTTGATGGCAGCATCCAATTATTCATAGTTACTTGTCATGGTTGAGAAGTTGCCCAAAGGTAATCATTATACCTAAATGATAAACTCAAGTGAGAAAATATTAAGGGTTGATCACAATGTTAATACAGTATTGTGAGGACTATCACAAGGTTCAAGGTTCCTCTGTTGTCTTTGTGTGCAGAAGGAAATAAACCAGGAGATGATTTTACTTATAACAGCTAAATACAAAGAGTAAACTGCAAAAGAAAAGAAGCCCGCTTGCCAAGTGTATGTATATATGGGGGATATTGAGGCAATCTATGGGGGAGGCTTAGGTTCAGCAGTAGACATGTGAGGAGCTGTGTAGTGACAGTGTGGCGCTTCTATAATTATAACTTCTATTTTTGCATTGTTAGATGTGGTCTATTGTGTTAATTTAAAAAACTTACTTAGACTCATCATCTTCGATAGACATTGAAGATTGATCACTATCATTATCATAGGAAGAGCACAGCCTTGTGGAGCGTCTAGGACGTTCGCTCCCCGAGGTATCAACTGGACAGAAAAAATCTTCATCACTGGTGTCCTCATCAGCCTCCAAAAGTTTGCTAATGACCTCTGTATCATCATCAATTTCTTCATCTTCCTCCATAGCTTCAGGTTCATTTTCATCACTTCTAAAATTTAATTTAAGATCGAATTGTAATTCAATTATAGTTATTTTATTACTCTTTCAAGTGACTACTACATGCCTGACATGCCTGCCTATGATATGATGCCTGAAATAAATAGTCATTTAACCAAAGTTCTAATGAGACTGAACAAGCCGCAGATCAGGATAGTAACAAGTGCTATCACAGGACACGGCATCTTTAACAAACATTTATTTACCATAGGTGTTACAGATAGTCCCCTGTGCAGGACATGTATGGGGGAGGAAGAAACAGTGGCCCACGTATTGCTGAAAAGTCCGGAGGTCACTACATACAGGGCTAAACATCTCGTCATGCCGGGATCACTGTCCGAAGTTGCATGCTACATCAGAGGACTTTTGAACTTCTTCAGGGAGATCTCATGGCTCGAATAATTACATTATTCCTGCCCACACGCAAATTACGCGCTTAGACATGGAGTTGTGGAAAACAGCCCGTCGTAAACTAAACTAAATTACTACCAGTTTAATATGTAGTTAGTTTAGCTTATGATGGGCTGTTTTCTACAACTCCATGTCTAAAAACTTAATATGTAAAGTTTAATATGTAATAATTAGATGTATGTCTTATTACATATAAGCAATAGAAAAATATAGAAAGTTTGAGACCTCATTCCAAAGATATTCAGATTCAATCACTAATTTATTGTTAAATTTAACCTTTGACAAAGGGATTTTTTTTTTCATCAAAACTAATACAGTGAGATTCTTTATTATTGTTATAAAATCATTATTACTAAAATAATTTTAGTAGTAATGGAGAAACAAAATAATGTTATATTTCGTAAATATTATCACCAACAAGAATTCATACACCTGCTGGCATAAATTTCCTGAAAGGCTTGCCCATATTAACTATGCTGGCAGTAAGTAGGATATGATACAGAATGGATATTTTTTTTAATGGGATAAGGGTGACAAACGAGCACACAGTCCACCTGATGGTAAGTGGTTCCTGCGGCCCATAGACATCTACATCTATCCTCGTTTGCGAATCAAAATGCAGATGCATTGTCACCCGTGAGGACTAAGATGGAATGCCTCATTTCCAGTAACACCTGCACTCACCAAGCGAAACGCAGAGGTAAACCTCTACTTCATGCTGGTATTCTGTGAGGTCGTGGTACCACCCCGGTTCGAGCCGGCCAATCCGTGCGACAGCAAAAGCTGCCGCGTGGCTCTACTACTGTTTGACTTGCTGTACCTCCCATCACCAGTCAGTTAAATTTCCAATTGCATAGTAAATATATAAGCATAGAGTAATCATTGACAATTACCTGTTTTCATTTTCTTCGGACTGTTCATCATCAGGTACATTACTGATAGCTTTTAAGCCAAGCTTACACAAGTGTTTAGCTTTCAATTCAGATGTCGAAGTATCACAGCTTGCAGACTTAACTTGTTTCATCTCTTCTCGGAGAGACTTATGACGTTTCTCTGCTTTCCTATCAACAGATGTATTGTCATAATTTTTAGAATATGCTGATCGTCTAGTCCTCACACCCTCCTCGTTAGATTTTTCACTTTGTATTCCAAGGCGTGCATTATTTTGTGACTCAAGACCCATTCTCAATTCTTCATTAGCTAAAATTTTAGCAGTAGGCTTAATTCTCCTGGACAAGCGTTGAGTGGGTCCCGAGTAGGTTTCATTATATGACTTTTCCTTTCTGGCGATAGCATTAGCTAGTACATTTTCAGAAAACTCCTTGCTGCGACGTCTTGTGGAACGTTTAAGTGTAGTATGTGAACTGTCTGACGCCTCATCATTTTCAGATACTGACTGACTAATGCTTAGTTCTTTTTTAGACATGCTCAAGGAATCATTATCTTCATCTGACTCCCACCTCAAACTACGATTTCGGTTTGAGCGTCTAGGCGAAATCTCTTCATGTTTCTCCTCTGTGGAAACTATTTTCATATTGCTGTTCTTTGCTCCGGATTTTTCAGAACGAAAAGTCAATACAATACGTGGTTTCGGATCCTTGCTTTCAACTTTTTTATCAATACCAGAATCAGAATTCTCGATTTTAATTGCAACATCAGAGGGTGTATCGGTTTTATCGTGTTTCTTACTCACAGGTGTCTCGTCGTCGTGATCAGAGTGCATGTTGCAGGGTCAACCTTTCTTTGTAGGAGGTCAAGGTAAATGCTAAATATTTCTAATTGCACATAATTGAAAAAAAAATTAATGTTATTTACAACTGATAATAATAATAGAAATATTGTAAATATTTCAACACTTAACTAATGAAATTATACATTTACTAGATTTTATTATGCTAAGTAGTTAAGATATAAAGTATCACTATGTATTTAACTATTTAAATAAATAAAATTAAAACCACTGCCATTCCTTCCTTATATATTACTATACCAAAGAGTATAATAATGTACTATACTCTTTGCCACTGCCACTGTATTTATTTTTTAGGTAGATATAGGTATTGATAAGGTATATTGTCATATATATTATGTCCCCTATATATAATGTACTCTGTGATATTATGCCTCCTCTACACTGCTCGGGAAGTAGATCTATAATAGAAGTTGAACGAGGCGAATAGTGTAGAGAAGTACTTCGATTAGCTTCGTGCAACATCGCTTCGGCGACTTCGGGCGACTTCCAATCGCTGTCGTTTTTTGCGCCAGAGTCAAAGGAATTCGCGAAGTACCCCGAAGTTATATGAAGGGTCTCACTACTAGAGATGGGTAACTCAGGAGAGATAGATACAAAAGATATGAATCAATCCGTTTACATCAATCACTCTTTATATCCATTCGCATCCGAATGTATCACTGTATCACTGTATCTTTACAACTTATTCACTCAATGCATCTTTTATCGTTATCTAACATCTGTGTCGCACATTGCGCACACTGCTTTGGGCCGGCACGGCCGGTCGTTCCAGGAAGATTTCGGAAAGTCCATAGTATAGACGTTTCTTTCGCATTTCACTATTTAGAATGTTCTGTCGCGCTTTGGCAAGACGGAGATAGTGAGTTGTTTGACCATTATAAACTGTAATACGTTGGCACAAAAAGGTAAATTGATAACTCTATGACTGGTGCATAGGGCTTAAAGTCATTAAGCGGTACATTAAAATTTAAGTATTATACTGGTTTGAACTGAACCTATGTGTACTTTGCCTATAAATTTTTTAGTAAACAATGCAAACTAATTTCAGTTATAAAACCATCGTTTTTAAGAAAGTTTTATAAGCGAAATTAGTAGTCGTTTATATCCATTAAAAAAGTAGAAAAAAGATTTGTGATTTACAAAATTAAACAAAGATATCAGTTTGCTTCATTAGTTCAACCTTAACTCAGGAGAGTAAAATTGTTTGCGTTAATTGAATCGAGTAGAAAAATATTTTAAGTAGTTTTGTACACTTAGTGACTGTTTAATTTAAATGTGAGTAAATAAGACATTCAGTGTGTCAGTTTAAAGTGTTTTTTGTTCTGTACGTAAAGTTAGTGACTGTTTCATTTATTTCTAGTGTTAATAATTTTGCGTTTATTTACTTAAGGCGATATCCCGACCAAAACCTTACGATAGTGCGTTTTTCTTCGTTATTCAGAGACGATTATCTCATTAGTTATGAGAAACGAATTACATCTAAAAGCACATTATTAATGTTCGATGTCCTATCATCACATTCCACGTTCTAATTTGTTTTTATGTGTTATACAGGGTAATTTTTAATTCACTGAAGACCTTTTGGGAATATATTATTTACATCATAACAATAACATCTGTAAGAGCTGCCTCTTGAACGTTATTCATGTTAAGGGTTCGGGAGGACAGTTACTATACTCTTTGGGGAGACTCAAGACGACTGAGCTCTTCGCGAAGTAGCACGAGTGTGTAGTCACGTTCTTCGGACTGCAATCGACTTCGACGAGTACTTCGTCAAAGTGTATAGAAGGCATTATGGTAAGACAACCCATTCTTAATATCTCCCCAATTTATCGACACTCCAGCAATTTTCTTCTAAAAATAAGAAAACTAATACAAATATAATAATAAAACAAATAACAAATAGTGTTATACCTTAAAATATAATATTTGGTACCTTTTTTACCTTTACGTAGCAACACAAAGCTATCAAAAACCAGGGGGATGAAACTGCCATACAAATTTACAAGAATAAAAAATGCATTGAAAGTTCTGCCCTCTAGTGAACAAGGTACATAAATTTGTAGGTTAGTTTTCTTCAGCGTTGTATAGATGGCATTAATTAGGCCAAAACCCCAGAATCCAAAGCCCAAAAAATCTAAATCTATGGCAGTTTTGGTCTATGGTTATGGTTGACACACTCGGTTGACAGTTCTTTCTAATCAGCTGAAACCTATGGAGTGTAGAGTAGAAGGAGGACCATCTCTGTATATGAAAAGTGTCCCTAAAAACGCGTCCAATAAGGGTGGCGCTGTAGTAGTATAGGATAAATTTAAAAAATAGCGCCAAAATTAATTAGAATAATATGGAGAAATAAACAAGGACCGACCAATCCGCTTGGTTTTGTACTACGTAAATAGTTGAGATTTTATATACTGGCATTTTACTAACTACTCTAGTCATGAAAATTTTTTAAATATTTTAATTCAGCTGACTTCACTCCATCTACAACAGCTATATTCATATCGTAGTTTTTCAGATGCCAGCGCTATTGTGGTAGGTTTTGGAAACTCTATTTTCAGTAAATAGTAGGACACTTTTTCAACTTTCACACCTTATAAGATGGTTCTCCTTCTACTCTACACTCCATACTGAAACCGTAGAGGGAGTAGTTCATTCTCTCTCTACGGCACAGAGTACAATACATTATATATAGCTCTACGGCTGAAACAAACTCATGAACAAAGTGTACAAGTATAAAAAACTAAAACTAAAAGGTGAGTGTTTTTTGGATCTCTTTAGTACATTCTGGTTTTAGTCTACATTTCAATAATTGTTAGTTTTAATGGATATTTAATGTTTCAATAGCAAATTTCTACAGTTATTTCTCCATTTTCATTTTTTTTAGTTTATTTTAGGGTATCAACGTTTGGTACATCGAATATAGGAAAAACTAAAACTAAATAAAAAATTGACATCTATGTCAATAACTGGGTTATAAAAAAAATTTGTATGAATTTTTTGTTTTGTTGTGGCTAAGATTCATAAACTGGCTAAACAAAATTAAGCTGAAATACACTCTTATTCCAATTCTAGACACGAGTGTCAAATTGAAATTATCTATTAAGTGGGTACAAGTATGTCGATAAGTGGTCATTTAATATCCATATAATAATAATTTTTTGTTACAGTTAGTAAATTTTGAAAATGAAACCTATAAAATCATCTGATACCAAAATTATGGAGAAACTGAAAAGAAAGAAATATGAGATTTAAAGAAAGCCCTACAAGCAATACAAAATAGTATGAGTCGAGAACTTGCAACTAAAACTTATCAGGTGCCCGAAACGACATTAATTTACAGACTCAAAAATCCTCTGCATAATTCGCGTCTCGGTCCTTCTGCTGTACTGACAGAAGACGAAGAAAGAAATATAGAGAAATGGATTAATGATTGTTGCAGAAAGGGATTTTCCAAAAGAAAAGAAGATGTTTTATACAGTGTTAGGGCTTACATAACAAAAAATAAGAGGCTTGGTAGGTTCACATTTGGTGAGAAATGGTTTAAACTGTTTTTGAAGCAGCACCCCAAACATAGTTTTCGGACACTTCAAGCAGTCACAGCCGCCTGCGCAGCAGTTACAGAAAATGGGGCTAGTTTAAGCAAATTGAAGCGTATCTCCAGGAAAATGATTTATTTCATGTCCTCTCCGATCCTCGTTCTGTTTTTAATGGGGATGAAACTAATTTCCTCCTTTGTCCTAAAACAGGCGTAGTATTAGCTCCGAAAGGCTACAAAAATGTGAATGAAGTCGATAGTGCTCCAGCAAAAATATCGTTAACAGTAATGTTTACATTTTGTGGCGATGAACATCTTACTCCACCTATGCTAATATTCCCGAATAAAAGACTGTCGGCTGATATATCATCAAAGGCTCCTCCAGACTGAGGTATAGGATGAAGCGATAATGGATGGATGAAGTCTGAAATCTTCCACGATTATATCGAAAACGTCCTTTATCCCCATTTGATCAAATCAGGAACACAGTTTCCAATAATCCTCTTTTTTGACGGGCATAAAACGCATTTGACTTACGCGGCAAGCGATTTATGCACAACATTGAAGATTATACTCATTGCGCCTTATCTCAACTGCACAAGGCTTTAACAACCTGCGGACGTATCGGCATTCAAGCCACTAAAATATGATTGGCAAAAATTTGTGCTGAAATGGCATCCTTCACAGGCTTTAACAAAAAACAACTTTGTCCCAATGCTACAAAGTACCGTAGAAAAATGGGTCACGTCTTCAACGATCGTAAATGGCTTCAGAGCCACTGATTTATATCCATGGGGTGTAAATGAAAATGATTATACAAAATATCTTGGACAAGTGAATATTGTGAAATAAGAGAAAAACTATTAACAAAAGAAGGTTTTATCAATTTGATAGGGAAAAGCAAAATAGCAGCACTCGAAAGATATACGCTGACATCAGAGAATAATTACTTACGAAGAATTCGGGATTTCTTTAAAGGAAATTATACACTTTTAACCGATGAGAGAAACGTAGTCAACATTACTAAGCAAAATGACCCCAATTTCTATTGTCGATATGAGAGTTGTCATCAGTGATGATGTTCAATTAGAGGAAAAAATTTGTGATTTCGTTTCGGTCTCACATGAAGTACTGATTGATGAAATTACGAATTATAATGACTGTAATTCTTTACACAAAAATAAAATAAATATAGATGCTGATGACGATGTTAAGTGTTCCCAAGACGTGCAATTTATAATTAGAATTCACGAGGCAGAGGTCTCAAAATAATAATATGAAACCCGAAGTTACATCTTGCAAAAAGTCAAAGTTAAGAGAAAACGTCATAAGAAATGTAGCGGTGGAGCATGATTATAATAAAACACAACTAATTGAAGATAATATAAATCCTTCTGTTAAAATTCCAAAGTCAATATTATCGGATTTTACTCCTGTTAAACTGCAAGAAGTCCTTGTGTTGCCTAAGACGCCACAAAGATATAGACATAGACTAAAAATATTAAGAGGACACCTTTTGTATTGACATCAGCTGAGTGGAAGGAATTGGAAAATGAAAGAATTAAAATTAAAGAAGAAAAGGCTGAAGCATGAAGGAATTAAAAAAAAAAGAATAGTAGAGAGAGAAGAAAAGCTAAACAGGAAATGCCCATCAAACTAAACAACTTTTGCTAAGACGTTATTCCTATATAGGTTATAGTGTCGCTGGGCTTTGGATGGAGTGTAACTTCTTGTGTGTTATTAAGTTAATATATTGGTAATATTGTTTAGATCACGTTCAGGTGAGGCACTTATAGAACAAAAATACTTCAGCGAAAATTTTCCAGGTAAACTATGTTGAAAGTTGACCCGCACGTGAACATAAAGATTCTGCTAACCCGGGAAAGAGCGACGTACAACTGACCATGCGAGAAACAACTGACACAGAGATCTTTTTTTTTTTTTTCGTGGGGAATCCTCATGGATACCTCCGGCTGCGGGGGCAACCGGAAGGTTATGCCGGACTCCTACCGGCTAAAACCCCACGGTGGTCTCCATCAGCGTGTATGAGGAGTCCCGGGATCTCCGTTCAGAACGCAACCGGGGCCCCTCTCTCGCTTCGCTTTATTGGAAGCACGTCCCAGGGGCAGAACGTACTACCCCCAGCACCCTCGCAGTGCTATCACGATGTCTCGGGACCACTTCCGAGCCATCTTCCTCCTCGGGGGTTACGTTACTAGGCATTCGAGGCCCCCACTACGAACGCCTGCAACCCCAGAGGCCCCGTTTCTGGTAGGGGAACACCATCTTCAAAGGGAGGGCCGTGACGAACGCCTTGGTGACGTCGTCTCCGAGTGGGATCTGTCCTCCTCCGAACCCGCTCAGCAGCCTCCTCCTGGACCATTACGGATTCACAGAAGGTGGCTACGGCCCTCCACGCCGAGTCCCCGCTCAACATCGCCGACACGAGTGCTGGCAGGGAGAGGTCCCGACCGACCCGGTTTGTCAGGATCGTTCGCTCCCGTTCCCACGCTGGACGTACCGCCAGCGTATGGGACGCGGAGTCCTGATCCTGTCCACCGCAGTGGAAGCAGTTCGCCGTCGCTTCGCGTCCAATCTTACACAGATAATCACCGAAGCACCCATGCCCGGTAATTATCTGTGTAAGTCTGTAGGTGAGTCTTCCTACTCGTCGCTGCATCCAGGCTTCGAAGACTGGCAGGATTGCGCCAGTAACACGTCTGCGTGCATAGCGCTCCTCGCTAAGTCGAGTGCGCCACATCGCCAGCGCGTTCTGTCGCTCCTGCAGTTTTATAGACTCGAGCGCCTCATCTGGCTCACTGCCACCTGTCTGACGGAGGATGCCGATTCGGTTGTACACCCTCGCATCCATATCCGCCAGTATGTCTAGGGGTGGGAAG
This sequence comes from Parnassius glacialis, assembly GCA_033319125.1. Classification (NCBI taxonomy): domain Eukaryota; kingdom Metazoa; phylum Arthropoda; class Insecta; order Lepidoptera; family Papilionidae; genus Parnassius; species Parnassius glacialis. The sequence goes on along the minus strand of JAVANC010000001.1, from coordinate 4,785,130 downwards.
CGAGCCAGGACTGTTGCCGCCTCAAAAGATATCGTGCGGTATCCTCGCACGATCCGTATAGCTATCCTCCGCTGGACACTGTAGATTTTAGATCTACAGCGCCGGATGGCTAGCCTTTTCGCCCACACAGGTGCCCCGTATAAGGCTACGGACCGTACTACCCCCGCATAGAGGCGGCGTATTTCCTCCCTCGGTCCCCCCAGGTTGGGCAGCAGTCTGTGCATAGCACCCGCCACCCTCTCAATCCGGGGGACTAGGCGCTCAAAGTGCTCTTCGAAGCCCCAGCGACTGTCCAGGTGGAGCCCTAGGTACTTCATGTACCGCCCCACTGTACATGAAGTCCAGCAACACGAAAAGTTTGCCCTTGAGCCTTATTAATTGTCACTGCATAACACAATGATACTGGGAATTGCGTTCTTTTAAATTGGAATGGAAAATTATTTGGTATTATGGGAATTCTGGGAATAAAGACGGTTTCTCCTGCACCGCAACTTGTTAAAATTTGAGCCTCGATTATATTTTGTTGCAACTGGGTTACTTTTAGCCGAGTTCCATTGCAAAGTTGTGGTGGTCTTAAATATCGGAGCAGAGTTATCGGAATGCCAATTTTTAAACAAATTTCAAGAGAAGGAAGTCCGGGCATATTTAAAGAATTTAAAAATTCTATCGGGTAATTAGTGGCTTCTTGTTCATTTCGTTGTAGTCAGATACAAAATATATTTGAAGAAACTTAGGTTGGTCTTCAGGCAAAAGGGATCCTATCAAATGGTAAACCTGACCTTGTATCTTAAAAGTAGGCATGAAAGGACCTTCTGAGATTTGTTGAGCACCAAAGGATGTCATTTGAAACGCATAAGTGCGAATATTGTCTAAGAACTGTTTAGATTGCACAGTTCCCCTAAAAGTAGTGACTACAAAGGTTCCGGTGGATCTTCGAACGAAGGCAAATTTATTTTACCTCCAGAACAACAGAAACCAGCCGACTCCTTACTCCACTTTGAAGCATTACAAAAAGAACATACTACGTTCATATCGCCTATTACAGAAGATGATCTGTAATCAATTGTGAGGTTATAAGTAAACCCACTTTTATATTTGTCGGACCACGCCACCGAATTTGTAGATTGATCTTCTATGTGTACATCTAAGTCATTAAGACTATGTCGAAATCTGTCTGCAGTAGGACGGGCCTCTCGCTGTTCGTCCGCTTCAAGAGACCGAAAATTTTCAATTCTTAATCTTTCATTAGACAAACTTATTAATCGTTCTTGTCTCAAAGAATTGTAATATTCGCGTCCCGACTCTAGTCGTTGTTCATGCTCATGTTCATCTTCAAGAGATCGAATAATATTATGGTGCACCCTATCATTTGTCAAACGGTCTTCATATTGAGTAAAAGTTTCAGATTCTCGAGATAAAATATGACGTTCGCGATCAGCTGCGAGACGTAATTCCCTCTCAGTGTATTTATTTATTTATATTTATTTAAACTTCATACAACATGATGTATAGGCGGACTTAATGCCTAAGGCATTCTCTACCAGTCAGCCTTTAGGTGATGCAGAGATAAAAATATGAAGTAGGTGTGTGAAACGCTAAAAGACAAGAATATAAATTAAAGTATACATATAAATATAAAACAAATATAATACATATACCTTTACATAAACTTACAAATCAAAAATTATTTAATATACCTATGCATAGTATTATATATAAATTATGTACATAAAATAATGAATTACATACAATATATAATTACATATTTATATGAATACATAAATAAATACTACAAATGTGATGATTCTGCCAGTTTATTAAAGTAATGTTCACGAATTTTCTTCTTGAATGCATAACGATTATTAGCCGTTCTAATTTCAAGAGGGAGTGCGTTCCAGAGGAGAACAGACTGTACAGTGAAGGAAGAATGTAGGAAGCCGGATTTATGAGAGGGACACTTTAGTAAAAGGTTGTTCGAAGAACGCAGGTTTCTGTCATGGCTAGAGCAAAGGTACTGGAAATGAGAAGTTAAGTAAGAGGGGGGAGTAGGAGACATCAGAATGGAGTATAGAGTTGTGAGTGCGCGCACACTTCGTCGCTGACGAATGGGAAGCCACTTAAGTTGGGAACGATAAGTAGACACATGGTCATACTTACGAAGATTAAAAATCAATCGAATGCAGTTATTAAGAAGACGATCATATTTGTCAAGAAGATCTGCATTCAGGTCAAAATAACACACATCACAGTAATCAATCAGGGGAAGAATTAAGGACTGCACAAGTAATGTTTTGGTTCCGGATGGAAGGAAATTTTTCAGACGGTAAAGAGCCCGTAAGGTACCGGTGACTTTCTGGCTAACATTTGTCACTTGGGCATGCCAGCTCAAAGTGGAGTCAATGTTTAAGCCAAGATCCTTAACCGAAGAACATAATCCCAAAACAGAACCGTTGAAAATGATCTCGGGAAGAGCTGTAGTGTCTACTTTTTTAATTGTGCGATGGCTACCTAGTATTATTGCTTGACACTTGGATGGATTAACACTTAATCCGAACCTGTCAGACCAGCTCTTAATATGCTCTAGGTCCTTGTTGACCATATCCACTGCGACGGACACACAATCAACATTCACCTGTGCGTACAACTGTAGGTCATCGGCATATAGATGATACGCACACTGAAGGTTATGGGTGATAAGATTAATATATACTGAAAATAGTAATGGAGACAGAATACCGCCTTGAGGGACACCAGCATTTATGTTACACCAGCTTGATGCAGACTCACCAATGCGGACTGACTGCTGACGTCCCTGAAGATAAGTTGAAAACCAATCCAGTGCTTCGGAAGAAATCATGGAATGGGAAAGGATAGAAAGTAGGATGTCATGACTGATGGTATTGAAGGCGTTCGAAAAGTCAACCAAAGCCAGTACAGTGACTTTAGTGTCCTCCATGCCCGCCCTAATGTCACCAGTGACCTTAAGAAGAGCGGAAACAGTGCTGTGACCGGGCCTGAAGCCAGACTGAAAAGGGCTTAATAAATTGTTCTTATAAACAAATAGAGATAGTTGCCTATGTACACAGGCTTCAAGTACTTTGGATAGGAAAGGAAGAATGGATATAGGTCTGAAGTCATTGGGTAAAGTCGGATTGGAAGTTTTCGGCAAGGGAATAACGTGGGCCATGCGCCACAGCGACGGGAAAACTCCGGAATCTAGGGAGAAGTTTATGATATGGGAAATAACTGGAAGAATAATAATAATAATAAAAATAAAAATGTTTATTTCAATTACATAAAGCTTTAAGATACAGGGTTTGGAGATCACCTTTTAAGCAAAGAGATGCTTGTGTTAGGTGACTCCGCTCTTCCACTTAACATTATACAGTGTATGTAATTCGAAACAAAATAAAAGAAAAGAAAGTACAAATACAAAAATGATAAGGAGCGCACATGTGTGATGTAAGTGATTGTGTGTGTTTGTGTGTGTGTTTGAGTTTGTGTGTGTGTTCATTGTGTTTATGAGTTAATATTGTTGGACCTACGTGTAGATATGAATTTCAGGTTTTAGGTTTAAGTTTAGGTTTAGGTTAGCCCTTCGACAATGTCTTGGGATCGGAAGAAGCCAGGCAAAGCTTCCTCCACTAACAATTTCGTTACTGCGGTCCTGTTGGTTACTAGACAGATTATGGTAAAGATGATACCATAGCCTCAATGTCATCGTAGGTTTTAGTCTTAAGCCAATTAGTCACAGCTAGTTTACAGTCACGGAGTCTCAGGGGATAGATGTTTAGCTCTTTATTCAATAGGTTATATAAGTGGGAAGATTGCCTTGCATATTGCCGCTTAGCAAAAGCAGATCTAACTAAGGAGAAGTTTATGATATGGGAAATAACTGGAAGAATATGGTCAAGGATATACATGATCATACGGCGGTTGATGTTATCGCAACCCACAGCGTTTGACTTAATGGAAAGGATTATCTTTTTAATTTCATCTGAAGTAACTGGAGAAAAATGGAAGGGATCGATATCTAGACAAGGTAAGCCATTTAAGTAATCAACAGTGTGACATTTGGTTTGGTGATCCAGAGGAGTATGAGAAACAAAATGACTGTTAATATCATCCAAACCAAGTGTCCGCTGAAACTCAAAACGGGGCTGTTTACCGATTCCGAGAGTCCTAAGGAACTTCCAAATATCGGCAGAGGAAGAGGAAATTATGTTATCAAGAATATATCGGCGTTTAGCGTTGCGTATCATCTGATTACATCGATTCCTAGCAGCTTTATAGAGGTTCCATCTCTCTTCGCTCCGCTCTCTTCTAAAACGTCGAAAAGCCCGGTTCCTACGCCTCATGGCTATGCGAACACCTCTCGTCATCCATGGAGCAGGTGGTCGCTTGACTTTCACCCTCTTGACTGGAGCATGTACATCATAAAGCTTGAGAATAGTATTATTAAACGCAGCGACTTTCTCATCCACAGTAGAGGCGCCCACCACTCTGTCCCATTTTAATTTAGACGCATCTAAACACAACTCTTCTAAATCCATACGACCAAAACATCGCATGTGCAAGATTTTAGGCAGCAATTTAGGAGGTTTTAGGACATAAGAAAGGAAAATGAGGTCATGATGGGAGAAGCCAGAAGCAAGGTGTTGACCATGGGAGGACACGAGGGTAGGGGAAGATGTAAGGATTAAGTCAAGCCAAGTGTCATTCCCATCAATATTGTGATGAGTGGCTTGTAACGGAAGGATGTGGAGACCAACCGACTCGACAATATGAAGGAGTTTAGAAGAACGGGGTGAGGCAGGAACCAAGAGGTCAGTATTGAAGTCGCCCATGATGATGTGATGCGTGTGTTCCGACCCTAAAGATTCCAGAGTCGTTTCGAGACTGGAGAAGTAATCAACAGAAGGGGGACAATAAACAACACCGAGAACCAGTTTTGTTCCCTTCACACATACCTCGAGAAAAAGAAACTCTGCAGAGGTGGAATAGGAGGGGGAAGAGGAGGCTAGGATTTTGTAAGAAAAGTCACAGCGGAGATATATAGCAACACCACCCCCTCTTCTGTCCACACGATCATTGCGTATCAGAGTAAAGCCAGAGAGAGGATAAGTGGTCGAAAGAAGATGAGGTTTGAACCAACTCTCAGAAATCAAAACAGCATGAATGTTAGCATTCGAGAAAGCTTCAATAAGGTCGCTGTAGTGACAGGGTACGCTTTGTGCATTGACATGACACACGTTCAACGAAGAGTGCGCCTGATTAAACGTATGCCGCACAAAATCGCCAAGCGTGTCAGTTGCAGAACAAAAACTATTGTTATTAGACGATGTGACAGATTCATTGGCAGAAAAAAAAGAATCATCATCAGAAGCCATTAATATGAAAATAATACAACAAATATTATATATATATATATATATAAGTAATATAAAATATTTGCAATAATTAATAAACTATATATATAAATATATCTGACTAAAAAAAAAAAATATGTGCAACACTGCTTGCTATGTCTACACCACCCGCCAGCTGGCACACACACACATTGGCGGAATGTTCACTATACAAATAGACATAGAATAAACTAAACATAAGAAAATGTAGGTATGTAGGTTTCGGACTCGCGAGATAATGTATGTCGTCCGCGGTCAGCTGTGAGACGTAATTCCCTCTGTGTAGGTTTCGGACTCACGGGATAGTACATGCCGTTCGCGATCAGCTGTGAGATGTAATTCCCTCTCAGTGAAGGTTTCGGACTAACGGGATAATACATGCCGTTTGCGATCAGCTGTGAGACGTAATTCCCTCTCAGTGTAGGTTTCGGGCTCCCGAGATAATGTATGCCGTTCGCGGTCAGCTGTGAGACGTAATTCCCTCTCAGTGTAGGTTTCGGACTCGCGAGATAATGTATGCCGTTCGCGGTCAGCTGTGAGCCACAATTCTCGTTGTGAAGCAGTTTCAGCTTCTCGGGATAACACATGTTGTTCTCGGTCAATGGTAAGCCTTAGCTCTCGTTGAGAAGAACTTTGAGACGCCCGTGATGTAGCTCGTCTCGCTCTGTCAGCTGCTAATCGCATCTCTCTTTCTGGAGAGCTTTCATTGGCTCGAGAAGTTGAGGCACTAACTCTCATAGAGTTTAACCGATGTGCTCTTTCCTCTGCCGATTCTTGAGAATGCACATTTCTCATTCTCTTAGCTTCTCTCGAATTTCGAGATAAAGTTAATCGTTTTTTAGGTGGCATTGTGTATTTTATTTTTAATCGACGGTATTCAGTTCCCTAAGAAAATAATCTACGTTAGAGGTCCTAACTATAGCTACCATACACTTAAAAAAATCTAAATGCCTACTTAAATAATAAAACGGATCCTAAATAAATCCTTAAATCCAAAATTAAATTCTTAAAAATATATAAGTAGGTACCTAAACTACGTCTAATAGAATGAAATAACCTATTTGATACCTAGATACCTATTTAAAACTACAGCTAAATACGACCATGTATCTAAATACGACCATGTATCTTCTTTTCGTGCTCAGCTAAATTGGCTGCCTATCCGTCAGCGCAGACATGTCAGAATGCTCTGCACCATTTTCACGATTCTGAACGATCCATGTGCTCCCGAGTATCTGAAATCCAAATTTCAATACCTGGGAGATTCTCATAATCGCTCTCTCCGTTCGTCGGCTAACCTTAAGTTGCTCACTCCTTTACACCGTACTGGTTATTTATCTCAATCTTTCGCCCTCTCGGCCATCAGACTCTGGAACGACATCCCTCTTGACATTAAAAAAGCTTCCAACAAGTTTCTTTTTAAAAATCAAGTGCGTAAGCATGTGAAAAATTGTTGCAAGTTTGAACTAACATAGCTTTTATTTTCATACGCATATGTATATTTCATATTTGTTCTGACATAGATAATATTTATATGTATTGTGTATATATGTAGTGTATGCGTGTATATGTGTTTGTATGTATTTATATATGTATATATTGTGTGTATTTAAGTATATATGTCTATGTATGTGTGTGTATATTTATAACTATATATATATATATATATATATATATATATATATATATATATATATATATATATATATATATATATATATATATATATATATATATATATGTATATACAATTTCTTTTAGCGCTTTCTATTTTGATTACTGCTGCACCGCCTCTTGTCTGTATATCTCTGTTTAGCCTAATGGTTGACTGGGAGAGAATGCCCTATGGCATTAAGTCCGCCATATGTACAACTTTGTGCATGAAAGCTTAAATAAATAAATAAATAAAATAAATAAATAAAAAAAAGTTTAATTTATAATTAAGCTAATACTAAGAAATATTTAAACTACCAAAATAACTAATACCTATTTTATCAAATAACAACCAAAGAAATCTAAAAATAAATTATTAAACATAAGAGATATATATACTATATCTATAAGATATATATATATATATATATATATATATATATATATATATATATATATATATATATATATATATATATATATATAAGAGATATATATATATATTACTAAAAGTCGCGCTGATAAGCACGGTTTGTTAAAATCAATAAGGTCGAACACTCTGAACGTCTATTCGCATCAACAACCAAATATTGTATGAAGCTCGCACTTTTTTTTTGCGCCCGAAGCAATTGTAAAATGGCTACCACAGAGGGAGGCGGAAAATGCATTATGCATACCACGACAGCCGGTCTGTCCTGGTTATGCGGGACTCACTGCCTACCGGGGGACCTAAGTGATACCCGCTAAAAACCGCCTTTAGGGACTGGCAACCAGCTGTTTAAAGCTTCTTATGCCGTATCGGAAGCGACCCTCTTTTGGAAAAGGGCGCAGGCGGCTACGAGCCGCTGAGGGAGTGCCTACGAAGGCAAATTAATTATGAATAATTTAATTAGAGTTGGCCTGAGCCGCCATGAGGCAGTTCAGGTCGTTTGACAGTTTATTAGGCGGGTCCGTGAGAGAGTTTCTCGGCCTGCGGATGTGATAGCGAGAGGGGAGTGGGGCTGCATAAGTAGCTGCCTCACGAATAAGATGATTTGAGTGCGACTCTGAAGCTCTAAAGAAGTTCTCAGAGAGTTTTTTAAGAAATTGTTGAATTGTAGGGAGCTCTAGGTCCCGATGAAGGTCGGCATTACGGACGTACCAAGGTGCGTTCGCAGCTCGACGACAGTAAAGGTTTTGAACAACTTGGAATTCATTAATAATTTTAGGGTTAGCGTGGGCAAAAATGGGGCCCGCGTAGGACATGACTGGTCGTATACAGACCTTATAAAGGATACGCTTGTTTCTGAGGGACATTTTATTGTGTATGCCAGGGGACAGGGGTCCCTAGCATACGTATTGGTGGAGTGTTTTTGAGACGGCGTCGTTTATAATCGAAGTGAACGGCGGAGCTCTTCTCCGGGTTCACATCGATGCGCCATTTTTTGAACCAAGCTATAGGATAGGTCATCAACTGACTTTTGGACCTTGTTCCGTATGAAAGGTAGCGAGATACCTTTACAGTAGAGAGCAGTGTCGTCTGCGATGAGGGAGAGCTGAACACCTTTCGGCGGGATGGCAATGTCGTTGGTGAACAGGATGTACAGCAGAGGAGCAAGTACTGAGCCCTGAGGGACACCAGCTTTGATGGGGCGCTGTGAAGATAGCGTGCCTTCGTGTCTAAAACGAAAGGTACGATGATTTAGATAAGAGGCCACGAGACGTACTAGACGATCGGGGAGACCTATTTTGTATAGTTTGTAGATAAGGCCTGTATGCCAGACTCTATCAAAGGCTTTGGCGATGTCGAAAAAGACCGCGATAGTCTTATGACGACGGGGGTAAAAACCGCTGAGGATATATTCCACAATACGGTGAACTTGTTGGGGGCAGGAGTGTTTCGCTCGGAAACCGAATTGATGGGGAATGATAAGAGGGTCACCGTCTGTGGGAAACAGATGGCGCCTCATGCTATTTTGGATGACTCTTTCAAAGAGCTTGCCCATGGCCTTGAGGAGGCTAATGGGGCGATGACTGGAGGGGAGGTTGAGAGGCTTGCCTGGCTTGGATATACCAATCACAGTTGCCTCTTTCCACGTAGTGGGAAAGTAACTAAGGTTGAAGCAGGCGTTGAAGATAATAGATAAAAGGGTTAACACCTGCTCAGGAAAGTGTTTAAGGCTTGGTTGGAGATGCCATCCGCGCCCGGAGTCTTTTTAAGTTTAAGTCCTTTAATGAGGGATGAAATCTCATCATTGGACACAGAGATAGGTTCGGAGGCTGTAGGGGGTGAGTTCCGGCGGCGGACCTCATCCTCCACTGCCTGGACGTGTGAAGGGTCGACGGGTTGAGAGCTAAGAGAGCATTGAGCGGCAATACTGTCTGCAAAGCACTCAGCCTTTTCTCGTCCTCGAAGGCAACCGTACCGTCAGGACGAGAGAGAGGGGGAGTGTGGGTGATAGGGTCTATGCGGAGGGCTCTTGCCATCTGATAGTACGCTGTATGAGAGGGAGAGATATTCTCCATGAGTTTACTCTTTTCGAGGTCTCGAAATTCAGAGAGGCGGAAACGGAGTTCTCGTTGAAGACGATTGGCCGTGCGCCTATATTCGGGCGTGGGATATTTTGCTGCTCTCCGGAAAGCAGATTTCTTGGCTTTTAATAGGTTGCTAATATGTAGGGGAAGCTCACTATTATTAGCAACCGGGACTACCCTTTCATTCTCCTTAAGGGAGGTTTTAATTAGGGTGGAGAGTGAATCGACCGCGGTGTCGATTTTTTCGGGACTGTCTAAGTCCGACGATAGGGAGATGGGAGAGTTCTGTGAGTCCAGAGATTTCGCTAGGGACTCCTTGAAGCCCTTCCAATTTGTGAAGGTTTTAGTAGAGGATGTTGAGAGTGGTGGCTGATGGCCAAGAATGAGAGAGACCGGTCGGTGGTCGGATCCTAGATCGTCTAGTGTCTCGATTGCCCTGAGGTTGAGAGAAACTCCTTTGAGTAACGCAAAATCTAGTACATCGGGGGCGTAGTCGTTGTTATCGGGAAAGTGAGTAACACCTAGAGGACTGTGGACGGTAATATCAAGAGACTGCGTGATATCGAGCAGTAACTTGCCACTAGGGGTGGTAGTACGGCATGTCCATTCAGTATGCTTGGAGTTAAAATCTCCAAACATAATGACTGGGTTACCTAGAGATAAAATAGCCTCAAAATCTCTTTTGAGGGGAAGGGTTCCCGCGGGGATGTAACAGGAGGCTATGAGAATGGACTGATGTCCAGTCATAGCTAACCTGCATACCGTGGCTTCCATATTGGTAAAGTAGAAATGGGAGAGCAGTGGAGTGTCTTCTTGTAATAAATGGCCGTACCGCCACCTCGGCGGTCGGGCCTATCATTACGAAGAAGAGAAAAGTCTTTAATAGAAAGGCCTTTAGTGTCCTCAGTTTTGAGGTTAGTTTCCTGTAGGAGGAGGAAATCGGCTTCACGATTTCGAAGAAAGAGCTTAAGTTCTGGGAGGTTATTTCGCAAACCGCGAATATTAAAGGATACAAGCGATAAACCCTTAGGTTTGATACGACCGTGAGATTTTGGTAGAGCAAACTGCTCTGTCATCGTGAAGTTAAGTTAATTAAGTTAACTTAACTTGCAACGACCACAAAAGATTATGATGCTCTGCAAGAGCGAGGAGACGGTCCTGAGGGGACTTCGCAGCGCGCAATTTGCGTGCTAACACAGCGATTTCCCCAACGTCGATGTTCCTAATAGCGGAATACACCGTTTTTAGGTCATCAGCCATTGAGGGCTGTGATTGTTGTGGGGCGGAGGTTGTTGTCCGCGGTGGGTCTGCCTTTTTGGGGCCCCAGGGAAAGACTGGAAGCTGCATAGGCTTAGAGAAGCCCGGAGGGGGCCGAATAATGCCATGAGGGGGCCTAAGGGGACCCTGAGAGGGTCGAGAGAAGCCCTGGATGGGCTGATAAAGGCCCTGACGGGGTCGTTGGTAGAGAGCCGAGAATGAGCGGTCATTGAGCGGCGGTGGAGCTTGCCTACTGGGGCGAGGATGAGGTGCGCAAGGGCAGCCTCTGTAGTTTGCCGGGTGGCCTGTTTGTTTACACAGGACACATGCGGGTGGAGATTCGGCGTCTTTGGGCCGAGGACACTCTTTAGTGTTGTGGGGTTCAAGGCACTTAACGCACCTGGGTGGGGCGGAGCAGTTGGCAGCCGCATGACCATATAGCTGGCAGCGGTGGCACTGCGCCGGGAACCCGCGCCTATGTGGGGGCTCAACCCTCACTCTCGACAGGCCACACACTGTGCGTACCTGCCGGAATATGGCTTTTGCCTCCGGCACGTTGGTTAAGATGACTAGGGCAAGATTGAACCTCTGGCCCGTTCTACTGTACATTTTGTGCACGGCTTCTACGGGGAAACCTTGGGACTTAAGGTCCTCAAGGATTTCCTCGTTGGAAAATTCGAAGGGTACGCCGCGGATGACGGCCCTGACTTTACGCTCTTCCGGAAGAGCGTATGTATGGTAAGAGACTCGTTCGGCTGTGAATAGCCTGGTGAGACTACGGAAGTCGTCAATTGATTGGGGGATGATCTTAATAGCCTCCCCGAGGTTTATGGCGTGGTCGTACTTAATACCTGCGTTGTAGCAGGTTTTGGAGAGTTCTGTAAATTTCGCCTTGTCTCTGAGGAAGACAGGGGGCGGGACTTGCTTCTTGGCAAGGACTGGAGCACAGCTAGAGGCTGGCTTGGTCGGAGCGGGGATGTCTAGTGACATAGGTGGGGCCGAGGCAGCGGCGGGGGCTCCGGGGGCAGAGGCGGCAGCGGGAGCTGCGGAGGTTGTAGGAGCGGCAGGGGCCGCTGAGACAGGGAGGGTGCGGTTTTTCGCGGCGCATTTACCGCTGCGCTTGGAGTTCACCGTGGTGAATGAAGAATCCCCGGTTCCGTCAGAGTCACAGGACTCGGATGAACCGGTGCCAGAATTGGTGGCGGGCCTCTTCCGGGAGGCCGACGCAGAGGACTCGGAGCATGCGTACTCCATCTCTAAGGGGGCAAAAGAGTTCTTAGTCTCTAGGTATGCCGCGATTACGGGCGGCGGTTGGAGTGCCTGAGGGGCAGCGGGAGTAACATGGGCGGCGATGGCCGCGAGGGCCGTCTCATCGAGGTTTAGGCCTAGACCAAGAGTTTGGTTTAGGGCGGCGACAAGGGACTTAATTTGACTAACTGTGGACATGTTGGGGGCAGTAATTCTACGAACAATAAGGATTAGGGACGGGTCCCTGTTCTCAGAAGAACAGGGACTTGAACACGAAACGTACTACGAGACAATATACACGTATAACAATACAAGAAAAACAAGAGAAATAACAAAAATCAACAATAAAAAATAACAATTAAAACAATAATAAGCAGAGGTCAGTCAAACCTCCCCGCCCGAAGACAGGGGGGCAAGAACTGTTAGCGTAAATGACTCACCAAAGCGTCGACGCTGTACGGCGCGAGCAGGACAGCGGTGGCGCGAGAGCGAGAGAGCACTACCGTACGGGGACGGCTGCGCGGACTACCTGGACACGACCGCTCGAGAGCAGTGCCACAGGCGGAATGAAGCTCGCACTCGGACCCCCCGCCTTTTTATAGCTCCCGCCGCGAGCTGCGTCGAGCGCGGCGACCGTTACACAAAAATAATCCTTATAGCATGATTCAGTATTCACGCGCGATGGCTTATTAGCGTATTTCATGTATAACTTTGGTGTTTCTATACCGATTTCTATGATTCTTTTTTATTGAATAGATAATAATGTTGACTTTTTTTAATTAGGGATGAGTAAGAGTGTTATAAACGTAAGAGTAGACAAATATAACAGAAAACTCCGAACTGCTAAGCTATCGGGAGTTACACGTGTTATTGTGAGTCAACCATAAAAGATAGACATATGCTGTCGCGGGATATTTTTTATATAATTTTAAGGAGAACATTTCCGTTATACATGATTTCTGTGTAGCTTTAACCATTAAGGCTGCTCACGCGACGAAAGCTTAAAAAATGGAGTAATTTCTCCAGTTTCCCCAATATTTACCTTCACTGCTCTGCTTCTTTTGATCGTAGCGTGATAAAAAGTATACTATAACCTGCCCAGAAGTATGAAGAATGATTGCACCAAGTTTCGTTAAAATCCGTTGAGTAGTTTTTGTTTAGATAACGAACATACAGACAGACAAAAATTTTACTGTTTGCATTTTTAACATCAGTATGGATCACTATTATCAGGGGGTGATCCCCTGATAATTAGTTTGGAAATATATTTCATGTACAAAATTGACCTCTCTACAGATTTATTATAAGTATAGATAGATATGATTCGATTTTACACTTAGAACTGTGATATGTATCATCATCATCATCATTACAGCCTTTCATAAGTCCACTACTGAACATAGGCCTCCCCCAAGGAATGCCCCACAAAGCACGGTCCTGAGCCACCTGCATCCATTGACTTCCTGCATGTCTTATTAGGTCGTCACTTCATCTCGTGGGGGGTCGCCCTACACTTCGCCTACCGGTACGAGGCTGCCACTCAAGAACCTTTCTTCCCCATCGGTTGTCGGTTCTTCGAGCTATATGGCCGGCCCACTGCCACTTCAGCTTACTAATCCGTTGGACTATGTCGGTTACTCTGGTTCTACTGCAAATATCCTCATTCCTAAGTTTATCACGCAGAGAAACTCCGAGCATAGCCCTCTCCATAGCTCACTGAGCGACCTTGAGTTCTCATACAGCCAGCAGTGAAGGACCACGTCTCAGATCCGTAAGTCATCACTGGCAACACGCACTGGTTGTACAATTTCGTTTTAAGGTTTTGTGGTATGTCTGACGAGAAGATGTGTCGTAGCATCCCGAACGCTGCCCAGCCGAGTTGAATCCGTCGATTGACCTCTCGGTCGAAGTTGGACTTACCTAGTTGGACTATTTGTCCTAGGTAAACATATTCGTCAACAAATTCGAGCTTAGTGCTCCCAACAACTACCACCATAGGTGTCACATGGACATTAAACATAATCTTTGCTTTGTCCATGTTCATCATAAGACCTATCCGTTGGGAGACACTGTTGAGGTCATTGAGCATAGTGCTTAGGTTTTCCAGCGATTCTGCCATAAGGACTATATCGTCGGCAAATCGAAGGTGAGTGATGTACTCGCCATTGATGTTAATACCGTATCCTTTCCAGTCCAGAAGCTTCAAAACGTCTTCCAATGCAGCGGTGAAGAGTTTCGGGGATATAACGTCACCCTGTCTTACACCTCTCTGCAATTGGATAGGTTTCGTACTCTGGATCTGTACTCGGATAGTCATCGTAGCCCTACTATACAAGCACTTCAGCACTTCGATATACCGACAGTCAACTTGGCACCGCTGTAGGGACTGCAGCACCGCCCAAATTTCGACGGAATCAAAGGCTTTCTCATAGTCCACATACGCCAGGCATAGTGGCAAATTGTACTCTTCGGACTTCTGTACAACTTGCCGAAGGGTATGTATGTGGTCTATGGTGCTAAAACCCTTTCGGAAACCGGCTTGTTCGGGAGGCTGGAAGTCGTCAAGTCCGCGTGCGAGACGATTCGTAATGACTCTCGTAAACAGCACGTAGACGCTGCTCAGAAGGGAAATCGGTCTGTAGTTCTTCAAGAGAGCATTGTCACCTTTCTTAAAGAACAAGACCACTGCACTTCTGCTCCACGCCTCCGGTGTAATGCCACCATGGTGGACGGAATTAAAGAGCCTCTGAAGGACTTCCAGTACCGGTTTTCCACCCACTTTTAGAAGCTCCGCTGTAATTCCATCCTCGCCTGGGGCCTTGCCGTTTTTAAGATGCTGGAGAGCCATTCTAATCTCGCTCAGACTGACGTCCGGGATATCTTCGGAATAGTGTCGGATAAGACTCGCTCTTGGACCGTTACTCACACTTGCGTGTGGCTCCAACCATGACGTGTACAGCTGTCCATAGAACCTCTCAATCTCACTCAAAATCTCAGGTGTCCCGGAATCGATGCTGCCACTTTCGCTCTTCAGCTTTGACAGTTGGCTCTTTCTGGCAGACAGATCTCTGGCAAAGACTTTGGAGCCTTGGTTCCGTTCGATCGCTTCTTCAATACAAGCTGTATTGAAGTTGCGCAAGTCCCGCCGCATGCATTTGGAGATCTGTCTGTTCAGTTGCCTGTATGCTGTCAAATCTGTTGAAGAATGTATTTTCATCTCCCGTCTAACAGACATGAGATTAAGAGTGTTATCGGAGAGTTTTTGTGTTCTTCTGCGGTGGGTCTTGCAGAACTTAGCTCCGACCGCATGGACAGTTTCCACGAGCTTGTCATTCATATCGTCCACTTCATTGCAGTCTTCTAGGCACTGAAAACGGTTTTGTAACTCGAGCTGAAAGGTGTCAGGGCTCTGGAATAGAGCACGAAGGGGACGGAGCGTTGACTTCATTAGACGAGACCTCTCCAACTTAACGTTTAGGTTCAGTGTGCCTCTAATCATTCGGTGATCGCTGCCGGTTTTCACCCTCGCGATCACTGAGACATCACTGAACAGTTGTCGTCTGGTCGTCATAATGAAGTCAATCTCATTTTTTGTCGAACCGTCGGGGCTCGACCAGGTCCACTTCCTGTGGGGCCGCTTTTGGAAGAAAGAGTTCATCATAAAGAGTCCCTCTTTCTCCATGAAGTCGACCAGCTGCTGGCCCCTTGGGTTCCGTTGTCCTATTATAAATTTCCCTACTTTCAGCTCACCGTTCTCTCTTGTGCCTAGTTTTGCATTGAAGTCTCCCATTAACACCGTATATTGGGTTTTGGAGGAGGGCATGGCTCTAGAGATATCCTCATACATTTCCTCCACCTCTTCATCGGGGTGTGCCGAGGTTGGTGCGTAAACCTGTATGACCTTCAGCGAATACCGTTTGGTGATTCTGAGTATAAGGTACGCAACCCTCGTCGACACACTCCCAATCTTTACAACCTTGTTAACGAGAGACTTGTGGAGGACGATAAATCCGACAACTCTTTGGGACAGATGGTCACCCTCCCGGTAATAGAGCAAGTTGCCGGATTCGAGGATTACCGTTTCCTCCCCCTCTCTTCGGACTTCGGATAATCCTATAATATGGAAGCGTAACTTGTCTATCTCTTCTTCCAGCTCCACAATCTTCTCGTCAGTCCTCAGGGTGCGTGCGTTGTACGTTGCCAGGTCGAGTCGTCTAAGGTGGCAACCGAACCTCCACTCGATATTCTTAGCACCCCCTGCCTCGCCGTTACCATGGTCGCCACTGTAGCCAGGAATAGCGGGGCCGCCGGGAACTGGGGGCCGGCTTGTTACTCTCTTCATAGGGGGGTATTGGCCATAGTTGCCACGCTTGGCAAGCGGGTTCGCAACTGCAGTTTTTTTATTGTAATTTTGCTATTATCAGGAAGATGCTGCTGCCCATCTCCTGCCTGTTTCCCTTTGTCGCCTTTTACGACACCTATGGGAAGATATGGGGTAGTGGATATTCTTGACCGCCACTACACGGCTATGATATTTATACGTAATTATTAAGCCCAAATCATCTTGTTTACTATGATGTATAATAATCTATGAAATCTATATCTATACTCTATACAATTAATTAAAATTGAAGTGTCTGTTTGTAATATTAAAATAAAACCTTTTTACTCAATGCATATGAATGTATATACGGTAATTATAACAAAAACACAATTTTTTTAATTTTTGTCTGTCTGTCGGTCTGTCTGTCTGTCTGTCTGTTTGTTCCAGCTAACCTCCGAAACGGCTGGACCGATTTCGACGGGACTTTCACTGGCAGATAGTCGATGTTCTAGGGAGTAACTTAGGCTACTTATATTTGAGAAAAATAATTAGGGTTCTGAGCAATATAATTAAAACCCTCAACTACACGCGGACGAAGTCGCGGCGCACAGCTAGTATTAAATAAAACTAAAAGACTTGCGACATAATTGCTGGCACTACAACAACACAAAACACTGTAGAATGGACTGAAGCACTGAAATAAGATAATTATTTGTTCATTCGTCAAGGCTTGTTACACTGCCATCTCGTATTTAGTTCGTAAAATAGTTCGTCAGCTATCGACTCCCATGTACAAAACTCACAAAAATAACCTCAGCTGTCCATAGATGTCAGTTATAAAACTTGACGCTATGGATACTATAGTATCCAGGACGTATAACGCTACTTTTATTTTGGATACCGTAGTATCCATGGATGTTTCTATATGAGTGGCTATGACAGTTGCAGTGTCTGCCACAATTTAATGCTTTTTTTAAGAACTGGCTTTACGGTTCTTGGTTCCAGCCCTTCTGAGCCTGAAGTTACAATATATAATTATTATCCTTCATAGTACACTGCTTCACAATATGTTGATGCGTCATATTGTGCAGCCCTTGGAAGATTTTGACGGCAACTTGAGCCAGCAGACAGCTGAGAGTTGGTGATGGTATCTAAAGGTGCCTATGCAACCGGGGTGGTACCACGACCTCACAGAAAACCAGCGTGAAGTAGAGGTTTACCTCTGCGTTTCGCTTGGTGAGTGCAGGTGGCCGGAGGCCCTTTTTACTGGAAATGAGGCATTCCATCTTATCCTCACGGGTGACAACGCATCTACATTTTGATTTGTAATAGAGGATAGATGTAGATGTCTATGGGCCGCAGCAACCACTTACCATCAGGTGGACTGTGTGCTCGTTTGTCACCCTTATACTATAAAAAAAAAAGAACTGTTGCCGGGGTACGGTGTGGATTGTCGATTGCTAAGGGCTGTGCAGTCACTTTACTGTGATTGTAAAGCCTGTGTGCGGGTGCGGGTAGGGCATGACCTGTCACCCATTTGGCGTCCAAACGGACGTAAAACAGGGTTGTGTCATGTCTTCCTGGCTGTTCATACTATATCTCGACAGCTGTTTACAAAAGCTGAAAGATAGCTGTTTGGGTGTGAAATTGGGTGACATTAATGTAAATTGTCTGCTGTATGCTGATGATGCAGTGCTTATTGCACCATCAGAGGCAGAACTGCAGGCATTAGTCACGTGTATGAAAGAGGAATGTGACATTAAAGGTCTCCGTTTGAATGCTAATAAAACTAAGGTTGTGGTATTTGAAAGGGATGAAGAGAGAACGAAGTGTGAAATATGGGTAAATCAGGAATGTCTAGAACAGGTAAATGAAATTGTATACTTGGGGAGTGTTTTTAGCCGGGATGGAAGATGTGATTTAGATGTGGACAGGCGTGTCGCTGCCGGGAACAAAGTCAATGGTACCCTGACTGCGTTAGTCAAAAGGCAAGGCGTAGTGAAGAGTGCACGGCTTGCAATACATAACGCAGTGTTGGCACCGACTTTGTTATATGGCAGCGAAACCTGGGTATGCCAGAAGAAGCATAAAAGCAAGTTGAATGCAGTGGAGATGCGATCTCTTCGTAAAATGTGCGGCGTTACCATGGCCGACCGAAAGCGAAACGAAGAGATTCGCAATATGGCAGGTTTGAAATATGACCTTATCACAAAAATTGATAAGGGCGTGCTTCGATGGTTTGGGCACGTTGAGCGAATGAGTGAAGACCGAATGGTGAAGAAAATATATAGCGCGAAAGTTAATATTAAAAGGTGTCGGGGTAGACCGAGACTAACTTTCGAAGACCATGTGAGCAAATTGCTCGAAGAGGGGAGGGTCAAGAGTACTCGGATACCTAGACGTGCATTTATGAAGAAGTTAATGAATCTGAAAGAAGCGAAAGAGGTATATTAGGATAGTGACACTTGGCGATCTGTTCTCTCTGGCTACCCTGTCAGGGATTGTGCGTGAAGATAAGTAAGTAAGTAAGTGTCAATTTTTAAAAAATAGTTTATAAAGCCCAAAATTTTTTCATTACACCATGTCGGAAATACGTCGCAAACCTTAATTTACTTGACACATCCGCTATGCACAGTGTCTGTGGGCAGACTGAAGTGTGGCCGCACACGCAAAGTCTATCGCGATAAAACCCTATGAAATGCGAGAATTTACCAAAAGTGTAGCGATGTGCTTGAAACTTCGCACGAAGTGACGAAGTATTCACGAAGGGCCGGCCGTATTGTGATAACGCGAATATTGGTGCTAGCGCGATGTGTCTATACTTCCTACATGTTTATTTATATGTTTAATGCTTTTCTCTATCGCTCGACAACTGATGCTGGTGTTGAGTTAATCAGACATATTTTCTGTCCGTGGGAAAATTCAGAAGATGCTTTGGGTATATTTTGTGATCTTTCCAAAGCTTTCGACTGTGTGCACTATGAGACATTAATCAGGAAGCAACATCATTATGGTGTAAAAAACATAGCGCTTAAACTTATTATGTCATATCTAAATAATAGAATGCAAACAGTTGTTATTAATTTATGCAGTTCTTCCGGATCGGTAGTAACTATGAGTGTCCCTCAGGGATCAGTTCTTGATCCCTTTCTGTTCTTAGTTTTTATTAATGAATTACCTTACTTGATAGGGAATAACCATGATATAGTATTATTTGCTGATGATACTTCGTTCATTTTCCGACTAAAAAGGCAATTATTGAAATATGATGAAATGAATAATGCGTCAAAAGTAGTATACTGGTTTAAGGTCAATAATTTGCTTTACAACGGCAATAAAACAAAATGTATTAAATTCCCTACACCTAATGTTAAATAGGTGAATACCAGTATGCTTTTAAGTGGGGAGGAGCTGGGTCTTGTTGAATCCACGATTTTTCTCGGTATTAGAGATGACGCGAAGCTTCAATGAGGCCCTCATATATCTAGACTAGCTAGCAAACTTAGTTCTGCAGCATATGCTGTAAAGAACATTAGATACTCTACGTGTGTTGAAACAGCTAGATTAATTTAGTTTGTTATTTCCATAGTATAATATCATATGGAATCTTACTATGGGGTAATGTGATTGACATTGTAACTATCTTTGTTTTGCAAAAGAGAGCCATAAGAGCAATTTATAATTAATATTATAGTACATAATACTTAAAATTGATGAAATGAGATGAAATTGAGATGAGATTAAATGATATAATTTAATATATATTATATTATATAATTTCAATAAGTATTATGTACTAATGTACTATAATCTATATTGAACAAAAATTATTCTATTCTATTCATAGATATAATAATAGAAGGAGATATGCCCGGTAGTTGAAAATGTATCGGAACCCGGTGTCTCCAGTTGGCCCCTACTACCCGCCTACGACTACACTTGCAGATCAGAAAAAGCAATAGATACGCAGTCGCGCACACACCCGCATTTTATAAATCAGAACGTACTACACAATCAATTATAAACCGTATCCCTACAGAAACAGCGTTTACCATGCACCATACTACTTACTCACACAAAAATATCAGTCGCTATCGATGTGCTGTGCATTTTAAAAACAAAAGCCATTTATTTTACATACACATTAGTGATTGACTAAATTGGAAAGTTATCGATTCTCTTTCATTTATACTAAAATTGCACTAAAATTGTAAATAAAATAAATATAAAACGATATGCACAGGAAATTATATAATAAAAATAATCAATATGTAGCTAAACGTAAATTATTAAGTACCTAACCAACCTAACATTTATAATAAAAAAATCCGGTTATGTTGGTTTAGATTGTCATAGCGTATTGAAAAAGTAGGTATTTTGGCATATGGTACTAGTTTTTGTAGGGAACCAGTTTGGTGGCCTTCCTGTGGCATCAATTCATTTCTTTTTTAAATTAGCATCTTTTGGGAAGCTGAAAATGTACGATAATAATTTATTTATCATTTACATATATCCTACGCAATTTCTTAACCTCACTATGTACCTGGCAAGCCTTTGTTAAAAAACCCCTGGTTGGTTAAGATATTTTTATAAATATTAGTTATGTACAGTACAGAGATAAATTTTGTAGTTAGGAATAATAATTAATTCGTTTACACGAATTAATTATCCAACGAGTCAAGATAACGAAGATAAATTAGTAACGGAATACGACAACCGCACCGTTCGACGTCAGAGCCAAGACTGTCTTAACGGCCGCCGCTCCGTCAGTTTTATACAAGCAAGACGGGCGCCACCGCAGGTGCAATGGCGCAGGTGCGCTGTTTGCGTGTTGTATACAAGAATTCTATCTAGCTACAGCGACGCTGCCGCACGTGTAAAGTTGCACTTGACATTCTGCCCAACGGGCACAATAATGACATAAGACTCGTAGAATTACAGACTGACTCCCCCTCTTAGACGACTGCGTGATACTTTATACTGCTAAAACAAGTGGGAGATTATTGTTCCATCTTCAATATTTCTTATTTTCTTTTATTATTTTACCCTCATTCCTAACAATATTGTTAAATATATGAAAACAAACACACACTCATGCATAACAAATAAATAGCCAGGAGAATTATGTTGACTTATTTTTAGCGAAAGTCACTATTATAATATTATCTGAATTCTGAACCATGCCAATTAGGTATTTTTAGAAATAGTAGTGAAGCATAGTACAGAGATAAATTTTGTAGTTAGGAATAATAATTAATTCGTTTACACGAATCAATTATCCAACGAGTCAAGGATAAACCAGCAACGGAACACGACAACCGCACCGTTTGACGTCAGAGCCAAGACTGTCCTAACGGCCGCCGCTCCGTCCGTTTTATACAAGAAAGACGGGCGCCACCGCAGGTGCGCTGTTTGCGTGTTGTTTACAAGAATTCTATCTAGCTACACCGACGCTGCCGCACGTGTAATGTTGCACTTGAGATTCTGCCCAACGGGCACAATAATGACATGAGACTCATAGAATTACAGACTGACTGCCCCCTCTTGGTCGACTGCGTGATACTTTATACTGCTAAAACAAGTGGGAGATTATTGTTCTACCTTCAATATTTCTTATTTTCTTTTATTATTTTACCCTCATTCCTAACAGTATAATAACGTATTCGAAGCTTTTGAAAACATAAAAGTATGGAATTAACACGAAGATAAGGCATAATATACTATAATTCAACCCAAAACACTTCACCGATGATTAACCTAATTATTTAAGCAACTTACTTTATGATCTCTAGTTACGAATTCAGTGTAGTAAACGGTGAAAATAATCAAAATAATTAAATACCATTATGTCACATCAGTCTTCCCAACGGGCTGAAACGGTTGACAAATTGAAAGAATAAACTATAATAGCAATTCGCCAATCGACATTGTTGTCGATAGCATACGTTAGTGGATCTGCGCAAGCACAACACTAACTCATCTCAAGATACAGTGGCCGTACTACACGATGCATCCTCTTAAATAAAGTATCGTTTTGTCATATTTACATTGCTTTTTCAGTCGCTTTGCGATATACATAAGTAGTGGTTAAGGAGCAATGTATTTACTACAAAATAGTACCGTTGCAGTGATATTTGAAAACAAAAATAACGCATTAAGAGCAAAAAATATTTTACGATTTGTTGTTTTTCATGATTTTAAAGATAAAGATAGTAAAATACTTGTTCTTACACATGGTAAGTGATTCCATGATCTACAAAGATTTTGTTTTGGCTTCGGTTTTTACAAGAAACCACTGAATAACACGGCATTCTGATATTGTTTCACGATTACGGTTGAAAGTATACCACAGAGTACATTATATATTACAGACAAAGTATACTAATACGCAAAGACGGCCATTTGAATAGAACCTGAGCATTTTGATCATATCGTGCGGACACAGACACGCCCCCTTGCCACTTCTCCTCTATTTAATATTTCTATGATTCTATTCTATGGTCTATGGGTAGAATCTACTAAAATAGTTCTACTATAGTTACTTGTCATAGTAGTAGTCATAGTTGTAGAATGTAGATGTGCCAACTCGGAAAAATTACGACTCGAGTTAAAATTCATGCAACTCTAGTTAGCAGTGCGACACAGAGTAAATGATTTGTTACAAATAACTTTTAATAAAGAATCATGCCCACTTTCCATACATTTAAAAACCTGATAGTGAAAGTTGATGTATAATTATAAAGTATAGTAGAAAAACTACATGTAAGCTAAGAAAATAATGTCATATAGTCATTTTTACGATTTAAACGCTACGAATCCCAAAAAATACTAATGTCACTTTTTAGGTTAGGTTTTCCCGTAACCAAATAAGTAATAAAGAAATAAATGTGCTATAACTTATTATTAACGCTCGAAGTAAGATAGCAATACTTATCTAGTTATGGTCTAAAACGTCTTTTTTAATTTGTGAATTTCTTGAAACCAACTGCCCCTAAGTCACCACTTACTCTCGATGATTGTCACCATAAATTGAGTGTCTATCTCTATCTGATATTTCTTCAGCACATATAAATACTTACTAACTACATTTAGTTTATCTTGTATTATCAAAATGATCACTTATCAACCAAACACATTTCATTGGTCTATGATCCATACTTACATACATACCTGATGAACAAAATGGGATAAACAAATAAAACACTATGTTGAAGTGACATGGTTTATTAATTATCATCATTTTCACTTAAATCTCTCACCACTACGTCATCCAGAAATTCTGCTGGAGCAGAAATATTTTCTTGATACCATATAGGGTTGTAAAAAGAAGTAATACAAACAAAATGGCACAGTACACAACGAGATGCAAACGCAACAACGAAGAACTGCGCCGATGCCAATTGCAGAACTGTCAAATGTCAAAAAAAATCCGTTTCATTCGTCCGCACTCGATGATATACTGAATGATTAATTTATTTTATTATTTTATATTAATATGTACTATACAAATACTAATAAATAAATACTTACTGATTAAATGAAACATAAAATAATGTATAAAACTCAGAAACAGAGTTAAATAAAGTAAAGTAGCAGTGTATAAAATGGAACGTCCTAGAAAAAGGGTAGTTGAGGTGCGTTCAAAATATATAATACGTTTACCCTTGACGTAGAATAACCTTATAGAAATATGTAAAAATATTTTTTTCCTGCGTTTCTTTTAACATTGTGATAAGCGTAATTAATTTACAATTCAATTAGCTTAATTTTAAGATTTATTTCATTTATATACATTGTCAGGTGAAAAATGGGCATTGTTCTTTGTTTTTCTATCTAGCTCTTTGACGGGTTGGGATAATCGTATTTTAGACAGTGGTAGAGCCATGCGGCAGCGTTTGCTGTCGCACGGATGGGCCGGCTCGAACCGGGGTGGTACCACGACCTCACAGAATACCAGCGTGAAGTAGAGATTTACCTCTGCGTTTCGCTTGGTGAGTGCAGGTGGCCGGAGGCCCTTTTTACTGGAAATTAGGCATTCCATCTTAGTCCTCACGGGTGACAACGCATCTGCATTTTGATTTGTAATAGAGGATAGATGTAGATATCTATGGGCCGCAGCAGCCACTTACCATCAGGTGGACTGTGTGCTCGATTGTCACCCTTATTCTATAAAAAAAAAATCATAATTACCAAACTTAATATGTAGGATTTAAATAAAAAGGTATATTTAGTATGTATCACATACCTAAGTATATTTGATTTTAATGTTAGTCATAGTAAGTACTTGTATTTAACAACAAAACTAGCTATCTAGCAGTCTTCACGAAACAAAATTAGTCTAGCTTTAAGATATAGGTAGGTAGATAAACTATTAATATTTTAATTATCACAGTCAAAATATTCTTAAATAAATTCAACTTTTTTCAAAATTAAAATATTTATTGTAAGTTAAGTGTTACAATTGGTGTTAATTTAAAATATGACGTATTTTACAACTGAACCACCCTTTTCGGGTATTACAATAATAGATCTGTCACTTACATAACTATATTGATCATAAACCCTTCAAAATTATAAAAGAATTTAAATTATATAACTTAGCTATTATAAAATTATAAATAACAAATTGTTTTGGTTGTAGTTAAATACTCTTTAAAACACAAAGCGCGCACACAACAGCAGCCCAAACTCGAGTTAGGGAGATCCAACTCGAGTTAACTCGAGTTAGGCCCGCCACATACATACGGAATTCCGTTTCGGGATTCCGTTTCGATATTCCACTTCGGAATCCCGAACGCAGCAAGTCCATATAAAATCTATGACCCGTCACACACGTACGGTAGTTTTCCGTTCGAAATTTTGCAGGTAAAACGGGATTCCATATGTATATGGCCGACCCGTTCGGAATTCCGAAACGGAATTCCGTATGTATGTGGCCGGTCTTAAGCGCAACTCGAGTTGACCCAGCACTACATATACATATACATATACGTAATAGTGTTCTGCCACAAACTATACTACCTAGTCAGGTCATAAATTCTGTCACATGTTTAATATAAAATAATTGAAACAAGTTTATGCATTATGTAACCATTTATATACCAAAATGAACTTAACAAAACATAGATTCTTATGACACTAAACTTTATTCAAAATGACCTCCGTGATTTTGAATACAGGCCTTCAATCTGCGCGGCCATTTCTATTCATATATCTATTTATTCTATCGCAGCACGAACGAGGTCCATATCAATATCGGCGGCTGCCTTAATCAAGGATGTCTTGAGTGACTCCAAATTGGGATGAGGCTTTGAGCACGCCTTTTCCTCCAAGTGTTGCCATATCTTGTAATCTAACGGATTCAAATCTGGACTGGAGGAGGGCCAGTCTTCGTGCCGGATGAAGTTGATTTCACGCGCCGCCAGCCAGTCTTGTGGAATACCCAGTGCCTGTTATTGAACATGGTATGAGAAACAGGTTCCACAAGGTTCATCAGGACTGTATTTTGATACACAACTGCATTCGTTTTTACACCTTTCTCACAAAAATGTACCTCTGTTAAGCCCCAATAAGAAACTCCCAACCATACCATGAGCGAGGATGGAAAATGACCTAGTTGGACACGCGGAATACGATTGCTCGCTTCTTCACTACTGTGTGCGTACACCTTATCATTTTGTTTATTGTAGCTCTCTTCTACAGTAAAAATTTTTTCATCCGAAAAAAGAATTTCCCTATATATTTTTCCCGGCTACCAAAGCGCGGTATCTCTTCAGTCTCAGGTCCATTAGACGAGCATTCAAACGATGTCCTGTTTTTCTTCGATATGCCCGAAGCCCTAAGTCTTCATTTAACACCCTTTTCACCGTGGTTCTGCTTAACCCCATCTGAAGGGCCAACAGTTTCTGCTTACGTTTGGGATTTCTTTGAATTCGCGCCTTCACAGCTTTTATCACTGCTGGAGTCCTAACAGACCGAGGGCGACCACTTCTTGACCTGTCATCTACACTAGTCTTCATTGTATCGTTTGATGGTACGATAAACGAATCTTTTGGTTATATTCAAATTTTTCAGTATGTCAAAAATTTGAATTGGCCCGTAACCGCAACGATGCAACGCAATAACTGCAACACGGTCTTCTTTAAGCGTCCACTCCATATTTAAAAATGAGTAAAATTCTAAAAAGTATACAGTTTTATTTTCATGAACAATTCGAAATTCGAATTCAATAAACTTTTTTGTGGCCAGCATTCTAAAAGAAAAGTTTTTACTGTGTGTCAATACTTATGACCTGACTGTGTATATAGAAATACTACGTTGTGTTCTGCACAAAGTATTAAGTTGTATGTACAAGAGTGTTCTGTGATCTCGACCAAAGAGTATAGTACCGCCTTAGGGTATTAGTGTTCTGTGGTATAGTAATATATAAGATTACTACTCTAAATTCTTTTTGGTCATAGTCTGTGCATTATTTGTTATTGTTTGTCATTTTGTTATAGAGAAATAAATTAGAGAATACGTGAAGTGTTTCTATATAGTTTGTGCGTATTACTTTAAAAAATTCGGTTCTATTCTAGCATTCATATATACACAAAAAGATGCCTCAGTGGTGTGCTGTACCGCATTGTTCATCAGCCAAAGGTGGTCATAGATTTCCATGCGATAAATCTCGGTCACAAAAATGGGTAACAGCTATACGGAGAGAAGACTTCATCCCATCAAAACATGCAGTAGTTTGCAAAAATCATTTCACTCCTGAAGACTATGCATTACCAAAGGATCCAGTGTACCCAAATCGTTAGTATAAGACACTTATTAGAATAAATCAATGTACTTACACTCTTTTCTTGACCATCATTTTCACTGTCATGATCTCGTTGATTTTAGCAACACCTCGTCTGAAAAAAGAGGCAGTGCCAAGTGTGTTTCCCTGGAATAGTTCTCAATTTAATGACAAAAAAAAGATCAAACGCCATCAAAAAGGCATTAAAAGACGACAAAAGAAAGAAGAACAAGAAAAGAAAAACCAAAGGTACCAAAACAGTAGCATGGAAGCAATAGAGTATGTTGAAGTGGAAATTGAAAGTATGTCCAAAGATATAGGGATACAGTGCTCTATAGGTGATCCATGTTGCAATAACAAAATAGGATTCATGAAAAACAACCACAACTTTATTCAAAAAAATGCAGTAGAAATATAAGATTCATTTTGTATACAATGTGTAAGTTGACCTAAGAAGTACATTTCTATACAGGATATGATAATTATGAGCATTTTATGTTCATATTTAGTTAATTTGGTAAAGAAGTCAATGAACTTAAGTATTATCTTTGCAATCAAACCATTGTATGGTGCTCATTCACTCACTCCTTGCAATGAGTTTTTTCTCATAGCTATGACATTAAGAAGAACACATTAATATAGGATTATCTTTTTTTTTAAAACAGTGGGTCATTAGCTCATTAGTAACTAATATTTTTATTATATGGATTAAATACTAGTACTGTAAACTGAAAGACCTAAATTTGTGTGTGTCTTAGCAAGTACAAGACAACAATATGAAAATTTTGGGCAAAACAAATATATGTACAATTATAATAGTATGTACAGAGATAAAAATTGTGAAACCCAAAAATCCTGCTTCTCAACAAGTAACTTACTAAAGTTATAAATCATCCAACACCCATAGTGCTCATTGGTGTTTCTGCAACTGGATGTGTAATATTTTTTATAGGTGAATAATATGGTGTCTAGTCGTGACAAAAGCAACTATTTGAAAAGGGTGGACTGAGGTGAAATGTGTGCAAAAAACATTACAGTAAACATGCCTGAATTTTTAAATAAAACTAGTGGACAGTTTAAATCACAAACTATGAAGGTCCAGAAAAATATCCTCAAATAGAATACATGTAGCAAGAGTTTTGGAAAAAAGATTTGAGCAAAGCATATAAAATTTTGTCTTGTGAATTCCCATCCACCTTAGCACCTTTAGGTAGCAGAATTATTGTCATTTGTTTTATGTTGGCAAATTTAAGTCAATTATTAAACTATAATAAGTTTTAAATAAAACACTTTAAGAACTTTAGTTATTTTAGTTAAACACTTTTCAAAGGTTAGAATTTGCATGTTAAAGTAGAAAAAATATTGGTCATTAATATACTATTTATTATGTTCATACCAATTATGTGGAAGTGTACCTGTTGAGTAATAAGTAAACCTAAGGTATAATTAGAATGAAAGAGAGCCTAATCTATATAAAAAAAATCTGTTTCCTTTATGATGTAACTCATAATAAAATATGCTAGTTATAATTAAATGAATTATACGAAACAAAATGTGTGTATAATTTTAAAAGTTGTCAAATATTTTTATATAGAGAAGAAACATTTTACTACCAGTATTGTATCTTTTCCGTTAGGTGACTTGTGAAGGGCTGTAATGATGGTGATGACAGTCACCATCATCATCATTTCAGCCCTCCACATGTCCACTGCTGAACATAGGCCTCCCCCAAAGAATGCCACAAAGCATGATCCTGAGCCACTTGCATCCATCAACTTCCTGCATATCTTACCAGATCGTCACTCCATCTAGTGGGGGGTCGCCCTACACTTCGCCTACCGGTACGAGGCTGCCACTCTAGAACCTTTCTTCCCCATCGGTTGTCGGTTCTTCGAGCTATATGGCCGGCCCATTGCCACTTCAGCTTACTAATCCGTTGGGCTGTGTCGGTTACTCTCATCTTTTTTTTTTCATTTATTCAAAATATTAAAAAAAAAGAACAAAATTATTTTTTTAGCCCTACAGCAGAAACCACACACAGTTTAGTTGCTGTGGTCTATTAACTATAAACTATTATCTTATACTAAAAACTATTATAGATCATAATGGTAAATTTATATATTTATTAACTAATCACTAAGCATATTATTAATATGTAAATTTGAGATAAATCAGGTATAAACACATTAGATCAGGCAATTTACAGTAATTATGTTATCATTTAAGATACTATTAATATATTATACTAACTTATAATAATACAAATACACATACCATACCGACCATCTAGTTATTTAATTAGAAACTCTTTTAGTGTTCTTTTAGCTTTTTTTACTTTATAATATTTTACTTTATTTAAGACAGTGAGAGGAAGTTCGTTGAGTAAAGAGGGGAGCAGGTATTCCCACGTGCGCTTACCATAAATATTTTTGTAAAATGGAAGCTTAAATGTCGGTAACCTATTCAACTTACGTAGGGTTACAGGTCTACTATATTTTTTTAATTTACTCAACTGTTCCCACTCTTCATATAGGACTGCCAATTTAATTTCTTCATATACATTTAACGTTTTACAGTATTTAAATAAGTTTGAATCATCATGTCTGTATAGCTGCTTAACCCTTAACCAGGCCCAAGAAAACCGCTTAAGCGGGGCAAGTGGTTTCTATGGATTTAATTTACTATTTGCGTCTTGTACGACATGTAGTCGGTGAAAATTGGAAAAATGCATGGAAAAGTAAAGAAAATGACGTGGGAAAACATAATCCCTTTGCCTGGTAAGATAATTGAGAAATTTAGTGCGACTACTTAATATTTGAACCTAAAATTTGCAATTTTTTTTTAAAATATATAATATAATTAAGACGTAAAATAGTTTTAAATATTAAAAGTTCTAGTTATATTAACTTTTTAACCTTATAATTACATCAGGTTCATCAGATCACTACGCAGGTAAGTATTAGAAAGAAAACAACTTGTGATAACAAATTTATTTAAGTAAAAAAAAAATTACAAATTTTGTGTTTGATGGAAATTTTCCATGCACAAACACCTTACATACTTTGCACATGAACATTGAGCGTTTTTCTTCTTTCCTTGTGCTACAGAACACCTCTTGTATGATGATGGTTCCAAATAACGCTGTCATATGCGACCCAATCTTATTTCATCAGGCACACTGAAGATACCTTTTGTTATATTTTTTGTTTTTGAAAATCATAGGGTTTTGGTTTTGGATATTCATGTAACCAGACTTCAAGCTTCTGGCCAATCTCAAACGGAAGTCTCGGTGTATATTTTGTTTCGTTTCATTTTTATGTTTGTATAAAATATACGAATTTATAACAGCACATTCGAATAAAAACTAAAATAGTCTTAACCACGACTTTTAGGGATTTACGTCTGATGGAATATATTTCTCGTTACATTTACACAAAAATTTTTTACAACCCTAAACCCCAGACCTTCTTCATTGGGTTCATTATTATCTTTACCAGAGTAAATGACGCAATGGTAAAGATATCCAGTTTTACCGTCGCATTTGCTCCATGCTCTATAAACATCTTCCGACGACTGCCAAATTTGAAGTAACTTCTCAATTTCGTGGTCTTGTACAGGTCCCTGTAATAATAAAATGCATTGTCAGGCTGGGGGCATATATCTCCCACCAAACGTCCACCTAGTCAGGCAATGGACACAGTTCTCCCACATACTTTTAGAGGTTGTTGTAAAAAAATATCCAGTAATCTGCACAGAAATATGACAAATCCACAACAAAAACTCATAATCTACAACATATAAAAAAATAGCACGACTTACCTTTCGTGATTTCGCCATTATTTACAAAAATGCCTCAACTTGGTCAAAAATCTATACACTCGACGACATCACGAATTCAAATGGCTGTCACTGTGACATTTACGTTCCGATACAAGTTTGTTCACTTTCGTTTCATAGATAATATATTTGGGATGACATTCTATTAGCTTGTGGATTTTATAAAACCGGAACCTGGTAAAAATTAAGCATTAACGATGTGGGAGCGTGATGACCTAAGCCTGGTTAAGGGTTAACATAGTTAGGAACTATTGCTTTTAAGATTTTTAGTTGTATTTTATAAATTTCTTGTATATAAGTTTTAAATGTTCTACCATAGCTACTCAGTCCATAGTTTATTATTGAACTTGCTAATGCCAAATATAAAAGTCTCAACGTTTGGTAAGGAATTTTATGCTTAAGTATTGTTAAATTACAAAGTATTGCTCTTAGTTTGTTACAAATGTGAATAACATGAGGTCTCCAGTTAAATATACTATCTATTATTAGGCCTAAATACATATGCTGATCAACCATTTCCAGGGGGTTACAGTTGCATTTGGTGTATTGCTGATGCAGACAGCTGTGCTCATGTGCAATGATAGTGGGCTGTGTATCATATTTTATGTAGCTTGAGTGTATATGCATCAGCTTAGTTTTTTGAGTATTGATTACCAGCCCAACATCATGTGCCCATTTGCACAGCTGATCATAGTTATGTTGCATCAATTCTTGTGCTTTAAATAGGTTGTTATGTGCAGTTATAAGACATGTGTCGTCTGCGAACTGGTAAATGGAACAATCTTTAAAGATATTACACATATCATTCACATATAACAAGTATTCGGACGGACCAATAATAGAGCCCTGGGCTGTACCCTGAGAAGTAGATATTTTATTACTATATTCACCTGCGACCTTTACTACTGTATGACAGTTTGTGTGATAGTTTTGAAACCAATTCAGGGCCGGGCCCTGAATTCCGTTTTGTTCTTATTTTGAAAAAAGTATATTATAATTTAAAACATCAAATGCCTTACTAAAATCAATAAAGATAGCAATAACATGTCTCCTCTCATTTAGGTGCAAGTTGACTTCATTAGTAAATTTTGCAAGTAACTGTGAGGTACTTTTATTTTTTTGAAATCCAAATTGTTTACTGTTTATTATTTTATTCTGAGCAAGGTATTTGCTTAAAGTATCTCCAATGTACCTCTCAATTATTTTGTCAATGGAAGATAAAATAGTAATTGGTCGGTAATTATTTGGATTGTCGTAGCTACCTTTCTTATGTATAGGCCTAATAACACCTATTTTTAATAGGTCGGGATAATTACATGTTTCAATGGACTGATTAATTAAATGAGTAATAATAGGTGTTATTTTGCCTTTAACATGTTTTATGTATTTTGCACTAATGTTATCCCAGCCAGCACTTTTATTCTCATTTAATTTGTTTATTATTGTGGATATAGTGTATTGGTTTGCTTTTCCCAATCTAAAACATACATTCGGTTCATTAATATAAGTATTGGTTTTAAGAATAGAAGTGCTGCAGGATGTACAGGTTTGTTCAATATTTTTTTGAAATTCTGTAGCAAACTTATTTGATATTAATTTAGCAGGCATTTTGAACTTATTTAATAAAATTTCAGGCTTAGCTTTCCATTACCTTCCATCGATTTTGGTGTTGATACGTATTTTTACAGAAAGGTTACATTTTTATAAGCACACACACAAAGTTTCAATACGCGGAAACGCGAACTTTTTGAGTAAAAACATTATTTGTAAATTAATTATTTTTGCAATGTTTATGTTACATTCCTAGCGTAAAACTGGCGCCATTTTGTAATGTCATTGTCGTCGTCAGTACGGATGTCGTTTCTTTCCGAAAAAGATAGACGTACTTTTACAGAAAAGTTACACTATTATAAGCACATACACAAAGTTACAACATGCGGAAGCGCATAATTTTTGAGAAAAAAGTTATTGAAAATCAATTATTCTTGCATTGTTTGTCTAATCCTACAATAAAATTGACGCCATTTTTATTGTTATTGTCAGTAGGGATGTCGATTCTTTCCGAAAAAGATCGATTTTTAAATAGATTCGAATTGTAAGCTGATGTATGGATTCTCAAAAATCGATTTCTAAAATATCTATATTTTTTTCATGTTTGCATTTATAATGTAAATATATATCCATTTTATGAGAAAAAAAATCCCCTTCATAAAATATAGGGGGACTGATTCAGAAGGATTCCTGTATCTATTTTGAGACTGCTACGTCTCCGGCGCTGCGGGAAGAGCAGCCTCTACGCCTTAGCGTAACAAATCGCAAGCATCCCTCCTCGCCTCCGCAGCTTCGGCTTGTTGGTCGCCTTCGGCGACCAGCCTCAGCCGCTCCGGCTCGTCCGATGCCTACGATTTGTTACAGCAGGCGGAGGCTGCTCCCCCTACGCGCCTCCGGCTCTTTATAACCACTCTAGGGGTAGGACAGACTCGTACCAGGTGGAGTCGGGGTCAATCAATTCGATTCTTTGACATAAGGTGAACCTAACCTATTTTATTTGTTATCTGCCCTAGTAAAAATAAATAAATTAAAATAAAACAAATTTCAATAAGAGAGTATTTACTATGGTATCTTTCTGGTTTTTCATAAAATGTATTTATATTTACATTATAAATGCAAACATGAAAAAATATTGATATTTTAGAAATAGATTTTTTTGTGAATCGATACATCAGCTTACGATTCGAATCGATCATTTTCGGAAAGAATCGACATCCCTACCGACGATGACAAAGACAATACAAAATAGTGTCAGTTTTACCGTAGTAATTGACATAAATATTGCAAAAATAATTGATTTACAATAATTTTTTTCTCAAAAAGTACGCGTTTCCGCACATTGAAACTTTGCAAAACGCTTTCTTTTAGTGAGTACTATCTACAAAAAAAATATGGGCATTTAAATCGATGGTCCATATTGGAAATTTTAACCGAGATGTCTTCTTTTCCTTTAAGTACCATGATTGAAAGTAATAAAATGACTCACCAGTTGCAGTCAGAGGCAAAGTGATAAAATGACTCACCTGTTGCAGTCAGAGGCACACCATGAGCTATTTCATTGTCAGTAAGCAAGCACGGGTAAGAGTATCGAAGTCTTCTGCCTTCATTGTCGAACTGAAACATATCAAAATGTTTTTCACAGACACGTTTGTTAAGTAACTGTTCTTTGGAAAGTACAATGAGCTGGGGATTTGTCGGCACTACGAAAGATATCCATAAGTTTCTTAAATTATCGTTCTTAGGGAATCTGAAAAGCCGGTGCGTTTCATGTATTGTATTGCAACCACCAACACAACACTTTTCGTATTCGTATACCATTATGTTGGTATATGCAATATTCACACGAGCAGCACAAAAACAGAATATTGTAATAACTGAGGAAAATTCGGATAAATATTCGCGGCAATATAAATAAAGCACAAAAACAGAATATTGTAATAATTGAGGAAAATTCGGATAAATATAAAATATTGGCGGCAATCAATCTATATCGATAGCTTTGACTTTTGACAAATGATTTGACATTAACACAATATGGCGTCTCAAAATGCTCAAAATGGCGTCCGTAGGCAGATAACAAATTGCGACGGTAGCGCCAAATGGCATAGAATGGAACTAAGCTGTCACGGGCCTGTTCCTATATAGTATGGAGTGTAGAGAAACTACACTACTCTACTCTACACTCCATACTATATAGGACAGTTACTATCCACTAGTAACCACAGAACACTATTAATAATAGTAATAGTGTTCTGTGGTTACTATCACAGAATACTTTACTCCTAGCGGAGAGTTACTATACTCTTTGACGTATAGTGTTTCTATATAGTTTGTGCGTATTACTTAAAAAAATTCGGTTCTATTCTAGCATTCATATATACACAAAAAGATGCCTCAGTGCTGTTCTGTACCGCATTGTTCATTAGCCAAAGGTGGTCATAGATTTCCATGCGATAAATCTCGGTCACAAAAATGGGTAACAGCTATACGGAGAGAAGACTTCATCCCATCAAAACATGCAGTAGTTTGCAAAAATCATTTCACTCCTGAAGACTATGCATTACCAAAGGATCCAGTGTACCCAAATCGTTAGTATAAGACACTTATTAGAATAAATCAATGTACTTACACTCTTTTCTTGACCATCATTTTCACTGTCATGATCTCGTTGATTTTAGCAACACCTCGTCTGAAAAAAGAGGCAGTGCCAAGTGTGTTTCCCTGGAATAGTTCTCAATTTAATGACAAAAAAAAGATCAAACGCCATCAAAAAGGCATTAAAAGACGACAAAAGAAAGAAGAACAAGAAAAGAAAAACCAAAGCTACCAAAACAGTAGCATGGAAGCAATAGAGTATGTTGAAGTGGAAATTGAAAGTATGTCCAAAGATATAGGGATACAGTGCTCTATAGGTGATCCATGTTGCAATAACAAAATAGGATTCATGAAAAACAACCACAGCATTATTCAAAAAAATGCAGTAGAAATATAGATTCATTTTGTATACAATGTGTAAGTTGACCTAAGGAAGTACATTTCTATACAGGATATGATGATTATGAGCATTTTATGTTCATATTTAGTTAATTTGGTAAAGAAGTCAATGAACTTAAGTATTATCTTTGCAATCAAACCATTGTATGGTGCTCGTTCACTCACTCCTTGCAATGAGTTTTTTCTCATAGCTATGACATTAAGAAGAATACATTAATATAGGATTCTTTTTTTTAAAAACAGTGGGTCATTAGCTCATTAGTAACTAATATTTTTATTATATGGATTAAATACTAGTACTGTAAACTGAAAGACCTAAATTTGTGTGTGTCTTAGCAAGTACAAGACAACAATATGAAAATTTTGGGCAAAACAAATACATGTACAATTATAATAGTATGTACAGAGACAAAAATTGTGAAACCCAAAAATCCTGCTTCTCAACAAGTAACTTACTAAAGTTATAAATCATCCAACACCCATAGTGCTCATTGGTGTTTCTGCAACTGGATGTGTAATATTTTTTATAGGTGAATAATATGGTGTCTAGTCGTGACAAAAGCAACTATTTGAAAAGGGTGGACTGAGGTGAAATGTGAATGGAGACATTATTCTTGTTGACAGAGGATTAAATATACAAGACCTTAAGTGGCAAAAAACATTACAGTAAACATGCCTGAATTTTTAAATAAAACTAGTGGACAGTTTAAATCACAAACTATGAAGATCCAGAAAAATATCCTCAAATAGAATACATGTAGCAAGAGTTTTGGAAAAAAGATTTGAGCAAAGCATATAAAATTTTGTCTTGTGAATTCACATCCACCTTAGCACCTTTAGGTAGCAGAATTATTGTCATTTGTTTTATGTTGGCAAATTTAAGTCAATTATTAAACTATAATAAGTTTTAAATAAAACACTTTAAGAACTTTAGTTATTTTAGTTAAAGACTTTTCAAAGGTTAGAATTTGCATGTTAAAGTAGAAAAAATATTGGTCATTAATATACTATTTATTATGTTCATACCAATTATGTGGAAGTGTACCTGTTGAGTAATAAGTAAACCTAAGGTATAATTAGAATGAAAGAGAGCCTAATCTATTTAAAAAAAAATCTGTTTCCTTTATGATGTAACTTGTAATGAAATATGCTAGTTATAATTAAATGAATTATATGAAAAAAAAATGTGTGTATAATTTTAAAAGTTGTCAAACATTTTTTTATAGAGAAGATACATTTTACTACCAGTATTGTATCTTTTCCGTTAGGTGACTTGTGAAGGGCTGTAATGATGGTGATCATTACAGATGGTGATGACAGTCATCATCTCATCATTTCAGCCCTTCACATGTCCACTGCTGAACATAGGCCTCCCCCAAAGAATGCCACAAAGCACGATCCTGAGCCACTTGCATCCATCAACTTCCTGCATATCTTACCAGATTGTCACTCCATCTAGTGGGGGGTCGCCCTACACTTCGCCTACCGGTATGAGGCTGCCACTCTAGAACCTTTCTTCCCCATCGGTTGTCGCTTCTAGCTGTATGGTCGGCCCATTGCCACTTCAGCTTACTAATCCGTTGGGCTATGTCGGTCACTATGGTTCTACTGCGGATGTCCTCATTTCTAAGTTTATCACGCAGAGACACCCCGAGCATAGCCCTCTCCATAGCTCGCTGAGCGACCTTGAGCTTCCTCATACGGCCAGCAGTGAAGGACCACGTCTCAGATCCGTAAGTCATCACTGGCAAAACGCACTGGTTGTACAATTTCGCTTTAAGGTTTTGAGGTATGTCTAACGAGAAGATGTGTCGTAGTTTCCCGAACGCTACTCAGCTGAGTTGAATCCGTCGATTGACCTCTCGGTCGAAGTTGGACTTACCCAGTCGGACTATTTGTCCGAGGTAAACATACTCGTCAACAACTTCGAGCTTAGTGCCCCAACAACTACCGGCATAGATGTGACATTGACTTTAAACATGATTTTTGTTTTGTCCATGTTGATCTTAAGACCTATCCGTTGGGAGACACTATTGAGGTCATTGAGCATAGTGCTTAGGTCCTCCAGCGATTCTGACATAAGGACTATATCGTCGGAAAATCGAAGGTGAGTGATGTACTCGCCATTGATGTTAATACCGCATCCTTTCCAGTCCAGTAGCTTGAAAACGTCTTCCAATGCAGCGGTGAATAGTTTCGGGGATATAACGTCACCCTGTCTTACACCTCTCTGCAGTTGGATAGGTTTCGTAGTCTGATTCTGTACTCGGATAGCCATCGTAGCTCTACTGTACAAACACTTCAGCACTTCGATATACCGACAGTCAACTTGGCACCGCTAAAGGGATTGCAGCACTGCCCAAATTTCGACGGAATCAAAGGCTTTCTTATAGTCCACATACGCAAGGCAAAGTGGCAGATTATATTCCTCTGTCTTCTGTACAATCTGCCGCAGAGTATGTATGTGGTCCATGGTACTAAAGCGTTTTTGGAAACCGGCTTGTTTGAGAGGCTGGAAGTCGTCAAGTCTGCGTGCGAGGCAATTCGTAATGACTCGAAAACAGCACGGGAAATCGGCCTGTAGTTGTTCAAGAGAGCGTTGTCGCCTTTCTTGAAGAACAAGACCACCGCACTTCTGCTCCACGCCTCCGGAGTAGTGCCACCATGGAGGACGGAATTAAAGAGCTTCTGAAAGATTTCAAGCGCCGGTTTTCCACCCGCTTTCAAAAGTTCCGCTGTAATTTCATCCTCGCCCGGGGCCTTGCCGTTTTAAGGCGCTGGAGAGCCATTCTAATCTCGCTCAGACTGACGTCCGGGATATCTTCGGAATAGTGTCGGATAAGACTCTCCTGGATCGTTACTCACACTTGCATGTGGCTTCAACGATGACGTATACAGCTGCCCATAGAACCTTTCAATCTCACTCAAAATCTCAGGTGCCCCGAAAACGATGCTGCCACTCTCGGTCTTTAGCTTTGACAATTGGCTCTTTCTGGCAGACAGATCTCTGGCACAGACTTTGGAGCCTTGGTTCCGCTCGATCGCTTCTTCAATACAAGCTGTATTGAAGTTGCGCAAGTCCCGCCGCATGTATTTTTTGTTCAGTTGCCTGTATGCTGTCAAATCTGTTGAAGAATGTAGCTTCATCTCCCGTCTAACAGCCATGGGATTAAGAGTGTGATCGGAGAGTTTTTGTGTTCTTCTGCGGCGGGTCTTGCAGAACTTAGCTCCGACCGCATGGACAGTTTCCACGAGCTTGTCATTCATATCGTCCACTTCATTGCAGTCTTCTAGGCACTGAAAACGGTTTTGTAACTCGAGCTGAAAGGTTTCGGGACTTTGGAACAGAGTACGAGGGGGACGGAGCGTTGACTTCATTAGACGAGACCTCTCCAACTTAACGTTTAGGTTCAGTGTGCCTCTAACCATTCGGTAATCGCTAGCAGTTTTCACCCTCGCGATCACGGAGACATCACTGAACAGTTGTCGTCTGGTCGTCATAATGAAGTCAATCTCATTTTTGTTGAACCGTCGGGGCTCGACCAGGTCCACTTCCTGTGGGGCCGCTTCTGGAAGAAAGAGTTCATCATAAAGAGTCCCTCTTTCTCCATGAAGTCGACCAGCTGCTGGCCAAGGGGCCCAACCCAAGGGGGTTCCGTTGTCCTATTACAAATTTCCCTACCTTCAGCTCACCGTTCTCTCTTGTGCCTTGTTTTGCATTGAAGTTTCCCATTAACACCGTATAGTGGGTTTTGGAGGAATGCATGGCTCTAGAGATATCCTCATACATTTCCTCCACCTCCTCATCGGGATGTGCCGAGGTTGGTGCGTAAACCTGTATAACCTTCAGCGAATACCGTTTGTTGATTCTGAGTATAAGGTACGCAACCCTCGTCGACACACTCAATCTTTACAACGTTGTTAAGGAGAGACTTGTGGACGATAAATCCGACACCTCCTTGAGACAGATGGTCACCCTCCCGGTGATAGAGCAAGTTGCTGGATTCGAGGATTACCGTGTCCTCCCCCTCTCTTCGGACTTCGGATAATATTATAATATGCCAGCGTCACTTGTCTATCTCTTCTTCCAGCTCTACGATCTTCTCGTCAGTCCTCAGGGTGTGTGGGTTGTATGTTGCCAGGTCGAGTCGTCTTAGGTGGCAACCGAACTTCTACCGGAGATTCTTAGCACCCCCTGCCCCGCCGTTACCATGGTCGACACCGTAGCCAGGAATAACTGGGCCGCCGGGGACTGGGGGTCGGCTCTTTGTTGCTCTCATTATTGGGGGGTATTTGCCGTAGTTGCCACGCTTGGCGAGCGGGTTGGCCACCACAGTTTTTTTTATTGTACTTTTGCTGTTATCAGGAAGATGCTGCTGCCCATCTCCTGCCTGTTTCCTTTTGTCGCCTTTTACGACACCCACGGGAAGATATGGGGTAGTGGATATTCTTAACCGCCACTACACGCCAATATTATTCCATGATGATGACTGTATCTGCATATTATTCCACCTGGGGAGGCTCCATCTAAAGTAATGCAGAGTATTTAATAATATTGTTACTTTGTTGACAGTGTGTTAAAACAGCACTCTATGTCCTTAAGGAAATTAAATTGAACCAGTGGTAGTAGTAGTCAAAGTCAAATACGCATTATTAAAGATAACTCAAAAACTTCTGGTCAGATCTTGATCAAATTTGTATGGAGACCACATAAGAAGCACGAGCTTTAAAATAAAGATAGAATGATCAAAATCCGTTCACCCAGAAAATTTTCTGAGGTAACCTATAAAAACCTACAGTCGAATTGAGTACCTCCTCCTTTTTTAAGTCGGTTAATAAGCAGATTAAAAGTAATTTTACAACAGCCAGAGTAGCTTCAGGTTTTCAAGTATGTGGAAAGTAGTAGTCATGCTGCGGCCATATTACGTTTGTAATACGAATGGGTTGGCCAGACCGGGGAAGGAACACCCTCACAGAATACCAGCGTAAAATTGTAGCTTAATACTGCTATGTATCATATGGCGAGTGTAGAGAATTGGAGGCCTTTTTTACTGCAAAAGAGGCATTTCATTTTTGTCCTCAGAGTTGAGAAAT
The DNA here is from genome assembly GCA_033319125.1 of Parnassius glacialis. NCBI lineage: Eukaryota > Metazoa > Arthropoda > Insecta > Lepidoptera > Papilionidae > Parnassius > Parnassius glacialis. Next base: position 4,744,467 of record JAVANC010000001.1, on the reverse strand, counting down.
GACAATGCATCTGCATTTTGATTTTTAATATAGGATAGATGTTGATGATTTGGTGGATTGTATAGAATCCACTTACCATCAGGTAGACTGTGTGGTCGTTTGCGACCATTATTCTTTAAGAAAAACTAAGCCAATTGCGAGTCGGGCTAGCACATGAAAGCTTCCATACCATCGTACAAGATTTAATACTATGTGTGCAAAAGAAAACGTTTCTAGTAGCTCCCCCACTAGAAACGTGTTTTTTTTTAATTTATTTTTATTTGTTATCAGCAGCAACAGAAATACACATTGTGTGAAAATTTCGACTGTCTACCTATTACGGATCATGAGATAAAGCCGGCTGACAGACAGACGGACGGACAGCGGAAACTTAGTAATAGGGTCCCGTTGATTACCTTTCAGGTACAGTACCGTGAAAAGGAGTTTTGGTGGGTGGCAACTTGGATTGCTGCTCCTGTATTAATGTTTATATAACCAAAATACGTGTTTCAAAGGCTTAGCAATGAGTTGCAACGCTAAGGGCCGCGGGTTCGAATCCCGCACGTCGCAAGTATTTGTATGGCGTACAAATAATTGTTTCAGGTCTAGATGTTTGTCCTTGTGAAATTTATGTATGTAAACTGCCCTACGATACAGGAAAAATACAAGTGTGAACGTAACGTTTTTGACTATAAAGTAACAAATAATTAAAAATTTTGTACCACCGACTTCAACATAAATTATTAAGAATAATTAAAAAACTATTGCTCAGAGCTTGATCAAATTTATATGGGAGCACATGTGAAGCACCAGCTTTCAAAAAAAAAAAAAGAATCATCGAAATCAGTTCACCAAGAAAAAAGTTATGAGGTAACATTCTTAAAAAAAACAAACTGACATTTGACACGTGGTAGAGCCACGCTACACCTATATTATGGTTGTAGCATGAATGGGTCGGCTCGACCAGGGAAGGACCACGCTCTCACAGAATACCAACGTAAAATAGCAGCTTAACGCTGCTGTGTTTCGTATGGTGAGTGTAGAGAACCGGAGACCCTTTTTACTGGAAACGAGGCATTCCATCTTAGTCCACACGGGTGACAACGCATCTGCATTTTGATTCGTAATCGAAGATAGATGTAAATGTCTATGGGCCACAATAATCACTTACCATCAGGTGGACTGTGTGCTCGTTTGTCACCCTTATCATATAAAAAAAATACAGTCGAATTAAGTACCTCCTCCTGTTTGAAGTCAGTAGAAAAATGGATTGAAGTTGATTTGTTTACGTAAAAGTTGTTAGAATTTTTATAAGTTAAAAGTGAGGGTAGATAACTATTAAGCGTTAAAACTCCCACACTCGTTCAAGCAATATACAAAACTGCGCAGACAGTTAGTCATTAAGGCCGGCCACATACATACGGAATTCCGTTTTGGGATTCCGTTTCGATATTCCGATACGGAATCCCAAACGCAGCAAGTCCATATAAAATCTATGACCCGTCATACACGTACGGTAGTTTTCCGTTCGAAATTTTGCGGGCAAAACGGGATTCCGTATGTGTGTGGCCGACCCGTTCGGAATTCCGAAACGGAATCTCGAAACGGAATTCCGTATGTATGTAGCGGACCTTAAGCCCGCAACATACATACGGAATTCCGTTTCGATATTCCGAACGCAGCAAGTTCACATAAAATCTATGACCCCTCACACGCGTACGGTAGTTTTCCGTTCGAAAATTTGCGGGCAAAACGGGATTCCGTATGTGTGTGGCCGGCCCATTCGGAATTCCGTATGTATGTGGCGGGCCTTAAAGAGTCTTAACAGTTGTCGTCATTCTGTCCGTCCCGATAATTTTTGTAGTACCACCAAAGGTGATGTTGCAGTGAGGCTGTCGTATGTCGCATCGTGATGGCGGTGTTGCTGTTGGTTTGCATAGTTCATTTATTTCGGACATATATAAATTATAATTACTTTTAACTTTTAATGCGTTCCATGAATATTTTATTTTATTTTTATAACCACAGAACACAATTACTCTCTACCGAGAGAAGAACGCCAACTTCATACAAAAAAGAAAGGAAAAGCGCCACGGTGGGTGCCTATATAAAACTTTTGAGCGGGAATTTCAAAACTTGTATTCTGTAGCTTTTAAATTTTATTTAAGACAAATTTGAGTAGTTTTGGCTCGTGCCTCACGAACCCATTGGATGAATTCCCACACATTTGAGAGGTTGTACCAAAATTACTCCAATTTACTAAAACTAAAAATAGGTATAGTTAATAACTATACCTTTAGGCCAAGAAATAGGCGGGAGGTACTTTCACTGGGTTACCAGATATTGTTCCGTTTCCCCCGTTATGGGTTTATTTATATTCACAGCACTTACATTCATACAAAAAACTTAATTGTTACCATAAAAAAATGTTCTGTTATAATTCAGATGATTAATTAATTTCTCTTGAAAATACATTATGTGACTAAAAACTACGGGCGGAAACGGCGTAAAAACAGAATCATCATTCTGTATTCAACGGCGTATCGACGATTTTACTGGACATTCCATAAACTCTTTGGATTTCGACAGCACTAAGTGAAGGCGCTAATAGCACAAAGTGTGATATCGCTAATAAATAACAATATGTTATGTATGTACTTAAATATTAATTGAGAATAAAAATATTAAATAATAAACAAAAATTTCCTTGTCGAGTTTTGTTGTTTTTACAACAAAAAAAAATAATGTTTTAACATACCATTCCATCACAAGTTCAGTGTTGAACACAGACCTTCGAAAGGAAAGGGTTTCCACTTAGGTTTTTTAGTACAAAACAAGGTTATGAGCCTACTCCCGCGATTTCCTGCATGTTTAGCTAAGTTAGTGTCTTGTGTGCGGCAAGTTGCGGCGTACAAGAAAATTTGTCTGTACACGGGATGATATTACCCCGCGTCGTAAGCAATAATACAAGATGGGGATGGGGCAGCAGCACTTTCCCGATGAAAACTTAAAATAATAATAAACTGCGGTGGCCAACCAGCATAACTCATATTTTCACGCAGGCGTGGCAACTATGGCAAGTCATCCTATGAGGATATCTATGGAAGGCCTTTTTTAGGTGACTTACTTATGGTTAAGTGGCTTAATCATGTTACCTAATGGTTAAGGTAGTAAAATGCTTTACTTAATATACGTTGTAAAGCATCAACAAAGTGTTTGTTTTTGTAATATGTTGGTATATAAAATAAACACGAATGTTTTATAATATTCTATTTTAATTTACCATGCAGTGTAAGATTATCTGCTACCTCATATCATTCCATGGGTGGTGTATGAGGCGACATAAGGAAACATCAAAGAAGATAAACAGCAGCATTGTCCTGATAACAACTAAATAATGGTTGACGACCCGCTTTCCAAGCGTTGAAACTATGCCAAATAACTATAATCATGTTTATGTTCAACAGTGGACTTTTGATAGACTGTAAAGATATATATTCTATTTAAATGAAAATATATTGAAATTTAAAAAGGAAAAAGAACTAACTTTTGTGTACTTACACAACATTTAGAAATATTAACAATGTTACATTAAGTAAAACAAATGGAAACACAATTATATATCAAATATAATTCAATAAAATTAAAATAAATAAATGATTATTTATTAATTTTTCATCACATTAATAAACAACAAAATTAACAAAATTTTTGTCTTCTTTCTAGAGCATTCGTTGTTATTCTTGGTTTGAGCACATCGATGACTAAGATCGATGTTTGAGCAGCTTTAGAATTTCTCAAAAATATGCATTTATAAACTTGATTTATACTTTGCATGGCAGAAATTCTTGGGTGCTGGTTGTTAGAATCGGATTAGAAAGGAGTATATATAAATTATATGCCTTGTATAAAATATATTTTAGTGATATAAATAATAAGGTACAACTCCTAAACTATACTTAAATAGGTAATACCTATCTCTTGTCAAAACATCTTTATTACATTATTTATGTCAATTAAATGGAAATTATCATAATTACATATTACATTTATTTCTTAACTTATTTACACATTATTGTTTATAACACACAAATGAAAATATATTGAAATTTAAAAAGGAAAAAGAACTAAATTTTGTGTACTTACACAATATTTAGAAATATTAACAATGTTACTATAAGTAAAATAAATGAAAACACAATTATATATTAAATATAATTCAATAACATTAAAATAAACAAACGATTATTTATTAATTTTTCATCACATTAATAAACAAATTTAACAAAATTTTAGTCTTCTTTCTAGAGCATTCGTTGTAATTCTTGGTTTGAGTAGTCTTAGAAATTCTCAAAAATATGCATTTGTAAACTTGATTTATACTTTTGCATGGCAGAAATTCTTGGGTGCTGGTCGTTAGAATCGGATTAGAAGGGAGTGTATATATATATCGTCACCGGAAAGCCAATACTACTTAAGGGCCATTTTGGCCAAAATGAGTTATATATATCGTTGGATTGGATTTTTTTTTCTGCGTCGATTGGTCTATATTTCGTGATGATCTGAGCACTTTTTTGGCGCTTAAGCACTGCAAAAGTATGGTATTTATCATAATTTTCATGTTTTGACAAATACTTACGTAATACAAATCATAGATAAATATATATGTAGCAAGCTAATACAAATTTTGATCAATTTTTAGTCGTTGTCAGTTTAGTATTTTTCTTTACTGACAACAGACATTTCAATTTTGTTCAGCAACTCAAAGTACTGTACTTTGAGTCATTGATAGAACTTTAGTATTTTTTGCCGGCCGTAAATACTAGCATATATGTAGGTAAGTAACTTTGCCTTATTTACAAATTGATAAGCATGGCGCGTTAGTATATTTTGTTTTCGTATTTTTCTTAGTGGGAACGGTTTTAGTAACTTTGCTTTACATATCTAAGTATTTGAGTTTCTATTTAGAATCTTTTACAATCAATGAAATTGAATAATTATTTTATTAAGTATGGATTATTTTACTCCACAAAATATTAATAGTTGGTTTAGCATTTAGATGTGTGAAAAACGTTAAAAAATATTCAGTTAAGTCTTTTGAAATTAAATTTTGTTTTGATTATGATTTGTAAAGGACGTGAGTACAATTTATATTTTGATTTACAAAAAGTTTTAAATACGCCATATGGCCAACGTGTGTTATTATACTACAGTCGCAAATTAGCTGTATATAATCTTACTTTTTACGAGTCCAGAACTAGAGAAATCTATTGTTATTCTTGGACGGAGACAGAAGGCAAACGTGGAGCTAACGAAGTGTGCACCATCTTAGAAAAATATATCACACACACTCAGGTTTAGTAGATTTTTAACACCATTTAAGTATTATTTTCCACACTGCATGATTAGATACAACTTTTTTTTTCTTAAGGTATTCAAAATCTATTATGCTTATCAATTTAATCTCTTCGAAAATTGTGCCAAATAATAGGTTACTTAATACGTAATTATTATTGTAGATTAACAATAAAATTATTTTGCGTGATTTTTGACACAGGTTTGCTACAAGTAACCAAGTTTTAAAACTGTCTTAAAAACTATCCTGTCATTTCTTTTTGATTATTTTTCATTAAAAGTGATTACTAAGCAAATTAATATTTTGTACCAATACAGTAAAAAGATTCAATGTAACTCTAATTAGGAATTATAGTATTCTTATTTATTTTGTTTGCTGCTAGTACAATTATTGTTAGCACAAGTACTTTCTATGTCCGTTAAGAAAAAAAACATTTAAATTTAAATCATATGTCTTTTACATAAGTCTTTTTGGCAAAACAATGGTACCAACTTTTAATTCTATACATCGCTTTTCCGTACAGTCTTGTGACATGTTATAATGTTTAAGTACATTATCCTGAGACCGTTATTAACCCGTAAGGCGTGTTAGTACTTTTTCCTTTCATACATTGGAAAGGATGTTAGTTAATAGTATTTAAAAAATAAATATTATGGGGATAAGTAGTTTCTCCTTACGAAGTGTACAGAGCAAATCACAGAGTACATTATATATAGGGAAGAGCAAATGTACTAAAGTGACAGCTATCTTCTGAATTACAAGAAATATGCAGAATATCTCGATTCCAGTACGTAGATAATAGAATCACGATTTCTTTTTGCTTTTATTGTATTTCGATATCTTAATTAGAAAAAAAGTTATGAACGGTTTTGTAAAAAAAAAACTTAAAATGGCTATACTGTAAAATGCCCTTTTGGCGTTTAAGTAGTATTGGCTTTCCAGTGACGACATATATATTATTTGCCTTGTATATAATATATTTTAATGGTATAAATAATAAGGTACAACTCCTAACTATACTTAGATAAGTAATACTTATCTCTTGTCAAAAACATCTTTATTACATTATTTTTATGACTATTAAATAGAAATTATCATATTATTACATTTATTTCTTAATTTATTTACACATTAATGTTTATAACACCTTTATAGAAGTGATTAACCAGTTCAGTGCGTGTGACACGCGAGGCGTGCCATTGAATACTTTTGTGTGGCGTATGACACGCGAGGCGTGTCTTTTTTTAAAAATCGTTAAAATAAAATAAATCGTAAAATGTTATAACTCGCTCAAATTGCGTTTTTTTGGAAAATTTATCCAGAACAAAATATTCATTATTTTGCAAGTAGTTCAGTAGTTTCTGGATATTTTGAAAAATTGAAATATTTAGGAGTTGACAACCTTTTTGAACTTGTAAATGGTACCGTTTTTACTTTATGGGTTTTTAAAACATGTTGTGGAAATTTACTCTAATAAGAAACAAATGAACAAATAATAGCACTCATTGCGATCGCTCACAAACTCAAGTTGTAAACAAGTTTCTAGAAAACAACTCTCCTGTTAAAAAAAACAATGCGTTTATCTCTTTTGCTTAAAATGGTTGAAGTGCCGACTTATTACTATGATTTGGCCGAATGGACCTACGAAGTACCATGTGCTCTTGTGATATGGTATAAGGTTTATTTTTGCTTGAAACAGTTCCAAACCGTTCATGCATAAAAAAGTTCGCTAATAAATAGTCTTTTATCAATCCGCCGCCGTATAGCGCCGGCGTTTTTTTCCTTTTGAAAACACTGGTTTTGCTATTCTTACTAATTAGACGTTTTCAGATCGACTTTACTTTTACATTTGTATAACATTAAATAATATTTAACATTTGTAAATATCAATGAATGATATACCTTTTTTTTCAAATTAAGGTTCTTCATTGTTTGATATTTACAAATGTTATTATTAGGTGAAAATTTAATTTAATAAAAACCAAGGTTTCCAGGGTGATTTAGCTGTACCTACTTATATAAATGATTGTTTTATAACAACAAAAAATAGTACAAAAAGTTTGTAATCTCTTCATAAAAAAGTCACTTTCTCTTAATTTCAAAGAAAACGCGCAAAAAAACACGTAGTTACCCACTAAAAACAAGTATTCTTCCATTTGTAACTTATGTTTAATATCAAATAAACTTAATTAGGTCTAAACAAGTGAAAAAAGCATAAAAAAGAACATTACTTTTACACATGGCGGATGGCACAATAGGCGTGTCTTTTTTGGTCTGTGGCGCTTGACACGCCCGGCGTGTCATGAAATATTTGTTTTGTATTGTTGAAAAATTGGTTCCGCAACAATTCGGTTAAGGGTGGACTAAATGTCCCATTGGTAGGCATTCCCAGTCAGTTTTACAATTATTATTGCATAATAAATTATTCATTTGTATATTTAGGTCAGGACTTTAAATTACTTATTTATTTCTTTTATGTAAATCTTTATTTGCATAAAACATGGTAGTACAGATAAAGTTCCAACATTTATATTATAAATTACATAAGTTAAGCATATTTAGTCCACCTAAAACAATGAGGCTTAAAATGTTTTGAGCATACAATGCTAAGTTTTGTTGGTTAGCTATAAGCATTACCAGTAGCGATTATCCAACTGTTATGGATAGCTGATTCCTTAGGAAAGCTGTGAAATAATATATTTAAAAGAAATTAATATATTAAATATATAGTACACTTTTATATCAAGGTATTTAACAAATAAAAGTCAAGTATATGTATCTGTGCATAAATACAATACCTATAACAATTAAAACAATATCAATTGATTTAATTAAATAGCAAGTATATGTAAATGTAATGATAATATTATTCATACCAAACATTTAAAAAATAATATGTACATATTAAGCTTTAGATATTGTTAATTAATACATTTACAGCCGAACAAATGTCCTCCACCGCCGAACATAGACCTCCCACACAATTTGTCTCCAAATAACTGCAATTCTGCCAATTCTCTTGCCAAGCTAGGCAACTATCACAAAACCTATAACTTTTGACTTTTGATACTGACTAATGGTAACGGTAAGTATATTATCATCAAATTTTTTCTCCATCATTAATTGAGAATATTATCTTATTTTTTTGTGTTATTGTGTACCTTAAGATTAAGAGTTATTTATTTATTTATTATTTTATCTATATTTATATTTATTTTTATATTAGCATGACATATTTTTTTAATACATATTGTAATGTAATTGTTGCTAATGTATAATAGAATTAATGAAATGCAATAAAGTTTTGTGCATCTGATTTCAGGCAATACATATGTATTTTGTGAAATTAAATTTACTTTGCCCAATATTTATGTACTTGAATCCAAACATGTTTTCAGGTTGATACTTACATATTATTTGTGACGTCTATGTAATATGGAAAATGATTGAAGAGTTGTAGGGCAATAAGGAGTTTCCTTTAAAGCTGAACATAAAAGTGTATGTATATGTATAACATTATGTGATTCACATTTATGGACATAACTACTAATCACAATAACAATTATTATTGAACAATGCGAAAACATTATTGTACTCGCTGATATCCCTAAAGTTTCTATAATCCTACCAAATCAAAAAGTTCACGTTTGTTATGACTTTAAGCTTTCGAATGACCGTTCAAATTAAGGAGCATTATCATGAAGAATTTACAATTTGGGAGTACAAATATTTGACAAAATACATCACAAAGTTCATTAAAAACATGAAATGTTACACTTTATATTCAAAACAATAGATATTAATCAGTACAAGTAGCAAATGTAAGCACAAAACAAACTTACCGATGACAGGTAATATTATCAATTTTTCGTTGACTGATGCTGTTGCATCCTAAATTGCTACAACTTACCATCTTTTTAACCTTACCTAATAACTAAAACGCACAAACAACACTAAATTTAATTACCTGTTTGCTTATAATATCAATGTTATTCACAAGAGCTTGACATCGTTAATGTCAAGCTCTTTTCTTGTTAAGGAGGGAAAACAATCAAAAACGCATACCTAGAAAAAGACAAGAAATATAGATTTGCTTCACCCTTACTCTTGTCTAACTATATACATGTATTCCTTTCACACGCTGATGACGTCACGGAATGTTTAGTCTATAAGATACAAAGTCTATGATTTCAGAAAATGTTTTCAATATGAAAGACGTTGACAAATAAATGACATTTTTTTCTTCCTTTAATTCAAGGTTTCTTTTAATAGAATTTTGCTTATATTCACTAATTCAATTTTAATCAATTAATAGGTGAATTAATTGTGCAAATCTCTAACCTGTAATCTGAAACAACTCGAAAGAAAGAAACAGCGATATCTTTTTCTCGCTTTAATTTTACACGCCCAATCTACACATAAATAAAATTATGATTGTGTGCAAGTTACTCGGATTTCATACAGAGTTGCATCACCCGTAGTCTTTACTAAGCACCTAAGCAGTGATAGAGTTAAGAGCACAGAACACAATTACTCTTTATCAAGAGGTTAAGAGTATTAACACAAATTTCTAAAAGGATTATTAGTGGAAACTTGTAAAAAATGATTCGATGGAGATAAAAACTTCAAAGTTTTTTGGCGTGTTGACATGATTTTACCATTAATTTTTCTAAGGTTTAAAGTTTAAACTATCGTCAAAATGTCACAAAAACTTCGCATTATGACGCATTATCAGCATATTGTGAAAAAATTATTTAGAAATTTACTATATATGCCAGACTTTATAGACTGTATGATCAGGAGATGGCAAGCCAAAAAAAAATCGTGTCAAATTGAAACAATAAATGGCGGACGCTGAAAAGCTCCCCCCATTTTTTAGTGACGTGAAGTCAATCAACTTTTAAAATTTAGTAACACCTATATGTATTTTTATTTATTTTTAAATATGCAAAATAATATTTTCTCTAACGATTAGGGAGGCTAGGAGAATTTTACGTGAATTTAACCGTCAGATGATTGCTGCTCCAGTTTTATCGTTTAAATAATAGTTTGAAGACAATATTGATACCTAATGCACGGATAGCAACTCGTGCTTGTAAGTTAGCAAGCTAGTTGCTCTGACTTCATATTATACAGAATAAGCTTTACTTCTGGGCTAATAAGTTACTATCTAAAGCCAGGATGGTTAAACAGGATGGAGTTCTCTTTTTGAGCTAGTAGCACCCCCCACCATTTTTTTCTACTATTCTGGCTTGTGCACCAGTTTTGTGTGGCTGGTTAAGCTAATATCTTTTGAAGTGAAAACTACTTTAGAATCGCTGTGATTTGAATATTATTATACTTTACAATGCACTTGTAGTTACAAGTTATCATATCAAATAAATTATTTGCCGTGAAATATTTTTTTATTTTATATCCACCCCGGCTTAGCATGGGTGATTTCTGGATTTTGGCAACAAAATCAAGAAAAATCACGTGAAGTAGACACAAAATTATAAAAATCTGCGGATGCTAAACCGGATGCCAATCGTGGTAGCTGTGGCAAAATGCCCTATGAGGTAATCTATAGTAAAGACTAGGAACAGCAATGAACTTCTAGAATGTAATGGATGGATGGATGGAGTAGGAAAATAAATAAATTTAAAGTTTTGTTAGCAATAGAAAGCAGTTTGATAACGTAATATTTTAATACAATACTTATCTTGTTATATATATAACAAGATAAGTATTTTATAAAAATACTCCATCCATCCATCCATTACATTCTAAAAGTTCATCAACGTAATATATATAAATATACGTATAAATATTACGTTATTACTACTTTCTTCTTTGGAAAACTAAAAATGATAGAACAGAAAATAATGATTTAGATCTATGAAGCTGCAAATAATATTACAAATTAAACAACACCATGATTGTTATGGTGACTTAAGGTAAATTATAGATAAAAATATGCTTAACATTTATGTATATTGCATTATTAGAACGCACGGATGGGCTAATATATACAATATATAACTAAACAATATATAATAAGGTCAAATAAAAATGTCCATAGTGTCTGAGGTATTTGCATGTTTGCCTACAGAGAGAGATTACTTATGGGCGCTAGATTGTACTTTATATAATCTTTGTTGCTTTGCTTCACTTTTATTATGTAGGTACCGTAGGTACTACCTAACATGAATGTAACTCCGTTTCCGTATAATTTAGTTAATCATTTATGCTCACTGCTCAGACCCATGGCACCGAAATAATGCAATGCGTAACGCAAATTTTTTTCACAATATACGACAGAATAAATCAAGAAAACCCTTAATAAAGTATGTTCTTGAAATGATTTATTGTTAGTAATGTAACATCACTATTTACGAAAAACAAAATTTTATAGATACGCAAAGAATGATAAGAATGAATGAAATAATATGAATTAAAGGTTTAGGGTAGATAATTACATCCATCTACTTACTGTCATATTGACAGTTCAATGTCGAATATAACCATATTTGTATAACCAATAAAACATATAGAAGCTCTGAGCAGCTCCTCTATTTTCTATGCTCAAAGGTATGATCGCCCTCTGATTTTAAATTGTATAAAATTATACAGTTACTGTCAAACTGTCATTGTCAATGTCATTCATTAATGAGGGCATCCACGACTTTTTCTGCCACCAGGGCGGCGTCACTTTACAGTGAGGTAAAATATTTGACAGATTTCATAGCGGGGATGATAATTTCTTAGGAAAATGTAATCTTTAAAGTTTGTTTCTGTATTATTAGTTATATTTTATATTAATGACATTAGAAATAAATAAACCGAACTATAATATATAACTAAGAGCCGATTTTTTTAAAAAACAGTTATAAGTGCAAAAAATTAAAAATCAAACCACTGACGTATTGTGTTGTGTATTAATATAATATTCTAGATAATGATAAACCATTTATTTAAAACTAATTTCTCAATTAACTGACACTGTGTAACAAAAACTTTACCTCAGTCGCTACTAGCGACATCTGGTGAGTGGAAGATTATTAGCCCTCATTTTGGATCAATTGTTCACTTTTTTTAATACAAATAAATTACTTCATAAAAACCAATTTGGTTTTACAAGGGGTCGCTCGACGTCTGACGGCGGTGTTGAGCTTATGAAATATATTTTTATTGCCTGGGAGAATTCACAAGATGCCTTAGGTATTTTCTGTGATCTTTCTAAGGCTTTCGATTGTGTTCATCATGAGACATTAATCAGGAAACTACAACATTACGGTGTAAAAAAATTTAGCGCTTAGACTAATTACTTCATATTTAAGTAACAGAATTCAAAAAGTAGTGATTAATGGTAAAGGTTCCTCCGGATCGGTAGTATCAATGGGCGTTCCTCAGGCCTCGATTCTTGGACCATTCCTGTTTTTAATTTATATTAATGACTTACCTTACCTTGTAGGGGACAATCACGATATAGTATTATTAGCTGACGATACCTTTTTAATTTTCAAACTCAAACGACAGTTAATTAATTATGACGATGTAAATAGTGCTCTATCAAAATTGGTACATTGGTTTAACTCCAACAATATGCTCTTAAACGGCAATAAGACAAAGTGTATTAAATTTACAATACCTAATGTAAAACATTCGAATAGCAATGTGCTGTTAAATGGGGAGGAGTTGAGTCTTGTGGATACCACCGTTTTTCTTGGTATTACTATTAACGCGAAACTTCAATGGGGCCCCCATATATCTAAATTAGCAACCAGACTTAGTTCTGCAACATATGCCGTAAGAAAGATTAGAAGTCTCACAGATGTTGAGACAGCTAGATTAGTGTATTTTAGTTACTTTCATAGCGTAATGTCTTATGGAATTTTGCTAGAGGGTAATGCGGCTGATATTGAAGCTATATTTGTTTTGCAAAAGAGAGCCGTACGGGCGATTTATAACCTAAATTGTAAAGAGTCCTCAGAGAAAAATTTAAAGAAATAAACATATTAACTTTGGCATCGCAATATATTTATGGGAATGTAATGTATGTGCATAAAAACATAAATAGCTTTAATAAGAATAAGGATGTGCATACTTTAAATACTAGGAACAAACATAAGCTTGTAATGCCAGTTACTAGACTCCACAGAATCAGTAATTCATTTATGGGGCAATGTATACGCTTTTACAACAAAATCCCAGAACATATTCAAAGTTTGTCAATAAACAAGTTTAAAAGTTTTATTAAAGAAAAACTGTACAAAAAGGGTTATTATAATATCAAGGAATACATGAATGAAAATAACCCCTGGGAATAGGGTGATCGCCACCATGCTGGTTCTATGAAAAATCATTTAAAAATTGTATAAACAAAATTATTGTTAAATGAAATTATGTTTAAAAAAAAAAGTCCCGCTGGGTTTCTTGCTGGTTCTTCCCAGGACTGAGGTATTTTCCGAACCAGTGGTAAATAAAAAATGACTTTCAATAAGTATTATGTAATAATCAATATTGAATAAAAAAATATTCTATTCTATTCTATTCTTTGAGCATAGAAATTGTCGATTCCTTAGCAAAGCAAGCCTCTACTTCTGGTACACTCATGCATCATATAACATATACTCATGGCCTTATTTCTCTTGCGAAAATCCATCAGATGTAAGATTGGAACTCTCTTTGGAAAAAAACTCAAAAGTCTATCAGTAAATATTATGCAGAACTCCAACCTGGCATCCCCTCCAAACCATGGTTTTTTTAATTTAGAAATGGCTCCAAACATAGCACATCAGTCATATGTAGAATTAGATTAGGACACACTTGTTCACCTGTATTTTTGGCAAAACTTAAGATTAAAGATAGCTCAATTTGTGAGTGTGGATTAGACGAAGTTACGATCGATCATAAATTTTTTAACTGCCCTAATCTCTCCGTTACATTATACGATTTCCTTCCTAATAACATCCCTCGTCCTGTCTTTCTTAAATTTAGTTTACACTCCTTTTGTACAAACTTTATTAGACTTCATATCCATTAATAACATTAAACTATAGTACCTTTACCACTTACCTATATCCATATTATTATATTAGCAATAATTTTGTAAAAATATTATAATGTTAATTCATTCGAAAATAACTATATATTAAGTAAGTTCGTAACATAAAGCTATAAGTGCGCTAGCACTTCTTACTAGTTTGTGGCTATAAGTAAGCGCATCTACGGAAACGGAAACTAGTAAATACACTGTGTGACTCTCATCAAATACTTGACGCTGGCAGAATCCATTGGAAGTTGCCAAACCAGGAAAAAAAAGGGATGATATTTTTCTTATATCTATGATAGAAAATAGCTCTATGTTCTATACTCAAAGATGTCATTTATGCGTTTGACATTTGCAGTCATTTCATTTTGTTTTTGTTTCATTGATAGTTTGACAGTCTTGCACTATTTTCTATTTTTCTATAAGTTCACTTCAAATGTATTTTTATTAAAACAATATAACTGTCATACTTGGTGATAAAAATTGTTGTTTAGTACCTTTGCAAAGAATTTGTTTTTATAGTACATTATTCCAGTTGTTTTATATTACGTTTTTAAAACAGTAATTTTTATTTGTCAATATGAATAGTCTTTTTTTGTCTCCGGAACATGTATTGCAAGGTGGATATTTTCATGAAACTCTTCGAAAATTACAAGAACCAAACACTAGTATACAGCCGCATAATATTATGTATCCAGTGTTTTTGCTGTAAGTATACTCTTCGGTCAAAAGTCTGAAGTGTACAACTTTGATGGAATATTTAATTATCTATTTTTCATAGCGTATACAGTCATACCATAATAGTCTACTCTTAAATTTACCTATCACCCTTACCCCTCACTACTGCCCATCACAAGTCCACTGCTAAACAAGGTTTTCATCCATGGATTGCCACAAAGTGCTATCTTTAGCTACCTGTGTCCATTGACTACATACATGTTTGATCAGGTTGTCACTGGGTCTAAAATGGGGGTACCCCAAAAGATGCCACAAAGCATGGTCCTGAGCCACCTGTATCCATTGACTTCCTGTATGTTTAACTAGGTCGCCATGTTATATTTTAATTTAGTTAAAATATAACAACAAACAAGAATTAAGAAAAAATTTAGAATTTATTTATAAACTCAGGGTCAGAGGTTGGTTATTATTATTGATTTTAAACTAATTGCCCTCGCGACAGTACTCTCCTGTACTCTGCTTAGTCTGCCTCTACTTACTGCCATGCATCCAATATTAAAATGAAGAACCATGCATTCTATATTAAAATCTTGACAGCTGCCGTCCAGTGAGCTTGGCTGTCTTCCGTCCCTTAGTCACGAAATTTGTCTGGAGGTAGTTTTTATCAGACAGTTGATCCCGAGTTGTGAGTTTGAATACCTTAAAATAGACTATAGTCTTCTAGTGGGCACATATAATCATTTATACTAAGCGTTAATAATATCATATTTCTATTTATTAATTAAATTTTTATTTTTATTTATTTTATAGGTATAGTTTACTTTATTTCAGTTAAATTTATCTTATTTATCCTTCTTTTATATATTTATTTAAGTCCCAACTAGATGAGAATACTTCAAAATATCTCTAAATAATAATAGCAACTTGAATTACTAGTAATCTAATAAATGGATGGCAATATGGGAGATTATTTTACCAAATATACATTTACAATGAAAAGCTTACCTTACTACAGTACCTTGCTGTACATTAGCTATATTTAGATTAAATATAGCTAATGTATTACTATATAATACATATTATAACTAAGGAAATTATTTCTAACAAAATTTAAAGAATAAGCATCCTATTTCTACATACCCTTAAAAGATATAAAAATAATTTGCACAACTTACCCAGTACGGGAATCACATTAAGAATGGTTAAGATGTATATTTTTTAGAGTAAAATATTTAGGAGAAGTGACTAAAAGTACACAAGGCTGAATAATAGATCTTATGATAAAATTAAATAAAATAAGTGTGAGTGCTCGTCAACGACGTGAGATATCGCGCCGGTGTCGCGCTGTGCTTGTCTCCTGCCTTTCGCCCAAATATGCACCATTCGGACAAACTATGAAGGTGACTGAGGGCCAATATTTTAGTGATAATTTTTTACAATATAAAAATTTACTCATGTTACAGCCACTCCATCTAGTGGGAGGCCACCCTACGCTTCGCCTACCAATACGAGGCTGCCATCCAAGAACCTTCCTCAACAGTTGTTGGTTCGTTGAGCAATTTGGCCGGCCCATTGCCATTTAAGGCTTTTGAATTAGCAAGTTTTCGAAAATACTTTAGCACCATAGACCACATACATACCCTTTGGCAAATTGTACAGAAGACCGAAGAGTATAATCTGCCACTTTGCCTTGCATATGTCGACTATAAGAAAGCTTTTGATTCTGTCGAAATTTGGGTGGTGCTAAAGTCCCTTCAGCGGTGCCAAGTTGACTGTCGGTATATCGAAGTGCTGAAGTGTTTGTACAGTAAGGCTACAATGGCTATTTGAGTATAGAACCAAAGTATGAAACCTATCCAACTGCAGAGAGGTGTAAGAGAGGGTGACGTTATATCTACAAAACTCTTCACCACTGTATTGGAGGACAGTTTTCAAACGACCGGACTGAAAAGGATACAGTATTAACATCAATGGCGAGTACATCACTCTCATTCGATTTGCCGACAACATAGTTCTTATTGATTCATATTATTATTGACAGATTTAACTCGGTTGAGTAGCTTTCAGGAGATTAAGTCTTATTAACTTAAATTATAGTATATATGATAATTAAGTTTCTAGTTTTAGTTTTTTTTGTCAAGTGTATTTCTTATTTAAAAATTGATAAACTTTAAACTTTTATCTTACCTTGTACTCTACTATTTAGTTTTAGTAGATAAGAATACAATATTTGCCTTAACCTGCTCATTATAAGGTTGTTATGTTTGATAAGAATTCAAAAAGATATTTGTTTAACTTATTAATATTGCAATTTCAAGCCATTGAATGACAAGCCATGGGTGTCGTTACAGGTAACGGAGGGAAATGAAACATAGGTAAGCCGTATCTTCCTGATAACAAATAAAAAAATAAAAAACTGTGGTTGCATGGCAATTATGGCAAATATCCCTGGGTTTTATCAATAAGTTGTCCAAAAATATTAGGGTCATACGGGAGGAGGTGGTAGGGGTGGGGGGTTTTACCAATAGTTTTTCAAAAAAAAGTATAAGCACAAACTGGGTCTTAATGAAAACAGTTTACGAATACTTATTCAATTCTAGCCTATCATATAAACTCAAATAAAACTCTTTCACAAATGTGATTATTTTACAGAGAAAATGACGATGGCTTTCAGTCAGTTTCGAGCATGCCAAACGTCTACAGGTACGGCATTAACAAACTGATACCTGCCCTCACAGAGCTAGTTGAAAAAGGATTAAAGTCGATTCTTATATTTGGAGTGGTGGAAACATTGGAGAAGGTAAAAGCTTTTTTTTAACGTTACCTCCACACTAGGACTTTCTCGTGTACTGTGGAGGCAGTTTACATACATAAATTTCACAAGGACAAACATCCAGACCCGGAACAATTATTTGTAGGCCATACAAATACTTGTTCCGTGCGGGATTTGAACCCGCGGCCCTAGGTGCTGCAACTTATTGCTAAGCCACTGTACCACGGAGCCGTCAAAACAAAAATGGACGTAGCTTTTTACATGTGTATACATTCTTCTTAATAACTGGCTTTACGGCTCTGGGATCTAGCCTTTCTGAGCCTGAAGTTACAATCTTTATATATAAAAAGTACGTGTCACGTTGTTTGTCCGCGATGGACTCCTAAACTACTGAACAGATTTCAATGAAATTTTGCACACTGTGTGCAGTTTGGTCCAACTTAAAAGATAGGATAGCTTACATCTCAATTTATAGTCGCAATACAATATTATTTTATTGAAAATTATTTGCCTATTATTTGACAGTCACAATTTTCTATTAGCTCCAAACGATTCTGTCAGATGACAATATCTGTTGATTGGATTGAGTAAATATTCAATAGATGGCGCTATGTTAAAAAATACAAACGTTTAATATAAGCTACAATTTAGTAGTATAACCACCACGTGTTGCTGTAAGTATTCAACAGATAGAACCGATTTCAATGAGATTTTGCAGACTGTGTGCAGTTTGGTCCAACTTGAGAGATAGGATAATTTTTATCCCGATAAGTGACCCTCAATTTTTTTATTGCTAATTTCAGGAGTTTTTTTGGTAAAGTAAATGGTTGTTCGGAAAGGGCAGAACAGCGTCTGCCTGGTCAGCTAGTATATTATAATAATTATCCTTCATAGTATACTGCTTCACAATATGTTGCTGCATCACATTGTGCAGCCCTTGGGAGATTTTGACGGCAACTTGAGCCAGCAGACAGCTGACGGTTGGCGATGGTATCTCAAGGCGCCTAAGCAGACAGACACCTTATTTTGAGAATCACATCACCATCACAGCACTTGTTTCACAGTTTCCACTAATAGTTCACATGCGCAGACACTTAATATACAAAATTGCACCACTTTTACATATCAAAGTCCACTTCAAACCATTATTTAAACAATAATACAGGAGCAGCAAACCACCGCCGGTCAAGTTCCCGCCAAAACTCCCATGTGTATACAGTATGCAGAAGGACATAGGTGATGAGTCTTTTTTTAAAAACTGAATTGACAAAGGAACTTACAGACCACCTGATGGTAAGTGATTACAGTAGTGTCGTGGACAGATAAGTCGTAAAACTAATGGAGTATGGGACATGTCGTCTAATAATTTACTATAAAAAAAAAGAATCATGAGGATTCTGGTGCTTAATTTAACTTTGGATACCTACTTTTAATTTCGAGACCCTGGGTTTTGATAGATATTAAAATTTCATAAAGTAAAGTTATAAATTACAATATGTGCACGTAACTCGTGTCATAATACAATGGACCCTCGGTAATCCGACAAATATTTTGCAGGGCAGTGTCGGACTATCGAATTTGTCGGATTATAGAGTACTGCTTAAGACTATAGTCCCTCCTGCCCCTATAGTCCGGAATTTTTATAAAATAGTACTTTGTAATCCTATAAATTCCAGATCCAATTATAAGATTCTATATGTTATATATATGTACTCTGAACAAAGTGATTTAAAATAAATGTCTTTGACTCTGAAGTACAAATTATACTTCATTATGTATATCAAATTCAGTAAATTAAAATTCAAAACAATACCCTACACGTGGAGCACAATAGTGGTGGTGCGTAGGGACATTCCGATACTAGTAAATACGAGTAGGTACTCGATACTTTTGATTTGATACCAAGTACTAATAGCATCGAATCAATCTTGCGATACTTACTCGGTATCGAAACAAAAGTACTTGGTATCGAATCGAGCGAGGCGAGCCGAACCCGTCCGACTTCATCCGAGCCGAAATTTGAGACTCGAGAATTGACCTCTGGTATAGTTTCCCCGCTCTTTGGAATTGGCATAGAGGATCACTCGAGGAGCAATGAGTGTGCAAGCCTTTATTTCCCGCGATATTAATATTATTTGCGTTGCACATCCATTATAAAAAGTGGAAACATAACACAATCGTTTAAAATACTTTTATTTTACAGCTCATTAAAGCCCACTGCTGAACCTTGGCCCACCCTATAGATTGCTTCATAGGTGGGTATTTGCCATATTTGACTCGCTTGGCAAGCGGCTTGGCAACCGCAGTTTTTTATTTTTAGTCATTATTAGGAAGACGCTGCCCATCTCCTGATTTGTTTCCCTCTGTCGCCTCTTACGACACCCACGGGATGATATGGGGTAGATATTCTTACACCGCCACTACACGGTAAATGTTATCTAATCAAAGATACTTACAGACAATATAAATACAGGATGTGTAAAAAGGGCTTTCCATCTTAGACCTCGGGGGTGACAACTCATATGTAGGTTTCTTTGTTTGAAGTTGGATACAGGTGTTCATAGACTGCGGTAGTCACCACCAGGTGGGCTGTAAATTAATTTAACACTTCAGATTTATAAAATAAATACAAATGTATTTTTTTTTTAATTTTATACTAAAAAAAAATATACCACGTTTTTGTTTACCTCATTGTCATCCGGTTCTGAGCCACGTTCAAAATTTCAAGTCTCTAGTTCATGCTCAAAATTTGAGTTGCAACATTCCACTCGGAACAACAGACAGACAGACAGACAAACAAGAAAGTGACTTAAAACGTGGTAATAATATTAAAAAAATACTTTTATTTAAATACCCACAGGCCGAAAGTACGACTCATAAACTTTACTTACCTTTTAAAATTCTACCCAAATTTGTAGTCACTTGTAATGTCATACGAAAAAGTTCCTATCAACTTCATTCAGCTTAATCTTTACAGGATGCAATAGGCACAAATGCTGACTCACCACAAAATCCGGTTATAAAAGCATTGCCCAAATTAAGGGCTGCGCTACCTAATCTGGTCTTAGCCGCTGATGTATGCTTGTGCCCATATACTTCCCATGGTCATTGTGGTTTGCTGACACCAAATGGTGCTATCGACCATGCTGAATCAGTGAAGAGGATAGCTGAGGTTGCCTTAGCTTATGCTAAAGCAGGTAAGATATGGGCATTTTGATTTTATTGTTATTTCATAAATCGGTAAGACTTTCCATTGACGTCCGTCAACTTTGGGGTTGATATTTTTTGTACAGAAAGGTTACATTATTATAAGCAAACAGGTAAAGTTTGCGGAAACGCGTACTTTTTGAGAAAAAAATTATCGAAAATCAATTATTTTTACAATATTTATGTCAGTTCCTACGGTAAAACTGACTATTTTGTATTGTCATTGTCATCGTCAGTAGGGATGTCGATTCTTTCCGAAAAAGATCGAATTTATAAATCAATTCGAATCGTAAGCTGATGTATCGATTCACAAAAAAATCGATTTCTAAAATTTCATGTGTGTCATTGTGTGTGTGTCTACTGTACCTTTCTGTAAAAAAAAATATCAACCCCCAACTCGACGGACGTCAATGGAAAGCTAAGCCCATAAATCGCCCGATAAAAGTTTGAGTAACAAGTTAAAATTTCGATTGTCACGTAGTTTTCAGAATGCGTTAGCCTGAAATTGTAATTAGACATGTAACTTTGTAACCAGTCGACTGGGGGAAGAACCACTCTTCTGCAGATTACCAGTCTAAACTAGCAGCATAATGATGCTGTGTTTCGTATGGTCAGGATAAATCCGTATAACAGGCGTGGCAATTATGGCAATTGATCTTTAAAGCGGAGAATCCAGCAGTTGACTTTTTCGAGCTCATGAAGAAAGAGAAGAGATCACTTATTTACACGTATGCACTAGAATATAATTAAAAAAAAATTTGGAAGACATGTGAAGTTCGCCAACACGCATTGGGGCAGCGCGGTGGATATTTCCTTGCCCTAAAACCCTCTCAGAAATGAGAGGAGGCCTTTGCCCAGCAGAGGGACGTATATAGGCTGTAACTTTATTTTAACTTTTATGAAACAAACAGCGTTTACTATACTATTTAATAGTGAATTAAAAAAAAAGTCGAAAGCGTAATCAACCACGTCGTGGTCGACAGTCGCCGACGGCCATATTTGTCGCCGACTATTAGACGGTAGGCGGTCGATAACCGCCGTGGGAAATAATAAACTAAAACATATCTCTGAAAAAATTCTGATTTTTTTGAATTGAATAAATTTGAATGGCATTAAATAGAAATTATCATGCCGAAATTGTCATATAGTAACATACATAATCAAGTAGCATAGAGAAGTGTGTTTAATAAAGTAACATTAATAAAATATAGTTTTTATTTTTTAACTTCGCCTTGTAGCGGCGACATAGGTACGTACGTTATAACTATATATTATAAGAGGCGACAAAGAGAAACAGAAAGAGGAGACGGGCAGCAGGATGTTCCTGATTGCAACTCAAAATAATAATAAAAAACTGCCGTTGACAACCCGCCTGCCAAGCGTGACAACTATGGCATATTATCCCCTTTTAAGAGGCAATCTATGGAGAAGCTTTTGTAAATGGTGACGATTGTTTAACTTTTAAAACTACGAATAAAATACTGTTCGGAAATAAGAATAATAAACAATAAAGTGAAAAATATCAATTTTGACATTTTTTTTTCTGAACGTTTGTAACTAAATTTTGAGTTTACAAAACAGGTTAAATTAGTCGTAGAAGTACTATACGCAACTATACGTGGTAGAGCCATGCTGCAGCTATATTAATAGTATGGTTGTAGCACGAATGGGTCGGCTCGCCCGGGGAAGGTCCACGCTCTCACAGAACACCAGCGTAAAATAGCAGCTTAATGCTGCGGTGTTTCGTATGGTGAGTGTAGAGAATCTGCAATTTGATTCGTAACCGAAGACAGATGTACATGTCTATGGGCCACAGGAACCACTTACCATAAAAAAGAAAAGAAATGAGAATTGGTGTGTATCTCACAGTGGGGCTTAAGTTAATTTAGTTTTATACAGTAATTTGATATGTATGTGGTGAAATATGTCAGGCTGATAGCAGACAGTTGCGCAATATTCCCTCCTCAATCTCAAGGTCCTTCCCGACTTCCAGGTGCTTGGGACAAACAAATCGAATTACTGGAGACGTACACAGTACATACTAGGAGTTTTCTCCCGTGGGCGCGTTTTTGACTTCCTAATAATATCTCTAAACTTTTCCCTCCACTCTTGGCATCCAAAACGACAACACTTCGTGTTCTCATTTATCTGTTCGTACTCTTCAGTTCTCGAAGCTTCTTGAAATAAGTAGTATGCTGCGATCCACTAGTTTTAGAATTTAGAGGAAATATTTATATAAAGTCTAATTTCGCAGTTGTCCAACAGTGCAATATTTGCTTCATATTATGACAATTGCGCGGCGAGCTAACATTTATGGAAAAAATAATTATAGGTTTTTCGGACCTACTGTGAAAGTACATTTTCCATAAAACATCAGCTAAATCGGTTCACTAACCTTCGAGATTCTTTTTTTTTAAATCGCCTTTAAATTTAGAGAAATAAAAGATAACCCAGCTGTGGGATGTCTTTAGAAAAAATAAGTTTAAACATTAATGTACTTTTTCCACAGGTGCTCATATAGTGGCGCCTTCAGATATGATGGACAACAGAATCAAAGCCATTAAGGACGCTTTGGTCGCAAACAAACTACAGAACCAGGTTTATATAAACAAATAAACATTCAATGAAACTAGTTTTCTGCGGATTTTGTCGCGTCTATTGAAATGAAAAAACATCCTTTTTTTAAATAATAACGATGGCTGGGTGCTATCAACCCAAGCATATAACTGTAAGACTTCAAGACACTTTATGTTATTTCTACATATTAGATCCTTACATATGAAATTAGCGTTTTGTCGTACTGATCACTTTGATTTGAAATATCTCCTCTTTGGTTAAAAATTCCAAATTCAAATTTATAAATTCATTTAGCTGGTACATTTGAATTTTGAAAACATTCATTCATTTGTTTTCCGTATATTTTTTTTCTTTGGCGTCGCTTAATACCGCACAATGGAAAACATGAAATGTCGGTATATTTAATACGGCACCAGTGCTGCAGAAACAGCTCGAAGGATTAATGATGTGTACGGCGCTGGTGTCGTTCTGGAAATTTCGACCTTCAGAACCAACCCCATGGACGGCCGGAGACCAAAGTGGAAAATGAAGAATTAAAGGCTATTGTGGAAGCGAATCCATCACAAAGCACTTTAGAGATAGCTGCAGGCTTCAGGGTAAGTGATAAAACTGTATTAATCCACTTGAAGAAAATCAGGAAAGTAAAAAAACTTGAACGATGTAGTATCTCATGAATTGAGTGAATCGAACTTGCAAACACGCGTCGACTGCTGTGTTACTTTGCTCAACCGATACAATAATCAAAGGGGTTTTAAATCGAATCATTACTTGTGATGAAAAGTGGATACTGTACGATAATCGGAAGCGCTCGTCACAATGGCTGTACCCTGGAGACCCAGACAAATCCTGCCCTAAACGAAAATTGACGCAAAAAAAGTTACTTGTGAGTGTTTGGTGGACTAGCGCCGGTGTCGTTCACTACAGCTTTCTAAAATCTGGCCAAACGATTACGTCAGATATCTATTGTGAGCAACTGCAAACCATGAAGGAAGAACTAGCTGCTAAACAACTGAGATCGGTCAATCGCTCTAGGCCACTGCTGCTTCATGACAACTCAAGACCACATACTGCACAACAAACAACCACTAAGTTAGATGTGCTACAATTGGAATGTCTGCGACGTCCACCGTACTCCCCGGATCTTGCTCCAACAGATTACCATTTTTTACGGAATTCGGACAACTTCTTACAAGGAAAAAAATTCAACTTCCATGCGACAATCCAAACCGCATTCAAAGAGTTTGTTGATTCTCGCCCCCCCCCCCCCATGGTTTTTTTAGTAAAGGAATCAATGAACTACTTATGAGATGGCAAAAGTGCATAGATAACAACGGTGCATACTTTGATTAATTAAATATTCTTACAGTCTGCCTCGTTGGTCTAGTGGTTGTAGTAGTGCGACTGATGATCATGAGGTCCCAGTTTCGAATCCCGGGTCGGGCCAAAAAATCAGTTATTGAGTTTTTCCATCAAGAAATTCTCAGTAGCTGCACGGAGTCAGGAAGTTGGCGGTGTTTCACCCCCGTGCCTCGGAAAGCACATAAAGCCGTTGGTCCTGCACCTGATCTCTCTCCGGTCGTGTCGGTTTACCGTCCCATCGGGCTATGAGAGTGAGGGAATAGAGAGTGCACCTGTGCTTGCGCATACACTTGGGCACTATAATCCTGTTCTGCGCCGATGGCTAGTCTCCGTTGAGACTGGCCACCGTGGCCGAAATTCGAACTGGAGGACATTATTATTATATTTTACAAAAAAAATTGACTTTATATTCCTCCCGTACAAAACGCCAATTTCATATGTAACGACCTAATAGATCGGAACGGATTTTAAACTGAAGATAGCCGTGGTCAAACTATGACATTGAGACGTCGAACACAAGTAACAAGTACAAAGTACTTGAAACATTGGTAATATAAAATAAGTTAAATAGATAGAATCCGTAAAAAATAAACTAGTTTCATTCTTTCATCGTTTTCGCGTAAATATAAGAAATCTGAAATAAACTTTTAAACATTTACCATATAATAGGTATTATGAATAAGTCTTTCATATGAAAATGATTCTAGGTCATATTAATAAAACTATTGTGTTACCCTTCTAATATGTCTATAAAATTACAATCGGCAATCAGTGGAAGCCTATTGAACGCATTTATATTTTATACGTGGTAGAGCCATGCTGCAGCTATATTAGTAGTATAGTTGTAGCACGATTGGGTCGGCTCGACCGGGGAAGGACCACGCTCTCACAGAATACCAGCGTAAAATAGCAGCTTGACACTGCTGTGTCTCGTATGGTGAGTGTAGAGAAACGGAGACCCCTTTTACTGGAAATGAGGCATTCCATCTTAGTCCTCACGGATGACAACGCATCTGCATTTCGTTTCGTTATCCAGGATATATGTAGATGTCTATATGCCGCAGCAACCACTTACCATCATGTGGACTGTGTTTTCTTTTGTCACCCTTATCGTAGAAAATAAAGAAAAAAGTTATAACATTATTATCAACAAAATATTCCCGCTTATTCTCTACTCTATAGTACGTTTGTTGAATGGGATCTCAAACATGACTGATGAATAACTTGTTCCCAGGTCTCGGTGCTATCGTATTCGTGCAAGTTCGCGTCGTCAATGTACGGCCCGTTCCGAGACACGATGAAGAGCTCTCCGATGGCCGGCGACCGCAAGTGCTACCAGCTGCCGCCCGGCAGTGCCGGACTGGCTATGAGGGCCGCTGTGAGTGCAAGCTACATACCTTGGTGGTTGACTGTACCTGACTTAAGTGTCATAAGTTATTGGTGCGAATCCTGAAGTCCCAAAACATTGACAAGTGTTGGTGTCAATTTTGTGGGACTTGGATTTCAAAATCTGTAGCGAAGACGTTGTAAAGGCTGGCTACACTTGCGACATCCATTGCGTTTTGTAGTAAGTCTTCTTTTGTTTCATCGCCAGCTTTTAAAGATCTACATGTTTTTCTATATTTTATGGTTAAAGGTACAGCCTATACACGTCACCACTGCTGGGCAGAGGCCTCCTCTCATTTTTGAGAGGGTTTTAGGGCAAGGAAATGTCCGCTGTGCTGCCCCAATGTGGGTTGGCGAACTTCACATATCTTCGAAATATTTTTTTCTTATTTCTCAGACATGCAGGTTTCCTCACGATGTTTTCCTTCACCGCCGAGCACGTGGTAAATCAGCACTTAAAATTGCAATTAACTATTTTTTAGGTGCCGTCGGGGATCGAACCCGGGTTGCTCGCGTACTGTGAAATTTACCACGAGCGCTAACCATATGAACTACCACGGCTCTTTAGTAGAGGTGGTGGTATATTAAGTGGTAGGATACCTGTTCTACCTAGGAGTCCATGTGAGGAGATACCATACTCTGACGTATTTTTGTCGCCAAGTAGCAGTGCACTAGCTAGTCAGACCAAAATATAGCAGTCTATAAGGTCCGGTTCCGGTCTGAAAGTTATAGGAAGCCAGTATAAATACAGGCTGTGACCTCTTTTGAAGGTCTAAATAGTATCGGTCCGGAATAAACCGGACATGGGCCTGAGTGTGCAAGGTTGCGAAATTCTACGAGTACTTAACTCAAAAAGACAAGGCCAGGCAACCTAGGATCCTATTGAAATCGGATAATATGAATTCTTATGTCAAATATTATTTTCTTTATAAAGTGCCGTGACGTCGCAGAAGGCGCGGACTTTTTGATGGTGAAGCCCGGACTGCCGTACTTGGACATCGTCCGCCAGACCAAGGACAAGTTCCCGCAGCATCCACTCTTCATCTATCAGGTAATTTGAGTGTCAATCACTTTTTATACAAACCGCACACTAGGCACGAACCTAAATTATTTCACTCTTTTACATTTATATAATTTGACAATTGCTTCTCACCTACAGTACTGAATATTTCCTTGACGGTGATGAAAAATATTCTGAGTGAAGAAGAGAAGCCTGCGAATAAGGATTAGACTAGCGTAAACCTGTGATAAAATTGGTAAAAGTAGTTTTATTAAACGTGTATTGTTCCCGTGATTTTTTTTATAAGATAAGGGTCCTTAGACATCTACAATGTTATTAATTAATAAAATGATGTTCTTTCTGTCTCCTCTTTTTATAACAGTGGTAGAGCCAGGCGGCAGCTTTTGCTGTCGCATGGATGGGCCGGCTCGAACCGGGGTGGTACCACGACCTCACAGAATACCAGCGTGAAGTAGAGGTTTACCTCTGCGTTTCGCTTGGTGAGTGCAGGTGGCCGGAGGCCCTTTTTACTGGAAATGAGGCATTCCATCCTAGTCCTCACGGGTGAAAACGCATCTGCATTTTGATCTGTAACAGAGGATAGATGTAGATGTCTATGGGCCGCAGCAACCACTTTTTTTTTATAGGATAAGGGTGACAAACGAGCACACAGTCCACCTGATGGTAAGTGGTTGCTGCGGCCCATAGACATCTACATTTATCTTCGATTACGAATCAAAATGCAGATGCGTTGTCACCTGTGAGGACTAAGATGGAATGCCTCATTTCCAGTAAAAAGGGTCTCCGGTTCTCTACACTCACCATAAGAAACACAGCAGCGTTAAGCTGCTATTTTACGCTGGTATTCTGTGAGGTCGTGGTACCACCCCGGTTCGAGCCGGCCCATCCGTGCGACAGCAAAAGCTGCCGCGTGGCTCTACCACTTACCATCAGGTGGACTGTGTGCTCGTTTTTCACCCTTATCCTATAAAAAAAAGCGGAAGATTGTCACACACAACGGGATGTTTAATATGCTGTATATTTTATAGTGATTAAAGACTTGTCTTGTTGATCTTGTGGTCGTCAGTGTGACTGCTGTTCATGAGTTCCCGGGTCGGGCCAAGATAATTTATTGGGTTTTTCTATCCAGATCTCAATTCTAAGTAGCAGTTCGGAGTGTCAGGAAGTTGGCGGTGTTTCATCCCCGTGCCTCAGAAAGCACGTAAAGCCGTTGGACTTACCGCCTTATCTCTCTCTCTCTCTCTCCCTCTCTCACACTCTTCGGTCTTGTCGGATTTGGCGTCCCAACGGATTACGAGAGTGAGGGAACAGAGAGTGTACCTGTGCTTCCACTATTATCCTGTGCACTGATGCCTTTTTTATCGTGGAGAAATCCTCATTAATACCTTTCGCTGTGCGGGCAACGAAATGTTATGCCGGATTCCTACCTGCTAAAATCCCACAGTGGTCACCATCAGCGTCTATGACGGGTGTGCGCTGATGCCTAGTCTCCGTTAAGACTGGTCGCCATGATCGTAACTCGGTCTGGAGCTCATTCTTTTACTATTGTACTATGTTTTTTTTTGCATACCTTAAGCGAAAGCGCAAGGTAATGTTCTACTATCGCCTAAAAATTAAAATTCCAACATTTTATCGAATAAAATCGTATCTAGCAATCATATTATACATATAAATGATATAAAAGCACATTGTTAGAAAGATAAATGATTGTTGAACTTATTAATAGTTTTTTTTAAATCGATTAATTGCTATTTTTAAATAAAAAAAGGGTTTTAGTGGCTTATGGTGTGGATTTATCATGTCCCTGTGGCTTGTAAACACTATAACTTTTGAAAATATCAATTGTTTAACTCAATCTATGTTTTAATCTCTTCATCTATCATGTGGGAAGCCACTGAATGTAAATCGCAGTGTAATTTTGTTTTGTTTAGCTATAATTAATTTTTTTCGGCTCCAAAATGGCGAAATTTTCGTTGATTTGGTTGCCTCGTATATAAATTGTTTCTGTAAATGGGGATCTACAGCCACAGAGTAGTTTAGTTCACAGAGTACCTTTGTATTAAGTTTAGTTCGGCTTCAGTCGCCGTCGTGAGTGGACATTTTTTCGGTTATTTTCAGCGGCTCAAAAAGATCGCTGTACAAATACACAATATTCGAATAACCAAATTTCTTAAATACTTGATTATAATAATAATAAGAGATTTTTTTATTACAATATTTAAAAGCACAGAATAAATAATAGTAGTACGTACTAAAAGTAAGTAGTATTTTTTTTTGTCATGGGTGACATTTTCATGCTTTTCGAGGGTGTCGAAACCGATAGGGTTGTCGAAATGTAAATCCAAGATGGCGGCCGCAATAGGTATCAATTTTTTCATCATGGGTGTCATTTTCATGGTTTTTGAGGGTGCTGAAGCCGATAGTGCTGTCGAAATGTAAATCCAAGGTGGAGGCTGCAATAGGTATAAAATTTTTCATCATAGGTGTCATGTTCATGGTTTTCGAGGGTGTTGAAGCTGATAGTGCTGTCGAAATGTAAATCCAAGATGGCGGCTGAATTAGGTACCAATTTATTCATCATGGGTGTCATTTTCATGGTTTTCGAGGGTGTTGAAGCCGATAGTGCTGTCAAAATGTAAATCCAAGATGGCGGCTACAAAATATATCAATTTTTTCATCTTGGGTGTCATTTTCATGGTTTTCGAGGGTGTTGAAACCGATAGTGCTGTC
This sequence comes from Parnassius glacialis, assembly GCA_033319125.1. NCBI lineage: Eukaryota > Metazoa > Arthropoda > Insecta > Lepidoptera > Papilionidae > Parnassius > Parnassius glacialis. The sequence goes on along the minus strand of JAVANC010000001.1, from coordinate 4,714,370 downwards.
GAAATGTAAATCCAAGATGGCGGCTGCAATAGGTATCAATTTTTTCATCATGGGTGTCATTTTCATGGTTTTCGAGAGAGTTGAAGCCGATAGGGTTGTCGAAATGTAAATCCAAGGTGGCGGCTGCAATGGGTATCAATTTTTTCATCATGGGTGTCAATTTCATGGGTTTCGAGGGTGTTGAAGCCGATAGGGTTGCCGAAATGTAAATCCAAGGTGGCGGCTGCAATAGGTATCAATTTTTTCATCATGTGTGTCATTTTCATGGTTTTCGAGGGTGTTGAATCCGATAGTGCTGTCGAAATGTAAATCCAAGATGGCGGCTGAAGTAGGTACCAATTTTTTCATCATGGGTGTCATTTTCATGGTTTTCGAGGGTGTTGAAGCCAATAGTGCTATCGAAATGTAAATTCAAGATGGCGGCTGCAATAGATATCAAGTTTTTCATCTTGGGTGTTATTTTCATGGTTTTCGAGGGTGTTGAATCCGATAGTGCTGTCGAAATGTAAATCCAAGATGGCGGCTACAAAATATATCAATTTTTTCATCATGGGTGTCATTTTCATGGTTTTCGAGGGTGTTGAAGCCGATAGTGCTGTCGAAATGTATTTAAACTATTTTAATAATTCCGTATAATCATGTTATACGTAATTTTTTTAATGCGCTTAAGGTATGCCCAATTGGATTTACCAATATATATATTTTCATATTTTACTTGTTGTTTGTGTATTTATTCGATAGCTATTTACCAATGTCGCGCTTTAGCTGAGGAGCGATTGTTAATGTTTCTTTCTACTTCTTTACTTTTATTTGAGGGTTATAAAGTTATTATTTCTAAAAATTACATAATACCACATGAGTAGATAAAATAATACCGTAACTTTTTTAAATAAGATTAGTCACGGAGAAACTTTTGAAATATTATAAAAGACTTCAATTATATGTTTAGAGATGGTAGTTATCTACTCTAAAGATAATACGTGCTTTATTAAAGTTCTTTACGCAATTTGACGGCTCAAAGCGACACGGGTTCAAATTGCGCACAGAATAAGTGTTTACATTTTTTATATAGAATGAGGGTGACAAACGGGCACACACACAGTCTAACTGATGGTAAGTGGAATCTGTGACCCATAGACATCTACATCTATCCTCGATTAAGAATCAAATGCAGATGCGTTGCCACCCGTAAGTTGGATTAATACCTCGTTTCGAGTAAAAAGGGTCTCCGGTTCTCTACACTCACCATACGAAACACTGTAGCATTAGCCTGCTATTTTACGCTCGTATTCTGTGAGAGCGTGGTCCTTAACCGGTCGAACCGACCCATTCGTGCTACAACCATAACAGCTTCAGGAGCCATGCTGCAGCCATATTATTACCACGTAAAACGTTTATGTTGTTTGCATTTTCAATTCTTATAATATTGTTTCTGGTTTGAACGTTCGTAAATATGCATTTTATGTATGTAAAAAGCCTCCGCAATAAGGAAGAATATCCTAGCGTGGCACTAATATTTTCCCATGTTTTTAATTAACCATAAATGAAAAATAGTTATAAAATACTGTATTATATCTTTTGATGTGCCCTGTCCTCAGTAAGGGATTCGTAAAGTAAATCAGTATTTTGTTACTATTTTATATCTCTTTCTCTCTCTATCATTTTCGATGCGTGTTTTAAAATAGTTAGATACGTAATAGACCAGTTGTAAAGATCAAAAGCAAAAATTAATAAATTCTATTTCATCTATACAAATTGAAACTAAAACAATATATGAAAGTATGAAACGTAGAAGGTTTCTGAACTGTTCACGAAGTCCTTTTTGCCCCAACACTGCAATCAATTTACGAGCACAACTGCTGAGCATTGAGCTTCACATAATTATATCCTACGCTACGGAGTTGTCGTTGCGGCTCCACAACGAAACATTAAGTATTATAATCATTAGAGCCATCGAGTTCACTGCTAAACATTACGTTTCTCCCACGGAATGCCACTAAAAACGGTGCTGAGCCACCTGCATCCTTCGACCTCCCGCATCTCCCGCTCTTATTTAATGAGGGCTAATAATCTTCCACTCACCAGATGTCGCTACTAGCGACTGAGGTAAAGTTTTTTGTTACACAGTGTCATTTAATTGAGAAATTAGTTTTTAAATAATAGTTTATCATTGTCTAGAGTATTATATTAATATATAACACAATGCGTCAGTGGTTTGATTTTTAATTTTTTGCACATTATAACTCTTTTTTTTTAAAAAGTCGTCTTTTAGTTATATTTATAGTTTGGTTTATTCATTTCTAATGTAATTAATATAAAATATAACTAATAATACAGAAAGAAACCTTAAAGATTACATTTTCCTAAGAAATTATCGTCCCCGCTATGAAATCTGTCAAATATTTTACCTCACTCGAAAGTGGCGCCGCCCTGGTGGCAGAAAAAGTCGTGGATGCCCTCATTACAGCCTATCAAAGTTTCCTGCGGCCTCCCCCATAAACTGCCTCAAGAGGGGATATTTGCCATAGTTTATTACGTCTGGCAGGCGGGTTTGCAACTGCAGTTTTTTATTAAGTATTTTCAGTTGGTAATCGTTATCAGGACGATGACCGTCTTCTGTTTCAGTTCCCTCTATCGCCTCTTACAACATCCACCGGATGATATGTAGGAGGTGAATTTTTTTACACCGACAAAAATACATGGCTCTATAGCTGTTTACTACTGATATTATTTATTTATTTAAACTTTATTGAACCTTACAGATTAAGTAAAGGAACAAAAGGCGGACTTACTGCTAAAAGCATTCTCTGCCAGTCAATCTTAAAGCAGTCATATAACTACGAATGCGGTTACAAAGAAATATGCATACACACATACATATACATATTATACATACATTTTCATATATACACACACACACATACATACATATATCAATATACACAAGTATATACATTTATATATTATAAGAAAATATAATATAATACAAGATACATAAAGATACGTAATATACATACTAATGATGACCGAACTTAGCAGTTGTAAAGCAATTTTAGAAAATGATCTCGAATGTTCATCTCAAACAATTTATATTAATATTAACCACTTAACCAGGTCGTCAATCCATTATACCGAGTAGGAGAAAAATATTTATATACCGGATGTCGCTCGATTTTTTCAGGTGTCAGGTGAATATACCATGATATGCCGCTGCGGTGACAGCAAGGAGGTGGAGACGACTCTTATGGAGACTCTTACCTGCATGAGACGAGCCGGTTAGTATCTCTGCAATTTAAGGCCTAGGTTCTCTAAATTTAAGTAACTTACTTTTATATTGCTTAATTGATTAAATCACGACACATATACCCTCCCTATAGATTGCCTGATAAGGGGGGGGGGGGGATATATGCCATAGTTGCCACGCTAAGCAGGCAGGTTGGCAACTGCAGTTTATTTTTTATTTTTTAGTTGTTATAGCGCAAGATCTTATTTTATGGCCAAGTTATGGTATATGTATACTAGCTGTTCCCCCACGACTTCGCCCGCGTGTAATTTAGGGTTTTAATTATGTTGCGCGCGACCCTATTTCTTTTTCTCAAACATAAGCAGCCTAAGTTACTGCTTATAATATAAGTTATCTGCCAGTGAAAGTCCCGTCGAAATCGGCCCAGTCGTTTCGGAGATTAGCCGGAACTAACAGACAGACAGACAGACAAACAAAAATTTTTAAATTGTGTTATAAGTATTGTATTGTGGTATAAGTTGTTATAAGTATCGTATATACTTTAATATGCATTTAGTAATAAGCTGTTATTTTAACATTACAAACAGACACTTCAATTTTATTTATTTGTATAGATTTTGAAATACTAAAAATTTTAAGTCAAGTTTAACTTGAAATGGGAAAATCAAACATGTTTTGAGATACGACTAGTATGAAGTTTAAATTATATGATGTAATTTTTTAATGGTGGTATTGGTAACACTAAGGCTGTTTCTCATAAAAGTCGGTTTCAAGTTCTCGCTTGTGGTCTTCAGTTTGATCGCGCGCAGATCTGCGTCCATCCGGCCGCTCCAGCGATATTTCGTGTAGTAGATGTCAATTTAAGAAATGTTTAAAGTTGCCCTCTTTTTTCTACCGACTTCCAAAAAGGAGAAGGTTCTCAATTCGTCAGAATCTTTTTTTTATGTATGTTCACCGATTACTCGAAGACGCCTGAACCGATTTGGAAAATTCTTGTTTTGTTTCAAAGGGTATATTTCGCAGGTGGTCCCAATAAATTTTATCGAAATCATTCGAGCGGTTTGAAAAAAATCAACAATAAATTATTTATATTGAAGTCGGTTGTAAAAAAAATTACCACTTTTTACTAAATAATCCTTGAAAGAGACAGATAATACTTGTACCAAACCGTAATTGTTTAAAAATTTGTTTGCAATCTTTACCTTTCACTTATTGCTTTTAAAATCATCTTGGATCATCCACGTCAATATTTTTTATATAGAATAAGGATGACAAATGATCACACAACCCACCTGATGGTAAGTCGATGCTGTGGCCCATAGACATCTACGTCTATCCTCGATTAAGTATCAAAATACAGATGCGTTGTCACTCCTGAGGACTAAGATGGAATGCCTAGTTACGAACGTTATGGGTCTCCGCTTCTCTACGCATACCTATACCTGACGTAGCAGCTTTAAGCTGCTTTACCTACGGCATAGCCCTGGTACGACATAGAGTATGATGCTGGTATTCTGTGAGAGCGTGGTCCTTCCCCGTTCGAGGGTATGCAATGATTTAAAAATACAATGATGCAATCATTTAAAATCTTAAGATGTTTTAGATCGTTGTTAGTGTTAAGTTGCTACATCATTTAATTAACGTGGATTATTTCATTTCAGGAGCGGATTGTATAATCACATATTTCGCCCCGTTAATTTTAAGCATAATATCAAATAAACAATGAATAAAACATATAATAATATGTAGAATTTCCAATTTATTATGGTGGTGTAATAATGAATGAAATGAATCAGATAATACTATTTTGAATTATTTTATGGCTTATTTTTATTTGCTCAAGGTTTGTAGACATTTTTATAAGTACAGAAACTGTTGTTTAATTTTAAGATACTTATAATAAAAATTTTAACAATAATAATTGTTTTATTTATAATAGTTATAATTCGTTATTAGTGTTTTTTTTCTGTTTGTAAATATATACTTTTCACCTTCTTAACAGCTCATGAATAGTACACTGCTGTACATTGGTCAATACTTGACTTTCGGGGAGTCTTCACTCTATAGTCTCACTATATAGTGGGTGGCGGCCCCACATCTGGTACGAGGCTGCCACTAGGCAACTTTTTAAATTCCCGCTATGAAAATCAATGATTTTCAAAAATCGGGAAGTTATTGGTTTCACTCCTGTTTTTTGAAAATCGAGTTCTCATCAGATCTACAAAGCGACTGTATCATAAAGTATTTAAACAGGAAATCTTACATAAGTTTAATACAAAAATTAAAAAATCTGTTTTTTTTTTCATTTCATATATTATTGCTTGTCAAAAGTCCACTGCTGAACATAGGCCTTAACCGAATCGTTGCGGCACCGATTTTCGACAACTTTTAGCTGTGGCGGCGAACAAATATTTCGTAACACGCCTGGCGTGTCAAGCGCCACAGACATTGATGACACACCTATTGTGCCATCAGCCATGTGTAAAAGTAATGTTCTTTTTTATGCCTTTTTTACTTGTTTAGCCCTAATTAAGTTTATTTGACATCAAACATAAGTTACAAATGGAAGGATACTTGTTTTTAGTGGGTAACTACGTGTTTTTTTACGTGTTTTCTTTGAAATTGAGAGTAAGTGACATTTTTATGAAGAGATTACAATCATTTTGTACTATTTATTGTTTTATAAAAAAATATTTATATAAGTAGGTACAGCTAAATCACTCTGGAAAACCTTGGTTTTTATTAAATTAAATTTTCACCTAATAATAATATTTGTAAATATCAAACAATCAAGAGCCTTAATTTGGAAAAAATAAGGTTTATGATTCATTAATATTTACAAATGTTAAATATTATTTAATGTTATACAAACGTAAAAGTAAAGTCGATCTGAAAACGTCTAATTAGTAATGCTCGGGCTACACTAACGAGAAATGCCGTTAATTATCGCGTTGATGGGTGTTGAATGTAGGTGTAGCCACCACTTAACGCGATAATTCTACAACGGCAAGAACAACGCCGTTTCCCGTTGAACGATAACTCGAGTGTCGGTACATCAAAGAGATTAACGCACGAATTAACGCGTTGAAGCGGCCACACTACGTTTGTCTCATTGTGCACGGTGAGCGCAACGGAGTCGCACGTATGGCTGCGATAGAGTGGAATAATGAAAAAGTTATTACGTTTCTTGAGATTCGGCAAACAGAGCCATGCTTAGGCAATGATAAAATATATTCATATAATAAAAATTTACACTCATCAAACATAGTGTAGCAGCGTCAACGTTCATCTTGCTTGAAATTCAAGGAATATTAACGTAAAGTGACCATACGTCCCGTTTTGAACGGGACTGTCCCTTTTCTCGGTCACCTGTCCCGTTGTTCCCAAACAAAGCTCCGGGACGCAAAATTGTCCCGTTATCCTAAACCGCGAGAAAATTTAAAACTATGAAGTTCGTCAGACACGAACGGTGCGAGAGCGGGACCGACCCAAAAATAAGCGAATGGGATAATTTCAAAGTTTTCGCAGAAATTCGTTGGGTGATTCAAACATTTCTCACCAACATTCTCAACATAAATTCTCTTCCATTTTAATCGAATATATTTTATGTATACCTGGTACAAATGCTCCAGTAGAAAAAGTATTTTTCTATTATGAATAAATTGTGGACGTCTGAAAAAAATCACTTAAAGATTTCAGTTCTAAAGGCGATGTTGATAACAAAAATCAATGTAAAAAAAAAACTTGCCCTTATTTAAAATCATCACCAACTTTATTAAAGCAAATTTGTTCCACTGACAAATATAAATATAATTAAAAAAATTGTTGCATTTAATAATTACTGTCTGAGGAGCTTTGCTTTAATTAAGCTGGTGAACTGGTGATTAATTTTTATTTTTCACAATTTGTTAAAATATAAATAATTATAATTAATGTGATTATAATTATAGTGAACACTAATTGTATAAAGTTACAGTTTTTAAATAAATAACATAATTTTTTTTACTGTTAACCTGCTAACTGGGAAGTATAAATAAACCCATGTCCCGTTTTGAGTTAAAAAATAAATGGTCAGTATACTTTAACGCCGTTCAACGGCGTTGAAATCGAAATGAAGTCGACCGTTCCAAGTGTGGCCACTCAGTTTATCGCGTTAAAATTAAGGCAATAATTGTTGCGTTTTTGGGCATTGACGTTTCTCGTTACTGTGGCCCGAGCATAAGAATAGCAAAACAAGTGTTTTCAAAAGGAAACAAACGCCGGCGCTATTATACGGCGGCAGATTGACAAAAGACTATTTATTAGCGAACTATTTTCATGCAGTTTCAAACTCTTTCAAGCAAAAATAAACCTTATACCATACCACAAGAGCACATGGTACTTCGTAGGTCTATTCGGCCATATGATAGTAATACGACGGCAGTTCAACCATTTTAAGCAAAATTAAACAATAAGACAAACGCATTGTTTTTTTTTAACAGGACACTTGTTTTCCAGAAATTTATTTACAACTAGAGTTTGTGAGCGATCGCAATGAGTGCTATCATTGTTACTTATTAGACTATTTTTCCACAACATGATTGAAAACCCACAAAGTAAAAAGAGTACCATGTACAATTTAAAAAAAAGGTTGTCAACCTCTTAAAATTTCAAATTTTTAAAATATCCAGAAACGAAGCCGCATGCATGAACTACTTGCAAAATAATGAATATTTTGTACTGAATAAATTTTCCAAACACGCCGCATTGTCTTTTTAAAAATCATTATAACTCGCTCAAAAGCGAGTTATAACGATTTTTAAAAAGACACGATTCGTGTGTCATACGCCACACGCAAAAGTAATCGATGGCACGCCTGGCGTGTCATCCGCAATGAACCGGTTAAGTAGGTAGGAAAGTATGAGTAATTTTCGAAAACGAACTCGGACGTTGTTGTAACGCAGTATAACAGTTGCTCGCAATATCAATGCTGCGTTTGGAGAAACCACGAATGCATTTTTCTACAGACTTCAAAAAGGAGTAGGTTTCAATTCTACTGTATGTTTTTTTTTTCTATGTGTGTTACCTCGTAACTTTTTTCTGAGTGAATCGATTTCGATGATTCTTTTTTTATTTGAAAGCTGGTGCATCTCATGTGGTCCCATATAAATTTGATCAAGGTCTGGCCAATAGTTATTGAGTTATTCTTAATAATTTATATTTAAGTCGGTTGTACAATTTTTTTTATATTATTGTTTCAATCGCTTTCGTAAGACTAAGATAATGATAAATTAAAAGTAATGGTGTAAGCCGATACTTATCAAGTGACCACGGAATCAGCGTCATGATTGACGTTAGCTTACCCAAATATTGCTTAATTTGCACATTTTTTTTAAATAAAAATAAAAACTTGAGAAATGGGGGATGACTCATAAATAAACTGACTAATACGAAGGGGAGCACGCTTTAAGCTTGCCTTGCTTTGAAGAGTAGGTACAGAAATGAAGTGATTTTGGACAGAAATGTGACGTGTGATGAAAAATGAATTCTCTAGGATTATCGCAATCGAAATACCTCCGGATGCTGAACCTTTGTCAAATACCGGGGCAATACCCTGAAGCAGTGGTTCTTAACCTTTTAGTTATGAGGGATTATTTGACCTGGACTTTTTGACCGTTTTTTGTCTTGCCAAGTACCACCAATTTTTTGTCATACTATTAATTAATGTTTTTTTTTTATAGGATATGGGTGACAAACGAGCACACAGTCCACCTGATGGTAAGTGGTTGCTGCGGCCCATAGACATCTACATCTATCCTCGTTTGCGAGTCCAAATGCAGATGTGTTGTCACCCGTGAGGACTAAGATGGAATGCCTCATTTCCGGTAAAAAGGGCCTCCGGCCACCTGCACTCACCAAGGGAAACGCAGAGGTAAACCTCTACTTCACGCTGGTATTCTGTGAGGTCGTGGTACCACCCCGGTTCGAGCCGGCCCATCCGTGCGACAGCAAAAGCTGCCGCGTGGCTCTACCACTGTTGAATGTTTGTAAGTTTGTTTCCATTATGAAACAACCTTACCTATATTGTAAAATACCTTCTTTGGACTTTTGCGGTTGACCCTTTTTACGGTTTATACGTGGTAGAGCCATGCTGCAGCTATATTAGTAGTATAGTTGTGGCACGAATGGGTCGGCTCGACCGGGAAAGGACCACGCTCTCACAGAATACCAGCGTAAAATAGCAGCTTAACACTGCTATGTTTCATATGGTGAGTGTAGAGAACCGGAGACCCTTTTTACTGGAAAAAAGGAATTCCATCTAAGTCCTCACGGGTGACAACGCATCTGCATTTTAATTCGCAAACGAGGATAGATGTAGATGTCTATGGGCCACAGTAACCACTTATCATCAGGTGGACTATGTGCTCGTTTGTCACCCTATACCAAAAAAAAACAATTATTGTACAAGATGGCAGACCTTCGCATTGACACACTGGGTTATGCTGATGGCCTTGTGGCCATTGCGAGGGGTTTTGCAAAAGTACTTTATCATCAATCATACAAAAAGCCCTAACCACCATAAATAACTGGTGTAGGGATAACAGTTTATCAGTTGATACTGATAAAACTGTTATAATACCCTTTAACAAAAAAGAGACTGTTGGGAAAATTAGTCACACCGAAACTTAATGGTAAAGAAGCACCATTCTCCACTGAAGATAAGTATTTAGGCGTAACAATCTACCAAGAACTAACTTGGAACTCTCACCTTGGCAACGTATGTCATAAAGGTAAAAATTGATTTAGGTTCGTGCAATCGCATGGTTGGGAAAAACTGGGGCTTGCGTCGCAGTATGATCCTATGGATGTATATAGCAGCATAGTGAGGTATTTACTTATGCCTTTATTGACTGATGTAATAAGGCCAACCAAAAGACGACTGCAGACAGTCTAAATAATCTATAAGGGGCTGCCTGTTTAATGGCAATTGGAGCAATGCGATCATCGCCTGATGAACATCCCTTGATCTTTATTTAGACAAGGAGATGCGGGCTTGTTTGTATAGGAGTAACGCATAGGGCGGTCTTAGCTTGCTTTTCTATAGATTGGGATCCATGCTTGACTCAATAAAGGAAAAATTATGCGTTTTCTATACACTTAATAAAAAGTACACACTGGAACTATCCTCCAAAGAAGACTGGCTGAACGTACAGGTTATCTGTGATGTTGGTAGCTTTATATGGTATGAGCCTCAACGTGGGCTTTGTAATTTATGGAGAAATCCCCAAATTCAAACTTAGTATGAATTTGGGTAGATTCACCTCTATCTTCCAGGCAGAAATTTTCGCCATACTTCACTGTGCGGAAATCAATCTGCAAGAACATTACGTCAACCATATTATCTATATAAACTCTGGTAGTCAAGCAGCACTGCTATCGCCGAAATCATCATTACAGCCCTTCAAAGTTCACTGCTGAACATAGGCCTCCCCCAAGGAATGCCACAAAGCACGGTCCTGAGCCACCTGCATCCATCGAATTCCTGCATGTCTTACCAGGTCGTCACTCCATCTATTGGGGGGGGGGGGGGGGGGGGGTTCGCCCTACACTTCACCTACCGGTACGAGACTGCCACTTGAGGACCTTCCTTCCCCATCGGTTGTCGGTTCTTCGAGCTATATGGCCGGCTCACTGCCACTTCAGCTTACTAATCCGTTGGATTATGTCGGCTACTCTGGTTCTACTGCGGATATCCTCATTTCTAAGCTTTTCACGCAGAGAAACCCCGAGCATAGCCCTCTCCATAGCTCGCTGAGCGACTTTGAGCTTCCTCATACGGCCAGCAGTGAAGGACCACGTCTCAGATCCGTAAGTCATCACTGGCAACACGCACTGGTTGTACAATTTCGTTTTCAGGTGTTGAGGTATGTCTAACGAGAAGATGTGTCGTAGTTTCCCGAACGCTTCCCAGCCGAGTTGAATCCGTCGATTGACCTCTTGGTCCAAGTTGGACTTACCTAGTCGGACTATTTGTCTCAGGTAAACATACTCGTCAACAACTTCGAGTTTAGTGCTCCCAATAACTACCGGCATAGGTGTGACATGGACGTTAAACATGATTTTTGTTTTGTCTATGTTCATCTTAAGACCTATCCGTTGGGAGACACTATTAAGGTCATTGAGCATAGTGCTTAGGTCCTCCAGCGATTCTTCCATAAGAACTATATCGTCGGCAAATCGAAGGTGAGTGATGTACTCGCCATTGATGTTAATACCGCATCCTTTCCAGTCCAGTAGCTTGAAAACCCTTTTTTTTACGGGGGGAAATCCTCATGGACTACCTCCGCCTGGGGAAAGGCGGAGGGGCGTGCCGGACTCTTACCGGCTAAAACCACCCCGGTGTCTCATCGCACGTGCGCGTGGGGCCACGGGAATCCAAATTCTTCCGCAGCCCCACACTAGTGCTGGCCCGGTCAGTCCGGGCCTCGTCTCCTGCACGGGGTAGTGAGGTGTTCAACTACCCCGTGTATCGCCTCAGGGGCGCGCGCCGACACCCACGCGCGCCTCCGCCTCGGGTCCATCGAAAAGGGGTGGCGGGGGCTTCCCCAAGTCCCTCGCCCCTGGACCCATTCAGGGGGGCCGGAGGACGTCCGGGTCTCCAGACCAATGAAAACCGCAGAGGTGCGGATTGCTGGCCTGGACGATTCCGTGACCTCCGAGGAGGTGGTGGCGGCCGTTGCCAGAAGCGGAGAGTGTCCGCCGGACAAGGTGCGGGCTGGCGATATACGCGTCGACGCCACTGGACTCGGCGCGGTCTGGGTTCGGTGCCCTGTGGCGTTGGCGAAGAAGATCGCTGATAGCGGCAGATTGCTGGTAGGCTGGGTGGCGGCAAGGACCAAACTTCTACAGCCCCGAGCTTGAAAACCCTGTCACAACTAACTAAGCCGAAATCAAACTAAGAAAATTCTAAGCTAGTTGGAGACTGCGTGAATCGTCTAAACGTCGTTTGAGGATGGGTTCCGGGCCTTGCGGGTATTGTAGGCAATTAACATGAAAACAAGTTCGTGCGGGAGGGCTCAAAGAGTACACAATTTGGACCCGAGCAATTTTGTGAAATCTCAATAAGCCTAGCCCGATTGACCTTTGCAAATATTTATCATAATAAATCACTTAAGATCTGATCTCAACTCAAGACAACTTAAGGATGTGCCGGTTATGTTCCTTAACGGAAGAAACATCTTTGCACATCCTCTGATTGTGGACCCTTAATGCGCAAACGTAACGCTCACCTGCGAAACTATGTTCTTTGAACAGAAGTGAAATTGCTCACAGCCTTAGAATATTAATAGGTCATCGCCTGAGCGCGCTAAGATCTACCAATAGTCTTAGCTCACAGCCATCTCACAGCTAAGCAACTCCTTCAAATCATTGAAGACACAGGGCTTAGGAGTGCACTACAGTCATAGCAGCGATCACAATAGATCTTATAGGTCGCAGTTATACTGGTCCTTTTAGATCTGCATAGCTAAAAAAATATTAAATGCCGCGGCAGTGCGCACATACCATCATCTTCAAAAATGTTGATTTTTAGAGTTCCGTACCTCAAAAGGAAAAAACGGAACCCTTATAAGATCACTTTGTTGTCCGCCTGTCTGTCTGCTGTCTGTCTGTCTGTCAAGACTCTTTATCTCAAGAACGCGTGGAGGTATAAAGCTGAAAATCATATTAAATACTCAAGTGTACTGTCCCTTGGAGCTGTGAAAAAATCAAACCTCTTAGCCAACGCAATCAAAAGATACAGCCGTTTATTTTCGACATTCGCAAGGGAATCAAAACCTACAGGGTACTTCCCGTGAACTCAGAATCTTAAAATTTGGTATAAAGCGACGTATTATAGCACAGATAAAGGAAAAATTGCGAAAAGCAAAAATTTTTACTTACATCATATAATAAAAATATTTTTAGTAATTTTAAACTTATACGAGTATACCTACGGATTTGTTCGGAATCCTCGGTGCGTTAGTCCGACTCGCACTTGGCCGGGTTTTTTTTATATGTGAGAGATTACCTATATAATGATTTCGCTGGGTGTTATTATTATACCTAGGTGTTAAAATCTTTTTTCTGACAGAGTCGGTCTAGATTGATACCACCATCTTTTATTTATTTGCCACCAAACAGTAGTGCGTACACTGCTGAATACTGCTGCTGTGTTCCTGTATGAAGGATATGTACAGAGTTATAGAGCCAGTATAATTAATCAGAGTTGACAAAGTATCTGTTACCTCCTTTGTTTAAAGTTAGTTCTAGGCTCAGTTGTATATGTTCATAGGCAGCCAGTTAACTCGCTTGTTACTTAAATTTTATTTAAAAAATAACTAATACAGAGTACACCTTTCAATAGGCAAGTACTTAAAATGTAGCCATTGAAGTATAGGTAATGTTCGCGGCCAAAGAGGTACATATAAAATATAAATCATACTTATGGCCTGCCAACTGCTAAAGCTATAAATTTTTAGTAAAAAAATAAAGAAAAAACAAATACCCGGATAATTAGATTCAGACAAAAATAAAAATAAACAATTTAATATGTAACATAATATTATAGTGAAAATTAAAAGTATAAACAATAAACCTAGCAAGCTAACAGCATAGCAAAGTGGCCAAGCAATCAATCAGCTTTGTAGCGGTTTCTAACGGTTGCCGTTGAGCAATCAGTTTCAAAATAGGAGGTTCAGATGCCTGGGTGATCAGTAATCGATTGCTGAAAACAGAATTTGAAAATTCGAAACCGTTCTCGAGATAATCGTGGGACAGACGGACAGACGGACGGACGGACGGACGGACGGACGGACGGACGGACGGACGGACAGATGGAGAGACGGACAGACATCGTGAAATCAATAAGTAACTTCGCAAGCTTCGCCACTTAATAATATAGTATCATAAAATATTATATTGGATATTTCACAACATTTAAAATTTTCGCCATAAAAATTGTTGACCTATTATGCGCTACAACGATATTTCCGTCTGCCAGTTATTAACGTGGGCCAATAAGATTACGACAAATATGTACACTTGGACCAATCATATGCTAACATTAAAAACGTCATCTTTCTTTGAGCCAATAGCGTTCGACCACGATGTACACTAGCGCTAAATAACTGCGACGGCGGCGCGTTTAACTTCAGTTTTTTGAAAGCCATCAAAAGAGAAGCATTGATACAGTCAAATCGATTTGCGAGTAATAATTTTGAGTGTTTAACGTGGCTGTGCGAAGTTTTCTTAAAAATTTAATTCATAATCAATCTTAGGAAATTTTGGTGAGTTTAAATTGATAATTAATATGTATTATATATTAATTAAGATATAATTGTTTAATTTTCATTACCTAAAGATCTATTCCATCATTTTATCAATTCTATTTTTAGTTAAATAATGTGTTAATATTTTAATTAACTCTATCAAATTCAATTCTTATATTGTATCTCAATAAGATGAATCTTGATCAAGAAAGTCTAAAGAAATTTCTGGATGCTTCTGGGCTGGCCCCACTAGGCAGCCTACATATCGAGTTCAACATGTACCGTTATCTTTCCGTTATAACCTGATTTCATTTAAATACTTTCAATTTCTATTGTTTAAATAATTAATCAAGATAAGTGTTTGCTGTTAAAACTTCCAAGCATTTTACCGGTACTATTGAAGTATGACGTGTCCCCATTTAGGTTACGTGTCCTTGACGTGGGAGATTCGTTGAACTTGGAGTGATTTTACAATTTCTTATTTTGTTCTCATTGTTTTAGGTGAAAGAAGTTTATTGTATGGTGAAAATGCGGTGGAGCTTTTTAGCGTTAGTGTGCGTGGTCGCGGTGGTCTGCGCCGACGACAAGAAGGAGAAAGATAAAGACATTGGTACCGTGATTGGTATTGACTTGGGTACCACGTATTCTTGGTAAGTCTAATATCATTGCTCTTGTTTAATGTTTAGGTATTTTACGCTTAAAACTTAATCAATTTTACTTTATGGTACATACAGCTAGTTCGGTTATTTTTGTCCTATAAAGATATTTAATACATGAAGGAGTTTGAACTTCGCCAAATTCAAAAATATAAAATATGGTCTTAATGATAGATAAAAATTGTTAAGCTTATGCTAAATAGTACTGATGAATAAGGTGCTATTTTGGATTCTTCTGGCGAGTCCTGAAAAAGCAAATTTAATCTGGCATAACCCCTTACATTCCATTAAAAATATAATTGCTATTAAGAAAAAATACACTGCTCATTCTTTAATTTAAAATAACCATGTGTAAGGGTTTTGGAACTAAAACACTGAATTAATAAAAAAAAACTTAATAGCCCTGTAGTTTATTATGTTTGAGTTGAAACTATAGTTGAAGAAGTCTTTCTCACAATAATTGTCAATATTATAGCCTTACATTTCCTTTTTCTTGTCTACAGTGTGGGAGTCTACAAAAATGGAAGAGTAGAAATAATTGCCAATGACCAGGGTAATCGTATTACACCATCTTACGTAGCATTCACAAGTGACGGAGAGCGTCTCATAGGTGACGCGGCCAAAAATCAGCTCACCACCAACCCTGAAAATACAGTGTTCGATGCCAAACGTCTCATTGGTCGTGAATGGACGGACTCTACTGTACAACATGACATCAAATTCTTCCCCTTCAAGGTGGTTGAAAAGAACAGTAAACCTCATGTAGCTGTCAAGACTGCACAAGGTGAAAAGATCTTTGCTCCTGAAGAAATCTCAGCTATGGTTCTCACAAAGATGAAGGAAACTGCTGAAGCCTATCTCGGAAAGAAGGTTACTCATGCAGTTGTTACCGTTCCTGCTTACTTTAATGATGCTCAACGTCAAGCAACTAAAGATGCCGGTGTTATTGCTGGACTTAACGTTATGAGAATCATCAATGAGCCTACTGCTGCAGCTATTGCCTATGGTCTTGACAAGAAGGAAGGAGAGAAGAATGTGCTCGTATTTGATTTGGGTGGTGGTACCTTTGATGTGTCTCTGCTTACCATTGACAATGGTGTCTTTGAAGTAGTTGCTACAAATGGTGACACCCATCTTGGTGGTGAAGACTTTGATCAGAGAGTTATGGAGCACTTTATCAAACTTTACAAGAAGAAGAAGGGCAAGGACATCAGAAAGGACAACCGTGCCGTGCAAAAACTGCGTCGTGAAGTTGAAAAGGCTAAGAGAGCTCTGTCATCCAGTCACCAGGTTAAGATTGAAATTGAATCATTCTTTGAAGGTGATGACTTCTCAGAAACTCTTACCAGAGCCAAGTTTGAGGAGTTGAACATGGACCTGTTCAGGTCTACTTTGAAACCGGTACAGAAGGTGTTGGAAGATGCCGACATGAACAAAAAGGATGTTGATGAAATTGTACTGGTTGGTGGATCTACCCGTATCCCTAAAGTGCAACAGCTGGTCAAAGAATTCTTCAATGGAAAGGAACCATCCCGAGGCATCAATCCTGATGAGGCTGTTGCTTATGGTGCCGCTGTCCAGGCTGGTGTACTTAGTGGAGAACAAGATACTGATGCAATTGTGCTTCTTGATGTCAACCCTCTGACAATGGGTATTGAAACAGTTGGTGGAGTCATGACCAAGTTGATCCCTCGTAACACCGTCATTCCCACAAAGAAGTCTCAGATCTTCTCTACTGCTAGTGATAACCAACACACTGTCACCATTCAGGTATATGAAGGAGAGCGTCCCATGACCAAGGACAACCATTTACTTGGTAAATTCGATCTAACTGGCATCCCACCTGCACCACGAGGCATTCCCCAAATTGAGGTCACCTTTGAAATTGATGCTAACGGTATACTTCAGGTGTCTGCTGAAGACAAGGGTACTGGGAACCGGGAAAAGATTGTTATCACCAACGACCAAAACAGACTGACACCAGAAGATATTGAAAGGATGATCAAAGACGCTGAGAAGTTTGCTGACGATGACAAAAAGCTAAAGGAGCGTGTCGAGTCCAGAAATGAACTGGAAAGCTATGCATACTCAATTAAGAACCAGCTGCAGGATAA
This sequence comes from Parnassius glacialis, assembly GCA_033319125.1. NCBI lineage: Eukaryota > Metazoa > Arthropoda > Insecta > Lepidoptera > Papilionidae > Parnassius > Parnassius glacialis. Next base: position 4,697,068 of record JAVANC010000001.1, on the reverse strand, counting down.
GGAGAAACTTGGTGCTAAGGTTGGTGTCTTTTGTTATTTCCTGACTAATATATTGAGTCGTAATTTAAAAAAAATTTGATGGATTTAGGCCGCTAAAGAAAGTAAAGTAAAACCTATATATGTCCTACTGCTGGGCCTGTTGCCTTAGGACTTTAAGGGTGGAAATTGTCTGCCACAGTGGTCTGATGAGTTTTCAATTTTTAACTTTATAAAGATCTACAGAGCACATTTGAAATATACTGATTTCTCATAAATATATAAAATAAATAATTCTATATATTTATTATAAATACATAATATGTATTTACAATTGTAATTAACAGTTTTATGGGTGCAGGAGTAGATTAAACTCTGTTTGCATGCCTATTTGAATGTCATACAATTTATTTTTAATATTTAAAGAGTTTTGTCTAGAAACTCATTAAACTCTTAATTGTTACAGCTCAGTGATGATGACAAAACCAAAATGGAGGAAGCTATTGATGCCGCTATCAAATGGCTTGAAGATAACCAGGACACAGATGCAGAAGAGTACAAGAAACAAAAGAAATCTCTTGAAGATGTAGTTCAGCCAATCATTGCTAAACTTTACCAGGGTCAAGGTGGTGTACCGCCACCGGGCGCTGGAGGAGATGATGATGACTTCAAAGACGAGTTGTAACCTAACAGACTGTAAAATGTGATGTTAGCCAAATGTGATCCCCGCTCACTACAGAATATTAACACGGTGTTGTCATATTAATCCCTATAACTTCCAAAAATAAATTATTAAATTTAGCTTCAAATGTTATTAACTTGACATCACTAATGTAGATTTTTTATACCAAGGCTGGCAACACCGATATGTGCATAATCTGTAACGATGCATGGATACAAAGTGTAGCTGGTGTTGTGTATATTTATTGGTGTGGAGTGCGTGTGTGTATGCGTGTGTGCGATGGTAACAACGTCGCCAAATCTCTGTAGCAACGCTGGTTCGGGCTCGCCATCGCGCACCTGTGTGCAAGGAAGTACGAATGTGTTACGGCTGTAAAAATTATGCATTTTTATTTTTAGTATAATGGCAATAGTAAAAAAATTCTCTAAGGGTCTTCCTCATTTGTTGTGTTTACATGACCCTGCAGTATGTCTCCGCTCCAGCTTTGAGACTACATCTGTGTTGTATAATGTATGTAATTGTTTTTGAGACTGCTGAATAAATTGTTAGCTCGTAATTAATTAATTATGTAGTAAATAAAATAATTTCAATTGAAGTACGAAGGAGTACACAAATAAAACATTTTTCTATTAAGATATATTTATTTCATTTCCATCCACTTGTAACGACTTTCCTTCCAAAGTATGGCCTAATCGGCGCGGACGTTACTCAGCTGTGCACCGAATTCAATGTTGAAAGCTGGTGCGGCCATGACGGCTGCTTGAATTTCAGTTTGAACTTGATCTATAACCAATAAAAATACCATTGATAGTACCTAGTCATTTTTTACTTTACTACTATTGACCTAAAGTATAACGTACGTCATATTAATCTATTTTTTTTAATAGAAAAGGGTGACAAACGAGCACACGGTCCACCTGATGGTAAGTGACAGCTGTGACCCATAGACATCTACATTTATCTTCGTTTGCGAATTAAAATGCAGATGCGTTGTCAGCCGTGAGGACTAAGATAGAATGCCTCTTTTCCAGTAAAATGGGTCTCCGGTTCTCTACACTCACCATACGAAACAGCAGCGTTAAGCTGCTATTTTACGCTGGTATTCTGTGAGAGCATGGACCTTCCCCAGCCGAGTCGACCCATTTGTGCTACAACTATACTGCTAATATAGCTGCAGAATTGCTCTACCACGTACAAATCTATGTATACATTTAAAATTTTTGATTGTGCGGGGCAATCTTCAGAGTAGCTGTACTAATTGTCATTAAATTTCACGAACGTATAGACAGCAAGGCCAGGCGTGATCTAGGCTGTATTTTATCCCAAAAACGTAAGTTTTTTTTTTTATAAACAATGTTACCCTTATAGCTATCTTAAAGCTTGAATGATTGCAAAAATACAAAATCGATTTTTAACCCTTGAAGTTTTTTAAAACTCCATTATTGCCGCGATGGCGTGGAAGTTAAAGGGTTAACTTTTTTTACTTGAACACCATTTTCAAATGACTTCAAAAAGGAGGAGTTTCTCAATTCGTCGGAATCTTATGTACAAGTATGTTCACCGATTATTTAAAGACGCCTGCCTGAATGCGATTTGGATTTTTATTTTATTTTATATATACCTACATCGAAAACATATTCCGTGTGGGAATCGAACCCGCGGCCTTCATTGCTTCTCATTGCTCAGCCACTGCACCACTGAGCCGTTAAATATTAATTAATATAGAGTAGAATAAAATTAACTTTTTCAAACTCACCAAAAGGTTTAAGTGCGTCTATTTCAACAGCGGTAATGCCAGCCGCTGCTCGGAGCTCTGCTAGAGTTTCAGAAAAGTATGCGTCCAACTGTAAAATAAGTTGTGGCAAACAGACAATCACTCCAGTATATATAAACCAGTGGTTATCAATTAATTTTTGCAGCTAACCACTTCGGAAAAAGAGTTTAAGCTCGCGTACCCTTTGTAGACGCAATGATAAATAAAAAATTTAAATCTCAACAGTTTTAGTACAATAATAATTTAAAATGAAAAATTTTGTACAACCGACTTCAATATAAATTATTAAGAATAACTCAAAAACCATTGGCCCAGACCTTGATCAAATTTATATGGGACTACATGTGAAGCACCAGCTTTTAAATAAAAAAGAATTATCGAAATCGGTTCACCCAGAAAGAAGTTATGAGGTAACACACAAAAAGGAACAGTCGAATTGAGTACCTCCTCTTTCCTCTTTGTCTCCTGTTTGAAGTCGGTAGAAAATCACATCGGTTACATACACCTTATGTTGTACCTACATAATATACAATTCAGCATTTGTAATTTTAGCGTAGTTTTATCTTGGTCAAGATTAATCAAGTGGTATGCCATTCAGTTCTTCTCTTTAGGCAACCTCATGTATGGATGGGGATGGAAAAGGTTCTCGAGTAAGCTTTGTACCGGTAAGCGAAATGCAGGGTGGACCCTAACCTAACCACTAGATAGAATGACAGGTGGCTTATGACCGTACTTCATGGCATTCCTTGGGGAAGACCTATGTTTAGCAGTGGACTGACGTGCTATAATGATGATAATGATAAGCGATTTTAAAAGTTGGAACAAAACAGAAAGTCCTACACTTGCATTGCCTCGAGGCCTATACATGGCTTAGTATAACTTAACATTTCATCTAAATCGTCCTCGATATAGTTTTTGGAAGTAATTGGAAGTAAAGACTGGAAATGAGTTGGGGGTGATTCGAACTTTAGGCCTAGTCAGTTTGAAAAGCCTATCATAGAGGATGTCATGGGGTCATGGTTGAATAGGGGCAAAAATTTCTCATTATACTCCTAGAGGGTCAAAATGATCAAAAAATTCTTATTTCGGCTATAAGTCCGCCTCCTTCCCACTAGTTTGAACAAAACAAGTTTGATCCTCGCCGATTTGTAAAATGTGACACATTTTATTTAATAGTTCCCGTTAGGGCAAAGAACATACACAAAAGTAACGCCATGCGTAGTATCACAGAATAAATAGTACCTATATACGTAGTATTTTAAAATTCAGAACAGCTCGCTGTAGTGTATAATGTAACCTACATAATACTTCTTTTAACTATTATTTATTCTTGCATTATACCATGGAATGATTTGTGGTATGAATTGGGTTGAGTGTAAGTACCCGATAATTTGCAGTGGTAACGGCTTCTATCTACTGTGCTTTGCTGTACAATGCCTAACTAGGGAAAGTGATAGTTATAGGCTGTAACTATACTTTTAAGGGTAACAAATGAGCACTGAGTTTTTCGAATGGTAAGCAAATGTTGTGGTCCTTAGTTTATAGACATCTCGAACTATCAGCGATTAAGAATCAAAATGCAGATACGTTGTCACATCTAAAGATAAAGATGGTCTCATTTTCATTAAAATTGTAGTGTGTGGTATTGATTTCTAAGTGTAACAATTTTCAAATAAAGTTATTAAGCAAGCATAGAGTTTTGAAAAGAAAACTATCAAAACACGGTTAACATCCATTGAAGTTTAACGTACCATTATAAATATTATTTCAATTATTGGTAATATCCTTCTTTTTAATTACATAAACTTACAGGGATATCGGTAATCGGTATTGGTGGTCATTGCGTAATATTCAACCTTTTTGCGAACCTCTCAATGAATAATTTAAACAGTGGTAGAGCCAGGCGGTAGCTTTTGCTGTCGCACGGATGGGCCGGCTCGAACCGGGGTGGTACCACGACCTTACAGAAAACCAGCGTGAAGTAGAGGTTTACCTCTGCGTTTCGCTTGGTGAGTGCAGGTGGCCGGAGGCCCTTTTTACTGGAAATGAGGCATTCCATCTTAGTCCTCACGGGTGACAATGCATTTACATTTTGATTTGTAATAGAGGATAGATGTAGATGTCTATGTGCCGCAGCAACAATTAACCATCAGGTGGACTGTGTGCTCGTTTGTCACCCTTATCCTATAAAAAAAAATATGAACGGAAATACTTATATTGCAAAATCTAACTTCGTTCGTTTCCGTAATACAATTGCTGTGTTAGATAGTTGTGAGAGATAGCTTTTTAACGGTACATAAATTATTTACACATTTCGAGTAAAAATTGACACAACGAGAATCTTTCATTATCACCATATCACGTTCCGTAGATAGGTCACCAACAGTAGTATTTTCATATAATATTATTTTCTGACAACTGTAACGAGAACCAGAAACTTTTACTGCTAACGAGGCATCTCCATCTTAGACCTCAGCTCCTCAAAGGCTAAGGCTAAGGCTTCTGTATTTTTATCCGACTTAAAATAAAAGGAGGGGGATCTCAATTCGAGTGTATGTTCTTTTTTGTATGTTAATCGACATCTTCTTCAATTGTGAACCGATTTTAATGATTCTTTATTTAAATAGAAAAAGAAAAATTCTACCTCTTAGGCTGCGTTTCCACCAGAGATGTGCGAGGATGCGTGATGAAGGATGTGTTTGTTAGGAACCAATAGAAACACTTCGTTTACCTAGCCTCGCTCAGCGCAGCTCTTGAAACCAGGGCTCGGATAACGGTATATTTTTCGAAACTTTTTCGCCTTAAATACCTAAAAACTTATTTGTTTCGCTTATGTTCGAAAGGAATCATAATAAAAACGTTTATGAAGAGAACCAAATTTTAAATCGTTCTTGTTCAATAAAACGTTTTTAACCATTTTAAACAGATTTTTTTCCCATTTTTTGGCCCTGCAATACGAAACAAAAATACTTTATAGGTTTAAACTTATCGTGGCACGCGCCATTTATTTTACTTCCTGCGGAATAAACCGTTTTTTACGTTTTCACACTGCGTTCATTTCGTTTTTGTTCCGAACAAAATGTTGTACAAGGAACCGTCCCAAACGTTTTAATAACGTTTCCAAGCCCTGCTTGAAACGGCTCAGCGGAGCAAGATTTTTGTACATACATAATTTAAAATTAAATATTTTGTACAGCCGACTTCAATATAAACGACTTCAATATAAGTTATTTAAGAATAACTCAATAACCATTGGTATGACCTTGATCAAATTCATATGGGACCACAAGAGAACTATCAGCTTTCATATAAAAAAGAATCATCGAAATCGGTTCAACTAGTACAAAGTTATGAGGTAACACACATAAAAAAATATATAGTCGAATTGAGTACCGTCTCCTTTTTGGAAGTCGGCCGAAAACAAGAGAAGAATGCGTGCGAGGGATGTGTGCTAGGGGCGGACCCGAGCGAAGAAAGGCAGTCACTGGACGGCAGCACGATACGCATCCTCGCACCGCTCATCTGCGCTCCATTTCACAGCGTCACTACGCATCCTCGCACCGCTCAGCAGCCTATAGCACATCTCTAGTGGAAACGCTCACACCATTCCACAGCCTCGCTACGCAATTTCGCATCGCCCAGCTACCTCGCACATCTCTGGTAGAAACGCAGCCTTAGGGTTGAAAAATAGGGAATGAAGTATTTTAGATTTAAAATAATTTAAAATTAAAATTTTTGTACAGCCGACTTCAATATTAGTTATTAAGAATAACTCAAAAACTGTTGGTCTGACCTTGATCAAATTAATATGGGACCTCACGAGAAGTACCAGCTTTCAAACAAAAAAAGAATCATCGAAATCGGTTCACTCAGTAAAAAGTTATGAGGTAACACACAAAATTTTTCATTTTAAATTATTTGTGTGTTACCTCATAACTTTTTACTGGATGAACCGATTTCGATGATTCTTTTTTTTTATTTGAAAGGTAGTGTTTTTGAGTTACTTTTAATAATTTGTATTGAAGTCGGTTGCACAAAATTTTTAATTTTTAATTATTTATTCTTAATCGATGAGAGACATGGGTGTCTATGTGTTACAAATGTCCACTTACCATCAGATGGATTAAGTGCACGTTTATCATCCGTATTAAAAAAAAGAATATAACCTCCTTTTCCAGCTGCTCCTCATTGTCAGCAGGGTGCGCAAGCACGCGTGGCCCGGACCCGAGCGGCGCCGGTGCTCCAGTGCACCAGTCCACGCCGCGCGACAGGATTCGAGCTTTACACGTCTTCCAGTCCGCGTTCAAGAATATAATCCTGGTTGTATTTGACAGTTATGTAGTCTTCTTTGTAATAAGTCGATTTCATTTTCTACCACCATCAGAAATGAGACGGTATTCAATTCGACTGTATGTTTTAATGTGTGTTACCTCATAACTTTTTACTGGGTGAACCGATTTCGATGATTCTTTTTTATTTGAATGCTGGTGCTTCACATGTGGTCCCATATAAATTTGATCAAGGTCTGACCAATAGTTTTTAAGTTATTCTTAATAATTTCTATTGAAGTCGGTTGTACACAATTTTTTATTTTAAATTATACAATGTTGACGTCCTAAGTCAAAAGAAATAGGTTTTTTTGCGCAGAGGTCTAGACCTTAAAAAGTTTCCGAAGTACTTCAGTCAGTATAAAGAATAGCTCCGTAATACCACACGAATCCGGTTATTCCATTTATCCACTCTAAAACATCTACCCCAGGGCGGATAATTGGAATTTACTTTTGATTGTTCTTCCGACTTTTTAACCCAAGTACAGTTCAACAATAAATATATTCATACACTTTAATTATTAATTAATTTTTAATAACGACAACCTTAACCAATATGATATTACATTTAAATCAAATTAAACTTTCTAGTTTTAAATAATATTATTATGTCATTTAGGTATAAATTCTGCAATATGTCCAGGAAATTACGAAAACTAATTTCATTATTGAGTAGACTTAATTTTATATCCTGGATAAATTCGTCTCTTTTTATGTACATTTGCAATCGTTTTCTGAATTTCTTTGCTAACTGGACATTTTTTGCAAGTATTTCAAACTTTACTAAATTTACATGTTTGTCTTTTATTTCATTTGAAATTGTTTTATGACAAAATTTCAATGAATTCGTAGTCCTGTAGGCACTACTTTTATTTCAGCTTTGACCTATCAAACAAGAAATATGTATGTATTTCTTAGTTATGCTAATTTCTACTAAGTATTTGGGCTATTTTTTATCATCTACTATATACACAGTCAGGTCATAAGTATTGTCAGACAGTAAAAACTTTTCTTTTAGAATGCTGGCCACAAAAAAGTTTATTGAATTCGAATTTCGAATTGTTCATGAAAATAAAACTGTATACTTTTTAGAATTTTACTCATTTTTAAATATGGAGTGGATGCTTAAAGAAGACCGTGTTGCAGTTATTGCGTTGCATCGTTGCGGTTACGCGCCAATTCAAATTTTTGACATACTGAAAAATTTGAATATAACCAAAAGATTCGTTTGTCATACCATCAAACGATACAATGAAGACTCTAGTGTAGATGACAGGTCAAGAAGTGGTCGCCCTCGGTCTGTTAGGACTCTAGCAGTGATAAAAGCTGTGAAGGCGCGAATTCAAAGAAATCCCAAACGTAAGCAGAAACTGTTGGCCCTTCAGATGGGGTTAAGCAGAACCACGGTGAAAAGGGTGTTAAATAAAGACTTAGGGCTTCGGGCATATCGAAGAAAAACAGGACATCGTTTCAATGCTCGTGTAATGGACCTGAGACTGAAGAGATGCCGCGCTTTGTTGAAGCGGTACGCGGGAAGAAATATCGGGATATTCTTTTTTCGGATGAAAAAAATTTTACCGTAGAAGAGAGCTACAACAAACAAAATGATAAGGTGTACGCACACAGTAGTGAAGAAGCGAGCAACCGTATTCCGCGTGTTCAACGAGGTCATTTTCCATCCTCGCTCATGGTATGGTTGGGAGTTTCTTATTGGGGCTTAACAGAGGTACATTTTTGTGAGAAAGGTGTAAAAACGAATGCAGTTGTGTATCAAAATACAGTCCTGACGAACCTTGTGGAACCTGTTTCTCATACCATGTTCAATAACAGGCACTGGGTATTCCAACAAGATTCGGCGCCAGCTCATAGAGCGAAGAGCACACAAGACTGGCTGGCGGCGCGTAAATTCGACTTCATCCGGCACGAAGACTGGCCCTCCTCCAGTCCAGATTTATCCGTCTGATTACAAGATATGGCAACACTTGGAGGAAAAGGCGTGCTCAAAGCCTCATCCCAATTTGGAGTCACTCAAGACATCCTTGATTAAGGCAGCCGCCGATATTGACATGGACCTCGTTCGTGCTGCGATAGACGACTGGCCACGCAGATTGAAGGCCTGTATTCAAAATCACGGAGGTCATTTTGAATAAACTTTAGTGTCATAAGAATCTATGTTTTGTTAAGTTCATTTTAGTATAAAAGGTCACATAATGAATAAACTTGTTTCAATTATTTTATATTAAACACGTGACAGAATTTATGACCTGACTAGGTATTTGATAACAGACACTGCTGCCTGGGATTTGCGTACCTTTTCGCGCTGTCTACATTTTACAAATGGAGGAGTTGTCGCATTTGCGACAAGCGGCTAATTTACTAGTATTTCTATAAATTACTGTACATAGCCTGAAGGAGGAAATCGAAAAAAAATATTCTGATTGTACAACCGTCTGAAGTGGATGGACGAACACGCGTTTCCGAGTAACCACCCTAGCGTGGCTGTTTTAGGGTGGATAAACGGAATAATCGAACAGATCGATGGCCGTTCTCGGGCTGGACTCTCTTTTTCTCTTCGGCTAAAAAGTTTTTTTGAATGAAATTTTAAACAGTAATATACGTCGCAGGGTTTTTATCAAAAGCCTGATTAATGTAAAAAAAATTATAGGGACTTCCCGCTCTTTGTGCAGCCGAAAGAACTTATTATCAAATATTAAAAATTAATTAACTAAGATCGGCGTAGTAAAATAAACTTAGTTTGAATAGCACCTAAGATAGTACCTAGGTAACACACATCATTTTGATTGCGTGGATCTTATACTTAGTTAACTAATTTTAACATCTTTTATGTAATGGATTTTTGCTAAGTAACACCTGATAACGGGTACGGCTGGCGTAGCTTTTGGCCCACTAGAATGCAAATATTTTAATTAATCAAATTGCCTTATTTATTAGCAACACGGGAAACAGTTTTAACTAACCCATTTCATTAAAAATGAAATAAAAAATTATTGCAGTTCATTTTACAAACTAAACAATGAGTTCAGTTATTATTTATTTATATTTATATCATTAGGGTGACAAATGAGCACACTGTCCACCTGATGGTAAGTGGTTGCTGTGGCCCATAGACATCTACATTTATCCTCGATTACGAATCAAAATGCAGATGCGTTATCACCCGTGAGGACTAAGATGGAATGCCTCGTTTCCAGTAAAAAGGGTCTCCGGTTCTTTACACTCACCATACCATACACGAAACACAGCAGCATTGAGCTGCTAATTTACGCTGGTATTCTGTTATATCCAAACCCTTCATCTGCTCAAAATGACGATGTAATCGAGTTTCCATTTTATCATATTCCGACTTTGGATCAAAATTCTAAACTTAGAAGACCTATATTTTTGTTTAATGTTGGACTAATTTTACATACACAATAAAACGTATAAACGAAAACGAAGCATTTAACATAATAATTATCTTCATATCTACAACTAAATATCATAAATATTGCTGTGTGTCCACAGTCTGAAATAGTATACTTCTTTCATATAATTGATAGTGTTCAGAACAGTTGTGCCGGTCCACTTTCACTTAGAAAGTACATTATTTATCTTAGCCATGGAACTGAAAGTTGTTCCTATCCGAGTACACGATCTGCGCCTTTAGGCTTTAGGCCAACAAGTAATTACTGTCTACAAGATCGTGCTTATTGTGAACGGACAAAGGAAATTGGTCGAATCTTTTATTTAGATATCTTTTATCATAAAATACAAAAACCAAACAGTTTTTCCATTGAATAATTATTCACGTATGGTTCGTAAAGAATAATAGGTAGGTAAGGTAAGTAGGGGGATGAGTCGCTCGCGTCCGTAGGCTTCGACCACCTAACCCTAGGCCCACCCTACACGTGTCCCCCGGGTGGTGCTAAACGAGCGACAAAGCCGAAACGACAGACTCGGCTCCTCGCCGTGTGGTAGCGGCGTAAAATCTACCACTCCTTATGTCGCACCATGAGCCAAAATTGAAAGAAATGGCCCCGAGTTCCCGGCGCCCCTTTAATGGGGCAGGGGTGCGAAGAATCTCCGGGAGGAAAACCGGCGACGAGGTTCGCCACCCGTCACGTCCTGTCTCCTGGAGGGGCGAAAAGTGGATTGCGGAGGCCCGTCTGGCTACGCTGAATGTATGTGGAGCAATGAATGATAAGATGGATGAAATATGCGAAATGATGAATGATAGAAGAATAGATGTGTTATGTGTGAATGAGACGAAACGAAAGGGAAGAGATGTCACTGCACATGGCATGTATACCGCTTACTGGTCTGGTGTAGACGAGACCGAGCGGGCATGCCAGGGAGTCGGTGTCATCCTTTCAGAAAGAATGGGTCAATGTGTGAAAGAGTATGAATGTGTAAGCCCAAGGCTGCTGTGGATACGAATGAAAGTGGGCTTAAAGAAGTTGTTTGTGCTTGGGGTGTACGCCCCAGATATGTCTAAGCCCACTTATATCCGAGAGCAGTTTTGGGACATGGTAAGGCTGGTGTTGACGAAATGCAAGGAAAATGAAAGTATTATTATGTTAGGAGATTTTAATGGAAGGGTTGGAGTGAAGAGGTCTGGTTATGAAAGGATATTAGGAGCGTTTGGCGATGAAAGAATAAATGAGAATGGTGAAGACCTCCTCACCATATGTGTGGAAAAGAATCTTTTTGTGGCGAACACTTTCTTTCGCCATAAGAGGATTCACATGTATACATGGGAAAGAGGGGATGATAGAAGCATGATAGATTTCATAATTGTGGATGGAAGAATGAGGAGCGCAGTGGTAGATACAAGGGTTTACCGGGGGTCCAACGTAGGGACGGATCATTACTTGGTCTTATGCCAAATTAATAGTCTATTCAAGCGTTGGCGGCATCGGACACCTGTGTCTACCACTGCGTTACAGCGTATAAGAATAGAGAGGCTACAAGATGAAGGTGTGAAAGAGAAGTATAAATGCAGACTGAGGGAAAATATAAGTGTGTTGAATGAATTTAGTGTGAATGATTTAGACTTGAAGAATGTATGGAATAATGTTAAAAAAGTTTTGGTGGATACAGCCACCGAAGTATGTGGTGTAAGTAAGAGAACGAATGAAAGGAAAAGTAATACGTTGTGGTGGGATGATGAGGTACGGATGGAAGTTGAAGCAAAGAAGAGGGCATGGCTAGATTTACTAGCAACCAAAGCTGGTAATTCTGGCGGTATGAATGATGAGATTGAAAGAAAAAAGGCAGACTTTAGACGTATAAATAAGAGAGTAAAAGAAGTTGTTGAAAGGAAAAAGCAAGAAAGGATAGATAAGAATGATAGAAGAATATCTGATAACTTCCAGGCAAATATTAAAATGTTCTGGAAGCTCGTAAGAACTGCCAGGGGCAATTCAAAACAGCCTAGAATGAATGGCTATACGAGACGAGAATGGCTGCATGCTGAATGATGAAGTTTCGAATTTAAAGAGATGGAAAAAATACTTTGAAAGCGTGTTTAAGAGTGAAGAGTCGTCTGAAGTAAGTGAAATAGAAATTCCGGAAGAAGTGGGGAGAGGTAGAGAAATAAGTGTAGATAAAATAGTGAAAGCAATGAAAAGCATGAAAGCAGATAAGGCAGCCGGATATGATAGAGTATCATTCGAAATGCTAAGGGCTGGAGAGGGTGTAGTTGCAGGCCTGCTGTACACCTTGTTTAATTTATGTTGGGAACTGAAGCGGGTACCGGAAGACTGGTGCAAAGCCGTTATAGTCCCAATATATAAGGGAAAGGGGTCGCAGCGGGACTGTAAAAACTACCGTGGTATCAGCTTGCTTAGCATTGTGGGTAAACTGTATGTTAAGGTGTTAATTGAAAGAGTTATGGAAGAAACTGATGGAAAAATTTAGGATGTGCAAGCTGGATTTAGAAAGGGGATGGGGTGTACGGATCAAGTCTTTTCCATGCGCATGATTGCGGAGAAATTTTTGGCCGAAAACCAGAAAGTTTTTTGTGCGTTCATGGACTTGGAGAAGGCTTATGACAGAGTGGACAGGAACGTGTTATGGCAAACACTGACCTCATTTGGGTTGAGCGCTGGTCTGATACAGGCATTGAAGTCTCTATATAGGGACTCTAGGACTGGTTTGGCATCCATAAAGGTGTCAGACAGGGCTGTGTGGCTTCCCCGTGGCTGTTCAACCTATTTATGGACAGTTGTTTGGAAAATTTGAAAGTAGAAGAATGCGGGTTAAGAATGGGTGAGTTAACCGTCAAATGCCTTTTGTACGCCGATGATCAAGTCATACTTGCGTCTTCGGCGGCCGAGTTGCAAATGATGGTTACATTAATAAACAGGACATTAAAAGAAAAGGGAATGAAAGTGAACGCAAGTAAGACGAAAGTTATGGTTTTTGAAAGAGAAGAAAGTAAAACGATATGTGAAATAAGAATAGAAGGGGAGTTGGTAGAGCAAGTAGATGAGTTTGTGTATTTGGGATGTGTTTAGCAAGGATGGTAGATATGATAAGGATATAGAACGACGAGTGAATGCAGCAAATAGAGCGAATGGGGCTCTACACTCTATTGTGAAAAGTCAGAATGTGTCCAAAAAGGCACGTATGGCAATTCACAATGCTGTGTTAGTGCCTACTTTAATGTATGGTAGTGAAAGTTGGGTGTGGCAGAAGAAGCACGAGAGTAGAATAAATGCTGTAGAAATGCGGTCATTAAGGAGTATGTTAGGAATAAATCTGAATGACAGAGTGAGAAATTGTTTAATAAGAGAAGAGTGTGGTTTGCAAGATGATGTTGTGACCAGGATTAAGAAAGGAATGCTTCGGTGGTTTGGTCATGTAGAAAGAATGAATGAGGAAAGAGTGACAAAGCAAATTTATGTTGCAGAGGTGAACGGCAGAATCGGGAAGGGTCGCCCTAGGCGAAAGTTTATCGACCAAATTGGCGATATATTGAAAATGGGCCAAATCAAGAGTACCTTTAACCGACGAGCGTGTATGCGTAGGTATATGGATGTGGAGGAAGCGAGAGAGGTCTGTCAGGATCGTGCCAAATGGAAGTCCATAGTCTCTGCCTACCCCTCTGGGTGACAGGCGTGAGTGTTTATGTATGTATGTATGTAAGTATTTAAATTCGTTATTTCATTATTGGTTGAGTGCATATAAGTAGTATGCGAATAGGAAATGTTCATTTTATGAAACTTTGCACATTTTATAATATTCTTGAAAGTGAACCAATATGTTTGAACTAAAGAAAGCTTCCTTTCAAAAAATAGTAAGGCGTTCGAGTACAAATTTTTTAATATAATAATTTTATATTTTAAAATGCATCATCACTCCGCAAAATTCCACCGCTGGATGAACCTTTCTCCTTGCAGGCTAATTTGGATTGACAATCGCAGCACATCTCGTACATTTGGTGCCGCTATTTAGCATTACTCTAGCGAAATTAAGTATTTGGCTTTTCTTTGGTTTTCTTCGGTTAATATATATTTTTTTATTATACTAAGCTAGCGTTTAACTACAATCCCACCTGATGATAAGTGGTATACGCCTAAGATGGTGAAGCGCATTGACTTAACAAAAGTTTATTCACTCTTGCCTTGAAGACACCTACGTTGTAATGGGATGGAAACACATAATATGATGGCAACTTATTCCGCTTAATTTCCACATAATATATACACTAGTAACAGTGGCGTAGCTTGGCGTAACCAAGGGCCCCGGGGTAAATATGAAATTGTGGCCCTATTTAAACTAAACTCCATCAGTTCCTTGTCGCCCACTGCAGGGCATAATAAATCAAAGCTACTTACTACTAAGTATTATGTGTAACGCATAAAAATGACGAAGTATATTACAGTTAATAATATTGGCAGACAACATAACAGTGGAAGAGCCACACGGCAGCTTTTGCTGTCGCATGGGTGGGCCAGACTAGATGGGAGTAACGACATGGTAAGACATGAAATACGTACGACATGACAATATATACGTGGTAGAGCCATGCTGCAGCTATATTAGTAGTATAGTTGTAGCACGAATGGGTTGGCTCGACCGGGGAAGGACCATGCTCTCACAGAATACCAGCGTAAAATAGCAGCTTAACACTGCTGTGTTTCGTATGGTGAGTGTAGAGAACCGGAGACCCTTTTTACTGGATAAGAGGCATTCCATCTTAGTCCTCACGAGTGACAACGCATCTGCATTTTGAATCGCAAACGAGGATAGATGTAGATGTCTATGGGTCACAGCAACCACTTACCATCAGGTGGACTGTGTGCTCGTTTGTCACTCGATCCTATGAAAAAAAAATGAAATGTAATTAATGAATGTAATGAATAGGTGGACCGGCTCGGACCGAGGATGTACCATGACCTTACAGATAACCAGCGTGAAGTAGAAGTTTGCTTCGCCTGGTAAGTGCAGGTGGTCGAAGGCCTAACCCCTCTCTCCTTTAACATGGTAGTGTAATTAAATATGAAACCATCCCAGGAGGGTACCACCAGTACTCCTGGTATTGAAGAATCCCTGGCTGAGCATCCACGACCAAGCTACTCTTCCTTGACGCGAAATTCCGCTCAAGACTAATACTGCTCGTGGCAAGTAGAGCAACAATGCAAAAGTGACCCCTGCCACGCTATCCGAAAATTTCTGCAACATCAGGGGATTTCATTCGAACGTTTACGAAGTTCATAAGGCACCATCGGAAGACGGCGACCTTGCTTTTACTAACCAAGACGCAGGTGTCCTCTCCGGTCGATACTTCTCTCCTATCCGGGGTACAAATTAGAACACCTTTGTGCCTCGGGATGGAGTTTGCGTATACGTCAGAGAAAGGTCAGCGACGACCATTCTCGCGTCTACGTGTGCCTTTATAAGTAATGCCGACACAGACCATCTCAAATCTCCAAATTGCTGCAGACTCCGTGCTACAATAGGTCCCATCCGCAGAGATCGTGGTGAGACTTTAACGGCCACCACGCTGAATGGTTTGGTTCTCGTTTAACCGATCATGCGGGAAGATCTGTTTATGACTTTGTCTTGGCATATGGTCCGACACAAATGGTTAGTTCGCCTGCGCAGATTCTAAATGTGGAGGATCGTGCACCTTCCCCGTCGGACCTTCTGCTGACCTCTCATCCGGACGTATATCAGGTCTCCCACGGTCGAAGCCACTCTTGGCTAGTTGGATCATTGTCTGATCCGGATTATGGAGCCACTCACACTCCTATCGCGGTTGCGTTCTGCAGATCGCCGCCGTGTTTGGCACTATAGGTCAACCGATTGGGACAGGATGCGGTTTTTTTTTGCATCCTTCCCTTGAGGATAGGGGCCGTTATGCTTCTCGTCAGATGATCCCAACGTGATTCTGTCGCTGGTGTGATACTTCAAGGAATGGAATTATTCTATCATCTGTGTTTTCTGGTTTGGTCGCTGCTGGAAAATTGCATCGTGCTATAATAAGAGTGATTCACCAGCGC
The DNA here is from genome assembly GCA_033319125.1 of Parnassius glacialis. Classification (NCBI taxonomy): domain Eukaryota; kingdom Metazoa; phylum Arthropoda; class Insecta; order Lepidoptera; family Papilionidae; genus Parnassius; species Parnassius glacialis. The sequence continues at coordinate 4,680,799 of JAVANC010000001.1, read as the reverse complement.
TGTCAAAAAGAAGTATAATTTCGCCTTCAGGTCGGTACGATACGGTTTTTTTTTTTGCGCCCAGAAGTAATTGGAAAGGGCTACCTCGTTACGCGAGGATGTGGTAAATGCTTTATGCATAACACGACAGCCGGTCTGTCGTGGTTATGTGGGACTCACTGTGCCTAACTATCCTAACGCCTAAGTGTTATCCACTAAAAATCACTGCCGAATCGGAAGCGACCCTATTTTGGGAAAAGAGGGTGCAGGACGATACGGTTTTCACAGCGTTCGGTAGCACTACTCTCCCTAGACGTCAAGTCGTGTGGGCCTGATGGAGTTCCTCCCATTGTGCTGAAGACGTGTGCTCCCGCTAGTTGGCATCGGTCATAACGTGTCTTTTCTAAAACTCTTTCTCCCTAAGCGTAGTCCCAACCTCAATGACGACAGCTTTAGTGCACCAGATCCCTAAAAAATAACCGAAAATCGATTTCATAGACCTATCCAACTTGTTCTCCGAAATAATGAAAACCATTGTGAACTGCAAGCTTATGAGGTTGAGAATCACCAACTGAAAAGTGACCACCAGTAACACTTTCCGTCTGAGTTGAACGGATGGTGATCTTCTGGCTTACCTGACACGTAAATCGGCGGAAGCAGAGCGGGACACCCTGGCCGTTAGTTTAGACATGGCGAAGGGCTTCGCAAAGCGCTTCTTTTGAAACTTCGTTCCTATGGGCTTCCCGAGAATTTGTGCAACTGGATCAGCAGTTTTCTTGCAGATTGAAGCAACAAAGTCGTAGTAGAAGGTGCATGCTCCATTACAAGCCTATAAATGCTGGTGTTCCACAAGGCTACGTGCTATTATTGCCTACGCTGTTTCTTCTGCTTATCAATAATATGTTGCAAGCCAGTAACGTGCACTGGTGATGGTTTATGATGCTACTAGCTGTGCCCATATTTCTCGGGAAAACATCGCCGAGTACCGGAACAAACTTATGTCTGAAGTCGAGTCTTTGCTGAACAAAGTCTCAGATTGGGGGCGACTAAATTTATTCCAGTTCAATCCCCAGAAGATACAAGTTTGGGCGTTTACTGTTAAAAAGAACCGTATCTCCTCAGTTTCAGGGCACTCCCCTTGTTACCTCAGCCAGTATCGGAATTTTCGGCGTTGACATATCGAGTAGCATGCAATTTCATGGTCACTTCGAAGGGAAAGCTGAATTGGCCTCTAAAAAGCTTGGCGTGCTCAGCAGAGTGGCACAGTATTTTAGGCCTAGCATGGAATACTATTCTCATCCCTGGGCCGGGGCTCCTTAGTACCAGAGCGGCTCGAATCGTTGACGACCGAGTCCTTTCCGATCGGCTCGATTCATTGGCACTGCGAAGAGATGTTATACCCCTTTGCATTTTCTTTCGCATTTACCATGGGGAGTGCTCTGAGGAATTGTTCGGATTAATCCCAGCCGCCAAATTTCACGGACGCACATCGCGGCAGAACTTCCGATACCGTCCACACCATCTGGATGATTGGCGGTCCGCCACTGTGTGATTTAGAAGATGTTTTCTTCCTCGCACGACTTCCTTGTGGAATAGATTACCAAGATTGGCCTTCAAGAAAAGAGCCTACTCCTTTTTAAAAGGCCGGCAACGCATCTTCAATTCCCCTGGTTCTCCTGGTGTTCCAGTTGTTCATGGGCAGCGGTAGTCACTTACCATCAGGTGAACCGCATGCCCGTTTGCCCCCTCTCATATAAAAAAAACACACAGCATACATAATAGTACAAGTAAAACTAGTCCATATGATCCCTTGGGTATCTAAAGAGGCGACTGAGAGAAACTAAAATGGAAGATAACCACCATCTGCCGGAGAACAACTCAAAATGATAAGAATACCGCGGTGGCCAGTCCGCCTGCCAAACGTGACAAATATTTTTTTTTATAGGATAGGGTGACAAACTAGCACAGTCCACCTGATGGTAAGTGGTTGCTGTGACCCATAGACATCTACATCTGTCCTCAACGAAGAATCAAAATGCAGATGCGTCGTCATCCGTGAGGACTGAGATGGAATGCTACTTTTCCAGTAAAAAGGGTCTCCGGTTCTCTACACTTACCATACGAAACACAGTAGCGTTAAGCTGATATTTTACGCTGGTATTCTGTTAGACCGAGGTCCTTCCGCGGTCGAGCCTATACCACGAATATAGCTGCAGCATGGGTCTACCACGTATAACGAATAACGTATAACGAAATATTCCCTCTATGATGTATTTTATGAGGAAGGCGTAAATTCAGCAGTGGACTCTGATAGGATGTAATCATTTCAAAAATTTATAACTATTTAAATCCTTTATTCTTCATTCGTGTGTCCACACTTTATACCAACCTAATTGATATTTAAATTTGATTTATTTTACAAACCGATTCGGCGGCGTAGGCATGTTGTCAAACATCTCGAAGTCGGCGCCGGAGTTCGGGTATCCAGTGAGGACCCAACCGTTATCAATGCAATCCTAAAACAGTTGTTTTATTAACAGAATAGCGGCCTACCCCCTCTTTGCCAGGGGTCGACAATTATCTATATTATGTATTTCCCGCGGCGACATCACCGCCAATGCCGCGCCAACCATTGCGCCGATTTCCATTTATCGGCACGGTGACGGCACGGCTGCCGGGGAAACAAAAAGGTATAAAAAGTATGAAATATATGGAATATTTTTTCACTTACCGGCACCGGCGACGGCACGGCGATGACTCCCACCGGTGCCGTCGCTGGTGCCTGGTGCCGTGACAGCAAGCTCCCGACTCGTTGCCGGCCGGCAAGACTGCATGTGTATCGTGCACGTATTGCCCGGGCCGAATTTGAAGGGACCCGTCGAGATTGAGACTCGAAATTGACTTGTAAAATGATGAAATATCTTCTCGTTCATGCGAAAGTATTTGAAATATTTTTTGAACTTATTTCCAACTGTCAAAATTTGACTTCTCTGTGTTGATTATATTTTCGTCTTAAATGTAATAGATTATAACAAACAAATACGACGACTTGACGAGACAATTATTGCGTGCTGTAGAATTGAAGTCTGTGTTAGTTCTGTCCAAAAAATCGAGCGTAGAACAGCAACGGCACCGGCGCAGTGAACAAACGAAGCCACGGCGCCGTCGCCGTGTCGGTAAATAGAAAACTGCTCATTATTTTCGTGCTACTTTGACTATTAACACAGCGTATGCTATGAAAGCTCTCAAGAGGCGCTGAGGCTGAGCCTCACTGATCATTGAGCGACTATTTCCAACTTCATATAACTATCGTCGCAAGAAAGTTTCTCGAGTGGCAGCCTTGTACCGGCAGGCGAAGTGTAGGGCGTCTCCCTACTAGATGGAGTGACGACCTGGTAAGACATGCAGGAAGTCGATGGATGCAGGTGGCTCAGGACTGTGCTTTGTGGCATTCCTTGGGGGAGGCCTATATTCAGCAGTGGACTTGTGAAGGGCTGTAATGATGACGACGATGATGATAACTATCGTCATCTAAAAGTTTTAGACATAATATATTTAAATACTCATAATATATGTCATTAGGAATAAAGTACCTTTCAAATGGTGAAAGATTTCTTTAAATAGGTGCAGTGGTTTCAGAGATTACCTTCCACATATAGTTCCACATAAAGTGCGAATTTTGTGAGTTTGTATATAACAAAACTCACTTTTATTTATAATATTAAATTATAGTATTGATGTTACACGCTTCACATGTGCACCGAGACCTGGAATTCTGATTTGATGACACCACCGACACAGTAAAAAAAAAACATCTTAAGGAATCCTGCATGTTGGAGTAATTTTTCTGGAACATAATGTATAGTCCGCTACATGCGATAAGGCCAAAACCCTCTTAGTAATAAAACTAGGCCTCTGCCTATTAACTTATGTAAGACGAACGAGTGTATATATACCGCTTTACTTTACTTCTTTCTTTAAATGGGCATACATTTATATTTTTATAATAACTTGAAACTTTAGAAGCAGTTATGTGAGCCTGATAGTATTAGTAATTAAGATGCCTGATGAAAAAATAAAGAATTTTAACTTTAGATTTGAACTAAGGTATTTTCTTTATTTAGAAACATATCTACTCGTATCTTGTCCGAGTCCGAGAAACTATACAGTTATAAAATTAAGAGTTTAAGATTAAAATAAGAATTTTTTTTTTAATCTTTAACAACGTCAGCTCGTTAGCGTTAACCCTGACACTAAGATTTTCTCTTGTATCTTCCTGGAGGCAGCTTACATACCTAAATTGCACAAGGACAAACATCCAGATCCAAAACAAGTATTTGTAGGCCATACAAATATTTGTTCCGTGTGGGATTCGAACCCGCGGCCCTCAGTGCCGCAACTAAGCCACTTAACCACAAAGAGAACGGATCCGTGGCTCAAACTTTACTTGAAAAATGTTATGTAAGTAAATAAAGTTAAAATTATACCTTTTTGGCCAACCGACGCCTTACAATGTCGGCCTTTAGCCGAGTGCTACAGCCGTAGTTACGTAGTTTTTCACCTATTTCGTCTTCTCCCAGCATGGCCACTTTGTAAAGATCATCGAAGTTCACTAAAATGGTAAATTTTTGTTTTCAAAATTAAACAATGCATAATGATCGTCTGTTAACGCCTTACTCGTTGGTTATGTGCCTATATTATAATATAGGCACATAACCAACGTAATGTTTTCCCAGCGTCAGACGCCTGCCAGAGCCTAATCCACTCACTGTCAATCGGCCTGTGTGCTAGGTTGTAAACTCTACTTCTATTTTTACTTTATTTTATCTCTATGTATAAAAATCAATTGCTGTCTATTTATCTCGCAAAAAGTCGAAAATGGTTCGAACGGTTATGATGAAATTTTTTGTGTGAGTTAGAGTGGATGATCTAAACGATTCATAATTGAACCCGGTAGGTGGCGCTGTAGTAGAGATACAGATTTTTAGAACAGGATTTTCTACCAACTTCAAAAAGGAGACGGTACCCAATTCGACTGTATGTTTTTTTTATGTGTGTTACCTCATAAATTTTTACTGGGTGAACCGATTTCGATGATTCCTTTTTATTTGAAAGCTGGTGCTTCACATGTGGTCCCATATAAATTTGATCAATGTCTGACTAATAGTTTTTGAGTTATTCTTAATAATTTATATTGAAGGCGGTTGTACAAAATTTTTAATTTTTAATTATATAAAACTTAAGTGACAAACGAACAGTCCACCTGATTCAGTTGCGTTGACACTTCTGAGGACTATGACGGAATAAACCACAGCCTATAATCATACTGGCTCTCAAACTTCAGACCAGAACATAGTACTGCAAGCACTGCCATTTGGCGGCAGAGTTAGATAGACTAGAGGAGGGTACCTACCCAGACAGAATTGTAGACAGAAAACGAGTCCTACCACCTACGTTCATCTAGGTGGTATGGTTCACGTACTGCCTAGAAACCCGTCAGGAATGTTAACACCCTCGTACCTACCTATTTTCGCTGCCATGTATTAACCCACCTGGGCGGACTTTAGACAGAAAATAAGTCCCACCACCTACGTTCTTTTAGGTGATATGGTTCACGTACTACCTAGGAGTCCGTCAGGATTGTTAACACTCTTATACCTACCTATTTCTGCTGCCATGTATTAACCCACATACCTGGGTGGACTTCTAGACAGAAAACGAGTCCAACCATCTAGTCGTACACTGTGTGTTTTACATAAATTTATACGTGCAGCGAAACGAACTCAAAATGGCGGTGCTCCCCCCTCCGCCGCGCGCGACGAGTTACATTCCTCGCACGTAACGAATTCTTTGATCCTTTAGCTATAGAGTGGTGTAATAAAATTTTGGATGTAGATGATTAATATGTAGCTGCAACACCAAACTGTATCGCCCGATTCTGTTATCATCAGTTTTCTGAACTGCCTCCCACTATGGAAGCAAATTTAAAGACGTATATTCACGTTAAAAACGTACAGTTCACAAGTCCAAAACGTTCGGCGAGCGAAACCGCTTGCCGCTTTCTGCCACTACCGCGTGGACCCAGCAGCAGCACGCGGTATACTCCGGGAGCACCCAAGGCCTGCAGCGACTGACCCGCTCCCTGAGCCCCGCCCGCTGACGCGCGGATTGCGTTCACACACTTCGCTTCCACCGCCTTTGTGTCCTCATTTGGATGGATGTGGACCTCCTATACGTAGCAACAAATCACAGTATTTTGTAAGAGAGGAGATTAATCAATGAAATATATAACCTGAGAAGATCAAATCAATTGTGTGTCAAAAAAAAAGAATTTTATACTACGTTGAAGGAAATAAAAGAAGGAGTGCCACAAGGAAGTGTTCTAAGCCCGGTCATGTAACTGTTTCAGACCTATGATTAAACCAGAGCTACGTTATAATAACATTGCTAACTTTGCGAACTGCCATCATGGTAACTGATTCACTTACGCAAGGAAGCTGTGAAGAAAGTTCAAGTATTTACTATGGAAACAAAATAGCGAATAAAATTTAACGAATACCACGTAGTGTAGAATATCCACTACCTCATATAGTAGCGTAGGTGTCGTAAGAGGCGGCAGAGGGAAAGAGACAAGGAGATGGGCAGCAGCGTCTCCGTACGGAAATTCCGCTTAAAATTTAGACAAAACTTGTGTTAATCCTAGGCTGTATGAATTAAGTGATCAATAGCAAAACTTATCCAATGTCGACATTTATAAAAAAAAATAGCATCTCACAATAACACAAACCTTTAATGTAGCCTTGTAAGCGAATTTGAGGCCCTCGAAGTCCTGCTGGAAGAACCCGCGAGCAGCCGTGTGTGGGTTCTCTGTCGGCGGAGCCTGTGGCGGCGGTGGCATCAGCACTAACGTGACGGTTGGCAACACGCCCAACTGCTGCAGGCAACGTGCCTCGCGGACTGTGCATGGGTGGTCTAGGGGCACAAGGTCCTTTCTTATAAAGCTTGTCACCTTTAAATGGCTACTGTAATCTATGCATACCTTCCAATAACGAAGGTTATAGATACGTTTTCACCTCTGAGGACTAATATGAAATACCTCACAGTAATTATACTGGCTGACTACACACTTCAGAGCGGAACATGAAGCGCAGACACTGCTATTTGACACCAGACATATGCAATGAGGCTTACACCGACGTTCTTTTAGCTGGTAGGGCTTGCTTCCTGCCTAGGAATCCGTCAAGATTGTTAAAATCCTGTTACCTATATCTGTTGCCAAGTATCAACGCATCTACTGTGTTCCATTTTGAAGAGTACGAGACACAGAAAATTTCAGGCTATAAAGTCCGTCAAGGTTGTTATTATCCTGTTACCTATATCTGTTGCCAAGTATCAACGCATCTACTGTGTTCCATTTTGAAGAGTACGAGACACAGAAAATTTCAGGCTATAAAGTCCGTCAAGGTTGTTATTATCCTGTTACCTATATCTGTTGCCAAGTATCAACGCATCTACTGTGTTCCATTTTGAAGAGTACGAGACACAGAAAATTTCAGGCTATAAAGTCCGTCAAGGTTGTTATTATCCTGTTACCTATATCTGTTGCCAAGTATCAACGCATCTACTGTGTTCCATTTTGAAGAGTACGAGACACAGAAAATTTCAGGCTATAAAGTCCGTCAAGGTTGTTATTATCCTGTTACCTATATCTGTTGCCAAGTATCAACGCATCTACTGTGTTCCATTTTGAAGAGTACGAGACACAGAAAATTTCAGGCTATAAAGTCCGTCAAGGTTGTTATTATCCTGTTACCTATATCTGTTGCCAAGTATCAACGCATCTACTGTGTTCCATTTTGAAGAGTACGAGACACAGAAAATTTCAGGCTATAAAGTCCGTCAAGGTTGTTATTATCCTGTTACCTATATCTGTTGCCAAGTATCAACGCATCTACTGTGTTCCATTTTGAAGAGTACGAGACACAGAAAATTTCAGGCTATAAAGTCCGTCAAGGTTGTTATTATCCTGTTACCTATATCTGTTGCCAAGTATCAACGCATCTGCTGTGTTCCATTTTGAAGAGTACGAGACACAGAAAATTTCAGGCTATAAAGTCCGTCAAGGTTGTTATTATCCTGTTACCTATATCTGTTGCCAAGTATCAACGCATCTACTGTGTTCCATTTTGAAGAGTACGAGACACAGAAAATTTCAGGCTATAAAGTCCGTCAAGGTTGTTATTATCCTGTTACCTATATCTGTTGCCAAGTATCAACGCATCTACTGTGTTCCATTTTGAAGAGTACGAGACACAGAAAATTTCAGGCTATAAAGTCCGTCAAGGTTGTTATTATCCTGTTACCTATATCTGTTGCCAAGTATCAACGCATCTGCTGTGTTCCATTTTGAAGAGTACGAGACACAGAAAATTTCAGGCTATAAAGTCCGTCAAGGTTGTTATTATCCTGTTACCTATATCTGTTGCCAAGTATCAACGCATCTGCTGTGTTCCATTTTGAAGAGTACGAGACACAGAAAATTTCAGGCTATAAAGTCCGTCAAGGTTGTTATTATCCTGTTACCTATATCTGTTGCCAAGTATCAACGCATCTGCTGTGTTCCATTTTGAAGAGTACGAGACACAGAAAATTTCAGGCTATAAAGTCCGTCAAGGTTGTTATTATCCTGTTACCTATATCTGTTGCCAAGTATCAACGCATCTACTGTGTTCCATTTTGAAGAGTACGAGACACAGAAAATTTCAGGCTATAAAGTCCGTCAAGGTTGTTATTATCCTGTTACCTATATCTGTTGCCAAGTATCAACGCATCTACTGTGTTCCATTTTGAAGAGTACGAGACACAGAAAATTTCAGGCTATAAAGTCCGTCAAGGTTGTTATTATCCTGTTACCTATATCTGTTGCCAAGTATCAACGCATCTACTGTGTTCCATTTTGAAGAGTACGAGACACAGAAAATTTCAGGCTATAAAGTCCGTCAAGGTTGTTATTATCCTGTTACCTATATCTGTTGCCAAGTATCAACCCATCTGCTGTGTTCCATTTTGAAAAGTACGAGACAAAGAAAATTTCAGACTGTAAGGTAATTCATCTTTTGTTTGTCTTAGATGCCGGTGTTAACGGGTTTCAGAAGCCACCATCAAGTAGAGTTCGTTATAATTTTTATTACATTATTTAAAACTTACGTACTTAACGATAAAAATAATATAGTTTAATAATAATAGTTTTTTTTTTATAGGATAAGGGTGACAAACGAGCACACAGTCCACCTGATGGTAAGTGGTTGCTGCGGCCCATAGACATCTACATCTATCCTCTATTACAAATCAAAATGTAGATGCGTTGTCACCCGTGAGGACTAAGATGGAATGCCTCATTTCCAGTAAAAAGGGCCTCCGGCCACCTGCACTCACCAATCGAAACGCAGAGGTAAACCTCTACTTCACGCTGGTATTCTGTGAGGTCGTGGTACCACCCCGGTTCGAGCCGGCCCATCCGTGCGACAGCAAAAGCTGCTGCGTGGCTCTACCAGTGTTAATAAGTTGCAGTTGTACGTAGTCGCCATGTTTACACCATCTGACATGCAAAAATAATTTTGCATATATTATTTCATTAGTTTCTTAACTACAACAATCAATTAATTTATGTACATAAATCAAATCAAATTAAAATTACAATTGTCATGGCAATCATTATTATTCCAGATTTGATTCAAATTCCAAATTTTTTTTATAAGCTATACAAAGTACTTCCAATTATTCTGTATACTTCTTTGTAAGTGATTGATTTTACCACAATCGCCAATGAGAATACTAGATTCCTTGCAATTTTGAAGCAGCTCCCCGTCTGTCTAGGTTTTCAGGTTTTCTACATCTGGCGTGAGATAGTCCTGCCGCTATATCCATCGGAAACCATGATACATAATTTTTTTCAAATTTTTTGTAGTCGTTTCTTATGACACTTACGGGTCGAAATTAGTTGATGCAATATGTTATGACAACATACGTCACTTGATTTTGTATACTTATCCTGCATTATAGAGTAATACAAAGTAAGTAAGTGCAGGAAGTCGGTGGTGACAGGTGACCTCAGGACCGTGCTTTGCGGCATTCCTTGGGGGAGGCCTATGTTCAGCCGTGGACTTGTGACGGGCTCTAATGATGATGACAAAGTAAGTTTTATATTCACATATTTTTACCAAACATGAGCCAACTCCCCTGTGCTACCGGATGCTTCGTCACAAGAGACTTGGTGACTTCAGCCATCAGCACCGGCGAAACACAACCCGGCACGTACTTATCGCTCTAAGAACGTGAAAAAACGCGATTTATTTTTCGATAAGAACAGAATCGATTTACAATCGCAGATAAGTGTCTCGATATTCACCTCCTCGTAGCGATCCATCACGTAGCGGCGTGTGATTACAAAGAAACCAAGGTCTTTAATTAGGTCTTTGACGATGCTTTTTGTATCTGAAAATTATGAGTATTATTATACAAAGATTACGCATATTTCGTTCGATTACTTGTACAAAATAAAACATCCAAGGGTGCGTTGCGCTTATGAGAAGCTTGTCATAATGGTATAAGTAATTCAGCATCGTTTTGTCTCTTATTTACTTTCTTGAAAAAGTTAAAGTTACAGCCTATATACGTCCCACTGCTGGGCACACAGGCCTCCTCTCATTCAAAGGCCACTTCACATGTCTTTGAAATATTTTTTCCCTTATTTCTCAGACATGTAGGTTTCCTCACGATGTTTTCCTTCACCGCCGAGTACGTGGTAAATCAGCACTTAAAATTGCGATTAACAACTTCATTGGTGCCGGCGGGGATCGAACGCGGGTTGCTCGTGTACTGTGAAATTTACAGCGAGCGCTTAGCCCACACTACCACGGCTCTTGAAATATTTGTACAAATTTAGATTTGTCTATTATCATCATCATCACCATCATTATTGCAGCTCATCACGACTACTATTGCTGAACATACACCCCCAAGGAACGCCACAAAGCACGGTCCTGAGCCTGAGCCAACTGCATCCATCGACTTGCTGCATCTCTTACTATAGTATGTGCCATATCGATTGAGAAAAACGGACAATGACCTCAGATATGAGCCGAGTGTCAAAAGGCGTAACTTACAAAATCTCAATTTAGATGTGATAACAATATTTAAATATTGATATTATTCCCACTTCTAGGTCAGCACATATGTTTTGTTTTTTTGTTTCTTAAATAATATTGTCTGTGGTTCCTATAAACATAGTAAAATCTTACGGTACATCGCGAAAAATGTGTTATATTTTATATTTCAATTTATGGTAAGTAACGCAGCAATTCATTTAATAACAGTTTCATATTAAAAAAATATTTGAAGCAATATAATCACCATATTGAGCTTTTGCAAATTCATCCCTTTAAAATAAACAAAACGCGCGTTACGTCAGTTCGTTCTAAAAGAAACGTGACAATGGCAGCCAGAGATGCGTCACCTTTTTTGGGCCGGTCCGCCATTTTGTTTTCATTCGTGTTCGGATAGCGCTTGCGTGTGTACGTCTCGGGTAATTCATAGCATTCATTGCATTGTTTTAGTTGAGTTTTTACTGTTAAATTTGTTATATCGTTAAGTTTTTGTTTTTTGAATCTGTTATATTAGTTTTACTGTGACGGTCGTTACTAAATCGACATGAGTTCAGGAGAATTTGGTGAAGGACCCGGTCCTTCAACATCAAGTGGAAAGAGACGTCGCCGACCCATAATAAACGTAGCAGGTACGTACAAATAGGTACAAATGCGACGACGTAGCCTTTCTATTTCTTAAAGCGCTCTTTTTATGTGACCATGTGGTATTTATTTTCTAAAACAATATGTATTTATGTGATGTAGTACTATGGTAGTATATTTTTGTCATTTATTTACAGGCCCATCTTCTGGAGCACCTTTAACGTCACCAGTAAAAAAGAGAAAACCTACCACTTTGTCGGTCGGGGAACAAGAGATTATCATTAATGTATACAAATATGTCAAAAACACCTGGCCCGAAGACGTGTATCCTTCAAACGTTAATATGGTAGAAAAGGTTTCGGAGATCTCAGGAGTCAGCAAGAGCACTATATATCGCGTATTAAGCGTGTATAGAGATTCCCATAAAATACCAGAAAAGGGAATAATTAATAAAAGAAAAAAGTCTGTAATTGACAAGTTGGACGATTTTGATAAATCGGCTATAAGAGCGAAAGTGCATCAGTTCTTTCTTGCAGGAGAATTACCGACTTTAGACAAAATTTTGCTCAGTATAAATCAAGATGACCAGTTGCCAAACTTGAGCAAAACTTCCCTGCGACGTGTGTTGCGCCATTTAAAATTCAAATATATAAAGAGAAACAGAAAAAGTGGTCTAATAGATCGCCCAGAGATAGTTCTGTGGCGTACCAGATATTTGAGAGAAATACAAATATTAAGAAACGAGGGACGTAACATTTTTTACCTTGACGAAACATGGATTAACGCAGGTCATACTATGGGAAAGGTATGGGAAGACACCACAATTGAATCTTCTCGTCAATCACGGTTAGAAGGCTACTCTACTGGCGCGAAAGCCCCTTCGGGTAAAGGAAAGCGATTAATAGTTGGACACGTTGGCAATGAAAATGGCTTTTTGGAGGGATGTGATTGGGTATTTGAATCATCATCTACTGGTGACTACCATGAGAGTATGGACGCTCTCCATTTCGAGGACTGGTTTAGAAAAGTAATAGAAAAACTGCAAAGCGGCGATGTCATAGTTATGGATAACGCTAGTTACCACTCCAGACGTTTAGAAAAAACCCCAACAATGTCTTGGCGGAAACAAAATATGCAGGAATGGCTAGAATCTAAACAGATCGCATACGTGCCCTCGGACACAAAGACCCACTTAATGGAAAAAATAAAGGCAGTTAAAGATAACTATCGAAGTTACGTCACCGACGAGATGGCAAAAGAAAAAAGCATCACAGTGGTAAGGTTACCTCCTTATCACTGTGAGCTTAACCCCATTGAACTTGTGTGGGCAGATGTGAAAGGGTACGTTGCACGAAAAAATACAACTTTCAAGTTAAAAGATGTTAAAAATTTACTTAAAGATGGTTTAACTCAAATCACGCCAGATAAATGGAAAAACTGTGTTCAGCATGTCCTTAAGGTTGAACAAAAAATGCGTGGCATGGATGATAGAATTGACCAAACTGCAGATCGCTTTATAATTAATGTTACAGATAGTTCATCAAGTGAAGATACGAGTGATGATTGCACCGAATAAAAATAAAGTTCTTATATAATATTAAAAATAAAGTTTTATCTTTTGCATAAGTACGTACTTATTCGGTGTCGTTATCACTCGAATCTTTATATGTGTTATAAATTAATGTTTTTTGTTGTTAAATGAATAAAGTACTTTATAACAATAGATGATTTTTCTTCTACAGCGATCTTTCACATAACTTTTTAATAATAGTTAATAAATATATATTATATCAATCATTATAAAAAAATCATTATAAATAAAGAAAGTACTACATATAAAATGTGCCTATATATTGAAGGTTTGTAACCCCTGGTTAAACGACCGAAAGGTCATTGTCCGTTTTTCTCAATCGATTTGGCACATACTATAGGTCGTCACTTCATCTAGGTGGCGGTAACATTTTTTTAGAAAAAAAGAAAAAAGGTCGTCCTAGGCGCGAATTATATATAGGCGACACGCTTCACTTACCGATACGAAGCCGCCACTCGAGAGAACCTTTCTACGCTTATATATTATTTTGATAATAACCAATATAAATGTAATACATTAACAGTGGTCGAGCCACGCGGCAGCTTTTGCTGTCGCACGGATGGGCCGGCTCGAACCGGGGTGGTACCACGACCTCACAGAAAACCAGCGTGAAGGTTTACCTCTGCGTTTCGCTTGGTGAGTGCAGGTGGCCGGAGGCCCTTTTTACTGGAAATGAGGCATTCCACCTTAGTCCTCACGGGTGACAACGCATCTACATTTTGATTTGTAATAGAGGATAGATGTAGATGTCTATAGGCCGCAGCAACCACTTACCATCAGGTGGACTGTGTGCTCGTTTGTCACCCTTATCCTTAAAAAAAAACCATAAAAATTAATGTTTGTTTATTTGTATTTTATGCTCTGGCATACCGTTAATCAGATTGCTGCACAACTGTGTCAGCTTATTTCTTGCCTTTGCGCGAAAATTACAAGCATAGTACAATTATGAGGCGCGCGTATCGTACCGACAAATTTATTTGAAAGTTATATATCATTCAACTTCAATGAATGTATTATCATTGCTAAATAAACAATATAACTCTTCCAAATTTAAAACGATATTTCCACAATTATTTCTTCTGCGGCAGCAACGCGCCGGGTACCAGCTAGTAATATAACAATATAACTGTTCCAAATTTAAAATGATATTTCCACAATTATTTCTTCTGCAGCAGCAACACGCCGGGTACTAGCTAGTAATATAACAATATAACTCTTCCAAATTTAAAACGATATTTCCACAATTATTTCTTCTGCAGCAGCACCACGCCGGGTACCAGCTAGTAATATAACAATATGACTCTTCCAAATTTAAAACGATATATCCACAATTATTTCTTCTGCGGCAGCAACGCGCCGGGTACCAGCTAGTAATATAACAATATAACTCTTCCAAATTTAAAACGATATTTCCACAATTATTTCTTCTGTGGCAGCAACGCGCCGGGTACCAGCTAGTAATATAACAATATAACTCTTCCAAATTTAAAACGATATTTCCACAATTATTTCTTCTGTGGCAGCAACGCGCCGGGTACCAGCTAGTAATATAACAATATAACTCTTCCAAATTTAAAACGATATTTCCACAATTATTTCTTCTGTGGCAGCAACGCGCCGGGTACCAGCTATTTAAGCATAAAATATCTTTGTTACGTATCTTGGTGATTTTAAGTTTGCGACGTTCCTAAGGGCGGCTTTTACTAAAGCGAAAAGAGTTTAATCGAACTTAAGTAGGCTCGCATAATAATTCGATAACTATAATGAATAGGAATTATATAAGCAATTAATTTGTACCAATATTGAGCTCAGGTGAAACTAAGATAATGACTCGATCCGGATCCTTAGCGTTGTGTATGCGTTGACTAAGAAACATCTTCATATGCTTCAAATGGTCCTGCGGTAAGTTAATTATCAAGTCTTGCATCATGTCCTGTTAAAAAGATAAATAATTGTAATATACAAAGAATTTTATTTTGACGTCAAGAATATACAGAAATTAAAATATGGAATTTAAAATATTTCAAGAAGACATCATGTAGTTAACCGTACCAAGGCGGCGTAAGAAAAGCCCAGAACAATGACGACTAGCAAGCTGGACGATTATGTTTTTTTTTTATAGGATAGGGTGACAAACGAGCACACAGTCCACCTGATGGTAAGTGGTTGCTGTGACCCATAGACATCTACATTTATCCTCAATCAAGAATCAAAATGCAGATGCGTCGTCACCCTTGAGGACTAAGATGGAATGCCTCTTTTCCAGTAAAATGGGGCTCCGGTTCTCTACACTCACCATACGAAACACAGCAGTGTCAGTGTCAGCTGGCATTTTACGCTGGTATTCTGTGAGAGCGTGGTCCTCCCCGGTCGAGCCGACCCATTCGTGCTACAACTATACTACTAATATAGCTGCAGCATGGCTCTACCACGTGTAAAGTTCTCCCTTCAACGGGAGAGGCCTACGTCACCGCAGTGGAATTTTAAGAATAATGATGATATAGAACAAGTAGATATCTATATATTTCGACTAGGATTCTTGAGCCGCTTTTGACCACAGCCATTAGAAGCGTAGTTCCAAAAACATTACAATATCCGAAAATAGAGGTTTTTTTTGAAGATAATTTTTGATTACATTTGTTTTATTAATAAAGGAATAAAGGTTTTAGCGAACGTTAAAAAATGTAGGAAGCTTAATATTTCGACTGTATGATTTTTTTTGTATTTATGTTGTGCGATATCTCCGTCAATTTTGAACCGATTTTGAGGATTCTTGTTTTATTAAATAGGTTTATAATTCAGGGATGTACTGATATAAATTTGATTTTTCGACATGTGACGACATTGCGATTGTGATATGCCTTACTCCAAAAGTGGTAAGAAATAACTTTTAATAACTGTGTAACTTTAAGTGGCAGAGATACCTTGCAACTATATTAGGGTTGAATAATGAATGGGTTGACTGTTGTCTCGACTGGGATAGTAGCACGCTCTCACAGAATACCAGCGTAAAGTAGCAGCTGAATGCTGTTTCGTTTCGTATGGTGAGTATAGAGAACCGGAGATCATTTTTACGACGAGGCATTACAAAGTAGTCCTCAGGGGTGACAACGCATTTGCATTTTTATTCTTAATTGAGTATAAATTTCTAAATTCTAAATTTCTAACAGTGGTAGAGCCACGCGGCAGCTTTTGCTGTGGCACGTATGGGCCGGCTCGAACCGGGGTGGTACCACGACCTCACAGAATACCAGCGTGAAGTAGAGGTTTACCTCTGCGTTTCGCTTGGTGAGTGCAGGTGGCCGGAGGTCCTATTTACTGGAAATGAGGCATTCCATCTTAGTCCTCACGGGTTACAACGCATCTGCATTTTGATTCGCAAACAAGGATAGATGTAGATGTCTATGGGCCGCAGCAACCACTTACCAGGTAAACTGTGTGCTCGTTTGTCACCCTTATCCTATAAAAAAAATCCTATAGATGTTGTCTCTCATGATATCTATGGAACGAAATAGGATAACGGATTCTTTTATTTTGAGACTGTGCTCAATGTCGTGTTGCTATGAATTAACATTACAATCAGAGCTTTTGGCAATAGTACAAGCACAACATAAAATACTACGGCAAGTTCCGTGCAATTTGTTTTTTTTTTAAGATAGTAGTAGGCCTGTTCGCCTTTTTAGAGCATCACGTGGGAAAGGATATGTGATTGATAATAAATTATAGTGAACTTTAATCTCACGCATAATAATTACTTTAAACAGTTTGTACATTCTGTGTTTCTCTAGATATGGAATAAACTTTTCTGGCATTTGCAGTGGCCGCTTTGTTGCATCTGTTTCCGTCATTTTTAATATATTCTTCTTACTTTTACGTTTCTACAAAAAAATATATATTTTCCAAGGACATTTGGTAATAATAGTTTGATTTTGACGTATTTATGTCTTTATTTTTTTTAATAATTTCTTTATTAAAATATCAGTTAAAAAGTATGTAGTGATTATAATATAATCATTACGTTATTAAATTATAAGTTTTGATATCAGTGACATTTATTTCGATCTTTTCTTGTAATTACTTTAATTAAAGTAAAAATAAATAATAATTATATAAATAAAAAATCTTTTTACATTCCATACAAAACGTATCAAGCATACATAAACAAGCTACAAAGCGCACGTTAGCAAGTATGAACAGTAGCCACGGGTATGAATATTCTCGAAATTGCAAGAGCGACGCTATTAGCAAAGAGTATAGTAACTGTCCTATACCAGGCGTCTGTCACTCTTTCTACCTGCGTGAAATAATTACCTACAATCGCGAGCTGCCCCAGGGCTAGATAGCAGTTGGGGCTAGCGCGCTCTAGGCGATTGCATGTTAAAGTTTTTTTAACGCTGTTTACGTAAATAATTTTTTGTAAATACTTTTTGAAATACTCGTCGAATTAGTTTTTGTAAGTTGTAGGATAAAATAGTTGAAAAAGTTTAAATGTAATTTAAGAATAATATATATGTATATTACCTATCTATTTGATAAATTATTATGGCAAAAGCAAAACGTCGTTCCTACTATAATTGTTGCGGGGATGGATGCTTAATGAGCAATTAAAAGGATTCAGAAATATATTTTTTTTGGGGTAACCGAAGGATAATGAAAGGTAAATTTGTTTCATTTTTTGTTAGATAGTTACTTATAGCGAAAAATTAATTAAGTAATAATTTAACTACAGAAGTAATACCTAAGTACTTTATTACAGACCTGAACTGCCTCCTGGCGGCTCAGGCCGACTCTTCTTAATTTGCCTTAGTTAGGCTCCCGATTCGGCAGAAAGGCCTCATAAGCCAATGCCAGTCTCACAGGTGGTGTTTAGTGGGTAGGCACTTAGGTTAGGTTAGGTTAGTCGCAGTGAGTCCCACATAACCACGACAGCCGGCTGTCGTGGTATGCTTAGAGCATTCACCATCTCCCTCCTCGCTTTCCGGGGGGTAGCTCTTTTCAATTGCTTCTGGGCGCAAAAAAGTCGCTAGTGCGGTACCACGTTGTATACGAACATTTTCTACCAACTTCAAAAAGGGAATGGTACTCAATTGGACTGCATGTCTTTTTTCATTTTTTGTGTGTTACCTCATAACTTTTTTCTGGATGAACCGATATCGATGATCCTTTTTTCATTTGAAAGCTGGTGCTTCTCACGTCCTATCTAAATATGATCAAGATCTGACCAATAGTTTTTGAGTTATTCTTAATAATTAATATTGAAGTCGGTTGTACAAAATTTTTAACTTAAACTTTCGACGTCGACAGTTTGATTAGTGAAACGCTCGGAGTAACATTTTGACTATAAATTATTCTACTCGTTCTATTAGTTACAAGTTTTAAAACTCATTTAAAACTCAACCTCTAAAGTGGTAACCTATAACTTGTAAAGTGGTGACCTTCGAATAAAGAACTTTGAAGAACAAGAATAAGTAGAATGCCTGCTCGAAATAACCCAGGAAGAAAATCGTCGGACCAGCCATAATGAAAGCTTCAAAGAACATCAGCGAAGACTCCATCAGCCAGTCCACCGAGGTGTCAAACATTGCGCTTTTAATGCGCATTCCACCTTTCTGGCATGTAAATCCACGGCTCTGGTACATGACTTTCAAAGCAGCTACCGACGACCTCGAAAATAGGTCATCACAGCTAGCTCAGATGGTGCTCGTTAAGCTAGAGAAGGCCGACATCGAACAAATCTCCGACATCCTATTCAACGTTACTAAAGATCAGCAATAAAAAGCCATCAAAGAACGTCTCATATCAGTCTACAAAGAGAGTGAGAACCGCCAGTTTCAGAAGCCTCTCGCTGAAATGGAACTAGGCGACCAGAAACGGGCGACACATGCGAATCCTTGCAAAGGACAAGATATGAGACTCAACACTGCTTATGATGTGGACCAAGCTCCAGTCTCTGTCCTGGCCTTCAGTGAGAGCTTCAGCAGCAAGACGACGTTAGAAGAACGTTTTTTTATAGGATAAAGGTGACAAACGAGCACACAGACCACATGAAGGTAAGTGGTTTCTGCAGCCCTTAGACATGTACATTCATCCTCGATTACGAATGGAAATGCAGATGCGTTGTCACCCGTGAGGACTAAGATGGAATGCCTCGTATCTAGTAAACAGGGTGACTGGTTTTCTACACTCACCATATGAAACACAGCAGCGTTAAGCTGCTATTTTACGCTGGTATTCTTCGAGAGCGTAGTGCTTCCCCGGTCCAGCCGACCCATTCTTGTTACAACTATAACACTAACATAGCTGCAGCATGGCTTTACTACTTAAAAACTTTTAAACATTACCAGCTGATAAAATGCTAGAACAAGCCCAAGAAGACGCAGCCATCTTATCACAACCGCCTTCTCCACCACCATCTCTACCCTCAGCAACAATAGCTCAGTCCGATACACGGTTCCTTATCGATAAAATAAGGAAACTACCATTAGAAATCGTGGAGCGGGAACGTTTCCGTCAGCAAAATTCTCTAGTTCTACACGTCAACAATCTCGATCACCTGCAACATCACCATTACCGATATGCTATTATCATCGAAGATTCAAGACCAAGCCCGGTGGTGTACTACACCGTGCAGCTATACTAAGGCAGCGGAAAACTAAATCGAATGCTAGCTCAGACGGAAGACAGCATTCACAACAGGTCATACCTACCGCCTATTCGTCACCGACAAGAAGACGAAATACTCTTTCTTGATAGACACCGGGGCAAATATATCCGTCCTAACTCGAAGACCAGGCCAGAAATTAACGCCACTACCAATCAAGCTATATGCAACAAATAAAACAATGATATCTACATAAGGTAAGAAAACATGGGAACTAGACCTTAACTTACGCCGCCCGTATAAATGGAAGTTCATCGTAGCTGACGTATCGAACCCTATACTAGGAGCTGATCTTTATAATGGTTTCTTATATTTACGCGAATACTACACATGGAATAAAACTCATTTTACGCATTTTATCGCGTTTAATTTTAACTTTTTTAATTTCCGACGTTTCCAACAATTTCCAGCATCCATGGTGACAGGGGGGAGGGGGGGGGGGGGACTGAGGTTTTTGACGTCCCAATGTCATAGTTAACGAAGATTACCTTCATTTTTATTTATTTTATATAGGTTGGGACGATCCTGAACATGTTGACGTACTGCAGACTTCCCGGAGCATCGGTGCTTCACATCAGCGATATATTCTTTCGCGGGTTTTTATGTATCTTTTTGTTTGTCCTATGTAAGAGAGGCTTTCTTAAGAACATACTAAATATAATACTAATACTAATAATACTAATTATACAAACCGCCATACATAGAAAAAATAGCTATAGTAACACCATTCGGATTATATGATTTCCCTCGTATGTGTGCAGGCTTAAAAAACGCCGGACATACATTTCAACGCTATATAAAAGAAGTACTACGGGGATTAGACTACGTGTTTCCGTTCATCAACGGCCTATTAATCGCTTAATCAAGAAGAACACAAACAATATATTAGAAGTGTATTACAAAGGCTATAAAGAAAACGGCATCACTATTAATCCAGCCAAATGCAACCTAATCAGCCAACAGTCAAGTTTTTAAGTTACATAGTCTCGCAAGAAGAAATAAAATCACTCGAAGAAAAAGTAAGTTCATTAACGAGTACCCTTTGACTAAAACAATAGAAGATGTCCGACGTTTCTTAGAAATGCTTAACTTCTACCGCCACCATATGCCTAACGCCGCTACTATACAAGCACCGTTAAATGCATACATTCACAACGAAAACAATTATTGAATGGACCGACGAAGCTAAGCAGACGTTCGAAGAGTGTAAAGAGACGTGTAAAGCAAGCATAACCAACACAGCTTTACACTTCAATTCCTCGCATCAAGCGGTACTACATTTAAAGATAAGGAATTAAAGTTATTATATTTTTATTATTTCTAAACACTAAATGTCTGATTAAGTTATATAATTTGTTTAAACGTGAAATAAAATTAAATCAGATTTTTTTATTATTATTTTTATAGAATAAGGGTGACAAGCGAGCACACCCTTTTTACTGGAAATGAGGCATTCCGTCTTAGTTCTCACGGGTGACAACGCATCTACATTTTGATTTGTAATAGAGGATAGATGTAGATGTCTATGGGCCGCAGCAACCACTTACCATCAGGTGCACTGTGTGCTCGTTTGTCACCCTTATTCTATAAAAAAAGCATACTCCACCTAATGGTAAGTGGATGCTGTGGTCAATTAAGAATCAAAATGCAAATGCGTTTCCAGTAAAAAGGGTCTCCGGTTCTCTTCACTCACCATACCATCAGCAGCATTAAGCTACTATTTTACGGTGGTATGCTGTGAGAGCGTGGTCCACCCTGGACGAGTTGACCCATCGATGCTGCAACTAGAATATAACTGCAGCTTGGCTCTATCACGTAGAAGTATTACTTCCCGTTCTGACAACCCTAGCAATTTACTGTTTATCTAGTTTTTCCGACAACATCAAACAAGATGACTGACTCTATTTACTTCTAAGACTGTGGCTTGGTTTATAAGTTTATATCTTTCTATGGTATATTAAAGTGCGCGCAAGATAACTCTGCGCGTGACCAAAACTGGAACTAATCGTGTGCCGTCATCTTATTGCTTATGGCAGGTGTCAAAACAGAGTGTTAAGTATCGTGTTTTTATTCGTTTTTGCAGTAAATAATCGTCATCATTATGCCGAAAGTGATTAAAATTGCTGGCACCTGGCAGGGATATTATCTTGAAGGTCAAACGTGCTTGTGAAGAAGAACGTGACAATAACGGGCCTCCAGTACCGTTTTCCAAAGTTAGAGCTCATGTTTTATAATTCACAGGTAATTTTTAGGGCTGCCATAACAAATAAAACTCCCTAATTTTCTCGATTTGTTCGATTTTAGTTTCCTCGTGTCATTAATATCATGTATTTATAATGCATTGATTTTATTATGTTTTAGGCGTTTCTGATCGTACCGTCACCGAAATAACTCTAGAGGGTGCATAATGTAGCAGCAGCTTCATCTTCTAAAATTGTGACGCCGGGAAAAACTAGGAGCCGGAGAAAAAAAAATATATTTTAGAGGATTTTCATATGTGGCGCTATAAGGCATTTAAATCAATCGTTTGACGTCGTGAAGAAAGAGATTTCTGCCATAAATAAACTTTAGTTGGAATTGAAAACTGATATTAATTTTAAATATGGCAGAACATCGTTGAGTAGTAGCTTAAAGACTATGGGCTACAAATACAAAAGGTGCCAGTTTATACGAAAAGTATTGACAGAACGCAGTGATATTGCAGCTTGGAGAGCAAAATATACTCTGAGAAGAATATATTTTCTCTATGCTATTTTCTAATATGTATTATCTAAGAATCGTCAGGAATTTGTGCAAAATGTACCAACAAATTACATTGTAGTGATGGATAATGCGTCATACCTCATACCACACAAATAAACAAGGCGCCTACAATTGGCAATACAAAAGCAGAGTTCCAAGAGTGGATTACGAGAAATGGATTATTGTTGGACAAAGGCGCCTTTATACGAATTTATCAAAAACACAAAGGAGACTAGCCGCTATTATTGAGGTGGCTTTTAGAACAGTAACATGTAGAAAAAATAGGCGATAAATATTTCGACTCAGACTGGCTGATTTATATGGAAATGTATACATTTATAATTAATATCATAGGCGACATACCCGAGTCTTCTGATGAAGACTCTAGCATGGATTCTGAAGAAGATGTGCGAATGGAAGGCGTTGACCCACTGCAGGACCATTATTTTATTTATCATAGAACATAATTGGCGGGAAGTTAACCACCAGCTGATTGTTGCGCCTGTATTTTTATATAAATAATGGTCTGCAATTGATTTTGATGTAGATACATAAAAGTAATGCAATTCTATGTCCCAGTTACGTCGTTTTGTCGGAAGCTTCACGCATGTGAATTTTTAGTGGAAACTATGTAATTGTAACAAGTGTTTCGATGGTGATATAAATTTCAAGATTCTTTATTCGTTTAGATGCCTTAAGATACTATTGTCATGAATTGTTTGCTAGATCAGGGTATTATAATAATTTACCTAAAACGCGACACAGTTTAAATATAGTGAAATTTTTTTTGCAACTTATAAATACAAGTCAGAATAAGCTGTATGGCCTAACACCTTTCACTACCTTAGCTGGCGAATAGTAAAACTACAACTATCATTAACAGCTGATTGTCAATTGTCATTTGTCATGCTTAACTTTGAGGTTATGTTTAGAAAATCTTTTGTAATCAGTGGAAGTGTTCTAATCCTGGAAAGCATTCATGACTAGATATATTCGGTTTATTGTTACCGCATCACGGATCAGAGGTCACTTTAAGATATAAGTGATAAAGCTACTACGTATTTCGTATAATATGTGAAGTTAACGTGATCTTAATTGGTCGCGTCATATGCACCAAGGTTATTTTTTGCTTTAAATGCAATTAAGAGTAGGAACACTTTGCTCAACTCTTCACAACCAGAGAGCAGTGAGCCGATGACTAGCGTCGGCTTCTGTCGCACATTACTAGTTTGTAAGATACATAAAAGGATGTCATCAAGTAAATTTAGCTATGAGGTTAGTGTAGTGCCGGATATTTGTATATTTATGTTATAAATTATATTTTATTTACCTTTATTACAAATTACTAAAATTCATAAAGTCACATTTCATTGTGCCCCTGGAATCTTATTTTAACATCTGATTCATAACCACTACAAAAATTCTCTATGAAAAAAACTATGACCTATTGTATATTGTAAGTTTTGTGTGAGCTAGTGATATTGTGAAATTCTCTAAATTATTTATTAATCATCAGAAATAAAATATGATATGATGTGATATATTATTTGCCTGTTACAGGAAGCTGTGAAGAAATTAAATTTATTACAGTCAAACAAATCAACTATAGCGCAAATTAGAAGAGACATAAAACTTGGCCAAGCAAGTATCATATAATTTTTAAAATACTAATTTAATTAATCAAAAAATCATATAATATGACAATGTAACTCTTTCTGATTCAAATTAACTTACTTAGCTTAAAGTATTCTAGTCTGTCTGTATACACATGCAAGCATAAATAAAATGTTGCAAGCATTTAGTTTATTTAACACAACGCAATTTTGTAACATTTACTTCTTTATTGTAATTGATATTTTGATACAAGGAAACATTTATAAAATAATATAAGAACTATTATATAAAAAATATATTAGATAATTGGTAAAATATTTGTTTTAATAAAATTTGATTTCTTACACTTGATCTTTTGATTTTGCTTAAATAATAACTTTTTTGTACGGCAATGATTTACTCTTATTGTACATTTTGCCTTACTTGCATGAACTATACTTTTATAGAGTGCTTAAAAGATTTTAGGATTTTTATTTATGGATTCCATCGATCACTAATAAAAAATTAGATACACAATCCCAAGCAAAAGTGCTCTATAAACTAACATAGTTCTAGTTGAAATAAATATACATTAATGTAAATTCAACCTTAAATGCATTGGCTAAAGTTGTATTCACAAAGCTACGTACACATTAAAAGCACACCCAAATGTTAGAGTGGGCACTCATTTGGTAAGGACATTTTTTGTCACTGATTGTGTATCTAGTTTTTATTAGTGATTGATGATAGATTCTTTAAAAATATATCAGGTATGGTGTTTATTAAATTATACATTTTCACAAAGTAAGGACGACAAATTATCATTCATGTCATCCCATGGGTTTAGTAGAAGGTGCCCTTGAGCAGTTGGAGCTAAACAAGTAATTAGTGTATTATATCGAAACAAAGACCACTTCAATTTTTGATATTTTACAATGAGCATTCTAGTAGCCATTCTGACTTCTAATTGCAACGAAAGCAGTATCCTTCTATCGTATAGGAGGAGTTTTATATCCATCTGTGGGTTTTTAGGGCATGATGAAAGAAGGATCATGTATTATTGGTGAAAGAAAATTATCCAGCATTTATTACTATATTAAAATGTGGTAAAAAACCTGAAAACCTTTTAATACACAGAAAATGAGTGAAGACTAATATATTATGTAAATTACATAAGTAAGGGTTACAGTTTCTGATTTTGTGGTTACAGAAATGCACAAACATAGAAGATATGGAAAAATACTTAGCCAGGACGGGCGTGTCCCTGTCAGCATTAGACAAGCTCTCTGTTATACACGTGGCTGGCACTAAAGGCAAGGTGAGTATTTTATATTGCATGATTTTATCAATCGCTAATGTAAAGTTTTTGTCATTTTTATTCCTATTAACATGATAATTAATAACACTGAATGAATAATAATGGGCAGAGTTGTTATTTTCTCTAACTACTCATTGTCAAAGTGTTGGCTTCTATACTGTACATAATTTGCCCCAGCAGATGTGGCAATAAAATATTTGAACATCATGGGACATACTAGGCACTAATAGGTTGTATGGAAATTCTTAATGAAGTAGAGTATTCGTGTTGTAATATTTTTGATAAGTATACGAAATTTAAATAAAACGATATATTATATCTCAGATACTGCAACTCATGTCCCAAACAATAATAGTTTACATGAGTAATTTGCTTTATTAGTAATTGCGTAATCACAAAGTTATAAAATTATATCAACAAGACTTATTCCAACTCTTAAACTGTATTAGGGTATCTTTAGAAACCATGCTAGGTCACATATCTTTGTTACAGCTGCTAAGCCGGCGGCCCAATCCCCACCCCCCCCATCAACATGGTAGTGGAATTAAATAAAAGACTACCCCAGGAGGGTACCAGCACCTCTGGAGAATCCCTCGCTGAGCATCCACGACCAAACTACTTCATTCCTGAGCGTGGGTGCTCAGGCTGCCCCGCGTATTCGGGGGGGGGGGGCAAAATTCCGCTCGCGACTAATGCTGCTCGGGTCAAGCGGAGCAATACAACCAAGGCGACCCCTGTCACGCTATCCGTGAATTTTTGCAACATCAGGGGACTTCATTCCAACCTTAACGCTGTCCATTACCATCTAGAGACGGCGAAGCCGGCCTTGCTCATTTTGACCGAGACTCAGATGTCCTCTCCGGCTGATACTTCATATCTCTCCTACCCGGGATACAAATTGGAACACTCCTTTGTGCCCCGGGCTGGAGTTTGCGTATACGTCAGAGAGGACATCTGTTTTCGACGGTTGCGCGTAGACAGCGACGAACGTATGTAAGCAAAAATTCTAAGGACTTCTATGAGACAGGATTTTGGTTTGAATTGTTTGGCTAGCTTAGTTCCTAGGAATATTAATTGTAAGTACTTATAATCAATATATAATTATTTTAATTCGATGCGTGAGTTTTTGTTCCTTTTGTGAATAATCTTTACCCTTCATTTGGGCCCCCCGACAAATTTTGATACATTGCCCCTCTAAGGCACGCTACTTCACTGCCTAAAACCCTCTCAGAAATGAGAGGAGGCCTGTGCCCAACAGTGGGACATAAATAGGTAGCAACTTTACTTTTCTTACTTTACTTTATAGGTACTAAAATGATTAGTTGTGTAGTACAAAGGCTGCACTTAAAGTATCGGGAATGGAATATTTCCACTGTTCCTGTCATATTAAAATATTTTTAATTGAAAACTCCTTGGTTTTAAAAATCGAATACCATTTATTTATTAAAAAAAAAAGATTCTCGGTCTTGTCACAAGGTTTTGTCAAACTTGTTTAGTCGTTGAGAAAATGGAATTGACTCGAGAAAATTCAAGAGCGATGATTTATTATGACTTTCGAAGTGGTTTAACACAAAAACAGTGTGTTGACCGGATGATTTCTGCATTTGGTGATGAAGCCCCATCCAAAACCACAATTTATCGCTGGTTTGCTGAATTTCAACGTGGACGTGTCAAGCTCAGTGATGATCCCCGTCAAGGTCGTCCAAAAACTGCAGTCACCCAAGAAAACGTTGATGCTGTGCGTAAGCTGATTGAGGAAGATCAACATGTGACATACCGCGAAATTCAGGCAACTTTGGACATTGGCATGAGTCAAATACAAATAATCTTGCATGAACAATTAGGTGTAAAAAAGTTGTTTTCCCGATGGATACCGCATTCGCTCTGTGAAGAGCAAAAAGCGGCTCGCGTTACTTGGTGCGTCAGAACTCTCGAAAGATTCCACGCAGGATCCTCAAATGCTGTATACAACATCGTATCAGGTGACGAATCCTAGATATACGCGTACGAACCCGAAACAAAAAACCAGTCACGAGTTTGGGTGTTCGAAAATGAGTTAAAGCCAACAAAAATTGTTCGTTCTCGGAGTGTTGCAAAAAAAATGGTGGCCACGTTTGTCTCCAAAACCGACCATGTTACGACTATTCCTCTTGAGGGACAAAAAACGGTTAATGCAGAATGTTATGCTAGCATTTGTTTGTCCAGGTCGTTTCTGAACTCCGTAAAGAGAACTGCAACCGCCGCATCATCCTCCATCACAACAATACGAGTTCTCACACCGCACGCAGAACAAAAGAGCTTTTAGAGCAAGGAAACATAGAATTATTAGACCATCCGCCGTACAGTCCCGACCTAAGCCCTAATGATTTCTATACTTTCCCTAAAATAAAGAATAAATTGCGTGGACAGAGATTTTCATCACCTGAAGAAGCTGTGGACGCCTATAAAACGGCCATTTTGGAGACCCCAACTTCCGAATGGAATGGTTGCTTCAATGATTGGTTCCATCGTATGGAAAAGTGTGTCAAATTTCGCGGAGAATACTTCGAAAAGCAATAAATACATTTTTAAATAGTAATGTTGTGTCACTTCCTTGATTCCCGAAATTTTCAGTGCCCCCTCGTACAAGAGCAAGGCAGGAGCGATATGTTATAAACATTTCACACACTTTTTATAGTATAATTCCTTACACTGACAATGTTTTTTTTTTGTTGGATAAGGGTGACGGGAAGGGAAACGAGCGCACAGTCTATCTGATGGTAAGTGGTTGCTGTGGCCCATAGACATCTACATCTATTCTCGGTTACGAATCAAAATTAAGATGCATTGTCACCCATGAGGACTACGATGGAATGTCTCTTTTCCAGTAAAAAGGGTCTCCGGTTCTCTACACTCATCATACGAAACACAGCAGCATTAAGCTGCTATTTTACGCTGGTATTCTGTAATGTTATTATGAAAGAAGTCATTGGTGTTAGAATTTAATATATCACAGAGAGGTTATTATGTATGGGGGAGCTTCAGCAGGGGACTTGTAATTGGAATGGGCTGTGATCTATACAAATAAATAGAATTGAAGTGTCTGTTTGTAATGTCAAAATAACAGCATTTTTCTAAATTCATATGAAAGTATATACGGTACTTATAACAAAAACACAATTTTTAAAATTTTAGTCTGTCTATTTGTTCCGGCTAATCTCCGAAACGGCTGGAACGATTTTGACGAGACTTCCACTGGCATACAGCTGATGATATAAAGAGTAACTTAGGCTATTTTTATTTTAGAAAAAGTATTAGGTTCGCGCAAAAAAATTAAAACCCATGAAATTCAATCGAAATAAATTACACGCGGACGAAGTCGCGGCGAACAGCTAGTTAATTAATAAATGATTGAACATAATTGTACACTTGGCCAAAACAATTAGACGCATGACAGAAATGCGGTTTCGGCACCCGCATCCCGCTTCTATCCCCGCGCTTCCTCTAGTGACCAATTTCCGTTCCGGTGTTCCCTCCCTAGTTCTAATGACGTCTTAGATGTCATGCGCCTGATTGTTTTAGTCACGTAGTATTCTCCATGTTCCTTAACTTTTTAATATCATCTCAATGACACATCAGCTACCACTCCAACTGATGGTGGTGGGTACTCCACGGTCACCTGCAACAAACTACAGACAAAATATATTTTTTACATCTAAAGACCTGGATGGCGCTACATGCCATTAATATTGTTTGTTCAAATAGTATCAGTTAATGTCTAATAGATTATAAAATTTTGTCTACAGTAACATCTTAGCATGCATATCTGAGCTATCTGGGCTATCTGAGCCGACAAAAATATTGTAGTGAGAATACTTTGTACGCATGCTCCATGCATGGCTTACAATGTTGCATATGTATATATTAAGTTATCATCAATAAGGTGTTTTCATGGTGTTCAGTGACTTTTAGTTTTCTAAGACTGTAGTGAATCCAGAAATTCCTCACAACCATTTTAGTATACTGTTTCCAATTCTTTATAGGTTTCCTTAAGGTGGATGCTCCAGGGTGGCCCGCAAAATTAAAAATTTCTTAAGTTTTTTGCAATTTGCAGGTCAGTGTCAGGTTGTATGTTTAACAAAATATGATTTGCGAGCGTAACGAGTATGTATTTACAGAATTATAATAATTATAATCATCAATACAACCCCCTAAGTTCGTATAATCCTATTGTATGGATATTTCCAGAAAAACTCATTCAAAGGAGTTATATGAACTTGGAGGGTTGGCTTGTTGTTAATGATAATAATTCTGTAAACACATAGTGGTTACGGTCGCGAATAATATTTTGTTAAACATGCAACCTGACCCTGACCTGCAAAATCCAAAAAACGTTAAGCTATAGAGTCTATCCATGTATGATGACACGTCCACAAAATGACATGATTAATAGTAATAATCACTAATAGCGGACACAATGCATATTATATT
Organism: Parnassius glacialis; assembly: GCA_033319125.1. Lineage (NCBI taxonomy): Eukaryota > Metazoa > Arthropoda > Insecta > Lepidoptera > Papilionidae > Parnassius > Parnassius glacialis. The sequence continues at coordinate 4,650,698 of JAVANC010000001.1, read as the reverse complement.
TCACATTAGGTGTGTTCGGACCAAGGAATATTATATCCCGTGGTTTGGACTGTTCCATTTATGCTTAGTACGTTCATTATATGGTCATGGTATATCATGGTTTAGTGAATAGAAAGCTTTTAGCATTTGTTACGTGGTAGAGCCATGCTGCAGCTATATTAGTAGTATAGTTGTAGCACGAACGGGTTGGCTCGACCGGGGAAGGACCACGCTCTCACAGAATACGTGTAAAATAGCAGCTTAACACTGCTATGTTTCGTATGGTGAATGTACGAGGAACCGGAGATCCTTTTTACTGGAATAGAGGCATTTCATCTTAGTCCTCACGGGTGACAACGCATCTGCATTTTGATTATTGAGGATAGATGAAAATATCTATGGTCACAGCAGTCACTTACCATCAGATGATGTGCTCGCTTGCCAGTCACCCTATCCTATTAAAAAATATGGTCATGGTATGTAATGGTTTAGTGAATAGTTTTATTAGCTGTTTATTTATTGATCCATAGACGTTGTTAACTTTGTTCTATTGGCGGCAGAAGCGTAACGTGGACTAATATATACGTGAGCGAAGTAGCATCAGCGAGGCACCTTTTCTTTCGTCCCGAAGATCTACCCAATAGATCTATCCTACCAAACATGCTTTGACAAGACATTGCTATTCCTGACAAGTCTCGTATTCCGTCAATCTAATGGTCTTTGTGGACAGTTGCAACGGCCTCGCAGTCGCACTTAAGAGGGGCTTCTTGCAAGGCTCCAAACAAGCACGCTTTTATATTTGTAAAAATCGTAAGAGTGATCAAATTAATTAGTCATCTGTAGTAAAGTCTGGGGCATTGCATTTAAAGGGGCCTCGCGAGGGCCCACTTGGCCCACGCATAACTACGCCACTGATTGGCGGAGTGTTAACCGTATTTTCAACTATTTCATTAGGTGTTTGAAGGAAACCATTTTCCATCAGGGTTCAACGAGTGCGATGTGCGAATCAGTCCTTCGCCAACACGGGTACAGGACTGGCTTCTACTCTTCTCCTCATCTAATAGAAGTGCGCGAGCGAATCAGGCTCGATGGTCGCATCGTTAACAAGGACACCTTCGCCAAGCATTTCCACGAGGTCTACGATCGGCTGTACGCTACACAGGTAATCTATGAATCTTAACGCTAGTTTGTCTTTAAATTAAATATAAAAATCACGGTCCACTGATGGACATGAGCCTCTCCTGTTTTAGGTAGCATAAGCCTTAATTGCATTGGCCTGACAGGTTGCCTTTGATGCTGCCATTTGTCGTTGCGATCTGGCTATTTTACATGGTTATACCGCCATGTCATTTGTCGAAAGTTTTGGTACCGTTTCCCAAAGTTACCTTTTACGACTCCCATCGGACTAAATCGGGTGATACATTTTTGGACCACCACACAACTCTCCGTTAACGACACTAGTCTTGCACTTCTCCTTATAACTCCCCCCCCCCCCTCTCCCCGTTACATTAATATTTATAATGTAATTAATTTTCATGTGTGTTCTGGATTACAGAGCTACGAAGGCGACATGCCCAAGTATTTCGCATTCCTGACGGTGCTAGCATATAACGTGTTCTTGAAGGAGAAAGTGGATGTAGCGATTGTTGAAGTAGGCATTGGAGGCATTGTCGATTATACCAATGTCCTTAGGTAAGAATGGGTATTGCTATGTACACAAGATAAAAATGTCAAAACGCTATAGCGCATTAACTTTAAGTATATTTTAGTTTTAGTTATAGTATGTTGTATAGTATTTGCATAAAATAAACTCTATTAATATGACGTTCCATATAGTGGCATAGCTACAACCGTGTAGTATGGCTGTGGGTGTCGTAAGACGTGGTAGAGCCATGCTGCAGCTATATTAGTAGTATAGTTGTAGCACGAACGGGTTGGCTCGACCGGGAAAGGACCACGCTCTCACAGAATACCAGCGTAAAATAGCAGCTTGACACTGCTGTGTTTCGTATGGTGAGTGTAGAGAACCGGAGACCCTTTTAACTGGAAACGAGGCATTCCATCTTAGTCCTCACGGGTGACAACGCATCTGCTTTTTGATACTTTATTGAGGATAGATGTAGATGTCTATGGGTCACAGTAACTACTTACTATCAGGTGGACTGTGTGCTCGTCTGTCACCTTATCCTATAAAAAAAGAGGCGACAGACGGAAACTAAAACAGGAGATAGGCAGCAGCATCTTCCTGAATTTATAAAAATCTGCAGTTACCAACCCGACTTCGAAGCGTGGCAACTATCGCAGGCAAAATCCCCCTATGAGGCAACTTTACTTAACAAGATGACAATATACAAGCAAGCAAGCGTGGACATTAATAGCTATAATAAATGAATGAATGATACGGTAATTAGACTTGAACCGGCTACAAACTTGGCGCATTTGATTGTTTGGTTCATCTTGAACTTGAACTAATTGAATGCGCCTAGTATTCGATATATTTTTTTTATAGGATAAGGGTGACAAACGAGCACACAGTCCACCTGATATTAAGTGGTTGCTGCGACCCATAGACATCTACATCTATCCTCGTTTGCGAATCAAAATGCAGATGCGTTGTCACCCGTGAGGACTAAGATGGAATGCCTCATATCCAGTAAAAAGGGCCTCCGGCCACCTGTACTCACCAAGCGAAACGCAGAGGTAAACCTCTGCTTCACGCTGGTATTCTGTGAGGTCGTGGTACCACCCCGGTTCGAGCCGGCCCATCCGTGCGACAGCAAAAGCTGCCTCGTGGCTCTACCACTGTTATGATATTCATGGCTAATGGCTTCGCCACACTATGCCCCTTTTATATTACTTAGAATATGGTCTATACATGTCGCCTTTCTAGTTGTAACATTAATATGAATTTTTAAACAGTAATTATGACATAAACCATGCAGATAAGTGTTGGCTTTTGCTGGTTTAAGAGTATTTATATTCAGATCAACAGCCATAACAAGATTAGTATTAGTGTTTTTAAATATTTCACGTAACATTCCGTCTAAAATTTGTTCAAAAACAAAATTGCGTTTGTAGAAGTAATTCTTTAGAGACAAACTATAAGCAAATTATAAACAGGAATATCCGTAGTACCACAAACTTCAAATAACTTTTCCGTTGCTAAACTATTTATTTTATTTACTTTTTATATACTATATCTCGCTTCACCAAGATACACATACCACCTCTTAACTCATCCCTACATAACAAGCTGGCTAATTCATAATTATCAATGTTTAAGTATTTTTCATGATCACTACGCAAGAACGTTTCTGAAAGACATTAACACCAGGTGCGTTTCCTGCCTTATCTATTTCAACACTTATGTATCTGTTATCACTTGTATATCACTTATATGTTTTGGTAATAAACTACCAATATTTTGATGTAATATTTTCAAACAAGTCTTATTTGTATTACATAACGAAATAGATGTTTTTTTAATTATTATTTTAAAGTATTGTATCTTTAGGCGCCGTTTTCTTATCATAAACATTATTGATATTAGTCACACCCGATACAGTTGTAGTCGATTGCATTCGAGCAAAATAATATTGTTCCTTTTTGATTTATGGGGCTGCTAGACTTATCAGATAAAAATATCGGTTTATTATTACACCGTAATATATATATTTAATCGCTTGACTCTTAGAAATTTGTTCTTATTATCAATATAGTCAATTACAGAAGTTATTGATTTATACATAAAATACGATTATAAATTATTATACAATTCACAAAAGGACAGTTTTCAAATTTATTACAAATATTTTCAAAGTATTGTTTTAATCTTAGAAATTGTTTTAATCTTTAAATTATATGTACTTATTTTTAAACAAACTTAAGACTAGTGTACGATGTGACTTGTACCAGTTAATTAATGCGTATATTTCTGAATATAATATAATAATATGTAAAATTTGTTCTGTCATAGGAAAGTGCCAGTAGTCGGAATAACAGCATTAGGCCTCGATCACACTTCGATTTTGGGTAATACACTACCTGAGATCGCTGAAGCCAAAGCCGGTATCATGAAACGCGACTGTGAAGCGTACACTGTACCTCAACCACCAGACGCCATGGAGGTACTGCAAAGAGTTGCCAAGAATGTTCAGGTATTTTACATAGGTTTTATGTTATTAGTTTAACTAATGTAAAAATTAGTACAGTCACGCAACAATGTTTTTAAGCGCCACCTTATTGTTATCAAATTGTGTACCTATGGAAGTTAATCTCTTCATATAACTTTACTTTTAATCGAACTCGTATTACGAAGTAGAGCCGAATGGTTCGGTTCGATTGGGGCAGAACCACCCTCTCACAAAATCATCATCATCATCATCATCATCATTACAGCCCATCACAAGTCCACTGCTGAAGATAGACCTCCCCCAAGGAATGCCACAAAGCACAATCCCGAGCCACGTGCATCCATTGACTTCCTTGCATGTTTTACCAGGTCGTCACTCCATATACACAGAATACCAGCGTGAAATAGCAGCTCAATTAACAGTGGTAGAGCCAAGCGGCAGCTTTTGCTGTCGCACGGATGGACCGCCTCGAACCGGGGTGGTACCACGACCTCACAGAATACCAGCGTGAAGTAGAGGTTTACCTCTGCGTTTCGCTTGGTGAGTGCAGGTGGCCGGAGGCCCTTTTCACTGGAAATGAGGCATTCCATCTTAGTCCTCACGGGTGACAACGCATCTACATTTTGATTTGTAATAGAGGATAGATGTAGATGTCTATGGGCCGCAGCAACCACTTACCATCAGGTGGACTGTGTGGTCGTTTGTCACCCTTATCCCATAAAAAAAAATCAATACAGCTGTGTTTCGTATGACATGTTAAGAGATGCGGAGACTCTTTTTACTGTAAACGAGGAATTCCATCTTACTCCTCAGGGGTGTCAACGTATCTGCATTTTGATTCTTAATCAAATATAGATATAGATCTCTATCGGCCACAGCATACACTTACCATCAGGTAGACTGTTTGCTCGTTTGTTAGCCTTTGTTAGTTTTTTATTTACATCTGGTGAGCGGAGGATTTATTAGCCCTCATGGAATTTAACATTGATTAAAATTATTAGGTATGTGTTAAAATTTGTTACAATGTATGTTATTTCTTTTCTTTAGCTTGCCGTTTTTATAGGATATGGTGAGAAACGAACACACAGTCCACCAGATGGTAAGTGGTTGCTGTGACCCATAGACATCTACATTTGTCCTCGTTTGCAAATCAAAATGCAGATGCGTTGTCACCCGTGAGGACTAGGATGGAATGCCTCGTTTCCAGTAAAAAGGGTTTCCGGTTCTCTACACTCACCATACGAAACACAGCAGTTTTAAGCTGCTATTTTACGCTGGTATTCTGTGAGAGCGCGGTCCTTTCCCGGCAGAGCCGACCCATTCGTGCTACAACTATATTATTAATATAGCTGCAGCATGGCTCTACCACGTATAAAAACTATTCATAAGAGCTGGCAAATGAGCTTATGTGAATAAAAAATAAATAAATATTACTTAATACTTATTTTACTTTTACTTTATACTTAATATTTAAATAGATATTTAGAGTTAATAAATTATAATAGAATAATAGAGTTATTTTTTGAATATACACTGCCAGTTTAACCTTCATCAGAACTCCTTTAGCTTCTAGACTAGCATAATATTTTCACATTAACAATTTACATACATGCTACTGCTGGACAGGCCTCTTATTTCTGAGAGAGTTTTTAGAACAGTGACGTTTCTGTCGGGCTGTTCCAACGCGTGTTGTCCAACTTCACAACATGACATATTATTAAGTGGCGAAGCTTGCGAAGACACTTATTGATTTCACGATGTCTGTCCGTCTGTCCCACGATTATCTCGAGAACGGTTTCGAATTTTCAAATTCTGTTTTCAGCAATCGATTATTGATCACCCAGGCATCTGAACCTCCTATTTTGAAACTGATTGCTCAACGGCAACCGATAGAAACCGCTACAAAGCTGATTGCTTCGCCACTTTGCTATGCTGTTAGCTTGCTAGGTTTATTTTTTCTTAGACTTGTAGGTATCCTCAGAAAATTTTCGTTCGCCGCTGAACAATTTGGAAATATAAGTATCCAAAATTGCAATTATAATGCCTTCTAGACATCGATCAAAGACAAAAAATGTCCTTACCGAATGAGCGCCCACTCGAACATTTGGGTGCGCTCTTAATTTGTACGTAGCTTTGTGAATACAACTTTAGGCAATGCATTCAAGGTTAAATTTACATTAATGTATATTTATTTAAACTAGAATTACGTTAAAACAGTTGGCGATAGTTTTTAGAGAACTTTTGCATGGGATTGTGTATCTAGTTTTTTATTAGTGATCGATGCTTTCAGAACGAATTTCGATCACGGCTATCAATCACAACGGAGCTTAGGATAACGGTGCCCGAGGGCATGCGCAAGCACAGGTGCACTCTCTAATTCATCACTCTTATAGTCCGATGGAACGGTAATCGGACACGACCGGAGAGAGATGAGGCGCAGGACCAACAGCTTAAAGATGTAGATTTCCGAGGAACCTTGGTGAAACGACGCTTACTTCCAGACTCCGGTCTCCCACTGAGAATTTCCTGACAGATACTGATTACATACCTACCTAATTACTGATTTTAACTTGACCCGAGTTTTGAACCCCGGGCCTCATGGTAAGCAATCGCGTTTACGGTCACGATAGGACCAACGAGGTAGTCGAAAGTAAATTACTATTTTATAAGTGTATAAGGGATTGAACTCGGTCGGTTCGGACACTGTGAAATTTTAAGGCATGGGCATATCCCGCTGGCTACCACGAAAACAGACGTAGAATAGATAACTATAATGAAATTTACAAAATCAATACAGTTAGTTTCATTTGTTCCAGTGTTCACTAAACTTAGTTCCGGAGTACAAATCCTACACATTCCAGAATGGCTTGAAACTGAAACTACCCGTGGACATAGACGCGTATCGTATGAATGCCTCACTGGCAGTCCAACTTGCACACGCATGGATGCGTAAAAACACAAAGTCCCCAATAAATAACTTAAAACCAATTAATATTACAAACGGAGGTGTTGAGGGAAAGGAGTGCAAACAAAACGTAGCTATGAATGGAGCTGTAAGAAATATAATAACAAAGCTTCCAAATGAAACGATCACGGGTTTGTCTAGCTGTAAGTGGCCAGGGCGATACCAAATTGTGGAAACTGAACATTCGACTTTCTATCTGGACGGGGCGCATACAAAGGAGTCTATGGAAATATGTGTAAAATGGTTCAAAGACAATAATCGGTAAGTTTTTAATTTTCTCTTTTAAATTTCTTCTTTCTTCATATAATCTGACGGCTCCGTGGCGCAGTGGCTTAGGAATGAGTTGTTGCGCTGGGGGCCGCGGGTTCGAATCCCGCACGGAACAAGAATTTGTATGAAATTTATGTTTGTAAACTGCCTCCACGATACGGGAGAAAATCCTAGTGTGGGGGTAACGTTTAAAAAAAAGATTTAAAAAGATTTAAATCTGCGATTGACTGCCTCGTTGGTCTAGTGGTCGTATTTGCGGTTGTTAATAATGAGATCCTGGGTTCAAATCCCGGGTCGGCCAAAATCAGTTATTGGGTTCTCTGTGAAGAAATTCTCAGTAGCAACCCGGAGTCAGGAAGTTGGCGGTGTTTCACCCCGTGATTCGGAAAGTCACGTAAAGCCGTTGGTCCTGCGTTTGATCTCTCTTCGGTCGTGTCGTTTTGCCGTCCTATCGAACTATGAGATTAAGGGAATAGATAGTACGCTTGTGATTGCGCTTACACTCGGACACTACAATCCTGCACAGATGGTTAGTCTCTGTTGAGACTGACCGTCGTGCCTGAAATTCTGTCTGAAGGACATTATTAATATGCATGATATCAATATCAAAAAATATCATGTATAAATAATAATTTAAAATTAAAAATTTTGTACAGCCGACATCAATATAAGATATTAAGAATAACTCAAAAACTATTAGCCTGACCTTGATCAAATTCATATGGGACCACACGAGATGTATCAGCTTTCATATAAAAAAGAATCATCGAAATCAGTTCACCCAGTAAAAACTTATCGAGGTAACACACATTAAAAAAATACAGTCGAATTGAGTACCGTCTCCTTTTTGGAAGTCGGCAGAAAAAAAGTTTTATATATATATAGAAGAGAAGGCAAAGGAGCGTGCGGCTCACCTAATGGTATATGACTACCGCCGCCCATGAACAACCCCAAAACTAGAGGAAATGCAGGCGCGTTACCGGTCTTTTAGAATGGGATAAGCTCTTTTCTTGAAGGTCCCTTAGTCGTATCGGTCCGAAAAAATCGGCGGTGGTAAACAATTCCACAGAGAATTTGTACGAGGAAGAAAACTCCTAGTAAAACGCACAGCGATGGATCTCCAAGCATCTAGATTGTGAGGATGGTATCGTGAATTTTGACGCTATATGCGTTCGTGAAATTGTGCGGCTGAAATTAATCCGAATAATTCCTCAGAGCACTCTCCGTGGTAGATGCGATAGAAAATGCAAAGGGATGCAACATCCCTACGTAGCGCCAGTGAATCGAGCCGCTCAGAAAGAACTAGGTCGTCGACGATTCGAACCGCTCTGTGCTGGATGCGGTCAAGTGGAAGGAGCTGGCAGTGGGGTGCCCCGGCCCAGAAATGAGAACAGTATTCCATGTGAGGCCGAATTTGCACTTTGTAAAGTTGCAAGCGATGTGCCGGCATGGAATACTGTCTCGCTCTGCTGAGCAAGCCAAGCTTTTTAGAGGCCAATTTGGCCTTCCCTTCCAAGTGACCACGAAACTGCACTTTATTCGATATCTCGACGCCGAGGATTCCGATGCTAGCTGAGGCAGCAAGGGGAGTGCCTTGAAACTGAGGAGGTACGACAAAGGGGTTCTTTCTAGCCGTAAACACGCAAACTTGTGTCATTTGGGGATTGAACTGGACTAGATTTAGTCGCTCCTAATCCGAGACTTTGTTCACCAGACTCTACTTCAGACGCAAGTTTGTCCCGATACTCAGCGACGTTTTCCAGATAAATATTGGCACGACCGGTATAAGGTACGGTATAAGGCATCACGAGTGCTGTCGTCTGCATAGCAATGAATGCTACCAGTTTGCAACATATCATTGATATGCAGAAGAACATGCGTTGGTGATAGCACACAGCCTTGTGGAACACCAGTGTTAATAGGTTTGTAATTATAGCATGCACCGTCTACTACGACCGTGATGCTCCGATCAGCAAGGAAACTGGTGATGCAATTGCACAATTTCTCGGGAAGCCCATAGGAAGGGAGCTTCGAAAGAAGCGCTTTGTGCCAGACCCGCTCCAAACTAACGGCCAATGCCTCCCCCTTGGACTCTTCTACCTCTGTCCATCTATGAATCAGGTAGCCCAGAATATCACCAGCTAATCGACCCTACGAAAACTGTATTGACGGTCATTAATCAACTGGTGATCCTCAGGGTACCTCATGAGCTGGCAGGTGCGACCTGGACGGTCCACACTACAAATTTCTTAGTAAGAAAGCTAGGAAACGGTAAAAATTAAATTCCTGGAATATGAAATAGGAAAATAAGAATTTTTTTTTCGGACGATTTCTAAAAGGAGGATGTACTCCATTCGGCTCTATATTTTTACCTTTTTTCTGGGTGAACCAATTTCGATTTAATTTATAATATTAATTGAAAGCTGGTGCTTCTCATGTGGTCCCATATAAATTTGATCAAGGTCTGACCAATAGTTTTTGAGTTATTGTTAATAATTTATATTGAAGTCGGTTGTACATTTTTAATTTTAAATTATTCATAATAAAATACTGTTGGACCGATTTTCTTTAAAACTTAATCCCGTGCTAATTACATAATTGTGTATCATATAAAACTATCCGACATCGATATCATTATTTGTTCTTGATTTGTACGAGGCGATAATTGACCAAGTGTGTACAAATACGTACATACATATTAATGGACATCTCCCTAAAGCCATAGCATTCCACTTTAGAGACCTTTGATTTGAAACATGAAGGTATGTTAAAATTTAGACCGGCAAATGTGACCCATTGTAATAACTTCCTACTAACGTGGTTATAACAGGCCGTGAAACATTAAACTAAGAGATACAACACACACAAACACACACACACACACACACGCACGCACACACACACACATACTCGCGCGCGCACGCACGCACGCGCGCACATGCACATGCGCACACGCGCACACCACACACGTAGCGATATTTGTTTGAATTTGGTGAAACCTCTGCATATTGAGTTCTATGGACTGCATAAAATTAGGAAAGTTAGTATATTATGTTACTTTTCTGCTAAAAACACCCGAAATAACCCAAAGGCAAGTTGAAGTGGCAATTAGCCGGACATGTATAAGAAAGGTTTTCGAGTGGCAGCCACGACTACTAACCGTAGTGTAGACTATAGACATGCTAAAAGTTGATGGATGCAGGGGGCGCAGAAACGTGCTGTAGACAGCATTAGACATGTGATGGACTGTTATGATGATGATGAAAAAAATTTGTTTACGATAGCAATTGCTCATAGAGGGATGTTTGCCATAGTTGCCACGCTTGGGAAGCGGGTTGGCAACCCCAGTTTTTTATTGTAGTTTTTGCTGTCATCAGAAAGATTCTGCTGCCCATCTCCTGTCTCAATTTCCCTCAATAGAGTGACGACCTGGTAAGATATGCAGGAAATCGATATATTCTGGTGACTCAGGACCGTGTCTTGTGGTACTCCTTGGAGGAGGCCTATGATCAGCAGACTTGTAAAGGGCTGTAATGATGATGATAGCAACTGACTATTCAAGGGGAACAGTTTTTCATTATATTAGTCTTCCTGGAGAGCAGTAGTAACTCAGAAAAAATTGTAAAATTTACACAGCTGAGAAATAAAAGAAATCTCACACACGCACACTGATAGGATCCTACAGATCCTATCAGTGTGCGTGTATATCATCATCTTATATCAGGATCATATATATATATATATATATATATATATATATATATATATATATATATATATATATATATATATATATATCTTAAAGAAAGTATAGGCGTAATTCAGACTGTGATAGCCATCGATGTTGGAAATATAATCATAATCATGATGAAGATTAAGATCTTTACGTTTCCCGCCTGCGGCAGACCTAGGTCTCTCCCAAGCTTCGCCACTTGGCTTGACCTTTGGCTTTAGTATCAGTTGCTACTAAACCCCTTGTATATTATTACGTATATTGTCACTTTATCAGTTAGGGGGCACCCCTCACTGCGTTTACCTAAGCGCCACCGCCACCCATTGCCATTTCAGTTTGCAAATACGGAAGACTAGGTCGGTCAACAACATAGCCTCCTTTATCCAACTACTGACCGACACCATTGCTTATGTGTAATAAATACTAATAGTGAGTGAGTCAACTCGGTGACAAGACGGAGCAACGATGGGGCGTGGTATGAAGGAGGGCGGAATCCCCCCGCCCACTGTTCGTGACGTCTGCGGTAGCACCGGTCGGCTTCGCTTGCGTACCGGTACACCCGCTTAGGAGTGTCACGTACACGGAAATAGTTGCACCCGTTTGGTGTCCACCCAACAACACGATATTACATGTTATTATTTTGGAATATTAGGAAAAGATTGTATGAAGCCTTAAGGACGCGTTTGCAAATCGGGCAAAATTATGCTTTTTTTCGGTACATTTTGTGACAAAACTAAACCAAATCAGATATAACTAATAAGTACCACGTATAGATTGGTTCTTTATCTTCAAATGGTGGGAACTTTTTTGTTGAAAATAATAGTTTCTTATATTGTAAAAATGATCTTCCCTAGCCATTTTCTACAAAATTAACGATACCGGCTCATGTTTAGGTACATTTTTTGTTCTATTATCAATATATATAAGATTTCTAAAAATACTTTAAGTAGGCAGACATATTCAATAAAAAATAGTGGTGTTTACTTTTTATCATATTGTCACAAATAGCCGTAAAAAAAATAAAAACTAATGCTTATTTTTTCACATATTTTGCTAATACGGATGAATCATAAAGTATTGCAATAAGGGTTATTTTATTTTTGTTGCCTGTTTTGGTTTGTTGTACAAAAATTTCGATGAAACCACAGTCCGCGCTCGGCCGCCGTCGTGAACGATAGTGTATTGCCTGATTGCAGGGGCTCATATTGAAAAAGATCGCTGTACATACACAAAATATTGGAATTTGATACATAGGTACTTGACAAGGTAAAATAATATTGTATATCATTTTTCTGCAGACTTCCAAAAAGGAGACGGTACTCAATTCGACTGTATGTTTTTTTTATTATAATATTTTGTTTCGCTTAAAGTGTATTTTACATATAAATAAATAAAGGCGAAGTGTAGGGCGTCCCCCCACAAGATGGAATGACGACCTGGTGAGACATGCAGGAAGTCGATGGATGCAGGTGGCTCAGGACCGTGCTTTGTAGCATTCCTTTGCGGAGGCCTATGTTCAGCAATGGACTTGTAATGATGATTATCAAGAAATACCTATTCGTCTTGGACTGGTGTGACCTGAAGGTGAACTTCGGTGATGCTACTGAAACTCCGCGACGAGTAGAACTAGGTGTGCCAAGGTTGGGCTCGACTTGATAGTTATGATGAGACCTTACCTCCATGCTTGATGGAGAAACCCGATGGTGTACTTCGGTGACTGCTACGGGAACACCTGGACGAGTACAACTAGGTGTGCCGAGTTTGGGTTCATTTTATTCGCTATGATCAAACCTTACCTTCGGACTTGATGGAGAGACCTGAAGGTGCACTTCGGTGACTGCTACTGCAACTCCTGGACGAGTAGAACTAAGTGTGCCGAGTTTGGACTCGTTTTGTTAGTTATGATGAGATCTAACCTCCGGGCTTGATGGAGAAACCTGATGGTGTACTTCGGTGACTACTACGAGAACACCTGGACGAGTATAACTAGGTGTGCCGAGTTTGGACTCATTTTGTTAGTTATGATGCGACCTTACCTCCGGACTTGATGTAATGACCTGAAGGTGTACATCAGTGACTGCTACTGGAACTCCGGGACGATTAGAACTAAGTGTGTCGAATTTGGGATCGTTTTCTTAGTTATGATGAGAAGTTGCCTCCGGACTTGATGGAGTGACCTGAAGGTGCACATGGGTTACTGCTACTGGAACTCCTGGACGAGTAGAACCAGCTATCGAATTTGGGCTAGTTTTGTTAGTTATGATAAAACCTTACCTCCGGACTCGGTGGAGTGACCTGAAGGTGTACTTCAGTGACTGCTACTCTGTAACTCCTCGACGAGTAGAACTAGGTGTGCCGAGTTTGGGTTCATTTTATTCGCTATGATCAAACCTTACCTTCGGACTTGATGGAGAGACCTGAAGGTGCACTTCGGTGACTGCTACTGCAACTCCTGGACGAGTAGAACTAAGTGTGCCGAGTTTGGACTCGTTTTGTTAGTTATGATGAGATCTAACCTCCATGCTTGATGGAGAAACCCGATGGTGTACTTCGGTGACTGCTACGTGAACACCTGGACGAGTACAACTAGGTGTGCGAGTTACAGAGCAGCAGTCACTGATGTATACCTTCAGGTCACTCCATCAAGTCCAGAGGTAAGGTCTCATCATAACTAACAAAACGAGCACAAACTCGGCACACTTAGTTCTACTCGTCCAGGAGTTCCAGCAGCAGTCACTGAAGTACACCATCAGGTCTATCCATCAAGCTTCGAGGTAAGGTCTCCTTATAAGTAGCAAATCAAGCCCAAACTCGGCACACTTAGTTCTACTCGTCCAGGAGTTCCAGCAGCAGTCACTGAAGTACACCATCAGGTCTCTTCATCAAGTCCGGAGGTAAGGTCTCATCATTACTAACAAAACGAGCCTAAACTCTGCACACCTTATTCTACTCGTCCAGGAGTTCCAGCAGCACTCACCGAAGTACACTTTCAGATCACATAGATAGGTATTCGAATTTCGTATCTAAGTATATTTTGGTAGGTATAAGAAATGAGAAAAAAAATCAATCTTTCAAAGTATCAAAATATTTTACTTCATTACGATTCCCGCTGCTAACCGTGCGTACACTTGTGTGTGTGACCCGTGTCAATGTAGTAGTTCGATTCTATACCTATCAATTTTGCAAACACGTCCTTAAGTAAAGATGAATTTTTATAATCATGTGATTGCTTTCACGATTTTTAATTGAATTATATGTAAGGATGAGAATTCATTATATCATTAAATTCAACAAAAGGCAATTAAAAAAATCCAATAACAAATGTCGTAAATATTTGTCGGTTGCACATCTGTACCGAGGTGGCGATGGCGTGCGTTGAATTACCAGAACCAACATATAATTTTAACCTGTTTTATTCATTCTGTTCAACCCCCTATCCAATATTTTAAGAGGAATACCTTAGATACTGCTATATAGGTAAAATATAATAAAATTAGGTAAGCACAAGCCTTTGCTTCCATCACGACGAATCAGGTGAAGCTGTGGGACGCAACTAGTTTTGTAAAGTAGTAATTAGTATGTATCTTTGTATAGTAAAATAAATAGTTACGAGGAATACAGATAAAATATAATGTAATGATATTTTATCCAAGGAAATGTTTTGTGACAACCCTTGCATATTTTTAGCGACTAAATGTCGAGACAGCCTTGTAGGTATTTTGCGGTATAACAAAGGAGTTGACCCACAATTCGAATTTATTACACATATTAACGTGGTAGAGCGACGCTGCTGCTATATTATTAGGGTCGGCTCGACCGAAAAGGACCACGCTCTCACAGAATACCAGCGTAAAATAGCAGCTTAATGCTGCTGTCTTTCTTATGGTGAGTGTAGAAAACAAGATACCCTTTTTACTGGAAAGGAGGCATTCCATCTTAGTCTTCACGAGTGACAACGCATCTTCATTTTGATTCGTAATCGAGGGTAGATGCAGAAACATCCACGATTTTTCGTACACGTAATACACTTAACACGCACAGGGGATGCGTTTTAGACGCGGCGACCCCACAAATAGGTGAAAAAAGATTGTAGGCGATCCTGCTGCAAAGGAATAAAAGTGCTGAGAAGAAATTGCGGGATCGAGGCAGTATTGCACAAGGGGTAGGACAATGGGGACAGGAGTCAACACGTAGAAAACCATGTTTTCGATACGATTTTTTAAAATATATCATATTTAAGGTTCCTATATCCTATCAAAACTCCAATGCTGAAAAAAGGTCTTCCCCATACATTACCTCAAAACTCTTAGGTGTAATGGCGACAAGATTATGTGGAATCAAGATCGCCGAATTCGGTGTTTTCAAACTTACAAATATCACAGGGAATAGATAAAATTAAAATAATAAATAAATTTCAAACACATAATTTATTGCTTTAACCAACTTCAAAACCATACAATCATCATTTTACTGTCATGAGTATCACTCGAAAACATGATCACAGTAAGGTGAGTACAAGCAGTGAACAACAAACAAAATGGCGGACATGGTATAAGGCAAATACATTCTGTTTCACTATCTTGTTATATGTACCAATTGGCATACACCAGTTACGGTTCTTGGTACAGTTTTACATTTTTGCGATTTAAAAAAAATATACTTAACTCAAAAACTAAGGATTGCCATTTGCTACAGTTTGCTTTATTGATATATTAATCAATTTTTATTAAAACTGACTACCATAAAAATATGAACCCAATATTTGCGGTTGCACCTAAAACGCTTAGCCATTTTTACAACTGTAGAAAGTAGTCCCCCTGTCCCCGTTGCGGGTCGTGTATTGATGATGAGGAGAACGCAGATGAACAGTGGTTAACTTTATGCTGATCTGACGAGAGGTCGCCACGTACAAGGCTAAGAGGTTGTCACACTCTTAAAATATGTATTTTAATGTGGAATTGCAGAAAAATAACCTGTTGCAAGCTAACAAAAAATATATGAGATGTTTAGTACATCAACATGCGTTGTGACAGAGCTGCAAACTATTTCTTGATCCAATATCAATAATGAAAACTAACATAATATGTAAGTTACAGCCTTCTTTAGGCTCAAAGGCTACTGCAGTTTACGGAAAGTCACAACAACTAACTTCATTAACTCTTCGTTGTTTTCTTGTAAATCTTTATATACGTGGTAGAGCCAAAGTGCAGCTATATTTATAGTATAGTTGTAGCATGAATGGTTCGGCTCGACCGGGGAAGGACCACACTCTCACAGAATACCAGTGTAAAATAGCAGCTTAACACTGCTGTGTTTTGTATGGTGAGTGTAGAGAACCAGCGACCCTTTTTACTGTAAAAGAGGCATTCCATCTTAGTCCTCATGGGTGACAACGCATCTGCATTTTGATTCTTTATTGAGGATACACGTGGATGTCTATGGGTCACAGCAACCACTTACCATCAGGTGGACTGTGTGCTCCTTTGTCACCCTATCCTATAAAAAAAAACATACATATCTCATCTAGGATACAAATTTGTAAATTTTTTTCATCCAATTTTTATCGAGTTGATTAAACGATAATAACATTTATAGTGGTACTTATTAAGTACTTTATAAATTTATTAATTATACTATGATTCTGTAGTTAGTTGAGTTTCATTCACATTTAAAAGTCTATCAATATCTGTAAGCCATGATATTAATCTGTCTAAATAGCCACCATCTTGTTTGTAACTTAGAAGTAGAAGCTGTAAATGTTGAAAAGCCATGGGTTGCTCCAGCAAATAATGTAGCCTCTGATCCCTAAGGGATAATAGTTTTATAAACACTATTGCAATCAAAGTCCACTGAATAGGCTTGAACATTATGTTATTTGCTTTTAATTTAAATGTATTCACAAGTAACCTTACATCTGAGCTTATTGTTAATGTGGATAAGTTTAGCGATCTTAGTAATTCTGGAAGAACTTTATTTAGATGCTCACAAACAATCCGTCTACGTAATGCATTTTGTGCATTTTTATGCACTAGAGGTAACTGAGTTGTGTTACCTTCTTCTGGGGATTCTGGCTTTATGCCCTCACTTTCAAGTATTTCTGTTTCACCAGCGAGAAAAGCTTTTACTTTCAATTTCATTTTCTTACTTTCCTCTTGTAACACAGAATAGTTAGGCAATGGCTTCATCTCCCGTTGCATAGTTTGAGCATCATACTTTCTATCTTCCAACTCTAACATATGTAGTTTACGGCATAAAGCTTGGTATTGATCATACGAATTTGAATTGTAAAATATGCTCTGTGCATAGTTGTTAATATACTCTTTTATGTGTTCTCCCTTATTTGCAACCATTTCTTTAACTCTTTCTTCACCAAATATAAAAATCATGGTGTCGACTGTAAACCATTCCGCCAAACATTTCTCCACTTCTATTGCTATTGCAATGACTGATGGTTGCTTCCTCTGCAAAGGTTTCTTAAAAGATCCAGCCTCTTTCGTTATTTCTAATTTTTTAAGATTGTCTATGAGGATAGGATCTATTATTTTTTCAGGTTTTTCTATTATTTCACCCACTATATTTAAAGAATTTGGTATTTTATGCTGTTTTGATTTGAGCTCTACCTTGTCTTTCACTTGACTGATTTCTTTACCAATCAATTCATTAAAATTATCATTACAGGTACTTGTACCTGATTTTATATTTTCCTCTTTAATTTTATAATCACTTTCGCTATGTTCTGATTGTATGTCCATTTGTTCACTCTTAGATTTAGCATCCTGATTATTTGTATGTGGTGTATGATTGGGAGAGGTTGCATTTTGATCATTATTGGTATGCCCTATATCGTGCAGACTTGCACTCGTAAAATCATTAATTGATGTAAATGTTGCTATTTCAGGCTTTATTTTCGCTGGTTCAATCAAAGCTAGGTCTACCTCTTGTCCTAAAATACCGACCGAATCCTGGGGCAGTAAATAAAATTGAGGAATTTCCTCATATTCTCTAAACCATAAGGGGCTTGTCAACATTTGCTTTTTAACATGCATTGCAGATTTGTAACAACTATTGCTACAAAAACTTTTTCGGGTCGTTATATCATATACCTTGTTAGTTTTTATCGATATGCGGTACTTTTGCTTTGGAATATCCTTTTCCAGTAATGTCTTTTGGCATAATGGGTAGCCACATAGGTGTATTATGCACCGCTCTTCTATGACATCCTCGAAATGACATTGATTTATCTCTGGTAAGCACTGCAGAAAATACGTTTCCGTGATAACGTTCTCCAGTAAGCTTTCGACTATCTTTTGAGCTTTAGCGCTACATTCCTGTTTTTTAATAATAGCTTGACGAATTTGCTCTTTTGTCATTTCTTCAATCTTGGTCGGCTTTTTCCGTTGTTTTCTAAGAGTTTCTGCCATGTTATAAAAATATAATTCGGAGTATATAGTCTAAAACAATGTTATCGTATTATTTTACCAGTAATAATGTTTTGACCACAGATTACTGTATACCAGTCTACTCTACGAGTTTTGACAATGTCATAATGACACAGACCTTTTTTTTTAGTTTATGGCCTGGTATCTAGACCTTTAGGCCAAGTCTTGAGTATTTATATTTGGTTTATTATAATTTCCCCAAGCCTTGTCTTTATGTATTATTATCCTTCATAGTTCACTGCTTCACAATATGTTGATGCGTCACATTGTGCAGTCCTTGGGAGATTTTGACGGCAACTTGAGCCAGCAGGCAGCTGACAGTTGGCGATGGTATCTAAAGGCAGGCGCCTTGCCATGCAAACAGCTTATCTTGAGAATCCATCACCATCAGAGCACTCCTTTCACCGTTTCCACTAATAGTTCCATGCGTAGACAGTTAATACATAAAATCGCAACACTTTTACATATCAAAATCTACTTACTATTATTTAAACTATAATACAGAAGCAGCAAACCACCGCCGATCAAGTTCTTGCCTTATTTTTTTTATAACTGCCATTACGGCTCTGGGTTCTAGTCCTTCTGAGAGACATTAGATCGTAAACGAAGTGACCAAAGAGTATAAAATTACTAAATATGTAGTAAATATAAGGCGCGAAGCTATTCTACCAACATTTAGACATGACATTTAATTTTTGTCAAACAATGCTGACAATATAGGTGAATTATAATAGTGCTATCGTCGAAAAATTTTGTCTGTATATTCGTGCCAAAACTATAAATATTCTAATTTGATGTATGTAAACGGTCAACTTGTTATCAAGTGTATAAAACACATGCGTGAGTGCCGTGGAACACTCGGTTGGAACGAAATTCCTTTCGTAGTATATTATTATTGACAAACGTATTTTATTATTGATTAATAAAATACAAATAAATGAACTACTAGCCTTTATAAAAATAAAGCGTCATTTAAAATAAAATAATATTTCATGGCAAGATAAAAAAGTGCGAGCGAGATGGATATTATTCCATCTTGCTTCCTCATAGCCGCCAAGGCCTTCTACACTACGTCAGTAGGGGTCGTGACGGATAAAGCTTACACTTTTTCTCGCCTAGGCCCCATCCGCCCGATTCGTACTGTCTGATAAGGAACTTTGTTCACATAAAACATTACCTTATAACCTCAGCCATCTGCCAGTGAAAGTCCCGGCAAAATCGGTCTAGCCATTTCGGAGACTAGCTGGAACCAACAGACAGACAGACATACAAAAATTGTGTTTTTGTTATAAGTACCGTCTATACTTTCATATTTAGTAAAAAGCTGTTATATTGATTTTTGACATTACAAACAGTCACTTCAATTTTTATTTATTTGTGTAGAAATGTTCGTAGTTATATTGTTAAATTGCTTTTTTCAAGGACAACTCTTTAAATTCCGTTTTTCGTTTAGTGATGAATGCCTACCATCATGTAATATAGGTGTTTTGTGTTATCAGTATCAAATAATTACCTCAATATAGCCACAAAAGAATTTATAAATTTTTTTTATTTTTTTTTATTTTCTAATAAGGCTTACTAACTAAATACATAAAAGGAACTTATAATATCACGATTTTTGAAAAAAATACATTATACATATGCATTTAAATTAAAACTTTTTTTAGTACAGACATAAATATGAAAGAATTAGAAACCATAAATACATAATTCGACTTCATGTTTAGTGAGTTAAAACGAGGAGGTTTTATTTCCACCGTGGCTTCGCAGCCGATTTAGTCGTATTTTACACTTCTTTTACCTTTTGCTTTGTTTCAGGTATAACGAAAAACACCTAATATTTAGTGCAACAGGTGATAGAGACGCTGAGATTTTGTTGAAACCTTTGACAGATGTAGTTTTTAAGATGGTATATTTTGTTATTCCAACTGCGTTTAAAGAAATGAATCAAAAAAATGATAATTATTCTATTATTGAACACAGAGACTTGATTGCAAGATGTAACAAAAGTGCTGAAATTTGGAACAAGCTCCAAGAAATATCTAAAAACAATAAAGTAATGGTATTCGAATGTGTTTCGGATGCAATAAGTTATATTAAAGAAAGTGAAGAAAACAAATCAGTTTTGATTACAGGGTCTTTACATTTAGTTGGAGCATCACTTTCCATTATTAATTCTAATATAAGTGAAGATTAGTTTTATTTAGATACTATGTATATATGGATTGAATTTATTATTTTATCATAATAAAGTTTTTATTTTTACTTGTCATTCAATATTGGTAAAATGCCAAATTCTTATTTTTTCTATAAATTTATGATTGGGTAGGAGTAGCATGCAAGAAATGAAATCAAAATTTTATATTTTCAAATCATTCTCAATCGTATTAAAGTAATTGTTTTGTGTATTTACATACTCTAGGTCGTGACAAACTTTTATTTAAAACGCAAGTTATCAATTTTATTAATATTTTTTTTTAAATTACCTCAGTCCCAATAAGCGACACCTGGCGAGCGGAAAAATATTAGCCATCATTATATGATTTCATTACCAAAAAAAGGAAAAAAATCTCCGTGGAATTCAAAAATGTCAGCAAGACAGATGACTACTTTATTAAATATTTGAAGTATGGAGTGTAGAGAGAAGGAGGACCATCTCTATATATGAACAGTGTCCCTAAAAACGTGTCCAATAAGTGTGGCGCTGCAGTGGCATAGGATAAATTGAAAAAAAAACGCCAAAAGTAATTAGAATAAGATGGAGAAATAAACAAGGATCGACCAATCAGCTTCGTTTTGTACTACGTAAATAGTTGAGATTTTGTATACTGGCATTTTACTAACTACTCTAATCATGAAATGTTTTAAATATTTGAATTCAGCTGACTTCACTCCGTTCACAACAGCTATCTTCATATCGTAGTTTTTCAGACGCCAGCGCTATTGTGGTAGGTTTTGGAACCTCTATTTTCAGTAAATAGTACGAAACTTTTTCAACTTTCGCACCCTTATAAGATGTTTCTCCTTGTACTCTACACTTCATAGTTCGAAGGATGATTATGAGTAGAGGAAATGACTACCCAGATGCTAGGTTGAGGGGAATCCCCCTAAATTTGTTTTTTTAAGGTTAGGAGGGAATTCGGAGATTTTTATCACCAACACTAAATTCTGGAAAAAGCTGTCATGATAAAAATATTTGCCAAAGCACACGAGCTTAGAGTATTAAACTAACAGGAGACGACATTGGAGAGCGTTCCCCCTCTGTCAAAAGTACGAGAGCGCGGATCATTCCCGTTATATAAAACTAGTTGCGCCGCGTACGGCATCAGTTAACATGTAGTCGTAAGCGTGAGTTGACTTCCAGAAAAATGCCGAGTTGCAGTGTGTTTTCTTGTAAAAAAAGATCACAGACCTCAAATTTACAAAAAGACGACGTTACCTTTCATCTTTAAGTATTTATTTTGATTTAAATAATTAATATAAGCATTAAATCACGAAAATTCTGATTAATATAGCTGAGCAGGGTGTGTTGCCAACTTAAAGTATTAATACTATAGTAGGGACTTTTGCACCACTAGGACATAATTAAATTTTGCTTAAGTGTAGACAAATGTCGTTTCTCTTTGTTCTTATTACACAAGACAAAATCATGTTATTGAATAGTCTTAAATTCATTAATATTATTGTGATCTATTTGCAAAACTATATTATTTCAAACAACATTAATAATCTTTAATTGTTTTTAACGAAATGAAAACATCAATTTAAATTGTTTTATTGTATATAAAACATTTTAAATAGATATTTTCATTTCATTATGTTACGTTATGAAAGGAAAATAAGGGTAATTTCGAGTATATAAAATGGTATAATCAAGGCAATAATAGTGATGTTCACTGTAATCTTTAGTGTCGATGTTTTTATTTGACTATAATTAATACCTTGATATCTAATACCAAAGTGTTATTTATAATTCTTTTGTACAATGTTTAAAAAAGATCTTTGGTTTTACAGTTTTCCAAAAGATCCTTACAGGCGCCAAGTTTGGATAAAAGCATGTGGCAATCATATAACCTGGGTACCTAAACGAACAAGCACTATTTGTTCCGAGCATTTTGACCAATCGGTTTTCGTAATCCAATCAAATAATAAAAGGAAACTAAATGAAACTGCTGTACCGACTTTGAAATTATTGGAAGTAAGTTTATTATTTTGCTACAGGTTTATTTTACATTATGAAGGATAAAATTTAAAACATGTAACAAATCGAAATGGAAGGTTTAGTGAATGATATTTATTCATTTTAAAATGTTATTTATAAGTATATCGTCTTAGATGGTGTCAACCAAATTGTTGTTTTCAGATGAGACACGAATTATTAGCGCTTAAATAAATAAATAAGAACAAACAAATAATTTCAGTGTCATATTTATAATCTATTATTATTAAACATATACAGAGTACTACACTTTTGTACTGTAGAACATAAAATATTACCGCTTTTTACGAAAACATTAATTATTTTTCAATCCTAAGTAAAATGACGAAAAAAAGTATGTTTGGTTAAGCGTAAATTTCGACCAAGAGAAAGCAAATGTTTAATTTTTTTTAATTGCTCCATTCCGTTGCTGCGTAAAGGAAGGACATAAACAAATAAACAAAAAATCACACTTTCACATTTATAATATTATATTAGTATGGATTGTCAAGAATGATATATAAACTTTTGAAACCGGTTTACAATCGGCTTTTCGAGGGTAAAACTATACACTCCCGCTCTCTTTCTCGCCCTAGTAAATAACGTTTCTCAGTGAACAAATAGGATAGAAGCACAGGAAAGTGCGATTCCGTGCTGCCAGATGTAGTTCAACCCTAAGCCTTAAAACGGTTTAACTCTATAGGTTGGGTAAAATCTGTAAAATTAGACCGTTTAAAACCCCTATACAGATAACCTTTCTGGTTATCATGACATTCAAAAATGGTAAAAATATTATATATTTTTAAGCATACAGGAACATTATTTCGATAATGATTACGTTCCACATAACATTGAACTGGCAAACTTGGTGATGGAAAAATATGCAAGCACCAGAATTAGCTACCTCGCAAAAAATGAGTGATCCCAAAAAGTGTATTCGTCACATATACCAAACTTATTCACTTTAAAAACCAGTTAAGATATAATATAATACTTTTTCAATTTGTTTTAATTTTGGTAATTTTGTATTATTATATTGTACCTTATGTATTTTTTTTAATTTACTTTGAATGTAATATTAATCATTAAACATTTGTTCATTTTTATTTTATTTTATTTGCTAATGTAACTTGCATAAAATTTCATCGACATATCCATATCGACAAGGCCCTCGCACTAGTTGTTTATGGCTTATGCACTGTAACGATGAGACATTTATGAGAGATTTTCAAGGTTGTGTGCGTTTTGCTTAATCGTGTGCTCATATTATGCTGTGTGCGTGCGTAACGACGTGGCCCAATGTTTACGATTTGCTTAGTGTGCGTTACCTCGCCTCCCGCTAGAAGTGACAGACTTTTTTGTTTGGAACTTTATGCGCATGGCGTCTCCTGTTAGTTGAATACTCTAAGCACACGAGCGAATGCAGAATACTGCATACGATGATAGCAAAGTGGCTTCGAAGGTTCAAGTTAATAAATACTTATAATTATCTCGTAAACACACTACATCACTCACCTTCGATTTGCCGACGATATGGTCCTTATGGCAGAATCGCTGGAGGACCTAAGCACTACGCTGAATGACCTTCATAGTGTCTCCCAACGGATAGATCTTAAGATGAACATGGACAAAATAAAATCATGTTTAATGTCCATGTCACACCTATGCCGGTAGTTGTTGGGAGCACTAAGCTCGAAGTTGTTGACGAGTATGTTTACCAGGGACAAATAGTTCGACTAGGTAAGTCCCACTGCGACTGAGAGAGGTCAATCGACGGATTCAACTTGGCTGGGCAGCGTTCGGGAGATTACAACACATCTTCTCGTTAGACATACCTCAAAACCTAAAAACTAGATTGTTCAACCAGTGTGTGTTGCCAGTGATGACCTATGGAACTGAGACGTGGTCCTTCACTGCTGGCCGTTTGAGAATGCTCAAGGTCGCTCAGCGAGCTACGGAAGGGCTATGCCTGGCGTTTCTCTGCGTGATGGACTTAAAAACTAGGATATCGGCAGTAGAACCAGAGTAACCGACATAGCCCAAAGAATTAGTATGCTGAAGTGGCCATAGGTTGGCCATATAGCTAGAAGAACCGACAACCAATGGGGAAGAAAGGTTCTTGAGTGGCAGCCTCGTACCGGCAGGCGAAGTGTAGGGCGTTCCCCCGCTAGATGGAGTTACGACCTGGTAAGACATGCAGGAAGTCAATGGACGCAGGTGGCTCGGGACCGTGTTTTGTGGCATTCCTTGGGGGAGGCTTAGGTTCAGCAGTGGACTTGTGAAGGGCTGTAATGATGATGATCTCGTAAACGAAGAGTTCTGGGTTGAAGTTTATAATTTCAAAATGCAGTCGGTGATAAAACTTACGGACATGTTAACAATTTTGTCTTATCTATTTTCTAATGCAGTTGTGGAAAGAGCCTTCTCCCAAGTAGGTAATTAAAGACATGCTTCGGAACAGATTGGTCATCCACTGTGCCGAATCCATCTTGTGAATAAGATATACATTGTTGAAGGATGGATTTAAACCAAGTTCGAAGCTTTAAAGATTGTTAAGATAAATTTAGATTTAACTCAGAAAAAATGTACGGCACTACAGTGGTCGCAGTAATTTAAGCTATTGCTGAAATAGTATAAAATTGTATTTAATTAAGAAATAAATATTCTGCATTTTGTGGGGACTTTTTCCTACATAACCTCTATTTTGGGGGGATTTCGTGGAAGATTCGAAGAGAACGCGAGACGAAATCTGGAAACACTGAATGACAATTGACATTTGACAATATGTCATTATTCATTTACAATTGAGAAAAAAGCGCGGGAACCTTGAATCGTGATAGGCGCCTTTTTATTAAACTAAAATTTTAATTTTGTTTGGTTTAGTTAAAAGGCACTAAACTTCTATTGTTTTATTGATACTGGGTTTCCTCATCATGGGGAAACGTAGAAAAAAAAAGTTGCTGGGAGAAGAAGAAGTCTTTGAAGAAACGACTGAGGAAGAAGAAGTTGATACCAGTACTGAGGAAGATCCCGAGAAAGAGCAGCGCAAGTATAAGCTGTACTTTGTATCTGACTACAACAGGAGGTACCCTGAGGACTCTGTCCTCGTTGATTTTGTTGTCTTTGTCAAATCAAATGATAAAAGAAGGCCAGTTGGCTCGCGGGACATGATGTCTCTGCCCACACATATGAAGAGGTACAATAAAGGCATTAAATATTTGCAATCTATGAATAAATACAAAATAGGCGTTCATTTTGAAAAGCCCTCTCTAGCGAATTAATTTTTAAATAATGTTACATTTCTATATTATGATGCAAATCCTCAAAAGAGGAAGATTTGCATCATTAGTTTTTCATGGCATATAACGGCTCTGATGCTGACTTGCCAGCGCAACTGTGCCAAAAGAATGCCAACGAAATTTGGAAAACGGCTAAAGAAAAACTAAAAAATAAAGAAAAGTTTATAGAACATATAAATGATGTTACACGAGAGTTCAAGGTGAAGGCCACGAAGAAGAAAGCAACAATGCTTAGTTATTTTACACAGGTAAGTTTACTGCTAAAATATAATAATATTACATATTCTAGATAGGTATATGATATATAAACCAAACCTAGATATTTCGTCAAAGAACTGGTCATAAGTATTATATATTTTAGCTACCTATTCAAACATCAAGCACGCCAGCAACACTATTGTCAGCAAGGCCTATTGTCCCAACGACTTCGCGTACTCTTCAACAAAAACGGGTGCGTGTACATACGCGAGCGGACCGGCAAATCAAAAACTTTGCCATTCAACACTTCAATAAATACTACTTGGTCGCCCTGTTCATAGCGACTAATGCTCCTGGGCGGTGCGCATACAACCGAGTAGAGCATGGGTCCCCTCAGCAAACGACTGTCAGGCGTCATCCCGCCGCATAAACATTTTGTTTTTTTTTTATAGAAGAGGGGGCAAACGAGTAAGCGGGTCACCAGTGACTACCGCCGCCCATGAACAACCGCAACACAAGGAGAATTGCAGATGCGTTGCCGGCCTTTTAGAAAGGTGTAAGCTCTTTTCTTATAGGTCCCTAAGTCGTATCGGTCCGGAAAAATTGCCGGTGGTAAACAATTCAGCAGAGAAGGTGTACGAGGAAGAAAACTCCTAGTAAAACGCACAGTCGTGGACCGCCAAGCATCAAGATGGTGAGGATGGTATCGTGAATTTTGACGTGATGTGCGTTCGTGAAATTTGGCGGCTGGAATTAATCCGAACAATTTCTCAGAGTAATCCCCGTGGTAAATTCGATAGAAAATGCAAAGGGATGCAACATCCCTACGCAGTGGCAGTGTATCGAGCCGATCAGAAAGAACTCGGTCGTCGACGATTCGAATCGCTCTGCGCTGGATGCGGTCAAGTGGAAGGAGCTGGCCGTGAGGCCGGACTTGCGCTTCGTAAAGTTGCAAGCGATGTGCCGGCATAAAATACTGTCTCGCTCTGTTAAGCACGCCAAGTTTTTTAGAAGCCAATTTGGCCTTCCCTTCCAAGTGACCACGAAACTGCACACTATTCTATATGTCGACGCCGAGGATTCCGATGCTAGCTGAGGTAGCAAGGGGAGTGCCTTGAAACTGAGGAGATACGACAAAGGGGTTCTTTTTAGCGGTAAACGCGCAAACTTGTGTCTTCTGGGGATTGAACTGGACTAGATTTAGTGGCCCCCAATCCGAAACTTTGTTCAGCAAAGACTCGACTTCAGATTCAAATTTTTGTTTATTTTTTCCATTGCATTGCCAAAGGTAAAAATAAAGATGTTATATTATTTTAAGAGCTTATTTAATAAAATGCATGTAAGGAAAAGGCCAAGTTAAAATACGGCGTAATTAGATCAGGTAAGGTAAGGTAAGGTAAGTTTAGTACTTAGTAAAAGTTTATTAGGACTAATTTGAGCCCATTTTAACATATTATAAATTTAAGCAAATGTTTATTACATTGTGTGATTGTTTATTTAATAACAATATGAATAAATAAAATAAACAATAAACAATGTATTGCGAGGAAGAAATCTCGTTTTATTTATTATTACCGCAAACACGATTAAAACAATAACAAAGTAATTTTAGCGACTTTCCGGTAATTTGCGCAAAATAATTGTGACTTTTAGGTAAAAATGGTAACTTAGGTGTTACGTAACGTTTAGGGAGGGGGAGGGGGGGTCTAGATAAACGTTACGGCGCGTTACATAGGGGGGTGGGAGGGTCAAAGATCTTCAAAAATTGCGTTAGAGCGTTAAAAGTTGATACTTGAACGGTCCCTAATGTATTAAAAGTTTTGGCTAGTACTAACTGGGGAACTGATCCAGAAATATTATTAATGTTATATAAGTCTTTGGTGAGGAGCCATTTTGAGTACTTATGGCTTCCTTTGTTTTGCATCAAATAAAAAACTAGTATACAAATTAGATAATATACAAAATAAGAATTTAAGACTTATTACCGGCTCTATGAGAACAACTATTGTTTCTCTACAGGCTGAATGTCTTACTCCTCCTATCTTACTTAGGTTTAAATATCTGAAATTTAGGTTTTTATTAAATATTAATTCTTTGTCTCATCATCCTCTTTTTCAAAAAGTATTATTTTACTACAATAGTATGTCTCCTATATCTATAGTTTGGCCGTTCGGAGAATGCGTTCCTGACACGTCGCGATTGAACTGCCGACGTAACTTTGTAATGGCGTTGCAGTTACGATAAAAATATTTTTGCTGGTTGTTTACCGTTTTAACAATTGATGAGCATTAAAACAACATTATTATTTCAATAATCAATGAATGTTATAATTTTGTGCCAAACTGAGTGTCAAATAACTTGGTAAACAATATTTTTCTAAATCTATACTACGCTATTACAAGGTTATATCAGCGCTTTATATTTGTAGTGCTGTGCTAACAATAGCAGGCAATAAAAGTATCGTAATCTGTTCTTATACAGTTATACTTTATAAAATAATATGTTTTGTTTTTCTTTTTAAGAATTTGAAAATAATGGACTATAAGATAACTTTTATTAAATATAAAATAAAACACGACCAAACCGAAAGCGCGAAAGAAAGTAGCATTTTTATATTTAGGTTGAAAATGGTAACCCCAAATGGCGTTATGGGCCGCCATTTTGTGACGCTAAAACAGTCGTCTGTTGTCGTTTCGTGCGCATAGACCTCGTTCTTCAAGTGTTTTCGATCTGTTTTTATTTGATTACCCGGCTTTTATGTAATGGACTGTTTCTGCTTTTCAAACTGACATCGGTGCTAAATCGGACTTCGTTTGTGTTTTGTATTACGTTCTTTTTACTTTTGGTGCATAATAATGCCTAAACGTGGACAAACATTGAAAAGTGGAGCCCGTGAGTTAATCATCAAGCTGCAAGATTACTTTGAGCGGGAGCGGCAAAATGGCGGATCCCTGTTACCTGTCGAACAAGTACAAGAACGCGTCTCTCAGACGCTTGGAGTTTTTTAAGTACTCCGAAGAAGAAACGTAGAACTAAACCCGTGACAGATATTGACACCTTTGACGCCGATGCAATCAGAAATTATATATATGGTTACTATTCCAGAAATGAATATCTCAACAGGAAGAAGCTTTTGGCATCGTTAAGAGAAGCTGGACTGTTTAGCGGGGGTAAAACTGCTTTAACCAAAATCTTAAAAGATATTGGTTTTTCGTATAAAAAAACAGACAAAAGAAAAATTTTATTAGAACGATACGACATAATTTTAAAACGGATAAGTTTTTTGAGAAAAGCAAAAAATATTTATAACTGGGATAATGTCGTGTTCATTGACGAGACATGGCTAAACGCCAATCACACGGTTTCCCGTTCTTGGACGGATGATACACAAGCGTCGACGTTGAAAGTACCAATGGGTAAGGGGGCCCGTCTGATAATATGCCACGCAGGTTCTGCAAAATACGGCTTTGTGGAGAACTCGTTACTGGCATTTCAATCAAAAACCACAAATGACTACCACGAGGAAATGAATGCCACTACATTTAAAGAGTGGTTCCAGAACGTGCTTTTGCCCAGTCTACCAGAGCCTTCTGTAATATTCATAGATAATACCTCCTATCACTCGGTTCAAATACAGAAACCACCTACCCAAGCTAATAAAAAAGAAGAAATGGTGGCTTGGTTACAAGCAAAAAGTATTGACGCAAATATGCAGATGCTAAAACCAGAGCTAATTAAATTAGTTAAAGAAAATAAAGCGGCAAATGTGCGATACGAAATCGATGAACTGGCTCTGGAGTACGGTCATCGCGTTCTCAGAATTCCACCGTATCATTGCCAATATAACGCGATTGAGCTAATCTGGGCTCTGAGCTAAAAGGTTACGCCGCTCGCCACAATACTTCCCCGCCATTCAGCACGAAACAGATGATGACCCTATTAAAAGAAGCCTGCGGGGAAGTCACAAGAGATGACTGGGCAAAGGTTGTTGAGAAGACTAAAAACCTGATGGTGGAATATTTTGACCGAGATATCAGGATTGATTCTGTTATTGATAATAATATAATTATACATGTAGGCGAAGATGTTGATGAAGACACCACCTTTTCAAGCGAATCGGAGTCTGATTAATATTCTGTACGCACATTCAATTCAATGTACTTTATTGCATAGAAATACAGATTGTAACTTTGTAACAAAGAATAAATAAAACAATTTTATTATATTAATATTAACTTTTTTTGGTTTCCACTTAAATTTCTAAAATATAAATTTTAAACGATTCCGCCAATTTAAAACGAAAATAATCTTAAAAATATTCTTTATTTTGGAGGAACGGTAACGAATTCAGTGTTATGCTGTGCCCATCACTAGTCGTGACTAACTGATAGGTGTCAGGAACGCATTCTCTGAACGGCTGAACTATAACTCAGCCCCATATATACTCCATGACTTTCATGAAGTGATACGATATGATGAACAATATAATATACACAAAAGCACACATACTTGGCCCTGTTATAAGGGGAATTATGAAAGTAAATTCAGTGATATACACATAAATATTGATGAAAAATTAAAAAGAAAAGAAGAGGTTTTTAAACTTATTTCTACATATGATGAATATCGACAAATTTACACAGATGGTTCAAAAGTTGAAAATAAAGTAGCCTGTGCATTTTACATACTTCATCTGAAAACTGAACATGGTCTTTTCATTCCTGCATCTAATTTATTATATGTGTGTATTTTGCAGTGTATATTAAGCATATACACTGCAAAATGTTATGCTGTCTTAATCGCTCTTAAATATATAGAAGAACACTCACATGTATCTAATAAATGGTAACTGATCTCTGATAGCATGTGTCTTGAAGGCACTGAAGGCAAGTACTTTAGATGCTAAAACCTCTTTCATCATATATGAAATCAAAAGCTTTTGGTGGAAATTGAAAGAAAATAATTCGGAAGTAAAATTTTTATGGACTTCGTCACATATTGGTGTTCAAGGAAATGAAAGCGCAGACCATTTAGCTAAAAGTACGAGGGCGGCACTGAAAATTTCGGGAATCAAGGAAGTGACACATCATTACTATTTAAAAATGTATTTATTGATTTTCGAAGTATTCTCCGCGAAATTTGACACATTTTTCCATACGATGGAACCAATCATTGAAGCAACCATTCCATTCGGAAGTTGGAGTCTCCAAAATGGCCGCTTTGTAGGCGTCCACAGCTTCTTCAGGTGATGAAAATCTCTGTCCACGCAATTTATTCCTTATTTTAGGGAAAGTATAGAAATCATTAGGGCTTAGGTCGGGGCTATACGGCGGATGGTCTAATAATTCTATGTTTTCTTGCTCTAAAAACTCTTTTGTTCTGTGTGCGGTGTGAGAACTCGCATTGTCGTGATGGAGGATGATGCGGCGGTTGCAGTTCTCTTTACGGAGTTCAGAAACGACCTGTGGCAAACAAATGCTAGCATACTATTCTGCATTAACCGTTCTTTGTCCCTCAAAGTAACAACAAAGTAACATGGCCAGTTTTGGAGACAAACGTGGCCACCATTTTTTTTCAACACTCCGTTAACAAACAATTTTTGTTGGCTTTAACTCATTTTCGAATACCCAAACTCGTGACTGGTTTTTTTGTTTCGGAATCGTACGCGTATATCCAGGATTCGTCACCTGATACGATGTTGTATACAGCATTTGAGGATCCTGCGTGGAATCTTTCGAGAGTTCTGACGCACCAAGTAACGCGAGCTGCTTTTTGCTCTTCACAGAGCGAATGCGGTATCCATCGGGAAAACAAATTTTTTACACTTAATTGTTCATGCAAGATTATTTGTATTTGACTCATGCCAATGTCTAAAGTTGCCTGAATTTCGCGGTATGTCACATGTCAATCTTCCTCAATCAGCTTACGCACAGCATACGTTTTCTTGGGTGACTGCAGTTTTTGGACGACCTTGACGGGAATCATCACTGAGCCTGACACGTCCACGTTGAAATTCAGCAAACCAGCGATAAATTGTGGTTCTG
Source organism: Parnassius glacialis (assembly GCA_033319125.1). Taxonomy (NCBI): domain Eukaryota; kingdom Metazoa; phylum Arthropoda; class Insecta; order Lepidoptera; family Papilionidae; genus Parnassius; species Parnassius glacialis. Next base: position 4,618,440 of record JAVANC010000001.1, on the reverse strand, counting down.
GATGGGGCTTCATCACCAAATGCATAAATCACCCGGTCAACACACTGTTTTTGTGTTAAAACCACTTACAAAGTCATAATAAATCATTGCTCTTGTATTTTCTCGAGTCAATTCTATTTTCTCAACGACTAAACAAGTTTGACAAAACCTTGTGACAAGACCGAGAATCTTTTTTTAAATAAATAAATGGTATTCGATTTTTAAAACCAAGTAGTTTTCAATTAAAAAAAATTTAATATGACAGGAACAGTGAAAATATTCCATTTCCGATACTTTTAGTGCAGCCTATGTATAGTTACAGCTGATATTGACAGGATAACCGGTGTTACAATACCACATACAGATTTATATTCAATTTTAAAGCAACAGTTAAAAAAAATAGAAAATGCAATGGAATGCTGTTTTAGAGGCAGGAAAAGGTCGTTGGTATGCATCAATTAATTCAGAATTAAGTATTCCTTGGTTTTCTCGCAACGAGAGATATCATAGCAGAAAATTTTATACAATAATGTGCAGACTTAGATTTGGCTTCTATCGACTGAACGCTCGTCTTTCCAGGTTGAGAATAGTAGCATCTGCAACATGCAACTTCTGCGATACAGAAGCAGATCAGACTGCAGAGCATATAATATTTAACTGCCCAGCGTACGCCATAGAAAGATTGCTACTCATTGAAAAACTTATACAAGTTTATGAAAACTCAGGAAGCGTCCCGCGTGCCCTGCATGATGTTCTTAGGAATACTAAGACATATTTAGCACTTTGCAATTTTATTCATAATACTGTAAAAGAAATATTAAATGTGGAATCCCTGTTTTTAATAATATTGAATTGACAAACCTACATGGATTGAAACATAAAAATATTATAATGTAAAGAAGACTTGGCTTTAGCCTCGGTTTTTGAAAATATGAAGAATTAAAGAAAATAAGACTTGGCTTCAGCCTTTATAGATTTTGAAGAGATGGAAAGAAGAAAAATGAGACTTGGTTCCGACCTTTACAGTTTAAAATTCTATAAATTCAAAATAAAAAAGAAGGCTATATGGCTTAGTTCCTTTGCCTGCTCTCTCGAGCGAGTAATAAAAACAACAACATGATTGACATTTTCTGTTTCTAATGCAGAAACAGATTCAGATCACTAGTTTGTTTATCTAATTATAGTTCTACTTTAGTGTGGACCCTGTGCATTCCTTTTGTCATTCAAATATTTTCTAATATAGTAGTTTCACGACAAAATTTTTTAGAAAACTTCCCTTTTTAAATTTAAATAAGATAAAATTACTGATGTGAATTTACAATCGCGTTTTGATTGATGTATGTGTTATCATCTTTTATCAATTGTTGGACCTTTAAAGTATTTAATTAATTTATTTACATTTTCATTATTTATCTCTCTGATAACTATGCTGCTATCACGTTTAATAGAGGACAACATTTTGTAAACAGATCAAGGCGATGGGCTTATAAAGAGCTCATAAAGAAAAAGGGACGTTTTTATATAAAGGTAAGGCTATTTTAAATTCAGTCGCTGTAATAATAATACGAATGTGAATTATTTCATTGTCACTGACAGTGGTCTTTTGTTTTGTTTTATAATTAACTTTTTATTAATTGTTATAAATTAATTAAATTAAGGATAATTTTCCAAAATCTTTAACAACCTTTATTAAAAAAACGTGATAATTAAACAAAACAGTGACTTTCAATAAGTATTATTTATAATCAATATTGAAGAAAACAAGTTTCTGTTTCTATAAGAATGCAACTAGGGGTTGTTTTCATTTAATTTATTTTTAAAGCAGCTCTCTGTATAATTTTATGTTATCTACTACTTCTTGTAATACTTTGTAATCATCATCAAATATCCTGCTATCATACAATCTATAGGGGAGGCCTATGTTCAGCAGTGGCCTTTTGATAGACTGTAATTAATGAACCTAGAAAACATTTTATCAATTCCTGTTGCTTAAGGGACTCCTTCACCAGCATTTACAACCAAGAAATTATGTATTGGTATCTCTGAGCCAACTAACTCAAATCATTTGTTCTATGAATCTTAATCAGTGTTGTGATTCTGTGTGTATAATTCATCTACTTTCGTGTTGCTTTTACTTGTATAACATCTTACTGTGTTCTATGAATGTTTCACAACATAAATTTCTTACCTTAAAGTATATGTTAATTTAGAGAATTTTTGGAGTATTTTTTTTATAGGATAAGGATGATGAACGGGCACGCAGTCCACCTAATGGTAAGTGGTTGCTGTGGCCCGTAGACATTTACATCTATCCTTGATTACAGATCAAAATGTAAATGTGTTGTCACCCGTGAGAACTAAGATGGAAGGCTTAAAAAATGATTATTATTATTATAAAAAATATTTATTATGCTTGTTATTGAGTAGGTAATATGTATCTGTGTTTATGTTACCTACCGATTTTATAGGGCAAGAGCTTTCAATTTTGGTGACCACATTTGTCTGTTGTAAATCAGTTAGTCTTGAAGTTACTAAAACATATTATATATGTTTAGCATCAGAAGAAAATAAAATAAAGTTGTTGTTTTAAATAATTATTTAACCCAGCAAGAATGTGGTACAAAATGATTACAGTGAGGATGTGGAGGGTCATGATGATCTTGTATTTCCTTCTTCTTGTATTAAAGACCTTCAAGAAAAGAGCCTACTCCTTAAAAGGCTGGCAACGCATCTGCAATTCCCCTGGTGTTGCAGTTGTTCATGGGCAGCGGAAGTCACTTACCATCAGGTGAGCCGCATGCTCGTTTGCCCCCTCTCCAATAAAAAAAAGTAAACTTATGAATCAGTTTGAATGATTTTCTTAAAAGAAAGCACCATAATGTGTATAAATGTTTAAGTATTATAATTATACAAAAAGACCCATAAATAAATTGCTTTTGGACTGTGTAATATATTCAAACAAATCAATAATAACAAACTTTCTTATCAGCAATAAACATATTTTGTAAATATTTATAAAATCAATCATCCTTCATCTCAATATTAGTGATAAGTCAGTCTTATAATCTACTAATCATCTCCCGCTGTAGCACATTGTTGACAATGTGTTCATGAAAAATGTACTTACATTTTTACATCAGCTGTCTTATGATTTTGGCATAGGGGGCACTCTTGACACCTTTTTCGTACACCTAAGACTCACTTTCCCTAATTGCTTTTCTTTCTTGATTTAAAACTGCAAACTGTACCTGGTTCCGAAAGAATTGCCAATATATCAGCCTCCTATTGTACTATGAACGCTATATACTAAAGAGAACCGTGTGCCAAACACCATTTTAACATAAAGTAATCACTAATTTTCACTATCACAATAATAATTAAAACATTAATATCACTTAAAAGAATAATAAAGTAATTATCAGAATACAGCAATTTAAAAGCTATTTTTAGTCATAAATCCTAAATATCTATTACACACATTTGAAACAATGATCTTTATTAATAAACATGAATACCTTTAACAATACAGTAGTTTAATTCATAAATTAAAAATTTTAATCATCAGAATATTCTATCTTAATTTTATTATACAATTTTGTTCTTATTTCGCTACTCTATCAATAAAATTAAATGATTTTAACATACACATCTTATTATTCTATACAAAATTCCTGAAATATTTATTTTATACATTTTCATAGATTACTGAAACAATCATAAAACAATAATTACTTTATACAAGAAATATTTTTTTATATTTTACTATTTGGATGCAGTGTAGTGGCGGTCAAGAATATCCACTACCCCATATCCTCCCGTGGGTGTCGTAAAAGGCGACAAAGGGAAACAGGCAGGAGATGGGGAGCAGCATCTTCCTGATAACAACAAACTTACAATAAAAAAACTGCGGTTTGCAATGCAAAGATGAAGGAGCCGCACTTTCCCCAACGCCGAAGCCGTTGCAGAAGTAAACATTTTATTCTTACTTTTCGGCGTATCTCGTCGAGATGTATGCGAATCCGCCTTAAAATCGTGGTGCCTTAAGAACTGTGGTCGTGCCTCAGGATTGCATAGAACACAGTCGTAGGCCATTTTCTTTTAAAATTTCGACTTATGTCATACCTCGCATATACCTCACCTGTAACATCTACTCCACCTTTCGTTTAATTATAAACAACGTTTATCTTTGTTTTCTTTTTCTCTTTTTTTTATAGGATAAGGGTGACAAACGAGCACACAGTCCACCTGATGGTAAGTGGTTGCTGCGACCCATAGACATCTAGAACTATCCTCGTTTGCGAATCAAAATGCAGATGCGTTGTCACCCGTGAGGACTAAGATGGAATGCCTCATTTCCAGTAAAAAGGGCCTCCGGCCACCTGCACTCACCAAGCGAAACGCAGAGGTAAACCTATACTTCACGCTGGTATTCTGTGAGGTCGTGGTATCACCCCGGTTCGAGCCGGCCCATCGGCCCCCGGTGCGACCGCAAAAGCTGCCGCGTGGCTCTACCACTGTTAACTTACTTCTTAGTTACTCTCTCCAGCCGATTCATTCATTTGAGCATCGTGGTGAAGACTTGAGAAAAACGACTTTGTTTTTCTTTGGATTAATATGTAATAATGGTGTTATGTCCATTTAGTAAACCAAACTTAGATATACTTCTGGAAACTTAGATATAATATCTTCTAATATACTTCTACACCATGGATTCTGCAAAATTGCTTTGGGAATTGTCTCCTTTTCTTTGTGTTCTTTGAGCAGATACTACTTCATAGCTCGTTAACCAATTATCAAGTCAAATTACGACCACTTTCGTACGTACGAGGATATTAATCGCATCAAGTGGTTTATTATTCAGTAAAAAGGGTCCTTCTGGCTTCTTATCTGCAGTATATGTGCCAAGTTGTCCAATAATTAAAAAAAACACGAACTATTCAATAAAAATAATAAACCGAAAAATGGCACAAAAGTCCTACGTCGCGGATGTGGAAGGGTCATACTTAATTTACCCATTTTGCGCAGGCGGCGGCCGGCTGAGTGGTGGTGCGCAGATGGATGGGAAGTTTTAACAGTGGTAGAGCCACGCGGCAGCTTTTGCTGTCGCACTGATGGGCCGGCTCGAACCGGGGTGGTACCACGACCTCACAGAATACCAGCGTGAAGTAGAGGTTTACCTCTGCGTTTCGCGTGGTGAGTGCAGGTGGCCGGAGGCCCTTTTTTACTGGAAATGAGGCATTCCATCTTAGTCCTCACGGGTGACAACGCATCTGCATTTTGATTCGCAAACGAGGATAGATGTAGATGTCTATGGGCCGCAGCAACCACTTACCATCAGGTGGACTGTGTGCTCGTTTGTCACCCTCATCCTATAAAAAAAAAAAGTTCAATAGCTTTAGTTACTGAGAAGTTCGAAAGCGTATGACCGCGTGACAAAAAATTATAGACCAAACAAAATGAGCAGGGTCAAATTGACCCTACCACATCCTCGCCGGGTCAATTAGGTCCTGTTGAGTAGTAATTTTATTCGTACCAATTCCTGTTTTGGTGTCTGAGCAACTGTCAGATCAAACTGTCAGCTCATGAAGTAACTTGAAGATCACCAGCTGATTAGTGACCGCCAATACTGTTTTCGTCGGGAACGATCAGCTGGTGATCTTCTGGTTTACCTGACTCACGATGAGCGGAGGCAGTAGAGTTCAAGGAGGAGGGCCTTTGAACTCTACTGCCTCCGCTCATTGCCCGTTAATTTGGACTTAGCAAAGGCCTTCGATCGGGTTTGTCACAAAACGATTTTTTCGAAGATTCCTTTCTAAGGGCCTCCCGAGAAATTGTGCAATTGGACCACCAGTTTCATTGCTGATCGAAGCATCAAGGTCGGAGTAGTAGCAGACAGTGCATGCTCCGATTACAAACCTATCAATGCTGGTGTTCTACAAGGCTATGTGCTATCACCTACGCTGTTCCTACTGCATATCAATGATATTTTGCAAACCAGAAGCACTCGTCGCTATGAGGACGGCAGCACAGGTGATGCTTTTTACACCGGTCGGGCTAATATTTCTCAGGATCACGTCATCGTGTACCGGAAGCAACTTGTCTGAAGTCGAAATAGGACAGCAGGGTCAAGCAAAGTTTGTTGTGTCTTTCAATTGGTTCTTGTTCTTTTTATGACATTACAGAAAGGATTAATTATCTCTTTGCTTTTTATTGCAATTAAGGCCAAAGGAGAAGGGGACGCTTTCATACATTCATGGGCCCAAGTGTTAACAATATGAAATTAGGACCACATAGCTTACTTATAAACATTTCATAGCTGAATGTCTGGTTAGATTTGTCAATCTAGGAGCCGAGTTATCGTATTATAAGTAAAAGTGAGGTTATGTATTACCTACACTGTAACAGTCGTTTCTTCACCATAATTTAACATAAATATACAATTATATTTATAAATTCGCATAACTACTATATCATTACAGCCCTTCACAAGTCCACTGCTGAACATAGGCCTCCCCCAAAGAATGCCACAAAGCACGGTCCTGAGCCACCTGCATCCATCGACTTCCAGCATGTCTTACCAGGTCGTCACTCCAACTTGTGGGGGGACGCCCTACACTTCGCCTACCGGTACGAGGCTGCCACTCGAGAACCTTTCTTCCCCATCGGTTGTCGGTTCTTCGAGCTATATGGCCGGCCCATTGCCACTTCAGCTTACTAATCCGTTGGGCTATGTCGGTCACTCTGGTTCTACTGCGGATATCCTCATTTCTGAGTTTATCACGCAGAGAAACTCCGAGCATAGCCCTCTCCATAGCTCGCTGAGCGACCTTGAGCTTCCTCATACGGCCAGCAGTGAAGGACCACGTCTCAGTTCCGTAAGTCATCACTGGCAACACGCACTGGTTGTACAATTTCGTTTTAAGGTTTTGAGGTATGTCTGACGAGAAGATGTGTCGTAGCTTCCCGAACGCTGCCCAGCCGAGTTGAATCCGTCGATTGACCTCTCGGTCGAAGTTGGACTTACCTAGTCGGACTATTTGTCCCAGGTAAACATACTCGTCAACAACTTCGAACTTAGTGTTCCCAACAACTACCGGAATAGGTGTGACATGGACATTAAACATGATCTTTGTTTTGTCCATGTTCATCTTAAGACCTATCCGTTGGGAAACACTATTGAGGTCATTGAGCATAGTGCTTAGGTCCTCCAGCGATTCTGCCATAAGGACTATATCGTCGGCAAATCGAAGGTGAGTGATGTAATCGCCATTGATGTTGATACCGTATCCTTTCCAGTCCAGAAGCTTGAAAACGTCTTCCAATGCAGCGGTGAAGAGTTTCGGGGATATGACGTCACCCTGTCTTACACCTCTCTGCAATTGGATAGGTTTCGTACTCTGGTTCTGTACTCGGATAGCCATCGTAGCCCTACTGTACAAGCACTTCAACACTTCGATATACCGACAGTCAACTTGGCACCGCTGAAGGGACTGCAGCACCGCCCAAATTTCGACGGAATCAAAGGCTTTCTCATAGTCCACATACGCCAGACATAGTGGCAAATTGTACTCCTCGGACTTCTGTACAATTTGCCGTAGGGTATGTATGTGGTCTATGGTGCTAAAGCCTTTTCGGAAACCGGCTTGTTCTGGAGGACCGGGAACCGGGAGGCTGGAAGTCGTCAAGTCTGCGCGCGAGACGATTCGTAATGACTCTCGAAAACAGCACGTAGACGCGGCTCAGAAGGGAAATCGGTCTGTAGTTCTTCAAGAGAGCGTTGTCGCCTTTCTTGAAGAACAAGACCACCGCACTTCTGCTCCACGCCTCCGGTGTAATGCCACCATGGAGGACGGAATTAAAGAGCTTCTGAAGGACTTCAAGTACCGGTTTTCCACCCGCTTTCAGAAGCTCCGCTGTAATTCCATCCTCGCCTGGGGCCTTGCCGTTTTTAAGGTGCTGGAGAGCCATTCTAATCTCGCTCAGACTGACGTCCGGGATATCATCGGAATAATGTCGGATAAGACTCGCTCTTGGATCGTTACTCACACTTGCGTGTGGCTCCAACGATGACGTGTACAGCTGCCCATAGAACCTCTCAATCTCACTCAAAATCTCAGGTGCCCCGGAAACGATGCTGCCACACTCGGTCTTCAGCCTTGACAGTTGGCTCTTTCTGGCAGACAGATCTCTGGCAAAGACTTTGGAGCCTTGGTTCCGCTTGATCGCTTCTTCAATACGAGCTGTATTGAAGTTGCGTAAGTCCCGCCGCAAGCATATGGAGATCTGTCTGTTCAGTTGCCTGTATGCTGCCAAATCTGTTGAAGAATGTAGCTTCATCTCCCGTCTAACAGCAATGAGATTAAGAGTGTGATCGGAGAGTTTTTGTGTTCTTCTGCGGCGGGTCTTGCAGAACTTAGCTCCGACCGCATGGACAGTTTCCACGAGCTTGTCATTCAAATCGTCCACTTCATTGCTGTCTTCTAGGCACTGAAAACGGTTTTGTAACTCGAGCTGAAAGGTTTCGGGACTTTGGATTAGAGCACGAGGGTACGGAGCGTTGACTTCATTAGACGAGACCTCTCCAACTTAACGTTTAGGTTCAGTGTGCCTCTAACCATTCGGTGATCGCTGCCGGTTTTCACCCTCGCGATCACTGAGACATCACTGAACAGTTGTCGTTTGGTCGTCATAATGAAGTCAATCTCATTTTTTGTCGAACCGTCGGGGCTCGACCAGGTCCACTTCCTGTGGGGCCGCTTCTGGAAGAAAGAGTTCATCATAAAGAGTCCCTCTTTCTCCATGAAGTCGGCCAGCTGCTGGCCCCTTGGGTTCCGCTGCCCTATTCCAAATTTCCCTACTTTCAGCTCACTGTTCTCTCTTGTGCCTAGTTTTGCATTGAAGTCTCCCATTAACACCGTATATTGGGTTTTGTAGGAATGCATGGCTCTAGAGATATCCTCATACATTTCCTCCACCTCCTCATCGGGGTGTGCCGAGGTTGGTGCGTAAACCTGTATGACCTTCAGCGAATACCGTTTGGTGATTCTGAGTATAAGGTACGCAACCCTCCTCGACACACTCTCAATTTTTACAACGTTGTTAACGAGAGACTTGTGGACGATAAATCCGACACCTCCTTGGGACAGATGGTCGCCCTCCCGGTAATAGAGCAAGTTGCCGGATTCGAGGATTACCGTGTCCTCCCCCTCTCTTCGGACTTCGGATAATCCTATAATATGCCAGCGTAACTTGTCTATCTCTTCTTCCAGCTCCACAATCTTCTCGTCAGTCCTCAGGGTCCGTGCGTTGTATGTTGCCAGGTCAAGTCGTTGTAGGTGGCAACCGAACCTCTACCGGAGATTCTTAGCACCCCCTGCCCCGCCGTTACCATGGTCGCCACCTAGCCAGGAATAGCGGGGCCGCCGGGGACTGGGGGCCGTCTCTTCGTAACTTTCATTATGGGGGGTATATTGCCATAGTTGCCACGCTTGGCGAGCGGGTTGGCAACCGCAGTTTTTTATTGTATTTTGCCGTTACCAGGAAGATGCTGCTGCCCATCTCCTGCCTGTGTCCCTTTGTCGCCTTTTACGACACCCACGGGAAGATATGGGGTAGTGGATATTCTTAACCGCCACTACACGGCAAATACTATAACTACTATAATGGACATAAAAATGTTTTTTCTTTTTTGCCATATACGAATAATATATTTTATTTTCAATGAGATCAAATCAAATTATTTATATGCAATCAAAGTGTACATAATTGGTTTTAAATGAAAGATGTGCTTACAACTTAGACGCCCTTTTCAGCCACTGCAAATTTGACGAGGACACTGCTTATATACATAAAATATGAAATATACTTAGAAGCTAGAAAAAAATATAAAAATACATAATAGTGTATTTTTTATGTAAATACTCCTCCACCGAGTAGTAGGGGTTTTATTTTAAATTATTAAGTCTTGATTGAAATTGGTTTCTTTTAATAATTATATATATATATATATATATATATATATATATATATATATATATATATATATATATATATATATATATATATATATATATATATATATATTAAATAATTCTTAATTATTCTCATATGTTTTTTAATTCCTGTGGTAATTTATTATAAACTTTTATTGCCATATATTAGGGGCTTGTATTTAACATTTTTGTTTGCGGCGGTAGTAAGTATAATTTATTTTTGTTACGTGTATTTATGTTATGTGTATCTTAAATCGACGGCTCCGTGGCGCAGTGGCTTAGTAATGAGTTGTTCCGCTGGGGGCCACGTGTTCGAATCCCGCACGGAACAAGTATTTGTATGGCCTACAAATTGTTCCGGGTCTGGATGTTTGTCCTCGTGCAATTTATGTTTGTAAACTGCCTCCACGACACAGGAGAAAATCCTAGTGTGGGGGTAACGTTTTTTTTTTTTACGAATTTACAAATGAGAATAATCATAGTAAGCTGACAATGCCGTGCCTGTGTCAGTGGTGTATTTAATCCATACAAATAAATAAAATTGAAGTGTCGGTTTGTAATGTCAAAATTACGGCTTTTTACTAAATGCATATGAAAATATATACGATACTTATAACAAAAACAAAATTATTAAAATTTTTGGTCTGTCTGTCCGTTTGTTCCAGCTAATCTCTGAAAGGGCTGGACCGATTTTGACGGCACTTTCACTGGCAGATAGCTGATGTCATAAGGAGTAACTTAGGATACTTTTATTGTAGAAAAATTAATAGAGTTTCGCGCAAAAAAACTAAAACCCCAAATAACATGCGGGTGAAGTCGCGAGGAACAGCTAGTTTGAAATAAAGCATACCAAAGATGTTTTCGCCGAGAAGTCGTATAGTGTCGGTTTTCCGTGCACAAATCAAAGAAATTTGGCGCAAGCCGCAAATAGCGATCACACGTTGGCCGAGTGTTCTGTTCATAGTTACGTTTTACGGCTTAATAAAATTATTTCACGAACATGGCGACATGGCCTAATGAGGAAATATTTAGGTTCATTGATTCTTATCACAATGAATCAGTTATATGGAACCCAAAAATAAGCAACATAAAAATAAGGCCGCGATCACTAACGTCCATCATCATCTAGCTACCAACCCAGAATGAAGCACGCCAACGTGTGAACGGCACCACAAAAATCTGCCGAGCGGACTCGCCAAGCGCGCTCGACCAACGTGTACTGGAGCCTTTAGACTTTATATAATTAATATGCGTAACAGTGGTAGAGCCACGCGGCAACGTTTGCTGTCGCACGGATGGGCCGGCTCGAACCGGGGTGGTACCACGACCTCACAGAAAACCAGCGTGAAGTAGAGGTTTACCTCTGCGTTTCGCTTGGTGAGTGCAGGTGGCCGGAGGCCCTTTTTACTGGAAATGAGACATTCCATCTTAGTCCTCACGGGTGACAACGCATCTACATTTTGAATTGTAATGGAGGATGGATGTAGATGTCAATGGGCCGCAGCAACCACTTACCATCAGGTGGACTGTGTGCTCGTTTGTCACCCTTATCCTATAAAAAAAAAAGATATTTGAATCTACTTTCAAATCTAAAAGTTTAGAAGTATCAACTTCTTCTAGCTATACATTATTAAAATTTATTTTTAAAGTTAATTTCTAAGCTTGTGATCTTCAAGCCAATTTGTTATAGTTTGTAGTGTTGTAGACAACATAGTTATAATTTGTGTTTTTATCGCAGTTCACTAACACTGACACATCGTCGGTAAAGAGTACGCTTAATGTGTTTTCGTTATTTATTATCTTAGGTAAAGCGTTTATGTATATTAAAAACATTAGACATCCTAAGACACTACCTTGAGGGATTGAACATGTGAGATCCCGGGTTTGAGACTGTACTACAATGATTTCCCGTTTTTCATCGTTGCGATGTTCGATTTGAACTATCTGCTTCCTGTTTGTCAGTTATGATTGGAACCATTTATAGGCCGTTCCACTCTTCAAATATTCCAGAATCAAATGTCATTCAAAGTAAATAACAGAATTTTAATGAAACCGTAGAGGCTTTTTATTTTATTTTTATTTTTTGAATCTGAATAAATATAACATCGATTGTATTAACACAATCGATTTTCAAAATTACTTCTTATTTTTATGTTTTCTCAAATTGTGGATAGTAAAACAACCCAGTTTTTTGTATTTTAATTCAGAAAAATTAAGCCAATTTGTAAAGTATATCTAAACCAATTTGTTAACTTGAGACACAATAATCCCATTCTACTTTAAAGCCGAACGTCCACCGCAAACTAAAGTAACTTAGTTTAACTTAGCTTGCATAACTGAGCCAGTTTTTCATACTTGTGCGTCCACCGCAAACTATGCCGGCTAAGCTAGGTAGGTAATAGCCAAACAAAGTCAAACTAATTTAGTTGTGTAGGCCGATCCGAAACTACGCGAACGAAGCTAAGCGCCTCTCACCCCCTTACCACTTACTATTAATAACAAAAATATGTTGCAAAATAAACTCTGAACATTTTGACACAATCCTTTTTTACGTTCTGTATACTAAAATACACTTATGAACAAAGAATCATGCCCACTTTCCATACATTTAAAAACCTGATAGTGAAAGTTGATGTATAGTTATAAAGTATAGTAGACAAACTACATGTTAGCTTAGAAAATAATGTTATATAGTCATTTTTAGGATTTAAACGCTACGAATCTCATAAAATACTAATGTCACTTTTTAGGTTAGGATTTGCCGTAACCAAATAGGTAATAAAGAAATAAATGTGCTATATCTTATTATTAGCGCTCGAAGTTAAGATAGCAATACTTATCTAGTTATGGTCTAAAACGTTTTTTTACTTTGTGAATTTCTTGAAACCAACTGCCCCTAAGTCACCATTTACTCTCGATGATTGTCACCATAAATTGAGTGTCTAGCTCTATCTGCTATTTTTTCAGCACACATAAATACTTACTAACTACACTTAGTTCATCTTGTATTGTCAAAATTATCACTTATCAACCAAACACATTTCATTGGCCTATGGTACATACATACATACCTGATGAACAAAATGGGATAAACAAATAAAACACTATGTTAAAGTGGCATGGTTTATTAATTATCATCATTTTCACTTAAATCTCTCACCACTACGTCATCCAGAAATTCTGCTGGAGCAGAAATATTTCTTCATACCATATAGGGTTGTAAAAAGAAGTAACACAAACAAAATGGCACAGTACCTACGCAACGAGACGCAAACGCAACAACGAAGAACTGCGCCGATGCCAATTGCAGAACTGTCAAATGTCAATAAAAAATCCGTTTATTTCGTCCGCACTCGATGACATACTGAATGATTAATTTATTTTATTATTATATTATTTTATATTAATATTTTCTATACAAATACAAATAAATAGATACTTACTGATTAAACGAGACATAAAATAATGTATAAAACTCAGAAACAGAGTTAAATAAAGTAAAGTAGCAGTGTATAAAATGGAACGTCCTAGAAAAAAGGGTAGTTGAAATGCGTTCAAAATATATAATACGTTTACCCTTGACGTAGAATAAGCTTATAGAAATATGTAAAAATATTTTTTTCCTGCGTTTCTTTTAACATTGTGATAAGCGTAATTAATTTTCAATTCAATTAGCTGAATTTTAAAATTTATTTCATTTCTATACATTGTCAGGTGAAAAATGGGCATTGTTCCTTCAACGGCATCCATGAATGCTTGTACGAGATGTGGCGATGTCTCGAAGATGTTGGGCCAAACATGGTTCAATAAATGTATCAGGGCATCTTCACACCCAAATCCGTAAACCCCTAATGCCATATGTTTAATAGCAGCGCATGCTGTTTGCCGATGCACAAGATCTCTGTCCATTAGCGCGTCTTCAAGCAATGGACATACTGCATATATGTAATCCTTGCCCATTTCTCCAATGTATTCAAACAAGAATGACAATGACTTTAGTACACCATTTTGTACATTTAACTCTGGAACTCTGTATTCATTCATCAAAGCAGGCAAAACTGTAAAAGGTGAACATGTCTCCGCAACAATAGCAATCGCAACGGTTGTACACACTCTGTTCTGCCGTTCCTGAACCTTTAAATTGTTGAGCAATGTTGCCAACACGTCATGTGGACCAATAGCCTTTGCTATATAACCGAAGGTGTTCACTGTAGCTCTTCTAATGGCTTTTTTGTGCGCTTTCAAAAGTTCCAGTAACTCAAAGCATATTCTCATCCATTCTCTGGCTGACACAAACTCTGGTCCTCTGTCTGCGATACGTCCAACAAGATCAATACAATTCTCTTGTACTTTTTCATGTCTGTTCTTCAAAATGGGAGTAAGCCTGGGGAGGAGATCTTTAATTGGTGGTGTCATTTTGGTCATACCAATAACATTCACTATGGCTTTTAGCGCCCCCAGAATTGAACCCAGTACTTCTGGATATTCTTCTCCCAAGTACTCATATAGTACTACACCAAGATGTCCTTTAGCGGGACGCAATTTTGTTCTTTAGCGGGACGCAAGAAAGTGTGTATGAAACAAAATGTAATGGGTGTTTGTGGCAATTAAGTTTATTAATTAGGTTTTTGGTTATTATTCGTTAATTAAGAATTGCAAACGCCGAAAAAACAAACGATCAAATGACAAAAATGAACCAAATTATGAAAAAAATAATTACAGGAAAGAATCATTTTTGTATTTAATAATTTTTTTCATAAATACTTAGGAATGGCTATAGCTCTTCGAACTGCTACTCTTCTCCTTGGCATACTCCTAACCAAGTTAACCATACAATCTTGAGATTATGCGTGCAATTCTTCCTGTAATGCATTTTAAGACCTTTCAAATTAGCGGGGTCGGGATGCTCTATGAGGTTTAAGTCGGGCGAGCGTGGTGGCCATTGATTTCAGGATATTCGAAACTATTCGACAGTTTGGAGGAGTGCATTATCTTGCATAAAAACAAATCTATCTCCTATAAACGGGGCAAATGGCACTACAATTTCTTCAAAATCTCAGTTACATATCGTGCCGCTGTTAGTGACCATAACTGACCCAGCACCATATGCCTCTTTTTCAATGATGTTACCCTGAGCGTACCTCTCTCCTGGGCGTCTCCGCACTTTAATCCTTCCATCATCTGGTTTCAGGCAAAATCTGGATTCATCTGTGAATAGAACTTGACTGGAGTCAAGTTCTATTCACAAATGAATCCCGAGCTTTGTCAATAATTTTCGTGATTGCGAGTAAAATTAACTCGAGCTACTCGATGGCATGAGGCCCCCCTCTGGCAGGCAAGTGTGAATTAATTTTTCGGCCGCTTTTAGTCCTTTTCTCACAGATTAAGTTTTCACTGTAATCCGTCGAACTTTTCGGAGTTTCGTTCTTAGCTTAGGCTGGTAACAACTGGTCTGCAGATACCTCTTGACAACTCGGTGTACCACACATTTTGACACTCGTAATCTTTGCGCCACATCATTGTATGTGTGCCCAGTTTTAATTAAAGTGACGGCCTAGTAACTTGAGTGGCATTTATATATAGCATTCTCATGCCCAAATACTCAAACTAGATACCTACTCAATTTTAAGACCCCGTTAGATAAGTCTCGTGGTGTCACAGTCAATGAGGGCTAATAATCTTCCACTCACCAGATGTCGCTAGTTGTGACTGAGTTAAAGTCTTTGTTACACAGTGTCAGTTAATTGAGAAATTAGTTTAAAATAATAGTTTATCATTATCTAGAATATTATATTAATACACAACACAATGCGTCCGTGGTTTGATTTTTAATTTTTTGCACTTTATAACCCTTTTTTTTTAAGTCGACTTTTAGTTATATTTTATAGTTTGGTTTTTCCATTTGTGATCTAATTATTATAAAATATAATTAATAATACAGAAAGAAACCTTAAAGATTACATTTTCCTAAGAAATTATCGTCCCCGCTATGAAATCTGTCAAATATTTTACCTCACTGTAAAGTGGCGCCGCCCTGGTGGCAGAAAAAGTCGTGGATGCCCTCATTTGACTTAAAGTGATAGAGACAGCACTAGATTGTGAGTGTGCCCAGTTTCAAATAAAGTGACAGTCTAGGAACTTGAGTGACTTTTAGATCTGACATTCTGCCCAAATACTCAAACGCTACTCAATTTATTTGCTGCAACAATTCACATTTAACACTATAAAGAAAGCAGTCAAGGCAAAAACTTAAACAGAATCTAAATTTAAACTCAAATTCAAAAGCAATGTTACGCCAAAAAACATTGCAAAACTTTCTTTTTTTTAAATAGCATTTACTAATGTTTGTGGCCAGTATAGCATAGAATAAATAATAGTACTACGTAACGATAGTTACAACAGGAGAAATTAAACCTGTTTTTTGCGTTCCTCTAAATTTGTATATTTGTAAGTCAATTTTAAAATGTTTGTTCTATACTGTGCTGGTCCGTCTGTTGTGAAGGTCTCAGGGGTTTTGTAGTCTATACAAATAAATAAAATTGAAGTGTCTGTTTGTAATGTCAAAATAACAATTTTTTACGAAATGCATATGAAAGTATATACGGTATTTATAACAAAACTATAAATTTTAAAGTGTTTGTCTGTCTATCTGTCTGTTTGTTCCGGCTAATCTCAGAAACGGCTGGACATATTTTGACGGGACTTTCACTGGCAGATAGCTGATGTTATAAGGAGTAACTTAGGCTACTTATATTTTAGAAAAAGAGTTAGGGTTCCGCACAACATAACTAAAACCCTAAACTACACGCGGGCGAAGTCGCGAGGAACAGCTAGTGAAAGAATATAATATAGTGGTTTGTATACATCGATCACTATTTTTATTAGTGATCGATGTTTGTATATTATATTATATTCGATATCAAAAAATAATTAAGTTGTAATATTAAATTGAACTCTACTACTTCATTCTTATTGTGTGTGCAGTGTGTAGGATTTTGATTGATTGTATGTGTTAGATTTGAAAGTTAATTTGAACGTGGTAGAACCATGCTGCAGCTATATTGGTAGTATAGTAGTAGCACGAATGGGTCGGCTCGACCGGGGAAGGACCACGTTCTCACAGAATAGCAGCTTAATACTGCTGTGTTTCGTATGGTGAGTGTAGAGAACCGGAGTACCATTTTACTGGAAAAGAGGCATTCCATCTTAGTCCTCACGGGTGACGATGCATCTGCATTTTGATTCTTTATTGAGGATAAATGTAGATGTCTATGGGTTACAGCAACCACTTACCATCAGGTGGACTGTGTGCTCGTTTGTCACCCTATCCTATAAAAAAAATATCCAAGTGTCAAACTCTGAGCCAATGAGTCAAGTCGATTGAACTCGATTAAGTGATAACATAGGTAGATCCGCTTTACTTAAGCTTCCTTTACTATGTGGCCTTTACTATCGGAGGTTGACATTTAGAGCAATCAATAATCTGTCTAAAAGAAAACCTTATTGTACCCATGTATAAAGATTTTATCATGAAGATTTTTATCCAAGAATTTCTGCTGGTGTCTTCATGATGATCCCTTACACAGTAGAATAAACAGCTAATATATAATAAAATATGTATTTAGATATTTGCCTGTCACAAAAATAAAAAAAATTAACAATTATACTCACGACCATCTAAAAAGCCCGATTTGAAGTTTCTCATTATATATGCCGCGATAACTTTGTATGAACGTCGACGTAAGAAATCGATAAACCAAACTCACAATCGTAAATAATTACTATGTTATCCATACACTATGACAATGAGTATTATTCGTAAGCACCAAGTTTCACTTTCTATTCGAAAAATGTTCTCAAAAACACTAATTAATCGTTGATTAATATTCCCCAGGACGTTTTTACAATGACATGTCTCATGTTGTGACCGTTATAAACCATTTTTTGGCCAAATAAAATCGACGTTTTTTTTTTATATAAGATAAGGGTGACAAACGAGTACACAGTCCACCTGATGGTAAGTGGTTGCTGCGGCCCATAGACATCTACATCTATCCTCTATTACAAATCAAAATGCAGATGCGTTGTCACCCGTGAGGACTAAGATGGAATGCCTCATTTCCAGTAAAAAGGGCCTCCGGCCACCTGCACTCACCAAGCGAAACGCAGAGGTAAACCTCTACTTCACGCTGGTATTCTTTGAGGTCGTGGTACCACCCCGGTAAAAATCGTTCTGAAAAATCGATACTTTTACATTTAGAAAAGAGAGAAACGTACGAGTATTATTTAATGTTTAAACATATAAAAACAAAATCAGACCACATATATTTCTAGCTTTATTTTGATATTTAATATGTTAATCTTGGAAATATTTTGATTTAAAAAAAAATGAATTTTAACCACCATTTTTTCTCTCTACGTCATTGATTCGTCAATGCTTCGCGCGGTCTCTCGCTATCTTGGAAGTTTTTGTGTTATTGGTTATTATTATATTTTCTGACTCGGCTATCACTCTTGCACTGTTTCTGCTATATTCGTTTACCTTGGCTTGCTAATTCTGGACTTTGATTACGCATTACGTGATTTTGTTGTTATCGTGTGAACTAGATAACATGTATAAAAGAGGACGTACTCTTAACAGCCTGTCTCGTAACTTGTAATTTTCAAAATAGTGTCCATTTACATCAATACATCGCTGTATCCGATGGAATCACTGAGAAAAACACTTTGCCCACTCGTCCATAGGGGTCTCTTCGACGGCATTTTGAAACGCAGCTACTGCTTCCTCGGCGTCCATAAAATGTTTTCCTCGAAGTTTTTCTTTTATTTTCGGAAATAAATAAAAATCGCAAAGTGCGAAGTTGGGGCTATAGGGCGGGTGACCCAATAATTCCACGCCTGAAGTCGCCAAGTAGTCGATTGTTTGCTTGGCGGTGTGCGATGAGGCGTTGTCGTGGTGAAGGAGGATCCTACTGCGAGGTCGTTTCTCCTGAACTTTTTCCAAGACAAGTGGCAAACAATTGTTAGTGTACCACTCTGCAGTAACTGTTTTTCGATCCTCTAAAACAATTGTTGCGTAATGGCCTATCCTTCCAAAAAACTAGGCCACCATTTTTTTCCCACGCTTCGACCTCTCTTCGCTTTAGTTGGCAACTCCTCGGAAGGAAACACCCAGACAGCAGACTGTCTCTTAGTTTCAGGATCATAACAATAAATCCGGCGTTCGTCACCCGTAAGTATGTCGAACACAGCATTTGAATCACCTCCGTTAAATCTTTGAACCATTTCACGACACCAACCAACACAACAGAGTCTTTGGGCCTCTGTCAAATTATGAGGTATCCACCGGGCACAAAGCTTCCTGACCGCGAAAAGTTCATGGAGGATTTTGTGCACTTGACTCATATCGATGCTCAAGTTTGTCCAAATCTGCTGATAAGTAACTCTTTTGTCAGTCTCTATCATACGCCGCACAACACTGATGTTATCTTCAGTCGTCGCCGTAGAAGGCCGTCCCTCACGCAAATCATCAGTGAGATTAGCGCGACCACGTTTAAACTCATTAAACGAGTTATAAACAGTGGCACGAGATAATATAAGGCTTCATCGTGAAAGGTTAATCGAAGTCTATCATAACTTTCTTGTTGACTTAAATGACATCGAAAATCATAAAAGATCATTGTACGAAAATTTTCTCGCGTTTAATTCATATTTTCAATTTGCCGCCAAATCGTAAACAAATGACAAATTAATAAAATACATACACAATAATATTAGCAAAGAGTTCCATTTTCAAAATTTGAACTTATTTTTTTTTATTATATCGTTTAGAAGTGGTCAGTTCTAAAAACTTTCAGTGTTGCCCTCGTATTAAGAAAACCGGATATCTGTGGGACATTTCCGTTAATATTATTGCGTATATAATACATACAATCGCATCTCAACTAGTTAAAATGTGGGTTATCTTTTTGATTTAATAATATCGGAAAACTACAGACCACTTTTATAGTCTATTTATAGCTTAATCAATTCAATTGCATATCGTAAAATTGATAAGATATACAGAATCTTATCCTTTTATGCGTTTCATTTCGTCCCATAAATATCTATAAACTATCTATTCCCCGCGACTTCGCCCGTGTGTAATTTAGAGGTTTAATTATGTTGCGCGGAACCCTTATTCTTTTTCTAAAATATAAGTAGCCTAAGTTACTCTTTATAACATCAGTTAGCTACCAGTGAGTCCCGTCGAAATCTGCCCAACCGTTTCGGAGATTAGCCGGAACAAACAGACAGACAGACAGACTAAAATTTAAAAAAATGTGTTTTTGTTATAAATACCGTATATACTTTCATGTGCATTTAGTAAAAAACTGTTATTTTGACATTACAAACAGACATTTTAATTTTATTTATTTCTATAGATATAGATGAATAGATGATTAGTATTCTTCATTCACCAAGGATTTGGTATTTTGGGGTTTTGATATCCGACGGATGACATATTAATCATCATCATCATCACCACCACCACCACATCATTACAGCCCCTCACAAGTTCACTGCTGAACACAGGCCATCCCCCAAGGAACAGATCACAGATTGGTAGAATTTATATATACACGTTGGTATTGAGGAACTATTCCTCGTTAAAGATAAAAGGAAATGATGTGAATGTATAAGATAGATGTAAGTAGCTCATGCATCTCGGGAATCGAGTCTCGACGACATTTGTCTGTTATCGATACCGGTACAACAATACAAATGTAAATTAACAATGATAGGTAATATTCATTAATAGGTACGTATAACAGTGCAAGTCTAAATTAGATTATTTAACATGTCGGTTTTACGTTTCCATTATCTCTTATACCTAACAGACGTACGTTGTAACAGAACTGGAACATACGATATTTATTTTTATAGTTGGCGATAAAACAACCTCGCTTAATACGCCAACCCGCCTACTAAGCATTACATCTATGGCAAATATGTCCTTTATGAGGCAATCTAAGGGAGACCTATGTTGAGCAGAAGACTTGAATATGCTATAATAGATAGATAGATATATGCGTGGATATTTACCTGGTGGTAAGTGGATACTGTGGCCCATAGACATCTACATTTATCTTCAACAAAGAATCAAAATGCAGATGCGTTGTCACCCGTGAGGACTAAGATGGAATGCCTTGTTTCCAGGAAAAAGGGTCTCCGGTTAGAGAACCGGAGACCCTTTGTAGAGACACTCACCATAAGAAACACAGCAGTGTTAAGCTGCTATTTTACCCTGGTATTCTGTGAGAGCGTAATCCTTCCACGGTCGAGCCGACCCATTCGTGCTACAACTATACTACTAATATACGAGTAGCTGCAGCATGCTTCTACCACGTATAAAAATCTGAATCTGATATCTGATTTGAATCTGAATAATCTGTTGGTCTAACAGACGTGAAATCTCAGGATCTCCTTTAATACGCTAGTGTGCTAGCAACCCGAGTTAAATCTTCAGTGGCTGCATATTTCAGTTGCAACTTCTACCTAATTTCACGTGCGCTCAAAGTCAAATTCAAAATATTTAAACAGTTCAGCATTTCTATGAAATTGAAATACTTTTTTTTATTATACTTAATCTTATTTCTCAGGGGTGAAATTCATCTGCATTTTGATTCATATTTTAGGTATGTAGGATTATCTTAGAACACAAAAAAAAAATTGTTTTTTTGTGTTCTGTGATGATGTAGATTGATAATGATAGTGACGATTGTAGGTGTCTGAGTCACAGCACCGCTATCGTAACCATCAGGTAGACAGTGTGCTCATTTCTCAAAGAAGTGTTTCTTTAAAATATGTGTAGTGTTGTTATCTGCTTTACGTTACGTTTTATCTGCTGACCGTATGAGGAAGCTCAAGGTCGCTCAGCGTGCTATGGAGAGGGCTATGCTCGAGGTTTCTCTGCGTGATACTAAAACTGAAACTTAGAACTGAGGATATCCGCAGTAGAACCAGAGTGACCGACCTAACCCAACGGATTAGTAAGTTGAAGTGGCAATGGGCCGGCCATATAGCTCGAAGTACCGACAACCGATGGTGAAAAAAAGGTTGTAAGGAGGTGTAGGGCGACCTCCCATTAAATGGAGTGACGACCTGGTAAGACATGCAGGAAGTTGATGGATACAGGTGGCTCAAGACCGTGTTTTGTGGCATTCCTTGGGGGAGGCCTATGTTCAGCAGTGGACTTGTGAAGGGCTGTGATGATGATGATGATCTGCTTTATTAGTCAATTTCTAGTTTAACAATCCTATTACGAATCGTGAAACGTAGAATTAATCAGTTAACAATTGTACTTGATGTCTGTCTCTAGAATAGAGGAAAGATTATTAATATACAATATAAATTCATGTATAATATTTAATCAAGCGCCCATGATTAATATAATCACTCAGTCTATCTTAAATAAACAATAACTCAACTATTGTTCCGCTTGTGTTTATGATAATATGCGACGAATGAGTTGAAAGATTTAATTTCGTTAGAGCTGCAATACGTTTGTTTTGTTGATACGAGATTAATCGTTCATGATTTTGATTTCACTTCAGAATCAATTACATTCAGATTTTTTTTTATATAGAAGAGGGGGCAAACGAGCATGCGGCTCACCTGATGGGAAGTGACTACCGCCGCCCATGAACAAACGCAACACCAGGGGAAATGCAGATGCGTTGCCGGCCTTTTCGAAACGTGTAAGCTCTTTTCTTGAAGGTCCCTAAGTCGTATCGGTCCGGAAAATTCGCCGGTGGTAAACAATTCCACAGAGAAGTTGTACGAGGAAGAAAACTCCTAGTAAACGTACAGTCGTGGACCGCCAAGCATCCAGATGTGTATCGTGAATTTTGACGCGATGTGCGTTTGTGAAATTAAATTTAAAATAAGTTTAAATTTAAAAATAAATAAATTATAAAAAATTAAATTAAAATTTTTTAAAGCATCCACTCGTGTTAATCTGCTTTTAACTTATGTACCTAACACTCATGCTCATGCCTTGCTTCTCGTTTTAAACTAATTTTCTACCGACTTCAAAAAGCAGCCAGTACTCAATTCGACTGTATGTTTTTTTATGTGTGCTACCTCATAGCTTTTTACTGGGTGAACCGATTTAGATAATTCTTTTTTTATTTGAAAACTGGTGTTTCTCATGTGGTCCCATATAAATTTGATCAAGATGTGACCAGTAGTTTTGGAGTTATCCTTATAATTTATATTGAGTTCTGTTGTACAAAATTTTTAAATTTACTATTTTTAAATTTTCAAATGATGAATAACTATTATTATTACTGCACTTTTTGTTTTAGGTTTTCGTCCGATGAACGCGATCCGCAATGATGCATATGTGGATGTGGTTCGGCTACGACCTTGGCGAGTTCCTGTTCCCCGGTCTGGAGGTCAGCTCGCGCTGGGCCTTCGCCCTTAGCTGGATTGTGCTCTTTTTTGTCGCTTTTCTGTTTGAGGGTTCCAAGGTGCGTTTTGCTGTATTTTAAGATTTATATGTTATTAGAGTATGTGTTATAAGCAAGCCTATCGGGCAAAACACACTGGCAAATGCTCACGGCACCGCGATTCATGGAGCCGTACAGTTACTACTCTCATTTCTATTGCCTATTATTAATAGGTCTATGCCAGACATAAGGGACCCATTTATCCTAAAGTGTCCAGGGTCCCCAATGGGTCTAAGATGGCTCTGGTTTTATGATTGGACTCGCGTGGTGGTGGCGTAAGAGAATTTATCAGCTTATTTCACCCCGTAAGTGTCCTAAACTGACTATGGTAAATTAAAGAACTACCTCTTTTTTATAGGATAAGGATGACAAACGAACACATAGTCTACCTGATCGTAAGTGGTTGCTGCGGCCCATAGACATCTACATCTATCCTCGACTACGAATCAAAATGCGTTGTCACCCGTGAGGACTAAGATGTAATGCTTCGTTTCCAGTAAAAAGGGTCTCCGGTTCTCTACACTCACCATACGAAACACAGCAGCGTTAAGCTGCTATTTTACAATGGTATTCTGTGAGAGCGTGGTTCTTCCCCGGTCCAGCCAACCCATTCGTGCTACAACTGTACCTACTACTAATATAGCTGCAGCATGGCTCTACCACGTAAGACACACTCTTGTGATAGAATGCGGTTCAACAATCTCAATTCATTTACGCCAGACGCAAAACATCTAGACCAGCTTATGGGTGGCCGCGTCAAAGTTTGGAGACCTCTGGTACGGAGATTAAGGCAAATCTTTCTTAGACGGGAGAGCCAGTGTCCTGAACTTTTACGAGCCGATGAAGAGGAATAGGGCTCAAGCGAGATTCATACGTACTATATTTTTAAACGCCCTTGCAGAATTGTGTTGTTGAGGCTCTAATGACCGCCTCCTGGTTCATTATTCCATCCAATGTTGTCTTACTTTCGGGGCTTGGGTCACCAACTACTACTAGATGGTAAGACTCCTTTTCTCATGGAATCAGTCGGGGTGAGTATCACACTCTAACCCGTTTCTGCCGCCAAGCACCAATGCACTGCTGTTACAATATGAATGGTAGAGAATGGGATGAGAACAGAGCCGCTGGCGGACGTAAACGGAACTATGTTTTGTCATACAAAGGCACTCGTTGGCGATACAAATAAGATACGCTAGATCTTATGCCTATGGGATGCTTTTTTAAGGGTGACAAGCGAGCATACAGTCCACCTGATGGTATCTTCGTTTTCGAACAAAATGCAGGTGCGTTGTCAGCCGTGAATACTAAGATGGAATGTCTTTTTACCAGTAAAAAAGGGTCTCCGGTTTTCTACACTCACCAAACGAAACACAGCATCATAAAATTGATATTTTACGCTGGTATTCTGTGAGAGCGTGGTCCTTCCCCGGTCGAGCCGACCCATTCATGCTACAACTGTATTATTGATATATCTGTAGCATGGTTCTACCACATGAGTAAATAAACGGAACAGAGGCAAAGCTTTTCTAAGAACGTGCATAATTGTTACCTGTTTTGGTAGGGTTGTCACAATAGGTGAAGACAAATTAAACAAAACAATACCTATCATATTATTGGATCGTCACTGAAGTTACGGTATACAAAATTGCAACTCAATCAGACATCGGGAACTGGTTTAAATCTTACTTGCAATATTACGTGAACTTACACATACCTACTACGTACCAAACCACCCACATACCTAGAATGTTTAGAAAAATCTTTTAATAACAATAAAAAGGTAAAAACACACCGTGTAGTACCCTCTTCTTATTGAAAAAAGGATCACACAATAAAATAAAGATACTTGAAAAAGTAATAATCAAATATTTACTTAACTAGTACTCCTTGGGAAAGTTAAAGTACGATATATTTTTATTTTTTCTAGTATTATTCATTCACACTGTACAATAAAACAACCACTATTAATAATACCACGTTTTTACTTTAAAATATTCAAACTTACACCTAACAAAACAAACAACGTGCGTCGCACTGACCCTGAGATTCTTGTCCACTGGCTGTGCCAGCGTAACCGGTTTTTTCCAGTCTCGCCGCGTACGCGACAAGGGGCCACGCACACATGCCCCGCGTGCTTGTAGTAGTGCAACCGATTCGCGCGGTTGTATGAAGCTTTATCTCTGTTCCGTTTATTTACCCATGTGGCTCCACCACGTATGAAATACTGTCAATCAATAACGATGTTGTGCTACAGGTGCTCGCGATTACGTACAAGGATAACGTTTCTGTTAAAGGTATACCTCGCGAAAGTGCAGCGTGAAGCGCACAAGAGGCTGAACCCTCATAGGTCAGACGAGAGGAGGAACTTACTATGTGATAGGTATTTATCTATTTTTATTTTTCTCTTTTTTTCCTCAGCCCGTAAACGTCAACTACCGGACATGGGCACATCCCTTTGCAGTGAAGTATTATCTTAAGGTAGCAGTACACGTTGGCCGAACGCGCTCGCCGAGTGCGTTTAGCCAACGTGTACTGGGCCGTTTTGTGTGGTTTTGTGTGTATTTGCATAGAGACTTGACCCCCCATGATTCACACTCTGACTGAGCCGGCGCATACCGGTTTGTACCCTGACGGAGCGTCGGTGAACCTGTCGGTGAGAGCTCACGCACACATCGCTGTGCTATGTTTGGGTGTACCCGCAGCGAGACGTTTGTATGTAGCTTCCCCTCTGGTCGGTTTCTTTACTCATGTGCTATTATCTCAGTCTTCTTTTCTGAACGTTTCGCTTCTACCGTGTGTGAACTGCACACATGATTTTTATTACTATTTTAAGCCAGGATCTGATTACTAGCCCACCACCCACCATGGTAAGTGGCGATGCAGCCTAAAATGGTAAAGAGCATTAACTTAGCTTGACGAAAGCCTATTTAAATGAAACTAATTTTACCGATGATATCGCGTTATATTATCATACAATAATATACAATCCTTGTAATTATGTCTAAAGCCAGCCCCTTGATCACTAGATATAATAACAGATTATAATATTTAGGCTTTCGTTACGCTAACACAGTGTGATTTTACCTGTGTTATAAAAAGTAAAAAAAAAATGTTCTCAGCGTTAGCAACGCACCAATAGCTTTGTGTTTGTAAAACTGCCGGCTGGACAACATCACATATGTCTATGAACTTATTTAACTTAAAAAATTAAAAAAAAATTGCATACAATATACCATTACCGTTACAGCCTATTAAAGGCCGCTGCCGAACATAGGCCTCCCCATAGATTGCCTCATAGGGGAGATAGTTGCCACGGTTGGCAACCGCAATTATTTTAGTCGTTATTAGGAAGACGCTGCTGGCCATCTCCTGGTTTGTTTCTCTCTGCCGCCTCTTACGACACCCACGGGACGGTATGGGGTAGTGGATGACCTTACAACGTCACAGCACGGTACCGTCTCATATATTAATTCCTATGAATAAAATGCAAGTGCCCGTCTGTAATATCGAAATAACAGGATTCTATTAAGGGATTAAGGGGGTTCATTGTATGATTGATTCTCTCGTTGGTCTAGTGGTTGTGATATGCGACTGCTGATCATGAGGTCCCGGGTTCGAGTCCCGGGTCGGGCCAAAAAATCAGTTATTGAATTTTTCCGTCAACAAATTCTCAGTAGCTGCCCGGAGTCAGGCAGTTGGCGGTGTCTCACCCCCGTGCCTCGGAAAGCACGTAAAGCCTGCGCCTGATCTCTCTCCGGTCGTGTCGGTTTACCGCCCCATCGGGCTATGAGAGTGAGGGAATAGAGAGTGCACCTGTGCTTGCGCATACACTTGGGCACTATAATCTTGTCCTGCGCCGATCGCTAGTCTCCGTTGAGACTGGTCGCCGTGACCGAAATTCGGTCTGGAGGACATTATTGCATGCTATTATGACATAGTTATTTTTTTTTTAATTTTTATCTGTCTGGGCTCATCTTCGGAATGACTAAACCGATTATAATGAAAATTCATGAACAGACAAAGAACATTTAGGCTATATTTTCTACCGCCTTCTAAAAGGAGTAGGTACTCAATTCAACTATATGTTCTTCTTTTACGTATGTTACCTCATAACTTCTTTCTGGGTGAACCGATTTCGATGATTCTTTTTTATTTAAAAGCTGGTGCTTCTCGTGTGGTCCATATAAATGTGATCATGGTCTGACCAATAGTATTTGAGTTATTCTTAATAATTTATATTGAAGTCGATTGTACAAAATTTTAAATTATATCCGAAAAAATTGCAGACATTTTTTATCGAAAAACTAATTAGATAAGTGGGACAATGTTTCGAACAAACTTTTTTGTTGGTTTGTAATTTTACTTTTTATTCTATCTTTTAAAGTTTTGGTTCTAATCGATTTTTAGCATTGTTTTTGCTTTAACACCATTTTACAACAAAACTACGAGTGTTAAATGATAAGGTGATAAAGACCTGTTTTAGGTGAAATTAATGGACCTTTTAAGTTTTATTTTACACGTTTCCCTTATCACTATCACACATAATTTTCAAGGTTATAGCAAAAAAAACCGAGTTTAAAGTGATTTTTCTATTATTGAACTACTTGTCTAAAGTTTTTTTTTTTAGGTCCGCGCATACGTTCCAGATGGTGAAAGCTACCGTTACCGTTAGAGCCTATTTAAGTCCACTGCTGAACATAGGCATCCCACATCGATTGCATAGTATTTGCCACAGTTGCGCTGCTGTCCATCTCCTGATTTGTTTCCCTCTGTCGCCTCTTACGACACACACGTCATGATATGAAGTAGTGGGTATTCTTACACCGCCACTAAACTGTGAAAGCTGGTCCTAAGTAAATTAAATATAGTAGCCATGTCGAACGAAACGTGGGGCCGTCATTTGCATTTATCATGTCGTTCCTAAGTGTCGTTCAATGTTATACGTAGAGTTTAAATGTATCCCATACTTTGTTTAAGTTGATAATGTAGTCGCGAACAATCGCACAGCTCACTATTATAATAGATCAACTAACCATTGTCCTGGCAGTTTTTCTCAACATCGTTATTAGAGGATTAATATTTTAATACGGTTTTTTACAATAAGTTTTAATACAAGAAGTATTTACTAATGAATTTGTTTTTTTTTATATGTAAGAGGAGGAAGCGATTGATCATACGGTTTACCTGATGAAATAATTGTTTTGGTTGATAGGTTGTTTGATTATTATTATAAACGTTACTTTGCTTGAGGTTTTAATATAAATATAGACTCCATCTATCTCTACCCTTGTATTTAAAAGTAAAGTGAAAGTTACGTACGTACTACTGCTCGACTAAG
Organism: Parnassius glacialis; assembly: GCA_033319125.1. Classification (NCBI taxonomy): domain Eukaryota; kingdom Metazoa; phylum Arthropoda; class Insecta; order Lepidoptera; family Papilionidae; genus Parnassius; species Parnassius glacialis. The sequence continues at coordinate 4,589,638 of JAVANC010000001.1, read as the reverse complement.
GCCACCTCTGATTTGTGAAAGTATTATTAGAGCAATTAGTCCGCTTGCGTTTAGACCCGGAGGTAGCATGCACACAAGCAAACAACAAAAACTTTATTTAAAACAAACAAAATTTATCATAATATTGCATTAAAATTAGACTTACAACGAATATTCGGCTATTATTCTGTATTCGGCTTTTATCCTTACTTTCGAGTACTTAAGTAAGAGGTTTTATTGTAGTCAGATAATATTGTAAAATGAAAATATTTATTTATTTTACATTCTTTTTATTTTTAAGTAATCATTAAAGTAGTCATAGGTACATTATCAGCTTCCATATTATAAAAATAAAAAAAAAACTACAGAAGTCTATACACTCCAGTTATAGTAATTAAAGTGGAAGAAAATGGTACAGAAAAACTAATTTTACTCAATTTTCAGGCAGTAGTTAACTACTTTTCTTCTCGTAGACAACGCCAGCTTCAGAGAATAGACTCTGAAGAATAAACACTACTTCCTTCCCGGCCGAATACTTCAGCCTATTCGGCTATTCGGCCAGGAAGTCAGACGAATATTCCATATTCGGCGTGTGGCCAAATATACTATTCGTTACAGGTCTAATTAAAATATAAAGAGAAATTAGTGAATCCCTTCCTGTTTAACCAACTCATTACATTCAATGCTTGTGTAGTTCGATTCAAAGCAAGACACATACCTCTCATTATGCAGTGATGAGAGTGACCCGCGGTGCTGCAGCAGTGCTTCCCAGTATGTTGGTGGGCTTTGTATCATCTAAATATATTATTTTAATTCTCGGATATTTTTCTTTCACGCTTTGCACCGAGCGACAAGTACTTAAAATTGTAATTAACAATTTTCATGGAGCGTGTTCTGGAGACGATTTAAGTTGCTCGCTTATATATATTTTTTAAATAAAATTGAAATGACAAACAAACAAACTTAATCTCGGGGGTTACACATTCTTTAGGCTAATATGTTTAAATTTTCTGGCAGGAGTTTATGTGCTTTACGTAGCCGCTTACTTTTGGATGGACTTTTTGGAACGAAGTTATATCGCACGGTACTAATTTGATGGTTGGGGGCTAGGCGAGAAAAAGTGTGAAGATTATTCCGTCACGACTCCCTTTCTATAGTGCGAGCAAGACGGAATAATATCCATCTCCCACGCACTTTTTCTTATGTTGTCATGAAAGAAATATCATTTTAAATGACGCTTCGTTTGAATAGACGCTAGTAATTCATTTATTTCTATTTGTTAATCAATAATATAATACGTTTATCTAAACATAATTGACAAGTGAAGCTGGCTGCCTGGATCGCTCGCTAAGACGAGACTAGGCCGAAACGCATATAATATCTTATTTACTTTTAGTATTTGTACTGATTTTAAAGATAACATGTGTGGAGTGGGCTAAGCCCACGCTGGTCTTTTTATACTTGTTAATAATACGAGGGTGGATTGAAAAGTACTCGGCCTAACCAAGAAAATAAACACATACTAAATCAGTTATATTTTTATTTTTCTACATAATCACCATCAAGTTCAATACACTTTTGCCACCTCCCCTTCCAAGCATTTAGACCGTTGAAAAAAAATGATTCTTCCTTAGAGTCAAAATATGCGTCTACAGCTGCTTTGACCTCGTCGTTTGTCGAAAATCTTTGACCTCCCAAGTGCTTTTTTAGGTTAGGGATCAGAAAGAAGTCTGATGGTGCCAGATCAGGTGAATACGGCGGATGCGGTAACAGTTCAAAGCCACAGTTGTGAATTTCAGCCATTGACTGTACTGACGTGTGAACACGGGCGTTATCTTGATGAAACAGGACTTTTCTTCTGAGCATTCCTCGACGTTTTTCTTTTATTTCCTCTCGTAAACGACGTAGTAAGGTGCAGTAGTAATCAGAGTTTATAGTCTGACCCCTTTCAAGATAATCAATCATAATCACACCTTTCGAGTCCCAGAATACTGAAGCCATCACCTTATTTGCCGACAAAATCGACTTAGCCTTTTTAGGGGGTGGTGAACCAGGTCTTCTCCACTGTTTTGATTGTTGTTTTGTTTCCGGTGTACAGTAATGAACCCATGTTTCGTCTATAGTAACAAAACGATTCAAAAAATCATCTGCATCGGCTTCAAATAACTCCAAACAGTCGCGTGAAATAGTCAATCGCGTCCTTTTCTGTTCAACTGAAAGCAGTCGCGGAACCCACCTCGCAGACACCTTGTGGAAACCCAACTCGTTGACAATGATGTTTTGAGTTCGTTCATAAGAGATGCCTATAATCTCGGCTATCTCTCTAATTTTTAATCTGCGGTCTCCCATTATTAAATCAAGTACTTTTTTAATATTTTCGTCAGTAGTTGACGTCGAAGGCCTTCCAGAGCGGGGTTCATCTTTCACACTCTCTCTACCACGCTTAAATTCTGCTATCCATTTTTTGACGGATGAATATGGCAGAGCACAATTGCCTAATGTACTGACCATGTCATCATGGATGGCTTTTGATGATAGCCCCTTCTTATGGAGGTACTTAATGACGGCACGCTGCTCGATTTGCTCCATTCGCGGAAATTATGTCCGATTACTTTGTTAATAAATTTAAAAAATCACAACTAATTATCGCACACGTTTCGAACTTCACACAATGAACTAGTCTGAACTGAACTAAATAATGTGGGTAGATTTGATTTTTAGAATTGAATGGATCTGTGTTAGGCCGAGTACTTTTCAATCCACCCTCGTAATATACTACGAAAGGAACTGCGTTCCAACCGAGTATTCCACGACCCTCATGCATGTTTTTATTAATTAGAATATGGGTGACAAATGAGCACACAGTTCACCTGATGGTAAGTGGGTGTTGAGGCCCATAGAAATCTACATATATCCTCGATAAAGGATCTCCGGTTCTCAACACTAAGCATAGGAAACACAGCATTAAGGCTGGGAGATCCTGTTTTTGTCTGTTTTAAAATTGGTTTTTGATAGCCAAATTATTTACATTTAGAATCCGAAAAAAATTGTTTTAGATACATTCTTTCTCCTTACGATGTATCCTGTCAATACACGATACAATATAATTTACTTTATAAAAAAAATATCGATTTGCAGTTTTTTTTACAAGCCAAAATTCATTTTAAACAAGTACTAATTATTCCTTTTTTCTTTAAAAAAATATCAATTTATAGGTAATTCATTTTGGAATCGATTCCACCCGATCGTTTTTTTTTTTTCATTATATTTGGGTAAGGTCGTCAAACAATATAATATAACGCACTGGAAGATATAACACACGATAACACAAGAACACACTGGATAATGTAAAGGTCAATGTTCACTTGGAAATACGTTCAAATAAAATCCATTTAAAATGTTAAGAATTATTTATTTTCATGAAATTAAAATTCAATAATGAAAAATTAATCTTAGACTATGCATAGACATTTTACAGCTTGCAGGTTTCGTGTTTGCGAAACTAAACACCAAAATAACACAATTCAATAGAATTAAAGCCTTTGACAAAATAATGTGCTTACAATAAAAAAGAGTAGGTAAGTACTAATTAAAGTAGGTACTTAATAATTATGTATTTATAAATCAACAATTAGTACAGGTACTGTAATTATTAACACGTGTCACGGAGTTTTGTTTACGGTTTTTTTTTATTATGAGAGCTATCCCATTTGACACTACTCGCGTTCGCACAGAGCCGTATATAACAAGAACTTTCACTATAAAATGCGTTTTTTTAAATATAATCAATACATAGGCGCACTATAAAATAGTATTAATTTAATAGGTAATGATTTAAAAAAAAACCTTTTATGTGTTTACCTAATAAACTCACCATGAAAATGTAATAAATGCCACAATTAAAATGAGTTTTAATAATAACTTATTTATAGTTTGCCGATTAATTACATTTTAAAAGTTGCTTCTTATTATTTTTTAAATACGGTCCTATGCGAGTGGAAAAGGTGACAAAAGGCGACGACCCTCTTAAAAAAAGTCTGACGTACCCAAGTAATTAGTTGCTGTAATTGCCATTATTGGCAGTTGGGTTGACGAGGTGTTTTGATAAACACTGTCATGTAGGTACATCAGAATAATATTACTATTTTTTTTTATTTCGCCGTGGTCGGTTATGTTATGTTAACAGTCTCCTTTATAACATTCCAGTGTGTGATATAACAAACACCATAACACACATAACGAACTGGAACAAACACACTAGAAAATTTAAAACTCAACAATGAATAACGGTCACATATCATGCGTGATTTCTTTTATTAAAACTTGACATACTCTGGTCATTTACTATTAATTTCGAATCAGGAACCTAGTAAACAATATCTTTGTACTTACCACGTAGAATTCACAGACACACTGCCCGAAATTTGTGCACTAAATTATGGAATTTACAATTGTTTACGGTCGCGACCACAAATGAAAAAAATATGTCAAAACTGATTTTTGACAGTAAGACTATGGTATTACCACATCAAAATTAACTAAATAATGTAGTCTACTGTTGAAAACAAAAAATCTACCTCATATCGAATCGGAATAACACACTGGAAAACTTTTGGAGACACAAATTAGAATAGGCTTTTTCCCCACTAGCATTGTATTATTGCAATAATTTATACATTATCACACGGCATCTATAGTGCTTTAAAAGTAAACTATAATTTTAAAACCATAATGCTATATTATTATTTTTGATTAAATTTTTTCGTCCTCTAGGTTGATAGGAGACAAATAATTTTTTGTATGCAGCTTTATTTTGTTGATTCAAAAATATTTATTTATTTTTTATGTTTAAGCTTCTCGAATATTCTGGTTATTTCTACATTATTCTAAACATGATTACCAATGTATTATTAAATAATAATATTATCATACTATTTGTTAGCGCATGGTATTCACAATCAAACATGGGGTCACCTCAAAGCTTTTAAATAGTACAATTTTTTATGACCTTACCCATTTATTAAAAAAATTATCGATTATTCAAGTTATTTTCGATCCGCGCGTCGCGGAGGTAAGATCTGTGTCAAATTTTTGCGCGTACACTTCTCTTCTGCTACGTAAATAATATTTAGAAAGTAAAATAAATTGTAAATTACTATAGTTTTATGAAACTTATATAGACTATAATTAAACTTTTGATTGGGTGTTTATTTCTCATTGTGTAAATATTTGTTTATAACTTTAAAATAATATTTTTGTGATTATTTTGTAAAATCATATGCGCGATCATAATATGCGCAGCCCGACTCAATCTTTGCGACGACCGCTTGTAAATACTTCAGCGCTTGGAACACCAAGCCTTAAGCTGCTATTTTATGCTGGTATTCTGTGAGAGCGTGGTGCTTACCCAGTCGAGCCGACCTATTGCAATTACTAAAGAACGAATTAAAATATATAAGCACAATATTGTACAAAATATTTTTTTTAACTATACATATAGTGGCGGCATTTATGGCTCTACCACGTAGAAAGGATAACGGCAAGCAAAGGCTTTAAATTTTATTTGAGACAGAAAAATAAAATACTCGATGTACTGAAATGTTTTGTCTACACTACTAGTCTACACTACTATTATAAAGAGGAAAGATTTGTTTGTTTGTTTGAATTGAGTAGGCTCCGAAACTACTGGACCGATTGGAAAAATTCTTTCACCATTAGAATCCTACATTATCCCTGATGAACATAGGCTATATAATATTTTCAAAAAGTTAGGGATCCGTATGAAAAATTCGTTAATGTAACCCAAGGTGTGAAAAAAAATACCAAAAAGAATCTTTATATCGCGTACGCTGCGGAAATTATTGATAATAGAACAAAGTAATGTACTCAGTTTTATAGAGGATATGAATATCTACAAAAAAGTCTGTGATACCATATATTTAACTATTACAGTTATGCCATAATAACTACTTTTTCATGTTAAAATGTGAGATAGTAACGCCGGTACAAACTAGGCCACATATTCGTATCAGTACCTGTATCATGCATAACCACCAATTACGTTAACCATGTAATTTTAGTAACATATTTTGCTTTTTAAATCTTTGTTAATTCAGCAACCGTCCGTCGTGATGTCTCTCTCGAAGTTCGCATGTCGCAAGGCGCAGACGCGTGATTTACGCGGGTGAAACCGCGGGGCACAGCTAGTTTTTATAAATTTAATCTTTTTTTTTTTCATTAATTTAAAAGAATGTACTGACAACTCCGTGTTAAAAAATTACGATATAGCAACCCAACTTGGAGATACCAATTTTGTTCTCGTAACTACTGTCCTAATATTTGTGCGGTCACTTAAAAAAGCTAATGTATATTAGAGCGTGATGAAATAGGTGTAGCGACTGTTGGTATTAAGATTGGTCATTACTATTGAAGTTTCTTGGTAAAAGGGTAATATAAATTTATGTGTAGTGCTTAAAGTATAAATGCGTGGAAAGGCGTATGAACGACATTGACATAGTTTGAGCTAGTGAGCCGGTGAATGGTAGTAGATTATACAGATTATTGACCGAATCGTAATACTGGATTGCAATGTCATGGTATTATTCAAGCACGTGGCTTTCTTGCGCTGCAGTGATTTTATTGATAGCGGGTTCCGAATTCGAAGCCATTGTTTACCACCGGCGATTTTTCCGGACCGATACGACTTTCGAGGGACTTTCAAGAAAAGAGTTTACACCTTACGAAAAGGCCGGCAACGCACCTGCAATTTCCCTGGTGTTGCGGTTGTTCATGGGCGGCGGTAGTCACTTACCATCAGGTGAGCCGCATGCTCGTTTGCCACCTCTTCTATAAAAAAAAACCCCTAAAGGAAAAATAGTTTTTGTGGGCGACTAATCCTTGTCTGGATGTATTTCTTTGTGCGATTTGTGTATTTAAACGCCTCCAAGATACAAACCTTTTTTATGAAATATTTTCTTGTTTCTATTTTTAAGATAAAAGGAATACAAATCATTTTAAAATTATTTGTTTTTGTTAGAATGTTATGTATAGCAAATTATCTTTGAATTACTTATCTTTTCTAACGTGCTAGAGCCAGACGGCAGCTATATTGTAATACCACATGAGTAAAAAAACGGAACAGATATAAATCTTCATAAAACCGCCCGAATCGGTTGCACCATAAACTGCTGCTGCAGACAGGATAGTCTCCTCATGAGGGAACTCCTTGTCAATGTTGGCAACGAAATACTAAAATGTATTAAACATTGTAAATTTCGTTTGCTATGTGAGTGTTTCCCGTTACATTATTTGAAAAAACAATAAATTATTAAAAAACAAAAGTTATAAAAAGAAAATTATTAGAGTAAGTAATTTGTAAAGTATTCTATCATACTGAATAATAAAACCATTTACCAATGTTTTGATTAATTTGTCTTCACCTATTGTGACAACCCTACCAAAATAGGCAACAATTTTGCACGTTCTTACGAAGCTTTGTTTCTGTTCCGTTTATATACTCATGTGGTAATACTATGGGTCCGCTCGACCGGGATAGGACCAAGCTCTCACAGAATATGTGACGCTGCCCCTCTTCCCTTCGCCCCATTTTCGAAATATCTTCATCACTCCTAGAGAATGAGACTTACTTCAACAAAGGACTTTTGTTAGGCTGTAATAGATGCATGAGAAATTGTCTATAAGCAGTAGAAACTTATTATTAAGTGGGCTGCTATGCCAATTCAAGATGATGACGGTCATTAAGATGATACGAGGGTGACACTGAAAGTTCTTAGAAAATCAAAACCTGAACAAACTAGCAAGTTATTAGTTACTAGCAAGTTATACATCGCTGCATCCGATGGAACCACTGAGAAAAGCATTTTGCCCACTCGTCCTTAGGGGTCTTTTCCACGGTAATTTGAAACGCAGCCACTGCTTCCTCGGCGTCCATAAAACATTTTCCTAGAAGTTTTTCTGTTATTTTCGGATATAAATAAAAATCGCAAGGTGTGAGGTTGGGGCTATAGGGCGTGTGACACAGTAATTCCACGTCTGAAGTCGCTAAGTAGTCAATTGTTTGCATGGCGGTGCGCGATGAGGCGTTGTCGTGGTGAAGGAGGATCCTACTGCGAAGTCGTTTCTCCCGAACTTTATCCAAGACAAGTGGCAAACAATTGTTAGTGTACCACTCTGCAGTAACTGTCTTTCGATCCTCTAAAACAATTATTGCATAATGAGCTGTCCTTTCGAAGAACGAGGCCACGATCTTTTTTTCCACGCTTCGACCTCTCCTCACTTTAGTTGGCAACTCCTCGGAAGGAAACACCCAGACAGCAGACTGTCTCTTAGTTTCAGGATCATAACAATAAATCCAGCTTTCGTCACCCGTAAGTATGTCGAACACAGCATTTGAGTCACCTCCGTTAAATCCTTGAACCATTTCACGATACCTAAGCTCGTCCGAATCTGCTGATAAGTCGCTATTTTATCAGTCTGTATCATACGCCGCACAACACTGATGTTATCTTCAGTCGTCGCCGTAGAAGGCCGTCCCTCACGCAGATCATCGGTGAGATTAGTGCGACCACGTTTAAACTCATTAAACCAGTTGTAAACAGTGGCACGAGATGGGGCTTCATCGTGAAAGGCCAATCGAAGTCTATCATAACTTTCTTGTTTACTTAAATGACATGGAAAGTAATAAAAATCCATTCTACGAAAATTTCCTCGCGTTAAAATCATGCTTATTGAAGTATAGGTTTACCTCTGCGTTTCGCTCGGTGAGTGCAGGTGGCTGGAGGCCCTTTTTACTGGAAATGAGGCATTCCATCTTAGTACTCACGGGTGACAACGCATCTACATTTTGATTTGTAATAGAGGATAGATGTAGATGTCTATGGGCCGCAGCAACCACTTACCATCAGGTGGACTGTGTGCTCGTTTGTCACCCTTTTCCTATAAAAAAAAAATGCTGACGTGACACAGACAATTTTCAATTTGCCACCAAATCGCAAACAAATGACAAATTAATAAAATACATACACAATAATATTGGCAAAGAGTTAATATTAAGATTTAAGAGGTAATATTTTCAAAATTTAAACTTATTTTTTTTATTATATCGTTTACAAGTGGCCAGTTCTAAAAACTTTCAGTGTCGCCCTCGTGTTATATTTAAAAAATGATTTCCCATTATCATCTTTCACAATTATAAGTAACTAATACGAAAGTCATAAAGGTTTGTCCTTTGTTAACCCTATTCACCCTGTACGTCCCTGTACGATTTTATCATTACTTTTTTTACTGTTTTATTTTAATTCCCGACGATTAAGGTATTTTGCAACACCTATGGTTGCCGGAGAACATTACGTAAAATTTAGAATAGAATAGAATCATTTTTTTAGTGTGTTTTCTGGGTCTCGACATCGGCTCCACCTGCCGGATCCAATTGTGAATCTAAACCATACAGGGACAACAAACATACTCAAAAATTTCATCAGAATTGGTCGAGCAAATTTAGATTTTTAGCGAGACTAACGGACTGCAACTAATTTTTATATATAGAGTTACATTTATTTACAGTTGTGGATATATATATAAACCTATATTCTGGGAAGAACCATCAAGAAACCCAGCCACCCAACCCACCCCAGGGACTTTTTTAAATATTAATTTACAGTATAACATTTTATACAATTTAGTACTTATGAAAACATTTAGAAACAGTATGGCAGCGATCATCTCAATCCCAAAGGTTATTATCAATTTTTTTATAAGATAGGGTGACAAACGAGCACACAGTCCACCTGATGGTAAGTGGTTGCTGTGGCCCACAGAAATCTAAATATGTCTTATTAATTAGATTTCTGTGCTGTGGCCCATAGACATCTACATCTATCCTCAATAAAGAATTAAAATGCAGATGCGTTGTCAGCCGTGACAACTAAGATGGGATGCGACTTTTCCAGTAAGAAGTCTCCGGTTCTCTACACTCATAAACCAAACAGAGCAGCATTAAGCTGCTATTTTATATTATGAGCCGTGGTAGCTCAGATGGTTAGCGCTCGTTGTAAGCTTCCACAGTACTCGAGCAACCCGGGTTCGATCCCCGCCGGCACCAATGAAATTGTTAATTGCAATTTTAAGTGCTGATTTACTACTTGCTCGGCGGTGAAGGAAAATATCGTGAGGAAACCTGCATATCTGAGAAATAAGAAAAAAAGTATTTCGAAGACATGTGAAGTTCGCCAACACGCATTGGGACAGCGCGGTTGACACTTTCTAGCCCTAAAACCCTCTCAGAAATGAGAGGAGGCCTGTGCCTAGCAGTGGGATGTAAATAGGCTGCAACTTTACTTTACTATTTTTACGTTGGTATTCTGTGAGAGCGTGGATTCCCCGTACGAGCCGACCCATTCATGCTACAACTATAATATTAATATAGCTGTAGCATGGCTCTACCACGTACTCTCGGGTCAGGTTGCTCGGGTACTATCAAATTTGTGGCGAGCGTTTAGTATTTACCGTGTAGTGGCAGTTTTAGAATATCCACTACCCCATATCATCCCGCGGGTATCGTAAAAGGCGATAGAGGGAAACAAATCAGGAGATGGGCAGCAGAGTCTTCCTAATAACGACTAAAAATAAAAAAATGCGGTTGCCAACCCGTGTGCCAAGCGTGACAACTATGACAAATATCCCCCCTATGATATCTATGTTCAGTAAAGGACTTTAATAGGCTGCAACGGTAACGGTTTAGCCTTTGGGTACAATAGGCCTCTCCCCGCTTCAAACTTCCACATCTCGCTCAGCGTTCACTAAATTTCAGAGAACCGGGGGGCGTGATGGAAGCCACTACAAGCCGCAACGCTAGCACCGGCCAGGTGAGCCGCTGGGCCTCGCTCAAAGTGCGGTAAGTTGCCTAGTAACGTAAACACGTCACATATTTCTCCATTCTTCTTCATAACTTTATCTGATCTATCTGATATTATATGTATAATATCTATACATTGTATATTAAAACATTAAGGGAAAATTTTGTACCCCTTTTTAAGCATATTGCGCACACGGAAGCGTGCGAGATTGAGCACAGATAAAGTTTAAGTCGAGAAGGAGTGCAGATAAAATTAATACATAATTCTATAATATATGCTATAAATACATTAAAATAAACTAAATAAAACATCCATTTGTCAATACTGCCAATGTCAATCATCAAACACTTAATAGTCTGTGGTCTGTGGTCAATTAACTTAATTTAATCAATCAATTCATATCAAACTAATCGCTCACTCAATAAACATTCAGTCAAAGGTAGTTTTTGGTACATGTGTAATATATCCGGACGACTTATACGGCTAACTTAATATGTATTTGTTGCTGTATCGGTAAATTAAGGAAGAAGGAAGGAAGAAGAAGCTTTGATTCAATAACGCAGATTATAATATTTTAATAAATAATTTTTTTTTTATTTTCGTCATCCCAAAATGAACTATAATATTAAAGATAAAAGGTCAAAAAAGCCGTAATGTACTATAATAAATTCTGTCGCATTTTATAATCCAAAAATCTGGTAATGACATAGAAGCTGGTGTTGCCAGAATGGCGGTCACAACGCACCAGTCGCTGGTGTTCCTGGTGCATAACGTGGTGGGCTACTTGCTTATGCTGGCCGTCATGGTGTACAACGTGCACCTGCTGCTCGCCGTCGTGTTCGGCATGATGCTTGGTGAGACATGGAACACAAATCTATTGAAATTATTTTCTGGGTTTCTTTTATAGTATATGGGTGACAAACGAGCACAAAGTTCACCTGATAGATAAGTGTATGTTGTGGCCCATAGACATCAAAATACAGATGCGTTGTCAACCCTGAGGACTAAGATGGAATACCTCATGTCCATTAAAAAGGGGCTCCGGTTTTCTAATAGTACCATACGAAACAGCAGCATTAAGCTGGTGTTCTGGGAGAGCGTGGCCCTCCCCGGTCTAGACGACCCATTAGTGCTACAACCATAATATAGCTGCAGCATAATTCTACCACGTATATATTAGATTTGTCTTTTATCCTTATTTATTATAATTTTTTTGATACTAGTAATGCTATTAAACATTACTAATTTTCACTTTAACCACTTCTGGTAAGCTTAAAATGCTTGTGTTAGAAGTGGTTCACGACAGCAGTCGCATGGCAAATTCGAACCCACGACCTTTGGGGTTCACGGTCCGCGCCCTGGCATTAGGCTACTGACGCTTCAAATAATAATATAATAATACTTATCAACGTATAATTCTGCTATTTGATATCCAAAAGCTCTCAAGCTTAATTGAAACACGTATTTATTATCAGAACCATCTCATACGCCAATCTTTTCTAACTCTAACCCTATTTAATAAACGATCATCGAGCTCATACAATCGTTGACAATGCCTAAAAATTTAATAGATCGGCAAAACTTTTAAACTTTTGCTCAGCTTATTGGTTTATACTGATGCCATACTAACGTTTAAATGTCGTTCATTATCGCGATAAGTGGCATCTCACTGGACGTAATTAAATTAAAAAAAATACTGATTTAAAAATCCATTTCCAGGGCGGCTTTAATTCCTCAATATATTATGTTTTAAGTTAACGCAGACTTTAGAAGCTATTAGAAGCGACAGTAGTCTAATGGTAGGGTACCTACTGTAGCTGTGCGAACTGAAAAGGTCGTGGGTTCGACTATTGTCGAATTGAGGATTCGAATTCAATTCGGAATCGTAGACTACATCTAACACAAGCATTTAAGCTTACCAGGAGTGGTAAAAGTGAATATTATTGATGTTAATAGCATTTTTAGTATTAGGTCGGAGAATAAGTTTCTTCGTATTTTATATACACATTCAAGAATTTCTTTTTTCAAAGTTTAATTTACACTTAATTATAATATATGTGGGCCATTTTGTTCGATAACTTGTTGCCATCTGTAGATAATGACATAATCTCGTTGCTGTAGAAATCTTGGGATTTTTGATTAAAAAAAATGCGCCAAGTAGTTTTGACAGTCCTCTCTTGATGTTAACCTATCACTACCGAGACCGTAACAGGTGTAAATCCGAGGGTGCAATGTCAGGACTATATGGTGGATGCATTAACACTTACCATCCAAGCTCTCTCAATTATTGATGAGTGGCCAAAGATGTGTGTGGTCTGGCGTTAACATGATGAAAGACCACTCCTTATCTGTTGATCAATTCCGGCCATTTTTTCTCGATTTCTCTGTCTGCGGAGTCTGACTGTCTGTGGAGCTTGACTACCCTTTCACCAAGATCTTTTTCGCACGTTTTTGTCGTAGGTGATCCACTTTTCATCACCAGTGATCAATCTTTTCAATAATGATTCTGTTTCATCACGTTTCAATAGAGTATCGCAAATGAGTTCACGATTCATTCGGTTTCTTTCAGCGAGTTCGTGTGGTACCCAAATATCGAGATTCTTTGTATAGCCAGACTTTCAAATGGGTCAAAACTGTTTAGTGGTCAATCCTTGATTCCTCGACGAAGTCGTAACTACTAATATGTCGATCTTGCTATACTTTTTTTTTTAAATGGCATCGACTTTACACGTATGAGAGCGATCAGAGCGAGCGGCATCTTTGACGTCAAAATTCCCGGACTGAAAACGTTTGAACCAACTTTGTGCTACTCTTACTGACACCGAATTAGGTCCATAAATGTCACAAATTGTTTTCGTGGCTTGTGTCGCATTTTGCCTTTTTTGTAATTAAACTTCAGAATGTATCGAGTTTCTTCGTAAGATTCACTCATTTTGGCGGGCAGAAAAACAAATGAAAAATGGCGGAAAAGTGTTTTTTATTTTATTTTTCTGAATGTCTTATATGTATTGATATTAAAACCAGCCAGATACACACAGTACAACCAAAGAAATTTGTCTTCATTTTTATACAAACAAAATATGAAGTAACTTTCCCGACCATTTATAAAAAATTAATTAAAAAAACATTGCAAATTTGAGTTTGAACACTAGATTGCCTCGTAATATCGTCCTAATGGGCCATTAAACAAAGGCATTTGACGAGACATTTCACCTTAGGTAAGCTATTTTTGGCGTTGCGTAAATAGATGTTGCGTTAGTAATGCACTATGCATTACAAAGGAGTCTTATGGACCATTTACACAAGGTCATTTGTCGAGCCTAGTCTCAGTTTTGATAAATCGCCTCACGTAATTAATAGCCGCCCCCTTAAGTGGGAGGTACCTTGAAGACTGTCAGCTGATTAGTGAACGGCAATACGGTTTTTGTCAGGGTCGCCCACTTTATGTTCTTCTGGTTTAGCTGTCTCATAGATGGGTGGAGGCAGTAGAGTGCAAGGGAGGACTTGGCCGTTAGTTCGGCCATAGCGAAGGCCTTCGATCGGGTTTGGCACAAAGCGCTTGTTTCGAAACTTCCTAACTATTAACTTCCCGGAAAATTGTGCGATTGGATCATCAGATTTCTTGCCGAACGAAGCATCAAAGTCGTTGAAGATAGTTGAATGCTCCGACTACAAGCCTATTAATGCTATTATAAGAATAAATATTTTTGTGCCAATACGATCCCTCATCACTACCGCATTGGATTTGCGCATGTAATGGCCTTGTGCATTTTTATTCACTTCGCTAGATGTTAGCCGTGCGCCCGTGTTTTCTACCGACTTCAAAAAGAGATGGTACTCAATTCGACTATGTTTTTTTTTATGTGTGTTACCTCATAACTTTTTCCTGGGTGAACCGATTTCGATGATTCTGTTTTCATTTGAAAGCTGGTACTTCTAATGTGGTCAATGTGATCAAAGGACCTGTAGTTTTTGAGTTATTCTTAATAATTTATATTGAAGTCGGTTGTACAAAATTTTTAATTTTAAATTATGTTTAATAATATTTGCTTTGGCTTTCGGGTGGTCAGCAAAAACATATAAGCATAAATAAGCATTTGATTATATAGTTAACACTTAATTACTTAAGTGTTTGACAAAGTGATCTTCTGAGATAAATTCAAAGTTTATAATCGCTTTATAGAGGGCAGACAGTTTTATGGGGGACCGACAGTCTAGTGTACCGAGATCTAAATGCGAGAGATACCGCTCACTACTGTCTATCAGTTACATAACCGTTTTACAAAGATACTTGTAGAAACTGACTGTAATAGTGACCAATAAACGACGCGAATTTTCTCTTTGCATTCGACTTGCTTAATACGAGTAGCTACGCTTAGTGGAATGTTCATCAAATGGCCCGTAAGAGTTTTTGGATCTACGTATAAAAAAAAGTTTAAAATAAACTTTTCACGTCGACGTACGTCAAAAATAGAAGTTACACTTTATTTTATTTCAAGTTTATTCACAGGCTATTTCCTATTTGGCACGAAACTGACGCGTCTTCAAATGCAGTGCTTCAGGACCAAGCGTGTCGTCATCTGTACGCCGGAGTGTGATGACACAGGTAAGCAAAAGCAATCATTTTGAAATCCGCAACAGTTTTTTTTTTTGTAAAAAAAAGTGAAGCTACTACCTATAAACTACTTTATTTGTTTATATATTTTTAATGTCGTGTGTTACAGTTTTTAATGGGAGTGGTGTGACTCTACACTTTTAGTGTTCACGGTTTGTAATCTAATAATTGAATTAAGTGTGTACCATTTGACGTAATTACTCAAAGGGGATCCACACTAAAGAAAATTTTTTTTACGTTACTTTACGTGGTAGGGCCATGCTGCAGATATATTAGTGGTATAGTTGTAGCACGAATGGTTCGGCTCGACCGAGGAAGGACCACGTCAAATAGCAGCTTCATGCTGCTGTGTTTCGTATGGTGAGTGTAAAAAACCGGAGACCCTTTTTACTGAAAAAGAGTCATTCTATCTTAGTCCTCACGGGTGACAACGCATCTGCATTTTGATTCGCAAACGAGGATAAATGTAGATGTCTATGGGCCACAGCAACCACTTATCATCAGGTGGACTGTGTGCCCGTTTGTCACCCTATTCTATAAAAAAAAATTAAATTTTAAATGAACCAACTTCAAATAAATACAAATATATTGAAATAATTTCCATATAATTTAATAACTTTTGAAGTTGACGCTAGGACATAGATAATTTTTATAAAATTGAATTTACAAACGAACTTACAATCCACAAGATGGTGAATTGGCTACTGCATCTTATGAACACCGGCAACCAGCTTCAAATAAAAATATTGCAATTACACGCAGTAGAGAGTCGCTGCAGCTACATTATGGTTGTAGCAGGAATGCGTCGCTTCGACCGGGGAAGGACCACGCTCTCACATAATACCAGCGTAAAACAACAGCTCAATGCTGCTGTGTTTCGTATGGTGAGTGTAGAGAACCGGAGACCCTTCTTACTGGAAACGAGGCATTCCATCTTAGTCCTCAGTGGTGGCAACGCATCTGCATTTTGATTCTTAATTGAGGACAGATGTAGATGTCTATGGGCCACAACATCCATTACCATCAGGTGGACTGTGTGTTCGTATGTCACCCTTATTCTATATATGTGTTGTCGCCTTTGGGGACTCTGTTGAAATGCTCACAGCCTTTCATATTATACTGGCTCTCTTTATATGCTAAAATGCATGCAATGCAGCTAAAATGGTGAAACTACCTTGACGGATTCCTAGGCAGCAAAGGTCTAAAGTGAAACAAGTACTGAAAAAGTCTTTAGTTATTTTTGACCCTCACAACCAAGGTAACAAATTTCTGAAAGGACATTCTGTCTTACTCCTCAGTGGTGACAGTGCATCTCTACACTTCTTTGTTTTAAGTTGGTTGCAGGTGTCCGTGGGCCGCACTAGCCACTAAGCATCAGCTGGATTGTTAAATAAACTTCATTTGACATAACATAATATAAACACTCACGCCTGTCACCCAGAGGGGTAGACGGAGACCACGGACTTCCATTTGGCACGATCCTGACCTACCTCTTTCACTTCCTCCACATCTATATACTTACACATACATGCTCGTCGGTTAAGGGTGCCCTTAATTTAGCCCATATGCAATACATCGCCTATTTGATCGATAAACTTTTGCCTAGGGCGTCCCTACCCGACTCTGCCGTTCACTTCTGTAACATAAATTTGTTTTGTCACTCTTTCCTCAATTATTCTTTCTATATGACCTCTTTGGATTCAAAATTTCATCCTCTGTCTTTCTATCCATATGGGTGGAATGAATTACTTGGTGGAAGGAAACCTATTTAATAAGAAGTTGTTTTTTTTATATACCATGTGTTTTGCATATTCTTACATTATCATCCCATTTTGAGCTATGTTCAAAATTCCAAGTCTTTGGCTCAACGGGAATTTAGTTTAAAATCAATTACTAAATTCCACCCAAACAGACTTAATAAAAACGTAAAAAGATTCATTAAAATCGACTTACAATTGACCAAAGATAGCGCGTAACATACAATAAAAAAAACATAATGTTACCGCCTATATACGTCCCACTGCTGGGCCCAGGCCTCCTCTCATTTCTGAGAGGGTTTTAGGGCAAGGAAATGTCCATGTTGGCGAACTTCACACATCTTCGAAATATTAATTTTATTTTATTTCTCAGACATGTGCAGGTTTCCTCACAATGTTTTCCTTCACCGCCGAGCACGTGGTAAATAGCTCTTAAAATTGCAATTAACTATTTTATTTGTGGCGGCGAAGATCGAATCTGGGTTGCTCGCGTACTGTAAAATTTACAGCGAGCGCTTAACCCCTGAGTTACGACGGCTCAAAGAGAACGTGCGTCCTCGGTTAGTTTACACTCGTCCTTTTTGAAGTTGTCTTAAAAAATAACTTTTGAGATATTGACCGATAAAGTTTCGATTAGTATTTATTAATAATAGCTTGCTTAGATTAATGCTACTTTTACTGGTATATAACTATTTAAATGTTGAGTCTGTCTAAGAAGTAATTTGGCATATGCAACTCATTTTTATACAAATGTGTGTCAAATTTATCTCGCAATCAGAAAAATGTTTTCATCCCATGAACTTAATTTTCATTACTAACCTCTATGGAAAATTCCTCTATATACAGGATTATTTTCAAAGATCAGCCAAATTTAATAATAAAGTTCGAAATATAAATACAGATATACACTTTTTCCAGTTTTTTGCAGGTTTCTACATTTATTTGAAAATATCCGAAATTGACTGTGATTTATGGGCAACAAAGAGGCGCGCTCGTGTGTTACTTCCTTAATGATACGTTCGCTACTAAGTTGATAACTACGACGCGAATTATGATTCCAATTTTGCCCTTAATACTTTAAACGGGCTTAGGACTGTCATAATAAATAAAATAAGAAAAATACATTTCATCGACGACTGAGATAGATGCTATGCAAATAAAAAGTTCTGCACACCTCCGAATTAAATAACACGTTTCCTTAAGTTATTTTCCACATTAATTACATGTGCCTGAGCACTTTTCACTTCCGTGAATGCAGCAATTATTTTGCTACAGAGGTCGTCATAGCTATGGGCCTCTTCGATGTAAACTTGTCTCTTTATTTCACCACATAAATTAAAGTCTAATGGTGTAAGGTCCGCTGACCTTGCAGGGCATGGTATAGGGCCGCCACGCCCAATCCACTTATCTTGGTATTCGCTATTTAAATAACTGCACTTGAATAGTAAGGCGGAACACTTTCGTGTTATTTAGTAACACTAGGGGTATATCGTCCAGAAAATCTTGAATAACACCTTGCTTTAACATTTTCTAATTACCATCCATGAATCTTCTTTCAATGAAGTACGGGCCTACAATTATGTTATCAATAATTCCGGTCCCAAACATTTACACTAAATCGCACTGGATGATAACTATCTTTTATAGCGTGTGGGTTGCATACTGCCCAATAATGTTCGTTGCGACTATTACAAAGCCCTACACGCGTAAACTGGGCTTCGTCAGTCCACATAATGTTGGTATTATCAATGTTTGACAACAATCATTCACAAAAATGTTTTCGAGGTGGACCGTCGTTATTATTAAGTGGCGAAGCTTGCGAAGACACTTATTGATTTCACGATGTCTGTCCGTCTGTCCGTCTGTCCCACGATTGTCTCGAGAACGGTTTCGAATTTTCAAATTCTGTTTTCAACAATCGATTACTGATCACCCAACCATCTGAACCTCCTATTGTGAAACTGATAGCTCAACGGCAACCGTTAGAAACCGCTACATGCGACTAAGCTGATTGCTTCGCCACTTTGCTATGCTGTTAGCTTGCTAGGTTTATTCAGTGCTTGCACACGTTGGTAATGAAGTGGATGATAACCAGATGAGTTCAGTAGTAGTACTGGCTGTGACAAGTAATACTACCTACGAAAATTTAAAAATAATACACTCGGTACGTAATGAGGTCACGGTCATGTCAACACTGTCGGCCGGCCAGGTGAACGTTCTCAGCGGTGTAATGGAAGGGGAAATACGGGGGAGACGCGTTTGTGTGTACCGAGTCAAAACAACTATTATATACCTACATCTGTAACCGAGAGCGAACGGCGAACGCCACCGACTGCTCCCGAACTCAACACTCCCTTACAAATGTGTGCGTGCGTATAAAATAGTAGACGCTTCATATTTATGAATGACAAGCAATTAAAATAATGCATTTCCACACATTTTGAATATAAAGGATAAAAAAAAACAAAATGTTTCAGTTTTTTCTTGTTTATTTTTTTCACCATTCGCTTATGTTATCTATTCTGAACCTTCGCTGCAAATTTGGCCAGTTGTTGCAAAATAACCCTGTATATACGCCAAAGTAGATTTAGTACAATTACAAAGAATATAAAATACTCGAAAATTTTCTACAATTTCTTCGGTATATTTATTGCTGACTATGGCAAGAAGTTTTTACCTACCTTTGCACTGTTTTACCATAAATTCATCGATATTACAACACAAATCCATAACTAACCTATCCCCTCCCTTTCCTCGCATAAGATCGTTGCAAGCGCGAGAAGTGCAGTTGGGAAGTGTGCGAGGGCAAACTATGTAAAGAGCTCGACGCGCTCGAACTACAGCACACCTACGCCGCGATGACAGTGGAGCCACGCTCTCACAAGTACCTTGTCACTACTAACATTATCATCTACATCTTTAGTATCATTCATACCTATTCCGCTCATAATAGCCATAGGACCTAAATCACACACAAATCAGATGTTAACCTTTGCAAAATGTCCTACTAAATTCATTATGACAATGTAAAATTCACATTTGGGATAAAACGTCGGACATATTACGTATCGCAGAAAGTACATCTCCAAGTAGGCATTACTGTTAAACTCCTGTCCGATTCCTTTAAATGTGAATTCAGCATAAATTCAAATTCGTTATTGCATACGAGTAAAAATATATTATGCTACAAATTTCGGCATTAACTAAAAACCTGTTTATTTTATAGTATAGGTATTTTCAATTATTTTTTGATATTAACTCACTTCAGCGATCATAAGGATTACGGATTACCGTTTTAAAATAAGAATCTCAGGATGACCATTTAATTTTGAAATAATCTTAGTAATAGACATTAATGTTTTCAAAAAGATATTGCTTTAAAGTTGAACAATATTTTTATCCCAAAACTTCAATTCGGTTTCCTATTCATTGAGGTAATATGTTACTACGTAACTAGAATCGCTACTACCAACAAGCACTGTGTTCTACAAAACATTGGTGCACGCTCCTCAATGGACCTCATTCGCTGTTTAGTGAGAGACCGAGATACACGGTGCAGAGATTACTAAATAATTAGTTATGCCGTATTGCGTACTTAGATACTGTAAAAATTGTTCTAGAAATGCATCCAAATCTGAAGGAGTGACATTTCATAGGTAATTAATATATTATTAAGTAAAATTCGTGTAATATAGGTAAATTTTCTGTGATTTGAAAGAATAAAATAAATCATAATTGCTTACTCGCTTGCACGCGCTGCTATTACGTAAGCGCGAGAGAGATAAAAAAGAATGAGCATGGATTAATGCTCCTATGGCGCAGAAGCGACAACTCTTTTTTAGTTAAGTCATTACCTATATTAATGTTGTTCTTTTTCTTTTATAATTTCTATTATAGTATTTACTATTTTATTGTAAACACTCTTGTCTCATTTTTATAACACGATAAAAAAGAACGTGAAATAAATATTCTACTACAATAATGTTTTATTTGTGTGTAATTTTTTTTTTACATTTGATGTTTCAATGTATCTTTAAGGTTTCCACGTGTAAGTCATGACAAGAGAGAAAATTGGATTGTTACGAAATTTCCAATTTTTTATTTTATTTAAATGTTATTTTTTATTAATTAAGATTTTTCATTTTATTTTTTTATGGGTTAAGTATACATATTTAGCAGTCAATATTTTGTAGGTGGATAATGAAAAAATAAATAAAAATGCATTTATTTCAATACTTTATGTAAAGTAAGTAGTGTAAAATGTACATATCACCTCTATTTTATTAATCTATGACCGACGTCATCGAGAAGCGTGGTGGGGTGTAATCGGAACGCAAATTTACTGGGAAGCGGCGACTCTAGTTACGTAGTAACATATTACCTCAATGTTCCTATTTAATGTTTTTGTGATATGACATCGTGCGTGTTTATGAAGAATGCAAAAACGAATGTGAATACCTATATCTATAATAACAGATTCATTTCATTATTATAATATTTTTTTTTTTAGTATTGTGCATGTAAATTATTACTAACATAATTTATTTTTATTGCGTTACCGTTACCACATTTATGAATAACTTTAATTAATTTTTTTTTCTTCATGTTTGCAGAAGCTTTGTTTGTAGAACAACAATACGACGCACAAATAAATTCTTTACTGTCCGAGGAAACATGCAAGCTGTTTAAATGACGGTCTAGATTTTTTTTAGTAGATTTCCTAGTTTTACTTAATTATAGAACTGGCAGAGTAGACGTAGACAAATAGTAGTTTTAGAATATTATGTCACATTTATATTAAAAAATCGTTAATTTAAAAACCTTTTTTGTTTTAGCTGACAACACTACACCGCCATTGCTTACCTCATCAGCTGATTCGGATGCAGATTTCTTCATTTGCCGCACACGCACTTGCATACAACCATCTCATTATTTCCCGGCGAGTACCTCACAGGGCTCGTCCAATGAATTAGCAAACGCTACCTGCTATTATGGTGCGAAAAAATGCCCTTCAAAAGTTGCCAGAGCGAATAAAATTCAAGCCGCCGCCGGAAGCCATTGCCATCACACGGAAAGTGAAAAAGAAGAAAGCCCGAGCGTAGAAGATGTCCAACTTCTGAGAACGGAACGGCAAGGCTGTTGCAAAAAGAAACAGGAACCACCACCCGAAGAGAAAAAATGTTGTAGATCTAGTCAAATGGAATCCGTCGTCGTGGTTCATGAACCAGCTCAATCTTGTTGCAAAAGAGAAGAGATGCTTGAAAGGGTTGAAGTTAAATTAAGGGAGGATAGCCCTCAGATCACATGCTGTCATAATACTATGTCTGCGACCACAGAAAGTCAAGAACAAATAATGAACCAATGATTACTTATCTGTGCATTGTGTTACAGATAAGAAAAATAAAAGAGGAAGAAAGAAAATGGTTTATGTAATTATCGTCGCAAATTTACGAGGCTCAAATTTAGACAATAATAGAATAATAAGGCTTCTATATAAGCGTTTGTATTGTGTATTTAAATATTTGTATTGCGTGGTGATTTTGTTTTCATATTTTTGTTAATCGAATAAATTCCCAGTACCATAAGCGCTTCCTATTTACAATTTGTTCGTAAACATGAGTAATGAATGTGAATGTACGTTGAGTTTTAGGAATTAGACATGTTGTTAGTTTAAAAATAATGTTATTTTTGTGCATAAAGATATACGTATATTATATTTTTAAAATATTTTTGTAGGTACATTTTTAAAATACCTTTATTTTGCCCAGTTATTAGTACATGAAAAAATAAATGTTTTTGTCGTTACTCTAGATTTCCTACTTTAAAAGACTTGAGGTGATAAAATTTACGCTTTATATTTGCCCTAATCTTTGAGTTGCCATGTGCCAAAAGTTTAATATACATGGAATTAATATCTATTGTTCACTCTATAGTTTTAGTGTTGTTATTGCAATAAATTATGACTTGTTTTTATTATTTTCACAACTAGTTTTTTTATTTCCTTCTTTCTTTTCTTCGCAAACGAGCATGAAGCTCACCTGATGGTGACTACCGCCGCCCATGAACAACTGCAACACCAGGGGAATTGCAGGTGGGTTGTCGTAGTGTTGAGTAAGCTCTTTTCTTGAAGGTCCCTAAGTCGTATCGGTCCGGATAAATAGCCGGTGGGTAAACAATTCCACAAAGAGATTGTGCGTGGATGAAAACTCCTAGTCAAACACACATTGGTGGACCGCCAAGCATTCACATGGTGTAGATGGTATCGTGAGTTTTGTCGCGATGTTCATTCGTGAAATTTGGCGGCAGGAATTAATAAGAGCATTCGCCGTGGTAGATGCAATAGAAAATACAAAGGAATGCAACATTCCTTCGCAGCGCCAGTGAATCGAGTCGATCAGAAAGAACTCTGCCATCGACGATTCGAAACGCTCTGAGCTGGACGCGGTCAAGTGGAAGGAGCTGGCACTGGGGTGCCCCGGCCCAAAGATGAGGACAGTATTTTATGTGAGACCGAACCGCAATTCCGAAAAAAAACCGCCGGCATGAAATAATGTCCCTGCTCTGCTGAGTATGCCAAGCTTTTTATAGGCTAATTTAGCCTTCCAAGTGACCACGAAACTGCATATCATTCGATATGTGGACGCAGAGGATTCCGTTGCTAGCTGAGGCAGCAAGGGGAGCGCCCTGAAATTGAAGAGATACGACAAAGGTGATCTTTTTAGCGGTAAACGCGCTTCTTATATATATAATAGCCGTTTCTAACAATCGTAAATTATGAAATTTTATATTTATTGTTATATTATATTGTTAAGAAGTATACAGTCATCTATAAACCAAGACTGAAATATTTCTGTGCCTTTCGTGGCAGATTATCCTGAGGGGGTTATTAGCACGCTACTAAAACAAATAACTATTATTAAATTTTTTGTCTGTTTGGGCTATAAACGTCTCAACGTCCCCCACTGACACCGGGCCGCAGCATCCGCTTACCATTGTGTAGACCGTGCGCTAGTTTGTTACCTTTACTCTAAAAAAAAATTTATATGTGGGCAGGTTTTTTATTTTTATTTATTTTATTTACTTTATTGGAGACAAAACAGAAACAAAAGATATGAAAGAAAAACATACAAGTAAAATGAGACAATGGTAATTACAATTGTTTCCTACAAACTGTCTCACTAAGAACATACATAATATTTATATTATGAAGCAGGTCGTAATTGGTATCGTCTGCACAACAAGCAGGGTAACAAGTCTGTACTTAAATAAAAACAAAACAATCATCTAACATGTACAATACTAAATATCCTTATATATCTAATTCATAATTGTTACTAAAGTACTTTTTAATTTAGTTTTAAAAGCTGAACGGGAGATAGAGAACATATCGATGTCGTTAAGCATTTTATTGTGGAGGACACACATTCTGTGTACTGGTGCTCTTTTACCAATATTGGTCCTGGTTTTTGGTATATGAAATAAATTTTTTGATCGTGTGTTTTTGGGTGGTATTCGAAACCTTACCTCGGATAATAACTGTGAACACTTAATCTCACCAACACAGATATTCCTAAAAGTAGTGGCGTCGATTAAAGTGCGTCGGTCTTTTAATGATAGCATTTGATATTTTGTTAAGAGATTTTCAGAGGAAACGCGAGGTGAATGTATTCGATAGTTAACAATACGTAAGAATTTCTTTTGGACCTTTTCTATTTTATCTTCATAAACTGAGTAGAATGGATTCCAAACGGGGGACACATATTCTATGTGAGATCTTACCACTGACTGATAAAGGCAGGTAAGAGTATCTTTGTGTTTAAATGATTTTGTTATACGTGTAACGAAGTCTAGCATTCGGTAGGATTTATTCAGTATTTCTTCGATGTGCCTATCTAGTGTGAGTTTGGTATCTAAATATACTCCAAGATCACGTATACTAAATTTTGATACAATTTTGTGACCACCTAAGTAAAAGTCCGCGTGTACTACATTTTTGTTCCTAGTATATGTTATGTGTTTGCATTTATTATAAGCCAAGAATAATTTATTAATTTTACAATAGTTTTCAAGTCTGTCCAAATCGTTTTGTATTAATTTTATGTCGTCAGGTTTAGTAATGGCAGAGTACAATTTTAAGTCATCAGCGTATAATAAGAATTTACAGTGGTCAAAGCAAGTTGAAATGTCATTAATAAATAGGATAAAAAGGAGTGGCCCCAGTATTGATCCCTGTGGTACGCCAGATGTTACTACAACGGGTAAGGAAATGTAGGCATTAAGTACTACCGACTGTATGCGGTTTTGTAAGTAAGAGGCAAACCAACGTAGAAGATTACCCTTGATACCATTGTAGGAGATTTTTTAACAGTAACAAGTGATCAACTTTGTCGAATGCTTTTTTAAAATCGGTGTATACAGTTTCAATCTGAGATTTATAGTCTAAACTATTAAACAGGTTAACTAATATAAGGTATTTTGAACTCATCCTTCAACCGTCGCCGGCTATCAAAAACGGCACATGAACCTATATAGGTCACCATAATTATAGGCTGTAAGACATTCGAATTCAGACCTCAGAGGTGACAATGCATCTATAAGCCTTCTTTATTTTAAGTTGTTTGCGGGTGCCTATAAGCTGCAGTAGCTACTTACAATCAAGTGGATTATAATTTCGTTTGGCACTGACTTTTATTTAATACTAGCTGTTTCCCGTGACTACGTCTGCGTGGTGTTTATTACGATTTGATTTCACGATTTTAATTTATTTTTTGCGCGGAATTCCGATTATTTTACTAAAATAAAAGTAGAATTAGTGAAGCTTAAAGTCCTTAAAACATCTGCTATCTGCCAGTAAATGATAAAATAAAGCCTGTTAGATCACTTCCGGCATTGCTCTATCTCTTCGTGAAGTTTCATAGCAATCAGTTCAGCCATTTTGAAGATTAGTCCAGACAGACAAACAAAAAATTTAAAAAGCCTAAGAGAATTCAGTTAATTTGCTACTACAGACACACTACAATTTAGGTATTATAAAGCCGGTGCCAGATATAGCAAAAAGATTTGAACACTTATTGGTGCAACCTGCCAGACATGCTATGCAAACACATCTCTCCACAAACGACATACAAGATAGACGACGATATTGTGGATGCAGTGTACCTGTATTATTTAAGTGCATGTCATTATTTATTACATGTGCAAAAAAGATATCAAAACGGCCGAAAAGCAGGTGCGAATGGATGTGTTGTCTATATACTTTCATTATAAAGAGAATTTTTACGATTGAACTTTGCGCACGTATGGCAGGCTACGCAAACATTTGAACACTGTCCACTTTGACGCTTTGATGTGCGCTAAAAAACCGAAACCGCTTGGCAAAGTGCATTTCTTTGCGCACTTATTTGAACATTGATTCAATGTCGCGTGCCACACATAGCTTCAAACAGGTGTTGAAATGTTTAAAGCTGTTTCAGTTTCAGTCAGGGATTCTGCCAGCGTCAAGTATTTCATGAGAGTCACACAGAGCATTGACTAGTTTCCGTTTCTATACATGCGCTTACTTAGCTTTATGTTATGAACTTATGTGTAATGTAATAATAGTTTTACAAAATTATCGCTAATATAATAATAATATGGATATAGGTAAGTGGCAACAGTGCTATAGTTTAATGTTATTAATGGATATGAAGTCTAATAAAGTTTGTACAAAAGGAGTGTAAACTAAATTTAACAAAGACTTAAGATTTACAGGACGACGAATGTTATTAGGAAGAAAATTGTATAATGAAACGGAGAGGTTAGGGCAGTTAAAAAATGATCGATCGTACGTTCGTCTAATCCACAATCACAAATTGAGCAATCTTTAATCGTAACCATTGCCAATTTGAACAAGTTTGTCCCAATCTAATTCTACATATGGCGGATGTACTATGTTTGGAGCTATTTCTAAATTTAAAAACCATGGTTTGGAGGGGATATCAGGTTGGAGGTCTGCATAATATTTACCGATAGACTTCTGAGTTTTTTTCCAAAGAGAGTTCCAATCTGACATCTGACTGATGGATTTTGCAAAAGAAATAAGGTCATGATTATATGTTATGTGATGCATGAGGGAGAGATGAATTTACAGAACCAGAGTACGAAACCTATCCAATTTCAGAGAGGTGTAAGACAGGGTGACGTCATATCCCCGAAACTCTTCACCGCTGCATTGGAATACGTTTTCAAGCTTCTGGACTGGAAAGGATACGGTATCAACATCAATGGCGAGTACATCACTCACCTTCGATTTGCCGACGATATAGTCCTTATGTCAGAATCGCTGGAGGACCTAAGCACTATGCTCAATGACCTCAATAGTGTTTCCCAACGGATAGGTCTTAAGATGAACATGGACAAAACAAAGATCATGTTTAATGTCCATGTCACACCTATGCCGGTAGTTGTTGGGAACACTAAGCTCGAAGTTGTTGACGAGTATGTTTACCTGGGACAAATAGTCCGACTAGGTAAGTCCAACTTCGACCGAGAGGTCAATCGACGGATTCAACTCGGTTGGGCAGTGTTCGGGAAATTACGGCACATCTTCTCGTCAGGTATACCTCAAAACTTGAAAACGAGACTGTACACCCAGTGCGTGTTGCCAATGATGACATACGGAACTGAAACGTGGTCCTTCACTGCTGGCCGGATAAGGAAGCTCAAGGTCGCTCAGCGAGCTATGGAGAGGGCTATGCTCGGAGTTTCTCTGCGTGATAAACTCAGAAATGAGGATATCCGCAGTAGAACCAGAGTGACCGACATAGCCCAACGGATTAGTAAGCTGAAGTGGCAATGGGCCGGCCATATAGCTCGAAGAACCGACAACCGATGGGGAAGAAAGGTTCTCGAGTGGCAGCCTCGTACCGGCAGGCGAAGTGTAGGGCGTCCCCCCACTAGATGGAGTGACGACCTGGTAAGATATGCAGGAAGTCGATGGATGCAGGTGGCTCAGGACCGTGCTTTGTGGCATTCTTTGGGGGAGGCCTATATTCAGCAGTGGACTTGTGAAGGGCTGTAATGATGATGAATGATGATGCATGAGGGAACCAGAAGTAGATGCTTGTTTTGCTAAAAGTAAAAAAATTAAAGTAAAGTTACAGCATTTATACGTCCCTCTGCTGGGCAGAGGCCTCCTCTCATTTCTGAGAGAGTTTTAGAGCAAGGAAATGTCAGCCGCGCTACTCCAATGCGTGTTAACGAACTTCACATGTTTTCGAAATATTTTTTTTTCTTATTTCTCAGACATGCAGGTTTCCTCACGATGTTTTTCTTCACCGCCGAGCACGTGGTAAATCAGCACTTAAAATTGCAATTAACAATTTCATTGGTGTCGGCGGAGATCGAACCCGAGTTGTTCGAGTACTGTGAAGCTTACAGCGAGCGCTAACCATCTGAGCTACCACGGCTCTATTCCACGGAGCTATTATTTTTGTGCATGTCATTATTTAGTACATGTGCAAAAATAATACAATAAAATATTTAAATACAAGTCTACAATCGCGCCTCATTTAGCTATTATTTTTAATACTAGTGTCGAATCTAGTGTTTCCTGATTTAATGAAGTAATACCTTTATTTAAATCTGGTAGTACATTAGACCCCGCCAATTTTAGACCTATTTCTGTACTTACCTTACTACCAACACTTAGTAAGATTTTTTTTAAATATTATTTTTTTATTTTTATTTTATTTATTAAGATATACAAACAAATGTACAAAGGTATTTATAAAAGTATTATCAAAAAAGAGTATAATATATGTACATTCAACACCGTATACCACATATTAGTATAAACAATAAGTAATAAGTAACGAGTTGAAGAGAAAAAATTACTCTCACAAAAAAAATATAAGTATTAAACAGTATAAAAGACTCTTGCACAAATAAAATTTTAAATTTGTAATACCTGTAGCTTATTCTTAATATATTTTTTAAAGCTCATATTTGAGGTAGTAAAAATATCAATATCGCTAAAGTAATCATTATATGATTGCACTATGCGTCTTAATGGGGAACGAAGACCAGCGTTAGTACGACAGATTTTCGTCATAAATAGTTTATGTGAGTATTTCTCACGAATACGTTGTGAACCACTTGGAACACGATAGAATATTTGATTAGTGAGTTGAATACAATCGATATCATTGTGACATAGTTTATACAAATATAAATTATTTATAAGTATCCTTCTTTTGTAAAGAGGTAGGAGCGTAAATTTATCTAATAAATTAATATAACTTGAATACGAACTGTGATAGCATCTATAGTTAACGGTTTTTAAGAATTTACGTTGGATACGCTCCAACTGAAGATTGTATTTCTCATATAATGGGTTCCAAATGATAGACGCGTATTCCAATATATTCTTGATCTAATGTTAAATTTCTTTAATATAAATAACTTACTTCATAAAAATCAATTTGGTTTCACAAGGGGTCGCTCGACAACTGATGGCGGTGTTCAGCTGATTAAATATATCTTTAATCCATGGGAGAATTCACAGGATGCTTTGGGTATATTTTGTGACCTATCCAAGGCCTTCGATTGTGTTCACCATGAAACATTAATCAGGAAACTTCAACACTACGGTTTAAAAAGTGATGCTCTTAAATTAATTATTTCATATTTAAGTAAGGAAACGCAAAAAGTTGTCATTAACAGTATGAGCTCTTCCGGGTCGATGGTACAAATGGGCATGCCTCAAGGCTCAATTCTCGGCCCCTTTCTGTTTCTTGTATACATTAATGACTTACCTTACATAGTAGGGCATAACCATGATATAGTAATATTTGCAGATGACACTTCCTAAATTACTAAAATATGACGAAGTAAATAATGCTATATCTAAATTAGTAAATTGGTTCAATGTTAATAGTTTGTATTTTAAATGGCACTAAAACGAAATGTATGAAATTCATGACTCCAAATGTCAAACAATTAAATACTAATGTAATTTTAAATGGGGAGAAACTGAGTCTTGTAGATACCAACATTTTCCATGGAATCACACTAGACGCGAACCTTCAATGGAGCCCCCATATATCAAAACTAGCAAGCAGACTTAGTTCTGCAGCATATGCTGTAAAAAAGGTTAAAAATCGTTCTAGTGTTGAAACAGCTAGACTAGTTTACTTTAGCTATTTCCATAGCATAATGTCGTATGGTATTTTACAACGGGGACACGCAGCTGACACTGAAATTATATTTGTTTTACAGAAGAGGGCCATAAGAGCAATTTATGATTTAAAGCCTAAAGAGTCGCTGCGACAAAAATTTAAGGAAATTAATATATTAACCTTGGCCTCTCAATACATTTATGAAAATATAATGTACGTATACAAAAATAAAAGTAGTTCTACAAAAATAAGTGATATTCACTCTGTAAATACTAGGAACAGACACAAGCTAGTAGTACCAGCTACTCAACTCCATCGAATCAGTAATTCATTCTTAGGGCGATGTATACGCTTTTACAACAAAATTCCAGAAAATATACAAAATTTGACCTGCTCAAAGTTCAAAAACTTTATTAAACTAAGTTTGTATAAAAAGGGTTATTATAATATTAAAGAATTTATGGATGATAATAACCCCTGGAAATGAGGTGATCGCTACCAAGCTATTTCTAATTTGTTGTGTTGTTAATTTGTGTCACATACATGAATGTAAGCTGTTATTTAAAAAAAAGTCCCGTTGGGTTTCTTGCTGGTTCTTACCAGGACAGAGGTTTTTTTTTCGAACCCGTGGCAATTAAACAAAAGTGTGACTTTCAATAAGTATTATTTATAATCTATATTAAATAGTTTCTGTTTTCAGATAACAGCTGACCATACAAATAACATTCATTCGATTGTTTTTTTACTGTCTTTAGGCTTGAACCTATTTTTAAAACGTACTGCGCACATCCGCCTCGCTGGACAACGCTCTCGCAAATGAACTATGCGAAAGTGTGGCAGCTTACGCAAACATTTGAACACTGTCGACTTTGAACGCTTTGATGTGCGCTAAAAGCCGAAACCGCTTGGCAAACTGCATTTCTCTGTGCACTTATTTGAACATTGATTCAAAGTCCCGTGCCACACATAGCTTTAAACAAGTGTTCAAATGTTTCAAGCTGTATCTGGCACCGGCTAAACATTGATTCAAAGTCCCGTGCCACACATAGATTCAAACAAGTGTTCCAATGTTTAAAGCTGTATCTGGCATCGGCTGAACATTGATTCAAAGTCCCGTACCACACATAGCTTCAAACAAGTGTTCAAGTGTTTAAAGCTGTATCTGGCACCGGCTGAACATTGATTCAAAGTCCCGTGCCACACATTACTTCAAACAAGTTTTCCAATGTTTAAAGCTGTATCTGGCACCGGTTGAACATTGATTCAAAGTCCCGTGCCACACATAGCTTCAAACAAGTGTTCAAATATTTAAAGCTGTATATGGCACCGGCTGAACATTGATTCAAAGTCCCGTGCCACACACAGCTTCAAACAAGTGTTCCAATGTTTAAAGCTGTATCTGGCACCGGCTGAACATTGATTCAAAGTCGCGTGCCACACATAGCTTGAAACAAGTGTTCAAATGTTTAAAGCTGTATCTGGCACCGGCTGAACATTGATTCAAAATCCCGTGCCACACATAGTTTCAAACAAGTGTTCAAGTATTTAAAGCTGTATCTGGCACCGGCTGAACATTGATTCAAAGTCCCGTGCCACACATAGCTTCAAAGAAGTGTTCCAATGTTTAAAGCTGTATCTGGCACCAGCTGAACTTTGATTAAAAGTCCCGTGCCACATATAGCTTCAAACAAGTGTTCAAATATTTAAAACTGTATCTTTTTTTATAGGATAAGGGTGACAAACGAGCACACAGTCCACCTGATGG
Source organism: Parnassius glacialis (assembly GCA_033319125.1). Lineage (NCBI taxonomy): Eukaryota > Metazoa > Arthropoda > Insecta > Lepidoptera > Papilionidae > Parnassius > Parnassius glacialis. The sequence continues at coordinate 4,557,491 of JAVANC010000001.1, read as the reverse complement.
TAAGTGGTTACTGTGGCCCATAGACATCTACATCTATCCTCTATTACAAATCCAAATGCAGATGCGTTGTCACCCGTGAGGACTAAGATGGAATGCCTCATTTCCAGTAAAAAGGGCCTCCGGCCACCTGCACTCACCAAGCGAAACGCAGTGGTAAACCTTTACTTCACGCTGGTTTTCTGTGAGGTCGTGGTACCACCCCGGTTCGAGCCGGCCCATCCGTACGACAGGAAAAGCTGCCTCTACCACTGTAAGAAAGAAAAATGTTTAAAGCTGTATCTGGCACCGGCTGAACATAGCTTCATACAAGTGTTCAAATGTTTAAAGCTGTAGCTGGCGCCGGCTTAAGAATAGATATGTAGGGATATTGGCATGGATCACATTTAAAATAAAAACTCGAAATTATTAATATTTTTTATTTATAATAGAACGTATAAATGAATAATATTAAATTAATTAGCTTAACACTAACGTACAGCTAATTGTTTTGTTTCAAATAATCACATGATACGGCGGGCGCGGTCTCGACAGTACTCTACTACGTACGACTACGTGTCCTGAGATTCTCGACTCAATGACAAAATATTTGTTATAAAATAAATAATTGGCAATTATGGCGGTCTTTCTGATATAATTTAAAAATATTTTTTTTTTAATTACAGTGGTCAACAAACAGTATCGTAGTTTTTATTAGCATTTTTTTTATAAAAAAATCGCAATCTGTCAGCAAACTTACACAATATTAATAGTTTGTTAACACAAAAAAAAAATAGTGTTGGGCGCCCAATTTATATGATCAAGAACATCCGACAATATATTGGCTTAAACCTGATCTTTTATATCTACCGTGCTTTGCTATAACCCCACTTGATGTGAACCTTAGATAATAAATTGCACAGGGTTCTCTTTACAAAATTCTCCACTTGCCTGAGATTGGCATTCATTCGACAATTTTGGCGTACATATAAATTTCTTCACCACATTCTAAACTATAAATTATAACAAATAGCTGGCTATATACCAGGCATGTTTTTTTTTAAATATTTGCTAATGAATATTCGAATTGTCTTGCACCGCACCCTCAACTGCGAGGTCTCAATAAAATAATAACAATAAAATTTAATAAATATGGCCGTTTCTGTCACAGAACCCCATTAATGATTTCCTTTTTGGGTTTTCCCATATACTTCTATAAAACAAAATAAATTCTTAGTTTACATCAAATCTTATAACATATTCAAAAGAGTGTTAAACAGTTATCAAAACTGGAATGAAACAAAGAAAGATAAAACAAATATTAATAAGAAAGGTTTATCAACTACAAAGAAAACTTCAGCAAGTGCAGTGCTTATGTAACAAACTGCTTTCGAAATTCCATTCCCATTCTCACAAAGTTAAAGCAGCAATTCAGTTTTATTCCTCTTTCTTACATATCATAAGCCTATTCTTGACTAATAAACCACATAATGGTAAATTATGATGAAACCCTAGATAGTAAATCACATTGTATTAAGGCCGATTTACACTTCGACAAGTACAGTAGCGAGTTAACTTGCGAGCCTGGCGAGTTATAAAAATCTCGTTTGAACGGCAATCAGTGAGTTAAGTAGCAAATTAACAAGTAAGTTGAATGCAATAGCTGGCCGGTATATTTTCCGGCGAGTAAGTTCGAAGTGCTGCCTTCCCGCGCGTCCCCCGCCACACGCAACTAAACTCGCCGCTCGTGTGAACGAGCGAGTTTAGTTCAGTGCATAATATGGTATCTTTCTTAACTAAACTCGCCACGAAAACATTTGAACGCTACTACTGCCCACTTAACCGTTTACTGTTCAACTGCCCTGTACATAAAATAACTCGGTACTGTACTTGTTGAAGTGTAAATCGGCCCTTAGCGTGATACCCTATTCACCCTTGAAGACACGAAGATGGTAATCGGACGGAAAGAAAATGGCCGGAAAATTATTCCACTTCTTTGTCGTACGCATTATGAAAGGCGAAGCAAACCGTTTGGTTGAATAAAACTATTTCGAATATCGACAAAAAAGTAGTGGAGATCCGGCCACCGTCTAGTTGTCCCATGGTGGAAAAGGGAGGGTACAATTACACTTACCCGGAATGTTACCTATAGAATCCTCTGTTTTATTACCATTAATTATGTTTTAATTTAGGTATGATTTCATAAATTTACTTTTTAACTCTGTCACAGTTTTGGTTATGGATTTCAAGTTTGCAACTTTTTGATGGTTGGAATAATATTCCATATATTCTCAATGATCTAGAAACTTGCAACAACAAAGGAAATAAGAATGATACTTTTTATCCAATATCTAAGAAGTTTAGTCGTAAACTAAACATAATAATCACTAATATAACTTTTATACTTTAATTAATAACTTTATAATTATTTCGACTAGTGCTGCATTAACTTTCGCGAAGAAATTCTTATCCTTGGATCACAGACTCGTAAACTGGCATCGTAAAAAAATAAAATTAACCAAATTACAACATACAATTATCACCTACTATATTTTAACATTAGAGTGCAAAATGTATTCAATTTAATACTTAATATTACCAATATAAATTAGATTACTTTTTCGTAGAAGTATCGTCACTTATATACAGTATAGGGGGCGTCCATTAATACGTGAGCTGTTTAGAGGAAAGGGGGTCGAGCCGAATCACACGTGGGGGAGAGAGAGGCTCTCGGCAAATATTAGGTTTATTTTCAGCAAGAAACTGTGGAAAATTTCGAGAAAAAAGTAAAATTATGACCAAATCCGACATTATAATATTGTTTTTTATTTAAAAAAAAAAACTAGTAATGCTATTAATAATTACTAATATTCCTTTTAACCACTTCTGGTAATCTTAAAATGCTTGTGTTAGAAGTGGTTCACAATGGTAGTCGCATGGCGGATTCGAACCCACGACCTTTCGAGTTTTCGGTCCGCGCCCTGCCATTAGGCTACTGACGGTAATATTTAACGCGGTCATACGATCTCCCACAAATTACATAAGAATGATTAGGCAAAATGAGTTTTTTTTTTAAAACCAACGCAGCCAGGCACATATTAACATATTTATATTAAAAATACGTATTTTGAAAAATCTCACATGCGATGTGGGGGTCGAGGCATAACTTAGAACATCTCACCAAGGGTAGGAGGATGGGGAGGGGGAGGGTACAAAAATCGTCAAAATTGCTTCACCTGATTTATGAACACCCCCAAAGATAGAATATATAATAAACGTCAGTGGAGATTATAAATGCTATAACGGCAAAATGCCACAAATTTTTCCAATGAACATTACCACCACCTGGCATTTATTTTCTAAATATTTTCTTGTAAAGTGTTAACAAAATGCTTGTTGTTTGTAGACCTTGTAGGACTGTCGTTGAATGTCAAGTTGGCGATGAATGTCAAAATTAAATGATCAATAAATAATTTATAAAATCGATCATACAATTTTGAGAGCATTCTATACTGCCATATGTAATTAGTAACTTTAAACTAAAGAACAGTAACACAATATAGTTAGTAAAATTTCAAGTATTTTATAAATTTGAAAATTTTCTTTAATACTTAAAATCAAAACAATGTGCTATCTTATAATGAAAAGTTAAATAATGCTATAATAATGTAGCTCGTCACAACATTTATGAAAATACATTAAAAAACAAATACTTTTATAAATAATTACACTGGGACGCGTTAAAGAAAATATCGATTTGACTTAGGGACTGCTGCAACGTAAATAGGGTGCGTTCTGTGGGCAGGTTCAGGCCATTAGCTCCCAGTACTGCATGAGTCGCTCGTTAGACGGCAGTGCCATGCCCTGTGGCCGCATGAAGTTCATCTCTATCGTTTTGAATCGTTTCTTCATTTCCGCATCAAACATCTATTGAAAAATTATCTATGAGGATTTCTTATATTTACGCGAACACTGCACATTAATAAAACCAATTTTTACGGATTTTATCGCGATTAACCCTTTGCATGTTTCGTGCATTAAATGTAATTCGTTGCTATTGTCTTACTATTGTGTTTGCAAACTGGACAGTCAGTGTTAATTTCCAAATAATCTATAATTAAACGCGATAAAATCTGTAAGATTATATTCATTTAAATTATCTAGAGGTTTTGACGAGAACTTGACCGGCGCCGGATTGCTGCTCCTGTATAATTGTTTAAATAATGGTATGAAGTGCATTTTGATATGTAAGAGTGGTGCGATTTTGTGTATAAAGTATCTGCACATGTGCACTATTAGTGGAAACGGTGAAACAAGTGCTCTGATGGTGATGTGATTTTCGAGATAAGGTGTCTGTCTGCTTAGGCGCCTTGTGATACCATCGCCAACTGTCAGCTGTCTGCTGGCTCAAGTTGCCGTCAAAATCTCCCAAGTGCTGCAGAATGTGACGCGTCAACATATTGTGAAGCAGTGTATTATTAAAATATAGTTATACATTGTAACTTCAGGCTCAGACGGGTTAGAACCCAGAGCCGTAAAGAAACTTATTAAAAAAAAATTTAATTTGCTATGTTTTTACTTTATAGAATAAGGGTAACAAATGAGCACATAGTTCACCTGATGGTAAGCGGATGCTGTGGCTCATAGACATCTACATCTATACTGGATTGAGAATCAAAATGCAGAATTGTTACTCCTGAGGACTAAGATGGAATGTCTCGTTATAGATAAAGCTTCCTCTCGCCTCTTACGACAGCCACCCAGAATGGTGTCGGTTTCGGTGGCGAATTAGGCAAGTGCATTTATGCATAATTGTATGAAAGCTGGGCTGTAATGAATAATTGTATGAAAGCATGCGTAGTAGTTTTTGTGTTCTTCTGCGGCGGGTCTTGCAGAACTTAGCTCCGACCGCATGGACAGTTTCCACGAGCTTGTCATTCAAATCGTCCACTTCATTGCAGTCTTCTAGGCACTGAAAACGGTTTTGTAACTCGAGCTGAAAGGTTTCGGGACTTTGGATTAGAGCACGAGGGGGACGGAGCGTTGACTTCATTAGACGAAACCTCTCCAACTTAAGGTTTAAGTTCAGTGTGCCTCTAACCATTCGGTGATCGCTGCCGGTTTTCACCCTCGCGATCACTGAGACATCACTGAACAGTTGTCGTTTGGTCGTCATAATGAAGTCAATCTCATTTTTTGTCGAACCGTCGGGGCTCGACCAGGTCCACTTCCTGTGGGGCCGCTTCTGGAAGAAAGAGTTCATCATAAAGAGTCCCTCTTTCTCCATGAAGTCGGCCAGCTGCTGGCCCCTTGGGTTCCGTTGCCCTATTCCAAATTTCCCCACTTTCAGCTCACCGTTCTCTCTTGTGCCTAGTTTTGCATTGAAGTCTCCCATTAACACCGTATATTGGGTTTTGGAGGAATGCATGGCTCTAGAGATATCCTCATACATTTCCTCCACCTCCTCATCGGGGTGTGCCGAGGTTGGTGCGTAAACCTGTATGACCTTCAGCGAATACCGTTTGGTGATTCTGAGTATAAGGTACGTAACCCTCCTCGACACACTCTCAATCTTTACAACGTTGTTAACGAGAGACTTGTGGACGATAAATCCGACACCTCCTTGGGACAGATGGTCGCCCTCCCGGTGATAGAACAAGTTGCCGGATTCGAGGATTACCGTGTCCTCCCCCTCTCTTCGGACTTCGGATAATCCTATAATATGCCAGCGTAACTTGTCTATCTCTTCTTCCAGCTCCACAATCTTCTCGTCAGTCCTCAGGGTCCGTGCGTTGTATGTTGCCAGGTCAAGTCGTTGTAGGTGGCAACCGAACCTCCACCGGAGATTCTTAGCACCCCCTGCCCCGCCGTTACCATGGTCGCCACCGTAGCCAGGAATAGCGGGGCCGCCGGGGACTGGGGGCCGTCTCTTCGTAACTTTCATTATGGGGGGTATATTGCCATAGTTGCCACGCTTGGCGAGCGGGTTGGCAACCGCAGTTTTTTATTGTATTTTGCCGTTACCAGGAAGATGCTGCTGCCCATCTCCTGCCTGTGTCCCTTTGTCGCCTTTTACGACACCCACGGGAAGATATGGGGTAGTGGATATTCTTAACCGCCACTACCCGCCGCAGAAGAACACAAAAACTCTCCGATCACACTCTTAATCTCATGGCTGCTAGACGGGAGATGAAGCTACATTCTTCAACAGATTTGACAGCATACAGGCAACTGAACAGACAGATCTCCAAATGCATGCGGCGGGACTTACGCAACTTCAATACAGCTCGTATTGAAGAAGCGATCGAGCGGAACCAAGGCTCCAAAGTCTTTGCCAGAGATCTGTCTGCCAGAAAGAGCCAACTGTCAAAGCTGAAGACCGAATGTGGCAGCATCGTTTCCGGGGCACCTGAGATTTTGAGTGAGATTGAGAGGTTCTATGGGCAGCTGTACACGTCATCGTTGGAGCCACACGCAAGTGTGAGTAACGATCCAAGAGCGAGTCTTATCCGACATTATTCCGATGATATCCCGGACGTCAGTCTGAGCGAGATTAGAATGGCTCTCCAGCACCTTAAAAACGGCAAGGCCCCAGGCGAGGATGGAATTACAGCGGAGCTTCTGAAAGCGGGTGGAAAACCGGTACTTGAAGTCCTTCAGAAGCTCTTTAATTCCGTCCTCCATGGTGGCATTACACCGGAGGCGTGGAGCAGAAGTGCGGTGGTCTTGTTCTTCAAGAAAGGCGACAACGCTCTCTTGAAGAACTACAGACCGATTTCCCTTCTGAGCCGCGTCTACGTGCTGTTTTCGAGAGTCATTACGAATCGTCTCGCGCGCAGACTTGACGACTTCCAGCCTCCCGAACAAGCCGGTTTCCGAAAGGGCTTTAGCACCATGGACCACATACATACCCTACGGCAAATTGTACAGAAGTCCGAGGAGTACAATTTGCCACTATGTCTGGCGTATGTGGACTATGAGAAAGCCTTTGATTCCGTCGAAATTTGGGCGGTGCTGCAGTCCCTTCAGCGGTGCCAAGTTGACTCTCGGTATATCGAAGTGTTGAAGTGCTTGTACAGTAGGGCTACGATGGCTATCCGAGTACAGAACCAGAGTACGAAACCTATCCAATTGCAGAGAGGTGTAAGACAGGGTGACGTCATATCCCCGAAACTCTTCACCGCTGCATTGGAAGACGTTTTCAAGCTTCTGGACTGGAAAGGATACGGTATCAACATCAATGGCGAGTACATCACTCACCTTCGATTTGCCGACGATATAGTCCTTATGGCAGAATCGCTGGAGGACCTAAGCACTATGCTCAATGACCTCAATAGTGGTTCCCAACGGATAGGTCTTAAGATGAACATGGACAAAACAAAGATCATGTTTAATGTCCATGTCACACCTATGCCGGTAGTTGTTGGGAGCACTAAGCTCGAAGTTGTTGACGAGTATGTTTACCTGGGACAAATAGTCCGACTAGGTAAGTCCAACTTCGACCGAGAGGTCAATCGACGGATTCAACTCGGCTGGGCAGCGTTCGGGAAGCTACGACACATCTTCTCGTCAGACATACCTCAAAACCTTAAAACGAAATTGTACAACCAGTGCGTGTTGCCAGTGATGACTTACGGAACTGAGACGTGGTCCTTCACTGCTGGCCGTATGAGGAAGCTCAAGGTCGCTCAGCGAGCTATGGAGAGGGCTATGCTCGGAGTTTCTCTGCGTGATAAACTTAGGAATGAGGTTATCCGCAGTAGAACCAGAGTAACCGACATAGCCCAACGGATTAGTAAGCTGAAGTGGCAGTGGGCCGGCCATATAGCTCGAAGAACCGACAACCGATGGGGAAGAAAGGTTCTCGAGTGGCAGCCTCGTACCGGTAGGCGAAGTGTAGGGCGTCCCCCCACGAGATGGAGTGACGACCTGGTAAGACATGCAGGAAGTCGATGGATGCAGGTGGCTCAGGACCGTGCTTTGTGGCATTCTTTGGGGGAGGCCTATGTTCAGCAGTGGACTTGTGAAGGGCTGTAATGATGATGATGATGATGCGTAGTAGAAGATGAAGGCTACTGTTTTGAATACAGATGAAGATGGAGGTTACATAATAAGCAGGCGCGGGTGAAAGTGGAGGGGATGTAAGTTGGCTCCTGTAGATTACGTAGGTGGCGCTGTGGAGTGAAGGCGTAAGTTACGTAAGTAAGAGAGGGTGAAGTGGAGGATATGTAAACAAGCGTAGGTGGAGTGGAGGTGGAGGAGGGTGTGTTAGCAGACGTGGCTGAATTGGAGATGGAGACAGAGTAAGCGAGTGAAGGTAGGCGCGTGTATTGTGGGTAGAGGAGATTTAAGAAGGTGCAGATGCAAATGTGTGTAGGCGCAGGCTGCACGTACCGCGGAAACGGGCGGCGCGAGCTGCAGTGGCTGCGCGCGCGGTTGCGAGAGTAGGTGTAGGTTACGTAAGCAAGCGTGGGTAGGTAGGTACGTGTAGGGGTGTAGGTGTAGCTGTAGCGTGTAAGTAGGCGTAGGTGTATGTGTTACGTAAGTAGCGCGGGTATAGTGCGGATGCAGGTGTATTGTGTAATGTGTGTGTGTGTGTAGGTAGAGGATACATAAGAAGACGCAAGTGCAGGCGTACGCGGCCTCGGACGACGCCAGCGCATGCGGGTGTAGGTGCAGGTGTAGGGTACGTAAGCAGGTGTAGGTGAAGTGTATGTTACGTAAGTAATATAACCATACGTAAGTAAAGTATGAACCAGCATGGTGACGATCACTACATTCCCAGGGGTTATTTTTATTTATGTATTCTTTGATATTATAATAATCCTTTATGTAATTTTTTTTTAAATTAAAACGTTTAAAATTGTTTATTCACAAATTTTGTAGGATTTTGTTGTAAAAGCGTATACATTGCCAACTGTAAGAAAGTCCATTACACATTACGTCCCGTGGGTGTCGTAAGAGGTGACTGACCATGGCAAATGCTACAAAAATATGGTTTTCGTTAAACGGCTGTATATCATCGTATTTTAGACGTAAGTTACCCAGATTGGTGATAGGCAGCAGGTTCTAAGGTATGATGAGATGTCCGGTACTGCGATCGTTAGTGCACCTGCCAGGGGTGTTGATTAAGTAAATTCTCATTGCAAAGGGAGAGGTGCATGTTCATCAGTGAACTATATTTTTTATTGATTCTTAACGATGTCATTATTATATCATGCTACTGTTAAGGATCTCGCGTAATGGATTGTACTGCGACGTCGGGTGGTGCGAGGGGTTGCGCGCGCGTATACGTAAGCAGTTAAGGGTGCATATGTGAAGGTGTAGATTAAATGGGAACGAAGCTCCCATAGAAGCCGAGAAGCCGGGCTTGCCCTATGAAACTGCTCAATCAATAATATCAAATAATAGAATAACTTGTAAACTGTTTCAAACTATTTCAAATATCCCGCACGCTCTTCCACGCAATGGACTGTCAAAATTAATCGTCGCGGCAAAACTGCGCGTTACTGCTGTCATAAAAAAAGGAGTTGAGTTGAGCGATTAGTCGTCTCTCTCGCACGCGTGAGCTTTTTACCGGGCTTGGAGAAGATGATCGTTCCCTTTCTAACCTGTGGCAAAGTGTTCTGTAATGAAATATAATTACGATTGTTTATATAGCAATTAGTATGGAGCGATAAGCCTGGCTTTATGTATGAAGTTAGTCGAGCGCGCAGGCGCGAGAGCGATACGTTATTATATTTGCAACTTCACTTCGCATTTCAACGTTTACTTTGTGTGTTTACTTTAATGCTTTTTTAAAGATTTTTTGTGGAAACGGAGGATAATAGTGATCGTTGTGATGAATTGAAGTGTGTTAAAGTGCTAATTGGCGAGGGAAAGGTAAAATCTTTAAACTTTGTTCAGAAAAAACAGCTCATATTTACATAAACAGTTATTGGTACAATTAAAACGTTCATCAACATTTTACGCAGATATAATCAAATCTTTTCTTAAGAAGGAGAGACGATTCGCTTAAGAATATAAATATATTTTGTACATAGTTTGTTTGTACTTTGTTCATGCTTTTCTTTTGTTCATGTATTGTATTGTATGTAAATATCTTTTTCTTTTGCTCAAGCAAACCCAAACAACTATTTTCAAAGCCACCGAAGCTATGCAACTGCTGATACGCTTTCTAGCAATAATATGCCTTCTGTGTACTTAGTTTAAACACGTCCTCAATAGCACTGGATATGAAACTGAACAGTGGAGACAGATCAAGATTGGTGTATTTTTATAACATTGCTAAAAACAACAAAACCATTTCTTGGGTTTGTCCTAGTTTGGAGTCCTAGCTTTGCCACTGAGATTACCCGTGTACGTGTATGTGGTAACAGCACATACCGCGGCGTTGGTACATACGTATGTGTACGAGTAGCTGTAGAGTGTGGAGTATGTACGCAGGCGCAGGCAGGTGAAGGTGTAGGTGGAGGCTACGTTATTAAGCGTGGGTGTGTAGATAAAGGGTATCTAAGAAAGTGTTTGTTCAGTGTTGTTTCAGGTGTGTATGCGCAGGCTGCGGTAGTGCGATCGGAAGCGAGTGCGGGTGTAGATGTATGTGCATGTGCAAGTGCACGTGCAGGTGCACGCGCAGGGTACGTACGGCGACGTCGGGCGGCGCCAGCTGCAGCGGCTGCGCGCGCGGGCGCGGCTGCACGGCGGCCAGCACGGCGGCGGCGGCCGCGCCGACCGCGGGCGCGGCGTGGCGCCGCAGCGCGCTCACCTCCCACAGCGACGAGCCCAGCGCGCGCGACCCCGCCGCGCTCGTCTCCTCCATCACGTACGGGTCCGCGCACACTGACACACACACACACCACACCTTAACACCTACCTTCACATTTGTCACTAATCACTCCTACCGAGGATGATGCGCGAAGTAATTGAAACTAAAAACAACCTAATTTCAATAGAGAAAATTGGCATTGTCATCATCTGCTTGGGATCATGTAATTAATAAAATTAAATCCAAACCCAAGCATACTACAGCAAAACTTCAAGATACTGTAAGCACATTATACGTAGATCAGACAAAAATTAGTAACTAAAAGTTGAAGGTAGATTTCGTTAACCATGAAATCAAGATGTCAAAACACCATGAGTGCTGTAAAGTGCCCCAAACGTCGTGAATTAAAAAAGTTAAGTTAAACGCAATAAAATCCGTAAAATTACATAATATACATTTTTTATTAAATAATGGACACTATGGCCCATAAACATCGACATCTATCCGCAATAAAAAATGAAAATGCAGATGCATTATCAACCCTGAGAACCAGATGGAATGCCCCATTTCCAGTAAAAAGGGTCTCTGCTTCTTTACACTCAAAATTTATAATAATTTATTTCAAAATTTCCCTTATCTTGTTTTTATTCACATCATCATCAAAGCATTTATTTCATCATTTACACTAAAAGTTCACATGTGTAGACATTTAATACACAAAATAGCACCACTCATATGTATCAAAATCTGCTTCAAACCATACATTTAAAGTTAAACACTCTAGCAGAAATAAAAATTATTTTTTAAAAAACTTGTCTGTTGGGATATTTTTTTAGGTTTAACAGCACCCATTTACGCATGATATATATAACTTTTTTGTAGGTCAACCGCTTTTAATGATTCTTTTTTTATTTAAAAGCTGGTGCTTCTTGTGTAGCCCATATAAATTTGAGTCTGACAAGTAGTTTTTGAGTTATCCTTAAGAATTTATACTGTAGCCGGTTGTACGAAATTTTTAATTTTACCACTTGTAAGAAGTATCTATTGTCCATTGAAATATAATAGTACCCATTTATACATAAAAAGGCAGCTTTGGAGAATATCTGGACGGCTTTTACCATTAAAACCTATGAAAAATCCACTGCTCATACATTGCCTCATAGTGCCATATTTGCCATAGATGCCACGCTTGGTAGGTGGGTTTACAAACACAGTTTTTTTAATTTTATAGTTGTTATTAGTAAAACACTGCACCACAACTCCTAGTTTACTTTCCTCAGTCACCTCATACGACATCATGCTGGAACTTTAAAATTATACCTGTTATAATTTGTCACAAATAGTTTAAAGAACTTACTGATAGCAGGTGTGTCCTCATAGCAGATCATGCGTTTAAGAGCGGGGTGCCTTAGTAATAGGTTGGAGACTAGCTGCAATAGAGATATTGCGTCTTCCGGTGAAGCTACCAAAGCCAGTCGAGACAGACGTTTCGCAAATGCTGCTACCAGACCTTCAGGCAAGTGTCTAAAAAAATCAAAATAATATATTTCATACTTCATTTACCTAAATATATGGTTGATCCTTATATTTATGAAATTTTTTTCTCTTGTAATCCGGTTATTTGTTACTAGTGCACCTTCTTTAGAAATTTTAATTTTATTTCATATACTTTAAGAACATAGGAATCAGGCATTAAATGTACTAAAAGTAAAACCTAAAACTACTACCACTACTACAGTGCATCACAAATCTAGTGCCGAACACAGCGCTCCCCATAAACTAAACATATTTGTAGATTATTTTGATACTTACGTAGAGCTAAGGAATATATCAGCGAGATGCACAAGGCGACGTTTGTAACGCGTTGCGAACATCTCCGGCTCAAACATAGCATACAGCCTGTCATACATATCCGGGTAGTCAATGTTGTGTTTTCGGACCAGCTCTAAGACTCCCTGGAGTGCAAGCATGCTGATAGGACCACCTGGTGAAATATATAGAATGTTTAGGTTTTCAGCCATAGTACTTTATAATATTTTTTCAAAATTTTCGATTCAAAATTTTTGCAACACTAAAATTTAATAATAATAGAGAAGATGGATGGTGTTACCATCTGCGTGGGATCCTATAATTAATCAAATTAAATTCCAAACCAAGCATACAATTGCTAGACTTCAAGATACTATAAGTTCATACTGCGTAGATTGGGAACAAAAGTTAATAATTTTAATCTGGAGGTAGCCGTGGCTAACTATGACATTGGGACGTCGAATACCTCAGTCCCCCCGTGACAATGGGTACTGTAAAGTGATCGAAACGTCGGGAATATAAAATAAGTTAGTATACGCGATAAAATTCGTAAAAACCAGTTTTATTTAAATTAATAATAACAAGTGCTTGATTTTGTAAATTTTTACTAAAACTTTGGGTAGTACTTAACTTTGTTAAAAAAAAACCCTAACGCTGGAATTGTGAAATTCATAGGTCTCAGCATCCACTTACAATCTCAGGTGGACTGTGTGCTCGTTTGTCACTCTTATTCAATAAGAAAAAAAGAAAAGCGCTTAAAGTATAGGAATATCTATTGTTATGGTGTATGTTGGTACCTGCGTCGAGGCTGTCGCACAGCATGTCGGTGGCGAGGTGCGGGCGCGCCAGCAGCGGCATGAGGCGCTCCACCAGCAGCTACATATATATACATATATATACTGTGTCATGTCGGTACCTGCGTCGAGGCTGTCGCACAGCATGTCGGTGGCGAGGTGCGGGCGCGCCAGCAGCGGCATGAGGCGCTCCACCAGCAGCTACATATATATACATATATATACTGTGTCATGTCGGTACCTGCGTCGAGGCTGTCGCACAGCATGTCGGTGGCGAGGTGCGGGCGCGCCAGCAGCGGCATGAGGCGCTCCACCAGCAGCTACATATATATACATATATATACTGTGTCATGTCGGTACCTGCGTCGAGGCTGTCGCACAGCATGTCGGTGGCGAGGTGCGGGCGCGCCAGCAGCGGCATGAGGCGCTCCACCAGCAGCTACATATATATACATATATATACTGTGTCATGTCGGTACCTGCGTCGAGGCTGTCGCACAGCATGTCGGTGGCGAGGTGCGGGCGCGCCAGCAGCGGCATGAGGCGCTCCACCAGCAGCTACATATATATACATATATATACTGTGTCATGTCGGTACCTGCGTCGAGGCTGTCGCACAGCATGTCGGTGGCGAGGTGCGGGCGCGCCAGCAGCGGCATGAGGCGCTCCACCAGCAGCTACATATATATACTGTGTCATGTCGGTACCTGCGTCGAGGCTGTCGCACAGCATGTCGGTGGCGAGGTGCGGGCGCGCCAGCAGCGGCATGAGGCGCTCCACCAGCAGCTACATATATATACATATATATACTGTGTCATGTCGGTACCTGCGTCGAGGCTGTCGCACAGCATGTCGGTGGCGAGGTGCGGGCGCGCCAGCAGCGGCATGAGGCGCTCCACCAGCAGCTACATATATATACATATATATACTGTGTCATGTCGGTACCTGCGTCGAGGCTGTCGCACAGCATGTCGGTGGCGAGGTGCGGGCGCGCCAGCAGCGGCATGAGGCGCTCCACCAGCAGCTACATATATATACATATATATACTGTGTCATGTCGGTACCTGCGTCGAGGCTGTCGCACAGCATGTCGGTGGCGAGGTGCGGGCGCGCCAGCAGCGGCATGAGGCGCTCCACCAGCAGCTACATATATATACATATATATACTGTGTCATGTCGGTACCTGCGTCGAGGCTGTCGCACAGCATGTCGGTGGCGAGGTGCGGGCGCGCCAGCAGCGGCATGAGGCGCTCCACCAGCAGCTACATATATATACATATATATACTGTGTCATGTCGGTACCTGCGTCGAGGCTGTCGCACAGCATGTCGGTGGCGAGGTGCGGGCGCGCCAGCAGCGGCATGAGGCGCTCCACCAGCAGCTACATATATATACATATATATACTGTGTCATGTCGGTACCTGCGTCGAGGCTGTCGCACAGCATGTCGGTGGCGAGGTGCGGGCGCGCCAGCAGCGGCATGAGGCGCTCCACCAGCAGCTACATATATATACATATATATACTGTGTCATGTCGGTACCTGCGTCGAGGCTGTCGCACAGCATGTCGGTGGCGAGGTGCGGGCGCGCCAGCAGCGGCATGAGGCGCTCCACCAGCAGCTACATATATATACATATATATACTGTGTCATGTCGGTACCTGCGTCGAGGCTGTCGCACAGCATGTCGGTGGCGAGGTGCGGGCGCGCCAGCAGCGGCATGAGGCGCTCCACCAGCAGCTACATATATATACATATATATACTGTGTCATGTCGGTACCTGCGTCGAGGCTGTCGCACAGCATGTCGGTGGCGAGGTGCGGGCGCGCCAGCAGCGGCATGAGGCGCTCCACCAGCAGCTACCTATATATACATATATATACTGTGTCATGTCGGTACCTGCGTCGAGGCTGTCGCACAGCATGTCGGTGGCGAGGTGCGGGCGCGCCAGCAGCGGCATGAGGCGCTCCACCAGCAGCTACATATATATACATATATATACTGTGTCATGTCGGTACCTGCGTCGAGGCTGTCGCACAGCATGTCGGTGGCGAGGTGCGGGCGCGCCAGCAGCGGCATGAGGCGCTCCACCAGCAGCTACATATATATACATATATATACTGTGTCATGTCGGTACCTGCGTCGAGGCTGTCGCACAGCATGTCGGTGGCGAGGTGCGGGCACGCCAGCAGCGGCATGAGGCGCTCCACCAGCAGCTACATATATATACATATATATACTGTGTCATGTCGGTACCTGCGTCGAGGCTGTCACACAGCATGTCGGTGGCGAGGTGCGGGCGCGCCAGCAGCGGCATGAGGCGCTCCACCAGCAGCTACATATATATACATATATATACTGTGTCATGTCGGTACCTGCGTCGAGGCTGTCGCACAGCATGTCGGTGGCGAGGTGCGGGCGCGCCAGCAGCGGCATGAGGCGCTCCACCAGCAGCTACATATATATACATATATATACTGTGTCATGTCGGTACCTGCGTCGAGGCTGTCGCACAGCATGTCGGTGGCGAGGTGCGGGCGCGCCAGCAGCGGCATGAGGCGCTCCACCAGCAGCTACATATATATACATATATATACTGTGTCATGTCGGTACCTGCGTCGAGGCTGTCACACAGCATGTCGGTGGCGAGGTGCGGGCGCGCCAGCAGCGGCATGAGGCGCTCCACCAGCAGCTACATATATATACATATATATACTGTGTCATGTCGGTACCTGCGTCGAGGCTGTCACACAGCATGTCGGTGGCGAGGTGCGGGCGCGCCAGCAGCGGCATGAGGCGCTCCACCAGCAGCTACATATATATACATATATATACTGTGTCATGTCGGTACCTGCGTCGAGGCTGTCACACAGCATGTCGGTGGCGAGGTGCGGGCGCGCCAGCAGCGGCATGAGGCGCTCCACCAGCAGCTACATATATATACATATATATACTGTGTCATGTCGGTACCTGCGTCGAGGCTGTCACACAGCATGTCGGTGGCGAGGTGCGGGCGCGCCAGCAGCGGCATGAGGCGCTCCACCAGCAGCTACATATATATACATATATATACTGTGTCATGTCGGTACCTGCGTCGAGGCTGTCACACAGCATGTCGGTGGCGAGGTGCGGGCGCGCCAGCAGCGGCATGAGGCGCTCCACCAGCAGCTACATATATATACATATATATACTGTGTCATGTCGGTACCTGCGTCGAGGCTGTCACACAGCATGTCGGTGGCGAGGTGCGGGCGCGCCAGCAGCGGCATGAGGCGCTCCACCAGCAGCAGCAGCGCGCGTCGGTGCGCCCGCGGCTGCTCGCACAGCGCCCACTGGCACGCGAAGCCCCAGCACCGGTTCGCGTGCCGCCGGCACACCGCCGCGTGGTACTTGAACTGCGGCTTGCCTGCCACACCCAACACCACTCCAATCAACCAACCCTCAAACACCAAACCACAAAACTAATTGTAACACTTGGCGATGTTGGTCGTCGTCTGGTCACAATATTATCGACTAGCGTAACGTGGCAGATTCCATAGTCGCCTTTTACGACATCCAGGGGACGAAATGGGGTAGAGGATTCTGTTAAGCTACCATCATCAACTTAACTGTGGTTAACTTAACGTGGCAGCTTTTGCTGCCGCACGGATACACGGGCTCGATCCGGGGTGGTACCACGACCTCACATAATACCAGCATGAAGTAGAAGATTACTTCTGTGTTTCGCTCGGTGAGTGCAGGTGGCCGGCGGCCCAATTCCCCCCCCCCCCCCTATTTTAACATGGTAGCGGAGTTAAATAAGACACTACCCCAGGAGGGTACCAGCACCTCTGGCGTCGAAGAATACCTCGTTGTGCATCCACGCCCAAGCTAGGGTAGCACGCCTATTCCTGAGCGTGGGTGCTCAGGCTGCACCACGTATTCTGAAGAATTATTATGAGCAATATTAATCGCGAAATTCCGCTCGCGACTAATACTGCACGGGGCAAACGGGGCAAACGGAGCAATAAAACAAAGGCAACCACTGTCACGCTATCCGTAAATTTCTGCATCAGGGGACTTAATTTACACCTGTTCACGCCCGAACGCTGGTTTCGGGGTTTGACGCCAGAGGGCGCTCGGCTCGGGGCCATACCGGTTTTGACGTTTGGTCGAACGGTGTGTGTGGCGAGAGCGCGCGAGCGCAAATACCAGTTGCTTGCAAGCTGTGCTTGGGACAGCACGCTGTGAACTTGTTCCGGAACGCGAAATAGTGCAGGCGCGTCGAGTAAATATACTGTTCTAGGATTCGTAACGCGCATTCCTTGTTTGAGAGCTTCTCGCGGTTAGTTGTCAAGATAGCATTATAATTCTGTAGTCGCGTAGTGCCCCTTTTGTGTTTGGTTAGCTAGTTAAATTAATCGGCGGGTCAACGAGGCGTACTTTGACTCTGGCGCGACGTTTTGTTCCGGTGTCGAATGGAGGAACTTAGTTGTGTTTAACTCTGAATCTGTATATAAGTGCATTCGACAATATTAACTACTAGTGCGGCATTTGATATAGTTCGGAAACATTTTCCGTTGTCGGTTTAACGCTGTGCTTTGTGATACTAGAGAAGGTAGTGTTAAGTTCCATAAATAATTGTTGCCACGCGAAACGGTAGTGACCTTTGATCCGGACATTCGTATTCGTGTAGTATAGACCGACATTCTGTATTCGTGTTGTATGTTACGCTTTATAACAAACGAGAGTTAGTGGCTTCTGGTAGTTAGTTAATTGTACGATAAAGTTAATGGACTGTCCTCGTGACGAACGAAGAAAGTGACTGTGGGTGGCTCCGCTGAAGATTACCACAATTTGGAGCGGTGCTGAAGTCCGAGCTGGCGCCGACGGCAACGGTCCAATCAGGTCTATCACAACCAGTCACACACATTTACACATCACTAACCCTTACTTCCCATGCACCCTACAACCACATGCGGCCTGACCGAACCCTGAGACAGCAGTCGCCTTGGATATAGGTAAGTAAGCTCTGTTTGACTATTCTCCCTATTGAATTGTAGTAGGATAGAACGTTTTTAATATAGTTTATTGTATAATTCCACGTGGCCACTTTAGGAGGCCCGACCTGCATCTGCTTGTAAGGTCTTCCGCTCATGGGCCCCGGAAGATTCTACTCTTGGATAGGCAGCTGCAAGCCGTAACATTCTGGTAGCAGAGCGTGGTTCCAGGTTCGATTCCCGGTCGAGTCCGACCGTAGTACTTCATAAAAATTAAACATTTGGTGGAAGGGAGCATGTTTGGATTGGTTTAATTTGTGTCTGCAATCACGCCCGGCCGTAATACGTAATAATAAAATTATTTTCCTTTGTTGCATGCTTTTTTTGTTTGTTAGCGGGTAGATTTGAAAAGCCGCGCCCGTTTAGTGCGCAAGCAGGAGTTTGCTGGAGCTGGGTATGCGTCGTGTAGGTAGATGGTTATTATCACGTAATCGGATAATTATCGTTGTCGGATAGTTATAGTGGATTACTTATCGAAGGGTCGATTTCCGAGCGAGGCATTTTTTGTTGATCGACCGTGATGTGTATCTTTATTTGTATTGTAATTTGTATTTGTACTAATGAGTAGTAATTTGTATTTGCGCAATTTGAATTTAACTTTTCTTTTGTGCTAACTTGTATTTAATTTAATAAGTAGTCATTCGTTTTTGTGTAATTTCTATCCAACTCGATTTGATAGGAGCTGCATTTGTTAATTTTTTTTTTGTATTTGTTATTTTTGTAATTTGTGCTCGAGCCGCGTCGTAATTTGTATTTAGTAGTGATGCCATCGCCCAAGCTACTAATCCGTTGCCTGCGGACTGAGTTACGCTGGGCCACCAGCGCCCATGCTTTGATAGGTCGACCGGATAGGGTCTATAACTTGAGGAGCGGCTCGAGCAGGTCGATGCTCGAAGGACCGCAGTGGAGGAGGCTTACGCTGAGCTCGAGGATACGGATGTGTAAAAGGAAGTCCTGGACTCCTGCTTCGCGGACTACGAGCAGTTCCTTTCGCTCACGGACGAGTTGATTGAGGCTGAAGGTAGGTATGCTGAGGAGGCGCGTGAAGTTCAGATGAGAGGCCTGCCCGAGTCCTCTCGGAAGCAGTCCCAGCCGGAGCTGTTGGGACGACTCCCAACTCTGGACCTGCCAAGGTTCTCCGGGGTCCTTTCCGAAGGGCTGACCTTCGTTGGTCTTTTCGACAGCCTAGTGGACGTCCGGAGGGACTTGACCCCGAGCCAGAAGATGGCGTACCTCCTGGCCTCATTGGAGGGGGAGGCTCTGGGCGTCGTGATGGCCTTGCTCTTTCTAACCAAGACACAGGTGTCCTGTCCGACTGATACTTCGTATCTCTCCTACCCGGAGAACTTAGACGACTCCTTTGTGCCTCGCGCTGGGGTTTGCGTATACGTCTATTTTCGACGCCTCGGCAGTCTTGAAGGACCTGTCCATCCTATAGCTGCGCGTAGACAGCGACGACCATCCTCGCGTCTACGGGTGCCTCTATAGGTCCCATAGCATTAATGATCACACAGACCGACTCATCAACCACGTCCAAATGGCTGCAGACTCCATGCTACAACAGGTCCCATCCGCAGAGAATGCTGAATGGTTTGGTTTTTTTTTTTTATAGGAGAGGGGGCAAACGAGCATGCGGCTCACCTGATGGTAAGTGACTACCGCCGCCCATGAACAACTGCAATACCAGGGAGGGAATTGCAGATGCGTTGCCGGCCTTTTAAAAAGGAGTACGCTCTTTTCTTGAAGGTTTAGGGTTTTTTTTTCCGTTTAACCGATCATGCGGGTAGATCTGTTTATGACTTTACCTTGGCATATGGTCTGACACAACTGGTTACTTCGCCTACGCGAATCCCAGATGTGGAGGAACATGCATTTTCTCTGTTGGACCTTCTGATGACCTCTCATCCTGATGGATATCAGGTGTTCGTCGATGTCCCTCTTGGCTCCTCGGACCAATGTCAAATCCGGAGTGTGGTGCCACTCACGCTCCTATCGCGGTTGCGTTCTGCACGTTGCCGCCGTATTTGGCACTTTAGGTCGGCCGATTGGAACAGAATGCGGTCTTTTTCTACCGACTTCAAACAGGAGGGGGTATTCAATTCGACTGAATGTTTTTTTATGTGTCATGTTTCATGACTTTTTTTCTGGGTGAACCGATTTCGATGATTCTTTTTTTATTTGAAAGCTAGTGCTTAACATGTAGTCCCATATCAATTTGAGCAAGGTCTGACCAATGGTTTTTGAGTTATTTTTAATAATTTATATTGAAGTCGGTTGTAGAAATTTTTTAATTCTAAATTATTTGCATCCTACCCTTGGCGGGCGGGTTTTCTTCTGGCCGGATGATCCCAACGTTGTTACTGATTCTGTTGTTGATGTGGTGCTTCAAGGAATGGAACTTTTTATTCCATCATCTGTGGTAACTATTGGAGGCAGAACCAGGCCATGGTTTGGTTGCTCCTGCAAAATTGCAAATACCAGCGCTCTCAAAAAGTATAATCCAGGTCCTTCAAAAATATCATTGCCAAGGCAAAGTCAGAGCACATCGGCAGAATTGGTGAGAAACTAGTTCGAATTCCTTCGGGGTCTCGTGCATTCTGGTCTCTCGCCATGGCTGTCCAAGGGAACTTCTGTCAGTCATCTCTCCAATCTCTGCACAAGGAAAACAACTCACTGGCCCATTCCGCAAAGCAGAAGCCGAACTGCTAGGCACTATCTTTGCGTCCAACTCGACGCTTGATAAGGGGGCACATACCGCCGACCATCCCGCGGTTTGAGTGCTCCATGCAGTATGCGCTGTTTACCCAGCGCTCGGTGCGCAAAGCACTCCTCTCCCTTGACGTCAACAAGTCGAGTGAGCCTGGTGGCATTCCTCCTATTGTGCTGAAGACTTGTGCTCCTAAGTTGACACCGGTTTTAACGCGTCTTTCCGGTAATCTTACTCCCTAGGCGTAGTCCCGAAGTCATGGAAAACAGCTTTGGTGCACTTGACCGCTCAGATCCGTCCAACTACAGGCCTATCGTCATCACCTCCTTGTTCTCCAAAATAATGGAAAATAAACTGGCAGCTCATGATGTTCCTTGAGAATCACCAGCAGATCGGTCAACTGGTGATCTTCTAGCTTACTAATGCATAGATGGACGGAGGCAGTAGAGACCATGGAGGATGCGTTGGCCGTTACTTTGGACGTTGCGAAGACCTTCGATCGGATTGAGCACAAAGCGTTTCTTTCGAAGCTTGCTTCCTATTGTCTTCGAAATCGGAGTATCAAGGTCGTAGTAGACGGTGAATGCTCCGATTACAAGCCTATTAATGCTGGTGTTCCACAAGGCTGCGTGATATCACTAACGCTGTTTTATCTGCATACCAATGATATGTTGCAAACTAGTAACACTCAATGCTACGCATACGTCGCCGAGTACCCGGACAAACTTGTGTATGAAGTCAAGTCTTTGCTGAGTCTCGGATTGGGGGCGACTAAATCTAGTCCAGTTCAATCCCCAGAAGACATAAGTTTGCATGTTTACCGCTGAAAAGAACACCTTTGTCCTATCTCCTCAGTTTCAAGGCACTCCTCTTGTTGCTTTAGCCAGTATCGAGATCCTCGGCGTCGACATATCGAATGATGTGCACTTTCGTGATCACTTGGAAGAAAGGCCAAATTGGCCTCTAAAAAGCTTGGCGTGCACAGCAGAGCGCGACAGTATTTCATGCCGGCCCACCGTTTGCAACTTTACTAGGCGCAGGTTCGGTCCCACATGGAATACTGTTCCTATCTCTGGGCAGGGGCTCCCCGGTGCCAGCTCCTTCCACTGCATCCAGCGCAGAACAACTCCAATCGTCGACGACCAAGTTCTTTCCGATTGGCTTGACTTACTGCCACTAGGGGCGGCGGTAGTCACTTACATCAGGTGAGCGGCATGCTCATTTGCCCCTCTGCTTAAATCATTAAAAAATCTCACGGCAATATAAATCCAGCAGCTTCCTCATAAAATAAATATTTTTTTAATCTTCGTAACATTGTAGATTGAAGACTTGGAGATAAGCTGTGCAGTGGTGGCTTAAGAAATTTCATCATCCCATTTCCTTCTGTGGGTGCTGTAGGAAGCAACTTAGGAAACTATCATCTTGTATAATAACCACCGATAAATACATAGACCAATGTCAAAGATGCGAGATATCTAACTAATACTGTGATTGACATTTACCTGTGAGTGGCGATAAAGATAAATTATTTTTACATTAGGAAGGGTCCATGTCCAGAAGCTGACTTTAATAAGCCAAAAAAGAAAATACATGTGAATCGCATTCACTATCCTATTTTTATATCCTCGGCACTTATCTTACTAAAATAAAGTAATCAGCTGATTTGGGAGGTCACTGGACAGCCATGACCTATAGAAATAATCGTTAGTGCGAAGCGCCACTGCCGGTATCATGCTATCTCACTTGAAATAAGGTTCTTTTCCTTTATTTTGTATTGAATAACGGAATTTATATTAATACAAATAAAACTGGATTTTCAAGTCTTATTGGCTTGAGTTTGGTCCATTTCAGTTTGTTTTGACTGTACAGGTTTACTGTCACTATAATTTACATAGTTTTAATAATTTTTGGGATAAAAAATGATAGAAACCGATTCAGTGAACGATTCTGAACAAACTACTTTCACAAATTGCGTTAATGATGTTACATGTTGTAGAAATAGGGTGACAAACGAGCACACAGTCCACCCAATGGTAAGTGGTTACTGTGGCCCACATTCATCTATGCATGCACAGGCAAACCAGTGCCTGTTTACCAGCTTCTATTCAATAAATTTATCTTTGAATAAACTTCTAAGTAATAGCTTACACACATCCCTTTGTACACAAATTCTTGCAATTGTTATGATTTCATAGACAAACCAATTTACACAATGTTTTCTTAAATGGCAGAGCATGTGGTAAATAATAAATTTCTTGACTGGCTTATTGGTCTAGTGGTCGAAAGTTTGAATTCTAGGTTGGTCCAAAATCAGTTATTGGTTCGAGAAATTCTCAGTAGCAGATGTAGCTCTAAACAAAATTCTGTTTGGAGGGCAATAAATAATTAAATCACCTTCAGCAGCACACAGCACCTTCTCTTCTTTATCTTCATCCCTCTCTTTGATCTTGTTTTTTACCTCTGTGGGAATCTCATTTGCAAGCAGTTTGTCTAACAGCTCAAGGTAGTTCTGCATATAAATTGATGAAGGCGATCTGAAAAAAATGGCATGTCTTAATAAAGGCATAGATAGGTTACATTGCATGTGTACCTCTATAATTATAAATATATTTTATGTGGCACTAATATCTCCTACACAGTTAATGGCTTCAGTCACATGCATTATTTCAGTAGTTCTACATGTAATCAAAATTATTGCTGTAGAAATATGGCCATTAAAAAGTGTGTTAGAAATGACTTTTAATTTTAGAGTGAAAAATTGTGTAAAAGAGTGGTTTGTAAGAGATTTTGTGTGTGTGGGGAAATCAAGAATTGCTTCGGTGGTATTGACACAAAGCATGAATGAGGAAAGAGTGACAAAGCTAACTAATGCTGCAGAAATGAGTGACAGTGTTGGCAAGGGATAAAATTTATCAATCAAATTGGTGATATATTAAGATGGGCAAATTTATGAATACCTTTAACCAATAAGCATATGTGAAGTAGATATATGGATGTGAAAGACCATTTTTGCCTACCACACAGAAAGTGACAGGCATGAAAGCCATTACTAAAAATGCAAAAATAATTCAGGGACAACTTAAGCTATTTCTATCCTAGTGTTATGTTTATATTATCAATAGACTGCTATATTCTATAGAAGTATACTTAAGATTATCCAAAAACAAATAGTATTATTTTCTCTAGATGTTTTTTTTAGTTTACTGACAATATTATTAAGATCATTGAAATATATTGTTACTGTATATAACATTGTAAACTTACTTTTTGTAACCAATTGTGGAAAGAACTTTAAGGCCATATTGCTGCACGTCTTTGTATTCAGTAAACTCTTGAAACCGTGCAATGGGGGCTGACATTGTTATTTCAGAATCCAGTAACACAGTAAATATGTTCTGAAAAGAGTTTAATAACAGATTATGCTTTTTATACAACTAAATACATTCACCAATGTTATTAACGAAGATATATATGTCATCAAAACATAATTTGTAAAAAAAAAACAAGTCTCACAACTCAGTTCTACCGTAAAAAGTTGTGAGATCCATGTAATACGAAGTCGGTTAATTTATTCAGTCCCTACTTAAGGGTCCTTCTGTCTTAAGTTATTACGTAATTTTGTTTTTGATGACATCTCATTTCTTTTTGTAGATAGTTATATCTAGGTACCTATCTACACCTATTATTCAGTTATATTATACATATATATGTACATCGATTTATTAGCTACAAATATAACTTTGTAATCCTATATATTTATATGGGATTACAAAGTTATTTATGCAGTTAGTGTATCTCGAAAACTAGACCCAAATTGCAAAATATTTTAATTTTTCCTTGATTTATATACTAAACAATAATTGTGTTCCAAATTTGAAGCCTCTATGTCTGCTAGAAGTGCGTTAGAGTTTTGATGATCGGTTAGTCAGTGAGTGACAAAATTAAGAAACTTTGACTAGTTATAATTCTTAAACTACTGGTTCAAATTTAATGAAATTTGAAATATACCGAGTTTATACAATGCCTACCTGGTGGTAACTGAAAATTCAGGCTTCTAGTTTTATCAACAATGAAGTTGTGGGGTTTCGAATATGGCCTGAACTGCTTGGAGAAAAAGATGGGACGGCCGTGCCTCTTTTTTTCTCGGCTTGGCGGGGGCACTGCCGTGCCCCCAGATAAGGAGGAACCTTTTTTTTATTTAACTCACCTTCAAACGGACTGATGGGAAATAGTACCCATTGGAGGTCTCCAATGGATTTTGACCTTCAATTTGCATCAGCTTGCAGGCAGTGACAAGTGCCTGTAGACGGGAATTGGTACGACCACGCCGAATGCATTCCAAGCATCGTACCAAAGCTGTTTCATAACACTCATTCAGCCATCTGGTATATTCAGCTTCTGGGCTGTGATCTTGAAGAAAAAATATAAAAATAGGTCATAGGATACTGTTTTATTTTACCAAATATAGAAATATTTTGGTACTGCAGGCAAAATTAAAGTAGCAATAGTAGTAAAATAGAGGATTAAGAAGTTGGACATCTGGAAGTAACTAGCAACTCACCGGTAACAAGATATTTCATTAGCACAGACTAAGACGAACATATAGTCAATCATCGCTTTTGATGTTGTCGACATAAACAATAAATTGCTAGTGTCAGAATGGAAACTAATAAAAACTAAAACATTGATTTTATTTTATTTCACGTTTAAACAAATTAATGTGTATATGGAAACTGATGAAACTATTTCCTTATCATTAAATAAGGACAACCCAATTTTTTTACCGCACATGTAGCATGAACCATTTTAATCTATTTGTATAAAAGCATAACCCTAACGGACAGTGCTCAATCCGAATCTCACCCTGCACAATTAAAAAATCACTATGAGGAAACCTGTGCATCTGAGAAATAAGAAAATAAAATATATTTTGAAGATGTGTGATGTTTGCCAACATGCATTGGGCAGTGCAGTGAACATTTCCTTGCACTAAAACCATCTCCAGAATGAGAGGAGGCCTGTGCCCAGCAGTGGAACATATAATATAACCTGTAACTTAACTTTTACCATCAGGTAGATTTTATGCTCACACCTACTGAACAAGATGTGACAATGTACTCTTTACACCACAATTATATTAGGTAATGCACAACATACTTTTTAATATTAATTACAAATAAAATTGTATTTTTCGGATATTATAACAGAATTGTTATATTTGTGCTGCACTGCCACATATTAAAACTGATTTTCACCAACCAACTTTTTTTCAACAGTGGTAGAGCCACACGGCAGCTTTTGCTGTCGCACGGATGGGCCGGCTCGAACCGGGGTGGTACCATGACCTCACAGAAAACCAGCGTGAAGTAGAGGTTTACCTCTGCGTTTTGCTTGGTGAGTGCAGGTGGCCGGAGGCCCTTTTTACTGGAAATGAGGCGTTCCATCTCAGTCCTCACGGGTGACAACGCATCTGCATTTTGATTCGTAATCGAGGATAGATGTAGATGTCTATGGGCCGCAGCAACCACTTACCATCAGGTGGACTGTGTGCTCGTTTGTCAACCTTATCTTATAAAAAAAAAAAAAAAAAAAACATTGAATGGCAGGTCCACTGTATTACAAAATGTAGTTTATCTCCAACTGGTACAGTAAGTCATAAATATATATAGAGAAGAAATAGGAAAAGTAGTGATCCATTCCCTGCTCTAGTAGATTCAGAGATTATGCCGCAGGATGAAGATAGTCTACAAAATAAATTGAGCTAGCTTTTAAATAGACTTTGACGGTCACAAACCACCTAAGGTTGAAAATGTCACATGTTACAATATGTAGTTAGGTACTTAGTCGCAGATTTAAGATAAATATCGTAGATACTGATACTGTATATTTAGCTTAAATGACATAAAGTCGTAAACCTACACCGACGAGCTTTAAGCGCGCAAAATCAATAACATAACGATCGACATAATAATTGAAATAATGTATATTGCTTGTACGTACCTATCGGTTTTAATGGAATTATTTCTTGGACCAGGTCTCCCCTTTTTAATAACTCTGAGAATATTACTTCTATGGTAAGTAAAAGCGGCGTGTAATTATCCGTTTCAGCCTGAAATACAAACAAAACACCAGGTATCCAAAAACGTAACCTAAGACGTAATATCAATGAAATATAAAGTAGCATCATAAAACTCAATTTATACTTACATCAAACATTTGAAGTATATCCGCTAGATTGTTTGCATGTTTTCTAGAGTTCAAAAATTCGTTTGCTTTATTACGTAGCTGTGCCGAAATCATTTTTGTTAAATTTTGTTGCTCCGCAGCCATTTTTGTATTGAAAAATTGAAAAGAACTCATCCATAGTCCATACTCCATAGAGTAGAATCAACGTTGTTGTTGCGATTTGTTAAATAAAATAGACAAAGGTCTGGACCATACAGCTTAGTCTAACGTGTAACGTGTTACACCCATTTTCAAATAGGGTTTTAAATTAATCCTAGTGATAATGAACCACTATAATGTTTATATTTGTTTTTATTGGAAAGTGCCATAAAAATAGTTTTAAATCTATAATTTTAATTGTTCATGCGAAAACGTTAGCCGACAGGCTGTTCAGCTCGTAACGTCACTGCACTAGTAGACAAAAAGATTTTGCAAGGAAATAAGATATTTTTGATTGTTTAATAATAAGTTATTATCTTTATCATTGGTATATTGTGCCTGAATGCAAAAGTACGAGCATAATAACGGCATTGAAGTTATGAGTTCAAGTGACAACTGATTTCAATATGAGAAATACAAGGTTAAAAGTGGCAAGAAGAGACCCGAAGACATTGCCCTTGACAAAAATAGACTATACTTCTATGAAGATCACTTTGATGTAAGTATGACTCATATTTAGCTATCGTTTAAACAAAACAAAACCTCATGAGGTGATAAATATTTTAAATAAAATTTTGTGATAGATTAGGTTGTCTAAGATAATAACTTAAGAATGCTAATGATTGTAATCATAGATAACTATAAATATGTATTATCAAAACACACTAACCTGTTATTGTGTAATTGTATAATCAACAGTTGGTCCTAGAAAAATCCATCCGTTGCAGCCTATAAAAGTCCACTGCTGAACATAGGCATGAACACAGGAACATATTTAAACGTGGTAGAGCTATGTTTCAGGTATATTAATTGTATAGTTGTAGATCGAATGGGTTGGCTCGACCGGGGAAGGTCTATGCACACATAGGATACCAGCGCAAAATAGCAACTTAATGCTGCTGTATTTCGTATGGTGAGTGTAGAGAACCGAAGAGCCTCTTAACTGGAAAAATGGAAAAGAGGCATTCTATCTTAGTCCTCACGGCTGACAACACATCTGTATTTTAATTCGCAAATGAGGACAAATTAAGATATCTATGGGCCACGGCATCCACTTACCATTAGGTGGACTGTATGCTCGCTTGTTACCCTTGTCATAAAAAATAGGTGTCCCCAAAAGATTGCCCCATAGGGATTTTACCATAGTTGACAGGCCTTGCAAGCGCCATTTCAATGAATTACAAAATAAAAGTCAACAGTCGTGATGATAACTTGAAAATTTCCGAAACAACACACAGTTCATTAGGTTGATCACTATCGAGGTGACTTCACGACAGAATATAATATGGCGGATAGCATTTTGGTCGTTTCAGGCACAGATTTAAAAAAATATTCGTAAAATTGAAATATAAAATATGTAATGCATTTTTATGCATAGAAATAAACATTTCTCGTTTACTCTTTACAAATCCTATCACAAATACGTATTTTTTAAATTTATTTACATGTTGCAAAACAGACAGATTAACCCAGTGGAAGCACCTTAACGGAAAAAAAATTACTTTAATATACAAAATACAAGATATTTATTTGTATAAACATGAGTATACATACAAAGCATGCAGGTTGTTCAAATACATTAAAAGAATCAGTCATGTTTGGCCTTTGTGGCGTACAAATGTATAAACCAATGAAAATATATATTATAATAGTTTACAATTGAAAATTAAATTATTATTAACACATTATCGAATAAAATTATTATTAAACTAATTTTACTAATTTTATCAATTAATCTATAAGTCAATAATTCTTGAGACTTATATCACTATGGGAGCTATTATTTCATAATTTGTTTGACATATTCAGACGCCATTACTTTTACGTACTAACGTCAAATTCAAAAATTATTTAAGCGATAATACAAGAGCTGCGTTCCACCGGTGTTTAAAATCACATCAAAAACCTTTCCCATGTTTACCCTGAATGAAATTTTAATGAGATATTATCGTGTTAAACTGTCCTAACTATAAATCTTGTATTTTTATCCATTGGTACGTCCTAAGTCGTAACAACTACAACCTTTGACTATGAGCTATGAGATATCGCTACATAGACTATCCTCAATCTACGTATCGCTAGCACTTCTTACTAGTTTGTGGAGATATGATTCTAATCTACTAGTTAGTCTGTGATATGATATTAGGCGAGTTTTGGCGGGAACTTGATCGGCGGCGGTTTGCTCCTCCTGTATTATAGTTTAAATAATAGTTTGAAGTGGATTTTGATATGTTAAATAATAAGGTGCGATTTTATGTATTAACTGTCTACGCATGTGAACTATTAGTGGAAACGGTGAAACAAGTGCTCTGATGGTGATGGATTCTCAAGATAAGCTGTTTGCATAGGCGCCTTTAGATACCATCACCAACTGTCAGCTGTCTGTTGGCTCAAGTTGCCGTCAAAATCTCCCAAGGGCTGCACAATGTGACGCATCAACATATTGTGAAGTAATGAACTATGAAGGATAATTATACATTTGGACAAATTATAATAAACCGAATAAAAATACTCAAGACTTGGCCTAAACGTCTAGATACCAGGCCATATACTCCAAAAAAAATGATATTAGGCATGTCGATTCACTTTTTAAAAAAATCGATCTCTGAATCGATTTGAATCGAACATACTAGAATCGATTATCGATTAAATCGAGCATTAAAAGATCGTTTTTCGATTAATCGCGACATTCCCTATAATAAAATAATGTATAATGTACTCTGTGCGCGACATTTTCAAACATTAAGTTTCCAGAACTTGTGATTTTTTTCTTAAATAGAACTTTTATAATTACATTTTACGTTTTATAATTATTGTGCATTTGTTGCAGTTCATTGTATCTACAGTATATTAATTGTAAGGCGCTAATAAAATATGTAAATAAGTATTTGAGGAGCTGAAATAAACTTCCGTTGGGATTGGATAAAACAATTATATTCTGATCACCAATATTTAAGAGGGGGTTCTTCTGTTTTGGAGCTAAAAGATTCTAACACTATAAGATAACCACCAGGTGTTCTTTACTGGTTTAGGTATAAACAAATAGGCTGAATCCGTTACGTGAAAAATAGCTCTTCATGTTGTGTCAATGTGTTGGTCTTTTACATCAGTATTTTACTAGATGGTAGGATTCTTTTCTGCTTATTAGTCTGGTACGATCCTCTTACCAATTTCAATGGACAAGCTGCATTGCATGCACTGCTGTGTTATGGTCTGATTAGAGAGCCAATATAATTACAGGCTGTGAGGCATTCCATCTTAGATGACAACGTATATGTAGCCTTTTTTGTTTGATGAAATTCACATCAGACTAGGCTGTGCTTTTTCAGAACTTTGCCTGCCTTAATTGTCGAATTGTGGAAACTACAACTAGACAATTTAGTTTTAAATATGGAGTGTAGAGTACAAGGAGAACCATCTTATAAGGGGAGAAAGTTGAAAAAGTGTCCTATTACTTACTGAAAATAGAGGTTCCAAAACCTACCACATTAGCGCTGGCGTCTGAAAACTACGATATGAATATAGCTGTTGTAGACGGAGTGAAGTCAGCTGAATTCAAATATTTGAAAAATTTCATGACTAGAGTAGTTAGTAAAATGTCAGTGTAAAATCTCAATTATTTACGTAGAACAAAACCAAGCGGATTGGTCGGTCCTTGTTTATTTCCCCATCTTATTCTAATTAATTTTGGCGCTTTTTTTTAATTTATCCTATGCTACTGCAGCGCTACCCTTATTGAACGGGTTTTTAGGGACACCTTTCATATAAGGAGATGGTCCTCCTTGTACTCTACACTCCATAGTTTTAAATTTACTATGATGATTTTTTTCCAGATTTCGATAGGCCATAAGCTTGATTGGATAAAACAGTAAATTATTTTATTGATATCTGTAATGGCGACATAAGTAAATGTTTAATAATTCCATCAATATATTTTTCGCTATTATACTTTGATATGATTTACTCTCAAGGTAGTACGTACAGACGCTAGAATACATGAATTTATGTAATTATGGATTGGTTTATTAAGACACACAGAGTACTTTTTATATACGGATTAAGATAATTTTATTCATGGCTGGTATCCAGCGCGCGTTGGATGCCGGGATCTACAGGTAAGATTAGAGATGAAATGACAACTTTTTTATCGTTACCTCAATTACCTACAATAATTTAAATTTAAAGTAACGATATCTTTGGATGCGTTCATAAATATTAATTTTATGCGTTCAAATTATGAACCAAGTACGACCGATTGTTTTTGCGACCGCCAACAAAAAATTAAAAATCTAAGATACCGCAGCCAGTTTAGGAACTTTATCGATCGATCGATCTGAAAAATCGATTATTTTACTCTAGAAAATCGATTTTTCGATTAATCGATTTTAGATCGACATGCCTATATGATTTGAATTTTGAATTTGAGGTTATCTGTCAAGGCGGCTGTATTGTTTTGATTTTATGTAAATCTGTTTATTATAATAGTTTTGAAAGTATAATACGAAATGGACGGGGATCTGTATGATGAATTCGGTAATTACATCGGTCCAGATTTGGAATCAGATTCAGATGACGAACAGAGTGTTTATGGGCAGGACAATCGTGACGCTGACGAAGATGCCATGGAAGAGGATGAAGATGCTGATGTTGAACCTGAAGCCGCGCCGATGTCAGTAGTCTTGCATGAAGATAAAAGGTAAACTAAACAGTCTTACCGATATAAAGAGATGCTAAGTTGAAAGCTCAGTTTCAGTTTCCACTTGGTATTTGTAATAAAATTTCATTAGAATTATATGGGGTGGGCTATAAATGTCCGGTACTTGATTTTAAGTATGTTTTCAGTTTAGGAGGCTTGTCAGGGTTAAGCTTGAACCTTTTTTATTTTACACTGATTTGGGATGACAGAAATGCTCTTTTAATTACAGTAACGCCCGCTTTTCACTGTAGGATATAATATATAATACATCTAGAGATATAAATTAATATCACTCACCAAACTTTTAAATGGAACCGTTTACACTAAGCTAACATCTCAAACTTTAAATGTTTTTTAGATCGACTGAGCGATATTTTCATATTATATTTCGCCCCCTTTACCCCGCACACCGTTCCGCACCGCCGCAGAATAGTGTGCGGGATACAGGGGGTAATCCAATGACGAACGCATACTGGTTAAAAGATACATCTCACAATGCGAAAGCCAACCATGGGATATAATTTATATTTTGGGATATAATATTGTTGCGTGCTACTATTAACCCATAATGAAAAGCCAGCCTAAAAATCGCTTAGCCTTTCAACTACGTAGACTAACTGCCCTACTCTGTTGGCTGCAGAGCTGTTTCATAAAAAGGACAGCTGATTGGGTGCAGTCTATCTTATTCCTAATTTTTTGACAAGTTATGGTCCCGATACAATTAAGCATATTACACATTAGCTAATCTTTAGGCTTTTTGATTTGTATGAATGTGACTATAGACATAGTAATGCAGCTATTTTTGTTTAAGCCTATAAGTTTTTTATTTTATTTTAGTGGAAATTAATGGGGCTGTAATTAGATATACGAAATGTAGCCCGGCTGTTTGAAGTATTTGGTTACATTTGGTTTGACGTACATAATAAGAACTAATAAGAATATAATAAGAAATAATAAGAAGTACCTAATTTCAACCACGTAATATAAATCAGGGCTGTCATAAACTGGAACAAATACCATTAATTTGAACATAACTTATTTTATAGTTAAGGAAGTTATGATCAATTTGTCTATATTTTAAAATTAGTTTTTGATTTAAAAGTTTAGCAAATGATACGTACTTGCTTTTCAAACATTTGGTATATGTTAAGAACACCATACAATATTTAATTATTTTTGAGAAAGAAAAAAACAAGCAATAAATGTAATTAACTACAACTTAGTAATACTAATTTTACCATAACTTAAGAACATAAATGAAAAAGTCATAACAAGGAAAGTGGTTCAGGACCATGCTTTGCGGCAGTCTATGGAGGATGATGTTCTGTAGTAGACTTGTGAATGGCTGAAATGTGATGAAGATTCAAAAACTTGGATGATTAAATTATAAGAAATCAATATACTATAATACATAATTTTTATTATAAATTTGTTTTAATTAATTGTTTAGTGTTAAAAGAAAAATGG
Organism: Parnassius glacialis; assembly: GCA_033319125.1. Classification (NCBI taxonomy): domain Eukaryota; kingdom Metazoa; phylum Arthropoda; class Insecta; order Lepidoptera; family Papilionidae; genus Parnassius; species Parnassius glacialis. Next base: position 4,523,856 of record JAVANC010000001.1, on the reverse strand, counting down.
AACTGCTTAAAGCTAAACCACAGTAAGGTAAGAAGTAAAACATTAAAATAAAATAATTGTTGGCGTCTATCTTAATACATATTCCATGCTTGTGACATGCATGATTTAAAATTAAAAGTTGTTATGAATTTATTTCAGTGCCCCTAAAACTTACCTACAATAGGTATCTACCAAAAACTCAAAAGGCATAGCCTTATGTTATGCTGGCATTAGGTACAAAAAAGGAAATTGAAATTGGCACTAAAAGGCTGGTGATAGGGGCATCCACCCTATACGAATAAATATAAAAGTTAAGCTTATTTTTCATCCATAAATGTGTTTCAAATAAAGCCACGTATCGATTATACACTCCAAGATTACGTGGTAGAGCAATGCTGCTACTATATGACTGGTATAGTTGCAGCATGAATGGGTCGGCTCGACCGGGTAAGGACCACACTCTCACAAATTACCAGCGTAAAATAGCAATGTAACGCTGCTGTGTTTCGTATGGTGAGTGCAGAGAACCAGAGACCCTTTTTACTGGAAACGAGGCATTCCATCTTAGTCCTCACGGGTAGCGACGGATTTTCATTTTGATTTGTAATCGAGGATAGATGTAGATGTCTGTGAGCCACAGCAACCACTTACCATCAGGTGGACTGTGTGCTCGTTTGTCACCCTTATCCTATAAAAAAAGGTTTTTTCCTATTCGTTTTTTTTTCTTTTGAAGAAATTAAATTACAGTTAAATGGTGAATCGAAAATGAACTTAGTTTATAGGTACGTCCTTTCCCTCCGAAAATTTGGGTTTGACTGACATCAGTCTGCATAAGCGTGTAATGTCAAAATTATTCTATCATTCAAACGTCAATCATGATTCAGCGAACTGGTTGACGCTTGCGTAGGCGTGTAATGGGCGTCTTTTTTTTTTTTTTTTTTTTTTTTTTATAGGATAAGGGTGACAAACGAGCACACAGTCCACCTGATGGTAAGTGGTTGCTGCGGCCCATAGACATCTACATCTATCCTCTATTACAAATCAAAATGTAGATGCGTTGTCACCCGTGAGGACTAAGATGGAATGCCTCATTTCCAGTAAAAAGGGCCTCCGGCCACCTGCACTCACCAAGCGAAACGCAGAGGTAAACCTCTACTTCACGCTGGTTTTCTGTGAGGTCGTGGTACCACCCCGGTTCGAGCCGGCCCATCCGTGCGGCAGCAAAAGCTGCCGCGTGGCTCTACCACTGTTAAAGACTTAAGACGATTTTGAAGGGACTCAGTCAAAATCGCGCGACTTAAGCGGGCAAGCTTGTTATGTGGGATAGGGAAAATAAAGCATATCATTTACAAATTTTGTGTAGGTTTTGAATTATAGGTATATTTATAAATTTGTTAGAAAGGTATAATATTCTACACATGTATATATATGTATTTAAATACGTTACATCATAGTTAATTATTATTTATAATGACATTACTTAAAGTAATCGCTTATTTAGGTTTGACAAAGAGATTTCTATGCATTAGTAATGACAAGGATTTTAATATAACTTAACTTTTGCAGTGCGTCTTCACTTTCCCCGAAAGAAGATACATAGCGTTGTATAGTTGCATAGTTTGATAAAATCGGAATCGACTCTCCTTCATGTTCATCATCATCACTTAGGGCCTCCTTTTAGGTGTTATTCACATCTTCAATAAAATCTTCAATGGAACAGGTTTCGTAGGGTGCAACATTGTCATTAGTGGAAAAATATCCAGGAAAACCCTGCAGTATTGTGGGTTCTTCTTCCAAACACGACATCAGCTTCGTTATTTCGGAAACCTGCTTTCATGAAACAATTTTGTATGGTTTCAGGCTTAATTGCTTGCTATGCCGCTGTAATGTTTAGGATCATATCATGCACAGTCAAGGGTCGTTTGTTGTCAGGTTTTTCCATTTCTTTAAGATAACGATGTACCAATCGTGTTCCGCAGCCTTGTTTAAGAACTTTTATAATACCCTGATCCATCGGTTGTAAAATGCTTGTCGCATTCAAAGGTAAGAAAACAAGCTTGATGTTCTTTAGCTCAATATATTTAGGATCAGCAGGGCAGTTATCAATGAAGAGAATTAATGGAGTCTACATTTAATCTCGAAGTGAACATATCTAAAGCTTTTAACCAGTTAATAAAATGAAGGCCAGTCATCCAAGCTCGAGATTGTGCATCATATGTTACAGGGAGCGATTTCACGTTTTTGAAGCAACGTGGAGTTTTTGCCTTACTAATCACTAGCAAACGTAACTTTTCCAACTCATCAGAATTTGCACAGGTCAGGATAATGAGTCTCGCTTTACTTGCTTTTCCACTATGGCAAGTTTCTCCCTTGAAGATGATTTATCATGCATCATTTTATAAAATAAACCAAATTTGTCTACATTAAAAATGTTTCGCATTTCATAATTTTTCAACAATGCAGGAAGTTGTGCTTACCCATGTATCAACTTGTTCTACCACTATCTCCAATTCCCCACTGATTTAACGATACATAATATATAATTAAAAAAAATATATATAAAACAATCTCTTCAACCATTTGAAGCGGTAAAATCTGTGAATTGTAAGCTTTCAGCTATTTTACGTGCTTTTACGCATAATATGGAGCCATTTATGGGCATACGATTGTTATCTGAGTATTTAATTTATGCCCTGTTTGTTAACTTAATTTTAATTTACTGTTTGTGAATTTGTCTAGGTATTATCCGCAGGCTGTCGAAGTTTATGGACCGGATGTTGAAACAGTGGTTCAAGAAGAGGACACACAAGCATTGGATAAACCTTTGGTAGAGCCAGTAAAGCATAAAAAGTTTCAATTGCAAGAGCAACAGTTACCGGAGACCACATATGATATGGAGTACTTAGCTGACATGTTAGACAACACAAATTTGATGAGAAATATTACTTTAATGGGACACTTGCATAATGGTAAATGTTATATTGACTTAGAAAATATTTTTTTTGTGAATTAGATATTCTTAGTATAGCAGTTACAGCTAAAAACCGGAATGCAGACACACATAGGCTTTGTAGGCTACAATTACCCAGTGTAGCTATATGTGGTTGGTTAAACTTAGGTGTTCAATTTATTCACTGTGTGTAAGGATAAATCCACTAGAAGTCGTAGGCTTAGGTTGAGTTGGAATTATCCATATTTTTATTTTTATATAGTAAAATGTCTGTGGCTTTGCAGTGGTCCAACCACAACATTAACTTACTGTCAGTGATAATATATATTTACCTATGAAATTGCCGTTCAGCAGTACTGGCCGTTTCAAATTAAAACCATTTTTGTTTGGCTAAGAATTCTAATTTCAAATTTATTTTATTTTAAAAACATGGAAGAAAAATGGCTGGACTATAAGTATCCTAAAGTAAAGAACTTAATAGCATCTAAAATCCTCTGTAATTTAAAATAAAAAATTTTGTTAACTGACTTCAATATAAATTATTAAAAATAACTCAAAAACTATTGGTCAGACTGATCAAATTTATATGGGACCACATGTGAAGCACCAGCTTTCAAATAAAAAAAATCATTGAAATTGGTTTACCCAGAAAAAAGTTATGTGGTAACACATAAAAAAAACATACAGGCGAATTGAGTACCTCCTCCTGTTTGAAGTGGGTAGAAAAGATCCATCTTTTGACTGCAGAATAAAAAAATGTTTACCTTGTTTATGAAATAGTGCCGCTCAATATCATAAGATGGCAGTGTGAAGTGTTGAAATATATAAATTAAATTATGTACATTAGAGTAGAGTAGTGCTGGCTCTCATGAGCACATAATGTAATGAATGTAAAGAGTAGTTAATTTAGTGTACGACGCGCTGTTTTCCGCAACTCCACGTCTAAGGCCGGCCACATACATACGGAATTCCGTTTCAGAATTACGAACGGGTCGGCCACACACACACGGAATCCCGTTATGCTCGCAAAATTTCGAACGGCTAACTACCGTACGTGTGTGACGAGTCATAGATTTTATATGGCCTTGCTGCGTTCGGGGTTTCGAAACGGAATTCCGTTGCGGAATTCCGAACGGGTCGGCCACACACATACGGAATCCCGTTATGCTCGCAAAATTTCGAACGGATAACTACCGTATATGTATGACGAGTTATGACTGAAATCTATGAATTTTATATGGACTTGCTGCGTTCGGAATCTCGAATGGGAATGTCGAAACGGAATTCCGTATGTATGTGGCCGGCCTAAGTGCGTGTGGGAAACAGTAATTAAATGGCTAGACATTTAAGTGGAGTCTGTATCATTCATATGGTAGGGAAATGCAGTACACTGTGCATTATGGTATGATACTACTATTGACGAAGTTTCCTTTCATCTTTTATATTTATTGTGAGTGCTTCAGGCTATACTTCTCATTCTGACAACTTGGGCTTGTTGATCTTTTAGACTAAATCAATTACTCATGTTTTACTGTGGATTTTCTTGTATTAAAAAAAGCTTAAAATCAATTCATAATAAACATTTATTAATTTGAATTTTACTGTTTTGTTTCACAGGCAAAACATCCTTTGTTGACTGCTTAATAAGGCAGACACATCCTGGAACCATAAACAATGAGACCACAATTCCAATGAGATACACTGACACATTGTTTGTAGAGCAAGAAAGAGGAGTATCTATAAAATCAATGCCTGTTACACTCTTGCTTAAAAATATCAAGGGAAAGTCACATCTGCTTAACATAATGGATACTCCAGGCCATGTCAATTTTAGTGATGAGGTCACTTCTGCATTGAGGATATCGGATGGTAAGTAAATATTTTCATTTATAATTTTTAGAAGAAATTATATGTATTATTACTTTATGCTCATTAACAACTAAATAATCCTCATAGTTCAATTTTAGTTTAGTTGTTGAATATACTTATTTTTAAAGCAAGTACTTTCCAAGAGAAGAAAAACAGTTTGTTATATGAACTTAAAAATTCCTAATAATGATTATATCTAAGCCATGTAAGTTGTATATTAAAAACTTCAAACTATGTTCACTAATCTGCCAGTTGTAATGTATATAAAGAACCCTTATTTAGTAAGAAATATATATTAGAAATTAAGCAATATACTTTAAGTTTTTGACTTTAAAAATTAAGGTGCGTGTGCAGTGCAGGTTTACCTCTGCGTTTCGCTTGGGGAGTGCAGGTGGCCGGAGGCCCTTTTTACTGGAATAAGTGGTAGAGCCAGGCGGCAGCTTTTGCTGTCGCATGGATGGGCCGGCTCGAACCGGGGTGGTACCACGACCTCACAGAATACCAGCGTGAAGTAGAGGTTTACCTCTGCGTTTCGCTTGGTGAGTGCAGGTGGCCGGAGGCCCTTTTTACTGAAAATGAGGCATTCCATCCTAGTCCTCACGGGTGAAAACGCATCTGCATTTTGATCTGTAACAGAGGATAGATGTAGATGTCTATGGGCCGCAGCAACCACTTACCATCAGGTGGACTGTGTGCTCGTTTTTCACCCTTATCCTATAAAAAAAAAGTAAATGTGCCATCATAAGATGGCTCCATAGTACAGTGACTAAGCATTTTTATACCGTGCTGGAGGGCCGGTTCCCCCACCCCGAACAAGTGTTTGTATGGCCTGCAAATACTTGTTTCGGGTTTGGATTTATGTCTTGTGCAATTTGTATGTATGTAAACTGCCTCCGCAATATAGAAAAATATCCTACTGTGGGGTTGATATTGATGTTAATACTAATAATAAAAATCTGAGTTTATTGGCATGATGAGTTAAACAGCACACTTTAAAATCAGTTTTATTACTAAGACTTTTGTTAGTTAAGCATTACAACCCAATGAGAAGGAGCCAAGAAATGTTATCCACCAGTATCACATAATTCAATTCTAAATGTGACTTAAATTCACTTCACAGGGGCAGTTCTATTTGTTGACGCAGCAGAAGGCATAATGCTCAACACAGAACGCCTTCTTCGTCACGCCGTACAAGAGCGAGTACCTCTTACCATTTGTATCAACAAAATTGACCGTCTCATGCTGGAGCTAAAGCTACCTCCTGCAGATGCTTATTACAAGCTTCGGCATATCATTGACGAGTTGAACTCACTGGTAGAGACAAATCAGCCCCAGGATAACCCAGATGAACCACCTGTTATATTCTCTCCATTGCTAGGTATGTATAAAAATTTGTTTATAGTAACTGTTTACGCAAAAGCGTTGGTGTCAGGCATCGACGTTAGATGGCGCTCGGCTCGGCTGATACGGGATGACGTTCGTGCGTGTTGAACGTCCGAGCTTACTGAACGGTGGGAGTCGAGAGCGAAAGATTAGATGTCTTCTTCGCGTCGAAAGAGAAGGCAGTCCGTTTTGTTTGGGAGCTCTTAGATCTAATTTTATGTTAGGCGCGTATAGTAAATATACCACTGGGAATGGTCGCGCGTGTTGAGAGTTTACCCGGGACTTTAGGTTTAACGCAGAATCTGTATAAGTGGATTCGACTGTATTAGTTACTAGTGCGGTAGTTAATATTCTAGAAATAACGGTGACCTTTGACCCGTACGTTCTGTGTTCATTTTCGCGAGTCAATCGTAACAAAGGAAGAAAGTGACTGCGGAAGGCGACCTTAGCTTGGAGAGGAGCTGAGGGCCGAACTGCTGCAGGGGGAACGGTCAAATAAGGTCAATAACACTACCAGCCACACCCAAATACACATCACTGACCTTTACTTTCTAGCACAATACATCCACACGAGACCTGACCGAATCCTGAGGGACCAGTCGCCTTGAATAGAGGTAAGTAAGCTCTGTTCAATAATTGTAACGCTCCCCCCGGATTGTTTAGTGTAATTAGACTTTTAACCCGTGGCGTGAGGACGCCCGACCAGCATCTGCCTGTAGCTTCTTCGTCTATGGGCCGCGAAGGATTCTACTCCTGGGATAGGCAGCTGTTGGCCGTAACAGTAACTAAATGTTTATGTCTTTCATTTCTGTGAGGATGATAATTATAATAATGTTAATCTCTATATATAAGTAGTATAAAAAACCTCCTCTGGGATGCTACCTGCGTAGACACTGGCGGCCTCTCATTCCAGGGGTACCTCGTTTAGAGCTGGGGCTTCATCAGGGGCACCTGAACTGAGTATGTGGCGCAAAGATGAGTCTCTGAGAAATGACCTTTCCCAGAAAAAAGTTATGAGGTAATATACATTACAAAAAAACAGACAGTCGAATTGAGTACCGTCTCCTTTTTGAAGTCTGTAGAAAACTGCAGTTGCCTACCTGCTGGCCAAGTGTATGGATTATGCTGTATTAAGTTTACAGTGTTCTTAAAATGGTTTGGAATTTTCTGTCTGTATGTCTGTCAATTCCTTTTTACAACTGGTGAGGCTCATGTCCAACTCTGAACTTTCACAAATTGATGAAAATGAACATGCTTTATAACACTAAATTGCACATACAAAGATTGCAAAATGCTGCTAATTCTTGCTTTAAGCAAAATTAAGTTACCTATATCCGTATTGTACCAGGCAATGTGTGCTTCGCGTCATCCCTCTACGACGTATGTTTCACCCTGGAATCCTTCGCTGCGATGTACGCGTCAGCGCATCCGAATAGTGGACTGCGCGCATCTGACATGGCCGCATGGTTGTGGGGCGATGTGTACTTCAACGCGAAGACTCGACGTTTCACAAAGAAATCGCCACACGCGTCAGCCCAGCGAAGCTTCGTCGAATTTATATTGGAGCCGTTGTACAAGATATTTGCACAGGTGTGTTGTATGTTATAAAACTGTAGATAGGAGCTTGCAGGAGAGTTTTTGATATATTTTTTTATTTTTTATAGGTTTAAGAGTGACAATTGAGCACACAGTCCATCTGATGGTAAGTGGTTGCTGTGACCCATAGACATCTACATCTATCCTCGATTACGAATTAAAATGCAGATGTGTTGTCACCCGTGAGGACTAAGATGGAATGCCTTGTTTCCAGTACAAAGGTTTTCCGGTTCTCTACACTCCCCATACGAAACACAGCAGCGTTAAGCTGCTATTTTGCATTAGTATTCTGTGAGAGCGTGGTCCTTCCCCGGTCAAGGTAACCCATTCGTGCTACAACTATACTACTAATATAGCTGCAGCATGGCTGATTACCCGCTACTTCTTCCCGTAGTTCTTAAAGGAAAAGAACTTGCAGATTTATAATTTTACTTTTCGAACCAGTGGTAATTAAACAAAAGAGTGACTTTCAATAAGTATTATTTATAATCTATATTGAATAAAAAAGTTAGTGTTTCTGGCAAGTATTTTATTTATCAAAAAACTGCTTTAAACTCAATTTTATTTTATCTGGAAAACTGTGTATGATATGGCTTAATGTTAAAAATAAAAATTGAAGACATTAATTTAACCTAAAACAGATTGTACCACCATATCCTTTAACACTCATAGTTTTGTTATAAAATGGTGTTTAAGTAAAAAAAAATATTCAAAATCGTTTTTACGTGAAACTGTGAAAGATGGCAGAAAAAGTAAGAGGACATTTTTCAATTGGGCCTATTTTATATGTCGTATAGTTACGAAATAACCATTAAGTAGCTAAAAAAGCATGTTTTTTGTATAAAATATAGCTCAAATCATTCCCGGCATTGCCGATAACTGATTATTGTCATAATTATCAGCTCAGTTGTTCCGAAGATTACCCCGGACAGATAGGGAGACAATTTTTTCCCAATTAATTATTATTAATTGTCTAAATAACATGCAAATAATCCCTTCAGCTTAAAAGCTGAAAAAAGTTTTACGAATCACACAGAGAAGTGTGAGATTTGGCATAGTTCAAAGTTTATATGGAGAAAGACTGCAGAAAGCTGAAATTGATGTATAATATGTGTTACAAATACATAAATTAAATAAAACATACAAAATATGTACGTTATTGTTCTAAGGTCAATGTCAAACACATAGTCAATAAACAATAGTCTGTGTTCAAACAGTCGCACAGAGTACAGATTGTCGCCAAAGAATTTTAGAATGTTGCCAACGAAACGCTGTGAATTATGTGTGATTTCAAATGTTCCTTTTATGTGTGGAGCGTAGATATGTCAAGGCATAAAAGCGTTTATTTTATATGTTGTATATTAGATATTAGTGTTTTATATATTAAAGGGAATAACACCTTGCTTAATATATGATTATATAAACCTAAAAGTTTAATAGGTTACGGTCGCATTTCGACCACGAGGCCACAGATAAATTATAGTACCACGTACTCCTTTGACGTTGATGCTTGCTGACTTTTTAATAGCCTACATAATTATTATTAATTAGATAAATTGCGCACGCAAGCTAAATTAAACTTTAACGCTGCGCGCGAGTGTCCGTAATACTTTGCATCTTTTTCCCTTCTTACGTCACGTCGGTCTTTCTGTGGTTACTAAGGGCTATCAATAAAGAGTAAAAAAAAATGCATTGCGAAATGGTAAGTAATTAATTATTTAAGGTACCTATTCTGACTATGATCGACTGACCATATTTTCGCTACTATGTGAATTTTGTGATGCCCAACGCATGCAACTTGCAAAGCCATTCGTCGCGAATCGCGATGCCCTAGCCCCGACAGCGTATGTAACCCGGGGCGCCACGCGATTGTATATAATTATTTCACGCAGGTAGCAAGAGTGACAGTGGCCTAGCGGAGCGACCGCTAGTATTTGTAAATCAGTCAATAAGAATATGGCATTCGGTGGTTTTAAAAGATGAAATTAGATGTGCACTTATTTTTCTAGGTGGTAGGTGATGTAGACGACACATTACCGGCGGTACTTGCAGAATTGGGTATTAAGCTGACGAAGCAAGAATCAAAGCTTAATATACGGCCCCTGCTACGACTTGTTTGCAGTCGATTCTTTGGAGATTTCTGGTGAGTGGCCACAAATATACTTGTAATACGTAAATTCTTTAAATGTGTGGTCATCATCATCATCATCATTACAGCCCTTCACAAGTCCACTGCTGAAAATAGGTTTTCCCCAAGGAATGCCTCAAAGCACGGTCCCCAGCCACCTGCATCCATCGACTTCCTGCATGTCTTACCAGGTCGTCACTCCATCTAGTGGGGGGTCGCCACTCGAGAACCTTTTTTCCCTATCGATTGTCGGTTCTTCGAGCTATTCTTAACGTGGTAAAACCATGCTGCAGCTGTATTACTGGTATAGTTGTAGCATAATTGAGTCGGCTCTACCGAGGAAGTACCACGCTCTCACAGAATACCAACGTGAAATAGCAGCTTAACGCTGCTGTGTTTCGTATGGTGAGCGTAGAGAACCGGAGGCCCTTTTTACTAGAAACGAGGCATTCCATCTTAGCCCTCACGAGTGACAACGCATCTGCATTTTGATTCGCAAACGAGGATAGATGTAGATGTCTATGGGCCACAGCAACCACTTACCATCAGGTGGACAGTGTTTGTCACCCTTATCTTATAAAAAAAAAATATGGCCGGCCCATTGCCACTTCAACTTACTAATCCATTGGGTTAGGACGGTCACTCTGGTTGTACTGCGGATATCCTCAGTTCTAAGTTTATCACGCAGAGAAACTCGGAGCATAGCCCTCTCCATAGCACGCGAAATAAGTGGTATTAGTAATTAATCTAATCAATCAATACACAATTGGTTATATACTCAAAAGAAATATTTTTAAAAGGTTGACAAAACAAACATTTTATTAAATTTGTTTTAGAATATAGTGCAATGACGTCGTAACTTTTGTAGTCCAATTATTTATTTATTTCTGTATTATTTATTGCACACCATAAAAATGTACAGAATATATAGTTATTTTGCAATAACCGGTCAAATTTGCACAGAAGGAAATGGTAAAGATGAAGTCCCTTTTATCTTTTAAATTCAAAATGCGTGGTAATGCAGTATTTGAACTGATTTTACTACGCACGCACACATAATGTATATCTTTGTTTATATATTTCAACTTAAGTTTAAAATTTCGCTACTCTTTGAAAAATAACCCAGGATAAACAAAAGATATATGCAATGGACAGTTTTATTGCTGATAACAATCACTTCCAGACAACTACTGATGAATTTCGAAATTGAAAAGGGGTAGGGTGCGTTGGTGGATAAAGCTGAGAAATATAACTTAACTTATCTTCACGCACAACTAACAATCCCTGACGGGGTAGCCAGAGAGAACAGATCGCCAAGTGTCACGATCCTTACATACCATGATCCCAATCCATGAACCCAATGGAGAAATACATATCGAAAAACATATATATCTATATTATACATATTACTCTATATAATATACATACATACACATTACACATACAAATACATACCAGCATAACGTAATAATAATATAAACACTCAAGCCTGTCACCCAGAGGGCCAAGTAGAGACTAGGGACTTCCATTCATATTAATGCTATAAAAATGAATATACATATACACTTAGGTATCAAAAAAATACTATTTATTTATTTTATTAGGCTCACAACAATAAGTAGGTACACTGTTACATACATATGGAATGACATCACAATTATTATAACTAAATGTTCCAATACTTACAGGAGGGCATCACATGCACTACTTAAATTATATGCAATGGCTATTACAGAAACAAAGTTAATATCCAAAAATGATTACTGATAAGTTTTTGAAATACTGAATTGGCGCGTTTTACTGCCAAGAGGAGTTGATTCTATAAACTAACAACCTGTACAGTAAAAGATACGTTCTTCAACTTACAAGTGTGTAGTGGCATATTCAATTTCAAGCTCTGCTGATCCCAGGTCTCGCGAATGTGAATCGTGCAGAAACTCAAAGCGTTTTTTCATCATTTTATACATACTGAAAATCTTATTTAACTTAAAATGGAAAACCGATTAAATTAGACACTATCAACATCATTATACAGCCTTTCAAAATCCGTTGCTGAATAAAGGGCTCCCTCATAAGGGGGATACTTGCCATCGTTGACACGTTTCAGGCGAGTTTCCACCGCAGTCTTGCCGTATACAGAAAGAAAGCTGGTAGGCGGCGCCGATCTACCAGCGCTTATCGGCGCTGGTCTATTCTGGTAACAGTTACATAAAGCAAGCCGATTGAAGCAGAGCGAGCAAAATGTCGTACTCGTCGGACGATGAATTAGTTTTGTTAGAAAATGTGTATTTTAATATGTCAAAATAAGCTATACATCCTATTAATAGAGAAAGGAATCGTTGCGAAGAATACCATAATTTATTTGTAAAACAATTGAAATTTGATGAATTTAAAATGTTTTAACGTGGTTTAAATATACACTTGTACAGTCAACAGCAGATCAAGATCCTTTGAGATTTGTACCGACATTATTATTTTGTAACTAGCTATTCCCCGCGACTTTGCCCGCGTGTAATTTAGGGTTTTAAATTGTTTGCGAGGAACCCTAATTATTTTTCTAGAATAAAAGTACCCTAAGTTACTCCTTATGACATCAGCTATCTGCCAGTGAAAGTCCCGTCAAAATCGGTCCAGCCGTTTCGGAGTTTAGCCGGAACAAACAGACAGACAGACATAAAATTTTTAAAAAGTGTATTTTTGTTATAAGTACTGTTTATACTTTCATATGCATTTAGTAAAACGTTGTAATTTTGATATTACAAACAGACACTTCAATTTTATTTATTTGTATTGATATAGATAAGAGCGATTTTTAAAAGTATCTAAGTGTTACCCTTGATATGCCGTCTTCCGTAAAATCAACACGTCACTATTAATTTCTCTATTTAACAAAAATATATGCGTGTCGTAGTTGTACGTGTTGTCGTATAGTTGTTCATTAATTTTAAATGGCGGGCGGCGCCAGCGCTGACCGGCGCGTGTCGAAAATTGTCGGAACTTCTCGGCGACGTTCGGCGCTTATCGGCGCCTGTTCATATAAATGCCTGCGCCGGTTACCAGCGTGGACCGGTCCCTATAAGCGCTGATAGGCTGCCAGCTTTCTTTCTGTATACGGCCTTAAGCTCTTCGCACACGAGTCGTAAGCGTAGTTGTTCCGTAAGCGTAGCGTTACGACGCAACGTGTACGAGACCTACAATGTTCTACAAACGAGTCGTAGAGTAGACGTATCGTTTTGTAAGATCTCAGTTGAAATCATGGCGTCAACGGTACCAGATGTGTTTGGTGAATTGATAGATTATCTTACTTTCTCTTTAGATGAAGAGTATTTTTTATTGTTTGATTATATAAGAAGTAGAAAGCGATATTTATGACGAAATTTCTGCCCAAGCTTTATCCGTTACATCTTTCCTTTAATATGCACATAATGAATGATTATATAGACAAGGGAACGCTTCACCCAATTTCACGAATTCAATCACTTTTTCAGTCATATTCATACCTATTGAAATGAAAAGTTAAAAAAATTCATGAACAGTTAATTTTTTACGCTTGCTTTTTTACGCCAGTACACTACGACTATCGTAATGACAATAAACATCTACGATTCGCTGCAGCACCGCTTCGTGTGCGGACTTGTTTGAATATATACGTGCTCGTATTGCTCTCGTCCTACACGCGTATTAGGATACGCTTACGATACGATGCCGTGTGCGAAGGGGCTTAATTTCCTAGTTATTGTTAGGAACACGCTACTGCCCATATTGATTCCCTCTGTCGCATCTTGCGGCGCCACCTGATGATATGGGGTAATGGATATTCTTACACCCCCACTACACGGCTTTTTATATAGAATAAGGGTGACAAACGAGCACACAGTCCACCTAAAGGTAAGTGGTTGCTGTGGCCCATAGACATCTATATCTATCTTCGTTTGCGAATTAAAATGCAGATGCGTTGTCACCCGGGAGGACTTTGATAGAATGCCTGTTTTCCACTAAAAAGGGTCTCCGGTCCTCTACACTCACCATACGAAACACAGCAGCATTAAGCTGCTATTTCACGCCGGTATTCTGTGAGAGCGTGGTCCTTCCCCAGTCGAGCCGACTCATTCGTGCTACAACTATACTATTGATATAGCTGCAGCATTGCTCTACCTATACACGCTTTTTAAACCAGTTTGATTAAATATAGAATAATATTATTATTTCAAAAGAAAATTACAATTATTTTGTTTATGGTATGTTTAAGCGTACGAATTGGATTTGTAAATCTGCATAAAATTTATTATCCTAGTGTTTCAAATTTTTGAATTCTTTGACTGCTTGGTGTTGTGTTACTTACTATAATTTTGAACAGTTTAAATGATCTCATATATTTGACGTTGTACGTGTTTCGATATATTTGAGCAAGATTAATGTTCTCAATAATTTGGCAATTATGAATGGTATAATGTCTTTAGATGTTCCAAAATATTTGAACACCTTGACTGCTCATTTATGTCAGACGTTAACTGTACCACCATTCAACCACTCAATTTTTGTTGCAGCGGTTTTGTAGAGATGGTGTGCCGACACATACCGTCCCCGTTGGATGCGGCCGAGCGGAAGGTGTCTCACTGCTACCGCGGCACCTCGGGCCCCCTCCGCGACCACATGCTGGCCTGTGATCAAAATGGCCCGCTAGTCGCACACACCACCAAAATGTACCCCACCGATGACTGCACATTCTTTTTGGTAAGTGGACTGTACTATAAATAATTAATTTAAATAAAATAATAATTTAAAATCAAAAATTTTGTACAATCGACTTCAATATAAATTATTAAGAATAACTCAAAACTATTGGTGGGCCGTGGAAACTTGATAAAATTTATATGGGACCACATGAGAACCACCAGATTTCAAATAAAAAAAGATTCATCAAAATCGGTTCACCTAGAAAAAAATTTATGAGAAGAAAGAGAAAAGAAAAGCACACAGTCGAATTGAGTACCGTCTCCTTTTTGAAGTCGGTAGAAAAAAGAACATGTTTATTCATTGCTGCAACTTACATTTACACAAAAGGAAAAAATATCTTAATAATAAAATACTTAAAAAAAATATGGATTACAGCAACAAAGAAGCTACCAACGCAGCACAATGCAACAGTAACAGATTCTGTCTATATTTAACAATCCATGCTGGATATGGGCTTAACCTCATTTGTAGAGAATTGATCAAGCGTTTTTAGCAGAAATGTATTGAGTAAAATGCATTGAATCTTCTATTAATTAAATATGTGTTTCCAGTTTTTGTTTACTTCAGTTTTTACTATTTGTTAGTGTATAAGTCGATAAAAAAAAATAGCGCCCAGGTTCCTTATCTAATAAAAGTTACAGTTTACAATTTGCACCTATTAGGTACAATTTACATCTTACATTTCTACATAATCTGTGCAACCTTACAAAATTGTAGCTTCAATTTCATATATTACTGTTTAATAAAGGTTCTAATTTGACTGGCAAAAATTTACAAATACTAGTAGAAAAAAAATACTGGTTTATTAAACGCAAAATTGGAGTTGTAGCTCACATTATTGTAGAATTTTAAAACAAAATTCAAGTGAGTTGGGGCGATTATTAAATATTGTTAAAACTGACCACTTATTTGTAAAACTAGCTACTTTTATAGTGTTACTTTTACAAAAAAAAAAATTGTAGCGTAATGACTATTTATGCATGAACACTACGCATTGAATGAACTAATTTTTACGGATTTTGCCGAGTTTCGATTCGATCAAGTCGAGAACTTATTTTTATTTTCTTTATTATGTAACTTTTTTACAATATTGTCGGATTGTGACCTTTAAAAAATAGCGCCTATTATAGCGTTTTACTTTTTTTTGTTATTTTATCATTTTAGGTGCTGGCACGAATAATGTCGGGCACATTGTACGCCGGGCAGTCGGTTCGAGTTCTCGGCGAGAACTACAGCGCGCAAGACGAAGAGGACTCGCGAATTATGAACGTCGGACGGTTGTGGATATATGAAGCTAGGTATAAGGTTAGTACATTGCTGAATTAAATATAGTGTTGTTGCTTTATGTGTTTATGTGCTCATGACATTTACATTAAAGACTAGCTATTCATCGTGACTTCGCCTACGTGTAATTTAGGGTTTTAACTATGTTGCGCAGAACCCTAATTCTTTTTCTAAAATATAAGTAGCCTAAGTTACTCCCTATAACATCGCTATCTGCCAGTGAAAGTCCCGTCGAAATCGGTCCAGCCGTTTCGGAGATTAGCCGGAACAAACAGATAAACAAAATTACAAAAAACATTATGTTTTTGTTATAAGTACCATATTTACTTTCACATGCATTTAGTAAAGAGCAGTTATTTTGACATTACAAACAGACACTTCAACTTTATTTATTTGTATAGATGTAAACGAGAAAATTTATTTGCAGAGATCTGTTGCAAAAGTATTTTTTTAATTTTTACTCACAGATCACCTGACGGCCGTTGCCCATATACTAGGTATCTATCTATTCTATCCTCAAAACTCACAATGCAGATGCATTGTCAGCCCTGAGCATTAAGATGAAATGTCTCGTTACCAGAAAAAGTTTCTCCAGTTCTAGTCACTCACCATATGAAGCTCAGCAACATTATGATGCTATTTTATGCCCGTTCCCTCTGTGATCCTTCCCTGACCGAGTGTATTATGTCATGTCGTTTTGAATTTGATTAGTATTAGGAAGTAGATGGATGCTGGTGGTTGAAAAGCAAGCTTTGTGTCGTTCCATGAGGTAGATCTAAGTTTAGCATTGGACGTTCGAAAGTTCGTAATGATAACGACGATGGTGATGTTCGTGTAAACCGGATGAAAATAGCACTTGCATAGACCATAAATTAAATTGTAACTACATGTAGTTATAAGTAGCGACACGAAAGTCTAGCGGTGACCGTATTGTCCGCATAAGTCGCGCTGATTGGCTTATTGCGCATAAGTCGCGTTGATTGGCTCGTGCGTATCGTTCGCACGCGCTGATTGGCTCTCCAGTCGCATTCGTGCATCAATTCGTGCGCGTCCCCTTCACGTTTCGTTCTGCGCTAGACTTACGTGCCGCGGCTTGATGATGATGGGTGATTTTTCTGAATAAAAAAATTGTTGACATAAACTCTTGTGTCGATTTATTTGTCATCGACGAATTACCTTCGAATGAAAATTTACAATCGTTAGTGTTTGTTTAAGCTGAACGCACATTTGTCCGTGCCGTACGCACCGTACGCGCCGAATTTTAAAATTCGTTGTATGAAATCATATGAAACCTCGCACACTACACCCGCACCGTATGCGCCGAATTTTATAAAATGCGGTAGGTATACGATATCGAAGGATGAATGCTGATGACGTCATATCCGTTGGGCTATGTCGGTTACTCTGGTTCTACTGCGGATATATTAATTTCTAAGTTTATCACGCAGAGAAACCCCGAGCATAGCCCTCTCCATAGCTCACTGAGCGACCTTGAGCTTCCTCATACAGCCAGCAGTTGGGGACCACGTCTCAGATCCGTAAGTCATCACTGGCAACACGCACTGGTTGTACAATTTCGTTTTAAGGTCTTGAGGTATGTCTGACGAGAATACGTGTCGTAGTTTCCCGAACGCTGTCCAGTCGAGTTGAATCCGTCGATTGATCTCTCGGTCGAAGTTGGACTTACCTAGTCGGACTATTTGTCCCAGGTAAACATACTCGTCAACAACTTCGAGCTTAGTGCTCCCAACAACTACCGGCATAGGTGTGACATGGACATTAAACATGATCTTTGTTTTGTCCATGTTCATATATAGGTCTTAGGATGAACATGGACATTCGTAATTAATTATATATAATTTGAATTTTTTTTGCATTGATTTTCAATATGTATACTTAGCGATAAATTATTTAAATACTGAACTAACAAAAAAAATAGTTAAATTTAATTCAGGAACCCAATTATACCTGATAACTTAATTATCAATAAAAATACTTACCTTAAACTTACAACAAGTCTTTTCTCTGGTTCAATTGGCCTTCTAAATCTTGAGTTTTCCATAGAAAGATATGGTTTTAGTATATGTAGCAATTCTTGAAATTTCTTGTATGTTAAATGCAAATATCTAAAAAAATCGTTCATCATCATCTATTAAGTCTTTAAATAAAGTATATCCCCTTCATAATCTCCATGTAATTGCCTTTTTAAATTAATATTATGAATCCAGAATCTTCTTTTTCTTCGAATTTTATTTTGTTCTTCCTCTGCAAATAAGCAGGCTATTACTATATTTCTTTCCATAGTGATTTCGATCGATCAATTTCACTGTACCGTTTCACACCAGTGGTTGGCAAAAACTACAAAATTTGTTGGCAATACAAAAGATTTGCGTACAGCGCGGACGATGCGTACGGGCAAATGTGCGAGGCCATCAGTAAAACTCGACGCGTACGGCGCGTACGATGCGGACAAATGTGCGTTCAGCTTAAAATAGTCAATCGCATGTTTTCTTAAACGTGGTAGAGCCATGCTGCGTGCGGCTATGTTATAGTTTTAGTTCGAGTGGGTCAATTCAACTGAGCAGGGGCTGCAGTCTCAAAGAATACCAGCCTAAAATAGCAGCTTAATTATTGCTACTATATACTTCGTATGGTGAGTGTAGATAACCGGAGACCCTTTTTATTGGAAATAAGGCATTCCATCTTAATCCCCACGGGTGACAACGCATCTGCATTTTGATTTTTAATCGGTGATAGATGTAGATATCTACGGGCCACAGCATCCACTTACCATTCGGTGCACTGCGCTCATTTGTCTCCATTATTCTAAAAAAAAATCTTGTACTAGAGAGCTTTACATCATAAATCAATACGATTATCTCGGCTCGTGTTAACCAGGTGGAACTGAACCGTGTGCCGGCTGGTTGCTGGGCGCTGGTGGAGGGTATCGATCAGCCCATAGTGAAGACCTGCACGCTGGTGGCTGCGGACGAGGACGCTCCACTGCACACCTTCCGTCCACTACGTTTCAATACGCATGCCATTGTCAAGATCGCCGTCGAACCTGTTAATCCATCCGAGCTACCTAAGATGCTGGACGGCCTAAGAAAGGTGAGATTTTGTCTCTCTCTCTATTCCCCGATCCCATGCGCCTGAGCTTCAAACCATTTAAAAAGCTAGATGGCTAGAGGACAGTGAGCTTTTTTTCTCTTTCTCTGTCTCGCACGAGTTCTTGAGTTATTAAGGTCCGAAGTGTCATTTATTCACTGATTGATTCACACACTTGTTCAAAGTGCGATTAAGGGGTTCAATCCCCGCCGACACCAATGAAACTGTTAATTGCAATTTTCAGTGCTGATTTGCCACGTGCTCGGCGGTGAAAGAAAACATCGTGAGGAAACCTGCATGTCTGAGAAATAAGAAAAAAAATATTTTGAAAACATGTGAAGTTCGCCAACACGTTCTGGGGCAGCGCGGCGGACACTTCCCTGCCTAAAAAGCCACTCAGAAATGAGAGGAGGCCTGTGCCCAGCAGTGGGACGTATATAGGCTGTAACTTTTAGTGCTTCAAAGTTTACTAAACATAAAAATAATATTTTGATGACAATAATCCTTTATTGTATGGAAGGAGCATGGAATGGTATCATTACAATTTATCACCAAGCTACGTTTTTTTTTAATGGAAGAGGAGGCAAATGATTGAACGAGCATAGGGCTCACCTGATGTTAAGTGATCACCGTCGCTTACGAACATCTGCAAAACCAGGGGCATTGTTCGTTTTTTGTTCATATCGGTACGGAAAAACCGCTGGCGACAGTAAGTTCTACGGTGTGGTCGTGCGAGTCGAAAAAATCCGCGTATATGTGTGTGTGTGTGTGTGTATATATATATATATGGACTGTCAAAACCCATTCGTGTTTTTATATAAAATGGGTGTGACAAACGAGCACGCAGTGCACCTGATGGTAAATGCACATTTATGTATCTTCGATTAAGAATCAAAATGCAGACGCTTTGTCACTCCTGAGGTCTAAGATGGAGTGCCTCCTTTCCAGGAAAAAGGTTCTCCGGTACTCTACATTCACCATACGAAACACAGCAGAATTAAGCTGTTATTTTATGCTTCGTATTCTGTGAGAGCGTAGCCCATTCGTGCTACAATCGTAATGTTGCTGCAGCGTGGCTCTACCACGAATACATGGCACATACATGAGCTTGATTTTGATTTTGTACATGAGTTTTCCGGTGCATGCAGGTGAACAAGTCGTACCCGGTGCTGTCGACGCGCGTGGAGGAGAGCGGCGAGCACGTGATCCTGGGCACGGGCGAGCTCTACCTGGACTGCGTCATGCACGACCTGCGCAACATGTATTCCGAGATCGACATCAAGGGTATAACAAACTCTTTAACAAACTCAAAACTTTTTGTTCCTTTTTTTATATAGAATATGGGTGACAAACTGGAACCTAGTCCACTTGATGGTAAGTAGATGCTGTGGCCCATAGACATTTATATTTATTCTCGATTAAGAATCAAAATGCAGATGCATTGTCACCCCTGAGGACTAAGACGGAATGTCGCGTATCCAGTAAAAAGGGTCTCCGGTTCTCTACATTCGCCATTCGAAACACAACAGAATTAAGCTGCTATTTTACGCTGGTATACTGTGAGAGCGTGGTCCTTTCCCGGTCGACCCGACTCATTTGTGCTACAACCATAACATAGCTGCTGCATGTTTCTACCGCGCATAAAATTTATTTTTTCATTAAAAGCGCTTCATTATCACTACAGCCCTTCACAAGTCCACTGCTGAACAAAGGCCTTCCCCAAGGAATACCACAAAGCACGGCCCTGAACCACCTGCATCTATCCAGTTCCTGAATCTCTTAACAGGTTTTAAGCTTTCTGGAAAGAGGCTTAAAATCTCTTATAAACATCAAAATCTACACCAGTTCGGAATAAAAGACTTTCAATAAGAAAAACTGGCATAAAACTCTGAATGGGTCAGGTGCTGTGCTTTGTAGAGATCCGGAGACCCTTTTTACTGGAAGTGAGACATTCCATGGTGGTAATTATACAAAAGAGTGACTTTCAATAAGTATTATTTATAATCTATATTGAATAAAAAAGTTTCTGTTTCTGTTTCTGTTTCCATCTTAGTTCTTAGAGATGATAACGCATCTGCATTTTGATTCTAACTCGAAGATAGATGTAGATGTATTTGGACCGCAGCACTAAAAACAGTCCCACTGGTCAATTATTGCCTGAAGGTGTTTGGGAAAGTTTTGATATTTAGTTCAATCATGAAACATATTTTACTTCATTAAATTATTTAAAAAAGAAATCACATATCTAACCAATTTCTTAAATTTCTGAGAGGATAGAGTAATTCTCGAACTTTTTTCGTGGCTCGTGGGAATATGCTAAGTTTACGTCTAATTTTTTGTAGTTTCATTTTTATATATTTTATGAATGTTTCCTTACATTAGGCGATGTCATGGTGATGGTTGTCATTATTACCTTCGTACAGCTCATTACAAGACCGCTGATGAATATGTACCTCCCTTAAAGACTTAACGATCTAACTATGCGATGTGGTTAAACTTTACAAAATAAAAGAAGGCAATGCTAAGGAGGTATGTAGACCATATTTATCTGAAAGACATGACATTGAAAAGAAAAAAAAATGCTTAAAGGACAAGCATCCAAGCCAAAAAATCTTAATATTTTTTTTGGATTAAATACACTAGTCACAAAAATTAAGGGATATAAAAAAATCTAATTTTTTTTGCGTTATTTTCAACAAGCTGTACCTCCGAGGAAAATGATCGTCTAGCAACAAAAAAAAGCAAATTGTAGTTCCAAGTCTAGTTTTCAGATCTGCCCGTGAAATTTTTTTGTCATGTTTGGTGCTGGAGTGATCCTAAGGAAACTACAGCAAAAAAATTATTTCTTTTCATTATTTCACTTAAATGCTTTTTTAGGAAATTTAATGCCTTTTAATTAGACGTAATCAAAAAGTCAGTACGATGATTTGTCGCGGAGTTATCGTCAATTAAAGTACTCTGGATTTGGCTCATTTTCAATATATCGCCAATTTGGTCGATAAACTTTCGCCTAGGGTGTCACTTTCCGACTCTGCCGTA
Source organism: Parnassius glacialis (assembly GCA_033319125.1). NCBI lineage: Eukaryota > Metazoa > Arthropoda > Insecta > Lepidoptera > Papilionidae > Parnassius > Parnassius glacialis. Next base: position 4,501,783 of record JAVANC010000001.1, on the reverse strand, counting down.
ACTTCTGCAACATAAATTCGCTTTTTAACTCTTTCTTCATTCATTCTTTCTACACGACCAAACCACCGAAGCATTCCTTTCGTAATCCTGGTCACAACATCATCTTGTAAACTACACTCTTATCACACAATTTCTCACTATGTCATTCAGATTCAGTCCTAACATACTTTTTAATGACCGCATTTCTACAGCATTTATTCTACTCTCGTGCTTCTTCTGCTAGACCCAGCTTTCACTACCATACATTAAAGTAGGGATTAACACAGCACTACGAATTGCCAGACGTGCTTTTTTTTCACATTCTGACTTTCCAAAATAGAGCCTTTTGTTATTTATTGATTAATATTGTATTGTCTTGGTGTATGAGCGGAGTACCCAGTAATATAGGTTCCCAACCTAGTACAGGGGTTCTTGCGACTGGTTTAAAATGTATTATTGCAAATTAATAAATCATTTTTATTTATTTTTTCTCCTCCTGTGACCATGAGTGCTGTAAAGTGTCCGAAACTAGTAGAATAAAAAAATAAGTTAACATTAAACGCGATAAATTTCGTAAAATTAGTTTTATTCCATGTGTAGTATTTGCGTCAGTTTAAGAAATAATTACACTTCAAGCTTAAAATTACTTGTAATAAAAGTAGTTGATCACAGTAGTCAAATGGCGGATGCAAACTTTTCTTTCCGAATTTTCCGATTTTGCAGTCCGAACCCTGCTGTCAGGCTACTGTCGCTTATAATTACTTGTATTTATTTATTCTTTCAATTATTTATAATATATATTGAATAAAAAAGGTTTGTATTTGTGTGTGGTGTGTGGCGTGCAGTGGCGGACCCGGTGGTGTCGTTCTGCGAGACGGTGGTGGAGACGTCGTCGCTGAAGTGCTTCGCGGAGACGCCCAACAAGCGCAACAAGCTCACCATGATCGCCGAGCCGCTGGAGCGCGGCCTGGCCGAGGACATCGAGGCGGGCGCCGTCTGCGTCTCCTGGGACCGCAAGCGCCTCGGCGAGTTCTTCCAGAACAAGTCAGTATCAGTGCACGCGCCGCCTACTGCACCGAACCAACCAACGCACTTACGTGCTAGATCCACCATGCTATATTATGGTTATAGCACGAATGGCTCGGCTCGACCTGGTAAGGACCAAGCTCGCACAGAATATCAGCGTAAAATAGCAGCTTAATGCTGATTTGTTTCGTATGGTGAGTGTAGAGAACCGGAGATCCTTTTTACTGAAAACGAGGCATTCTGTTAGTCCTTAGTGGCGACAACGCATTTACATTTTGATTCTTGATAGAAAAAGGTGTGCTCGTTTGTCAAGCTTATTCTATAAAAAAAAGTGATTATAATGTGTAATTTTACGTAGCTTGCGTAGTTAACCAGTCAAGCAAAAAAAAAAAAAAACAATTGGACTTCCTCTATTCCTGTTGTATATTTATGATTACCCTGAAATTTGAAAAGAATTTCCTAGCGATTCCCAAAATGTATATAATATGTCCATTTCAATGTCTTAACAGAACTCACTACCAATCATCGAATTTTAACACACGATCTCGGTCGATTTGTCGTAATTTCCGCGGGTAACAATAGACTATATGATGTCAGCATAAAATAGTTATAGCACACATGAACTGTAAAAAAGTTGTGAGTTAATAAAATAGTAATAGTGTTGTTAGTGCGTAGGAGTAGGATCGTATGCCGTTATAATATTTAGCAAATAAATTACTCCAGACCACTAATAACTATATTTATTAACACGCAAGTACAAGTTAGACAAGAGTACAAAACAGTAAATCATTACATTGAAAACATTGCTTTTATAGCTAAAATTAATGAATAATAATTAAAATCGCAATATGTTGTTTATCGTACACTATACACTGATTGGTCGTATTCACAACGAAAACAATACATGCGCAGGCGGCCATTGAAATACGCCCACGCCGCCATCGATGAGAACAACAGTTACACAGGCGGCCGCGGCCGGAACTTTGCTAGCGCTGTGACCATGAAGCTAATACAAAGGGGAGACGGCATAATCAACTGTGCACTGTGATTCTAAGTAGGTCCTGACGTCATCATAGTGGGCGTGGCTTTAATTAGTATACTGTCAGCATTCGTCCTGTGCGCTTATGTGTTGAAAAAATCGCAAATCGGTGTATTTTCGTAGTATTAAGAAGAAAAGGATGAAGTATTGTGTTTTATTGTGTAAAAACTACTCAGATAGACGCTCTGACATTATGGATGGCATTACATTTCATTTGTAAATAATTTTACACCTAATTTATTAAAATAGTTCTAGAAAAATCTCTGCGTCGGCTTTCAAATATAATTAAATATATTCGACACTAGATGGCGACACTTTGTGGCATGTGAACTAAAAATATAAAGGTCCGTAGAGCTCAGTATTGGTAAAATAATCATACGAAGGTGCTGAAATTTGTTTTGCATTCAGACATAAAGAAATTTTAATCGTAAAATATTATTTTTATAGTTTATAATCATTCTGAGAACAGGCCGTATTCTTGTCAAGTAAACCTCATAAAAATAACAAAAAGACAGGGCCCTAATTAGAATTCAATTATTTTTCCCAGTCATCCACAACTTTTAATATTAAAATGCAGGAAATTGTACTTAGGCTGATTTTTACGAAATGTTTAAGTTATATTTAAGTGACATTCTATATACAAAGAATCACTTAAATACAATTTAATGTTCTTATATTGGCATTCAAAAAGTGCATTCGGATGCCTAATTTGGAATAAAATATTTATATTTTAATTAATTTGTAAATAAAATTATATTAATTATAATAATTTGTCTATTATTTATTCTCCCTCAGAGCCCACACATAAATAATAGTCCAGCCGTTACTGCGTGAAAAAATTACACATACACAGTACATACTTAGTGTGGAATAAGCTCAAGGAGACAGAAAGAACACACAAAACGTCGCCTTTACAATATTAGTGAGATAAGTAGGATATTTAGTTCCAAATTAAATATCCTACTTAATATTGAACATAGAATATTTAGTTTCAAAGAGACTATTTTATGGATAAAATAAATATTTCTTGAAGGTTGACTTTCACGAAATGATAAACATATTTAAATTGTATTTAAGTGATTCTTTGCATATAGAATGTCACTTAAATATAACTTAAACATTTCGTAAAAATCAGCCAAGTACAATTTCCTTCATTTTAATATTGAATGCTGGGTTACTGGGTAAAATAATTGAATTCTAATTGCGGCCCTGTCTGTTTATTATTTTTATGAGGTTTACTTGACGATAGATGGCGGCTTGTTCCCAAAATTATTATGAAAACTATAAAAAAATTACTTTGGCGATTAAAATTTCTTTGTCTGAATGTATTTGCTTCATGAGATAGACGCTCCGATGCTATGGATAGCATCACATTTCATTTGTAAGTAATTTTACACCTAATTTATTAAAATAGTTCTAGAAAAATCTCTTTGCGTCGGCTTTCAAATATAATTAAATATATTCCACACTAGATGGCGACACTTTGTGTCCTGTAAACTAAAAATATAAAGGTACGTAGAGCTCAGTAATGATAAAATAATCATACGAAGGTGCTGAAATGTGTTTTGCATTCAGACATAAAGAAATTTTAATCGCCAAAATATTATTTCTATACTTTATAACATTTTGTGGACATGCCGCCATCTAACGTCAAGGTAGCTAAGCTACATTGCAACATCGATATGGAATGATTCGAGTAGTTTTACTATTTATCGGTAGATGTAGATAATGTAAAGTGGGCGGGGCTTTGCATCCCCTCACCCCGCAAATTGTCACGCGTTGTTACATAGTGAAATTTAATTACAACGTCTCCTCTTTGTATTTGCTTCATGGCTGTGACCAATGGGAACGCATGCGCCCTAATGAGCGGGCGTTGCTAAGCGACGACGTAGGATGTCGTCCGATGTATGACGTAGTGGTGGCGTGATCTTTAGGTCCGTTCTAGCTACTAATTTACTCGCCACAGTGTATTAGAAATATTATATCACATTTATTAATTAATTAACTGCAGTAGGATTCTCTGCTTTTCAATAATAATTTACTTGTTCAAATTATTCACATACATTTTGTGAAACATTTTCGTTCATTGATATATCATAATACCATTTTGTTTTCACATCAGATACGACTGGGATCTGTTGGCCGCTCGTTCAATATGGGCGTTCGGGCCGGACGCAACCGGGCCTAATATCCTTGTCGACGATACACTGCCTTCCGAGGTTGACAAGCATCTGCTCGCCTCTGTCAAAGACAGCATTGTACAAGGTAGTTAAATATAGTAAAATTTAACATTTTTTTATTAGGATTTTTGGCTTGGATGCTTGTCCTTTAAGCCACGTCTATATTTCATTCGGCATCGTCGTTTTTATAGATTCTCAGTATCAAGTGATAATAATCCTTTATAGCACACTGCTTCACAATATGTTGATGTGACACATTGCTTAGTTTTTGGGAGATTTTGAGGGCAGCTTGAGACAGTTGGCGATAGTATCTCAAGGCGATTAAGCAGACAGACCTTATCTAGAGATTTACATCACCATCGGAACACTTGTTTCACCATTTCCACTAATAATAGTGTGTAGACATTTAATACACAAAATCACACCACTTCTACATATCAAAATCCACTTCAAACCATTATTTAAACAATAATACAGGAGCAGTAATCCGTCGCGGATCAAGTTCCCGTCAAAACTTCCTCTCAGTTACCTCTCAATTAACTCTCTCAATTTAACATACATAATAAGAATGCACAGATAATATTTAAAAAGATGTGCCGACATACTATTCGCGAAAGAGAAGAAGAGGACTGTCAAAGTAACATTTCAATACGCAATTTGCGTTAACAATTACGTCACCATCACCATCACCATCATCATCATCATCATCATCATCATCGGACCACCAGACGCTCAGCGGGTCTCCACCCCTTTTTGTTGACACACCTTAAAGAAGGAATACAGTCAACTTCATAACCTCTACTTGTTGATTGTCGGTGGAAAATATCAATATGCTTTTTTCATTCGTAGGTTTCCAGTGGGGGACGCGCGAGGGTCCGCTATGTGAGGAGCCCATACGCAACGTCAAGTTCAAGATCCTGGACGCCGTCATCGCGCAGGAGCCGTTACATCGTGGCGGAGGACAAATCATCCCCACAGCGCGAAGGGTTTGTAACAACCAAATAATATTATCTATTCATTCATTACAGCGTCTTAAATTGGCATGCGGGTTAGCAGCTGCAGTTTTATTGTAGTTGTTTTTGGGAAGACGCCGCTGCCCATCTCCTAGTTTGTCTTCCTCTGTCGCCTCTTACGACACCCACGTGACGATATGGGGTAGTGGATATTCTTACACTGTCACTACATCTTGCATCAACACGTGTCATATTATGCTTCGATTGTATTTTTTAATTTTATTTTTTATTCTGATTTCACAGAGTGTTAATGAATTCCTTTTAGAAATAATTATAATTCAAAATAGCAACCATTTTTAACACGTTTTAACCCTATCTATATTTAAAATTTTAAATGCAAAATTTATACCCAACAGACAAGAAAAGCAAGTTAATAAAAACGTGCTAAAAATGCTTAAATAACCCACCCCTTGACAGTACCCTCATACCTTCATAATAATGTGTCCTCGATATACCACTAACTATGTATGTGATGTTTTCATTATTGAAGGTAGCGTATTCAGCGTTCTTGATGGCGACGCCGCGTCTGATGGAGCCCTACTTGTTCGTGGAAGTGCAGGCGCCCGCCGACTGTGTCTCCGCCGTGTACACCGTGCTCGCCAAGCGAAGAGGTACTGTATTACAATAGCAATAACAATACAATAGATTTTTTAATTCGATATAGATTACCTGTAATATTTAAGGTTCGGAAAAATACTTCTGTCCTGAAAAGAAAGGGTGACAAAAGAGCATACTGTACACCTGATGGTAAGTGGGTGTTATGACATATAAACTTCATCTTCATTTTTGTCATTTAGATTTTAGATTGACCCACTTTACTTTTTTATATTTAAATTTATTAGCTATAAATTCGATCGGTTTCGTCTTATGCCATCATCAGGGTATTTGAAACAAGCCAGAAGCAAGTACATGTGACAATTCAATTTTTTTTCTATAGAATAAGGGTGACAAACGAGCACACAGTCCACCAGATGGTAAATGGATGCGGTTGTCCATAGCATGGAGTATAAAGTAGAAGGAGCACCATCTCTGTATAAGAATAAGTGTCCGTAAAAACACGTCCAATAAGGGTGGCGCTGCAGTAGCATAGGATAAATTAAAAAAAAAAAAACGCCAAAAGTAATTAGAATAAGATGGAGAAATAAACGAGGACCGACCAATCCGTTTGATTTTGTACTACGTAAATAGTAGAGATTTTCTATACTGGCATTTTACTAACTACTCTATTCATGAAAATTTTTAAATATTTGAATTAATTCTGAACTATTATTTATTGCAATTTTTTTTACTGGATGTGGTGCTTTTGCTCAATTAGTTTGATTTGTGTTTGTTTAGAGTTGATATGTATGTTGTATAGCTTTTTTTTTCATATAATGATGTATACACCTGTAAAGACATATCCTTTGACTAAAAAAATTATTTCGTTCGAAACAATGCATATTGATATTATCGATGGTGTATCTATCTAATTAAATAAATTAATTCAGCTGATTTCACTCCGTCTACAACAGCTATATACATATCGTAGTTTTCAGACGCCAGCGCTATTGTGGTAGGTTTTGGAACCTCTATTTTTAGTATACAGTTGGACACTTTTTCAACTCTTCCCCCATATGAAATGGTTCTCCTTCTACTCTATACTCCATGGTCCATAGACACCTACATCTATCCTCGATCAAAAATCAAAGTGCAGATGCGCTGTCAACCCTGACAACTGAGATGGAATATCTCGTTGTTAATAAAAAGGGACTCCAATTTTCGTCATTCTACGAGGGTGGATTGTAAGTGTAAAGTACTCGGCCTAACACAGATCCATTCAATTCTAAAAATCAAATCTACCCACATTATTTAGTTCAGTTCAGACTAGTTCATTGTGTGAAGTTCGAAACGTGTGCGATAATTAGTTGTGATTTTATAAATTTATTAACAAAGTAATCGGACATAATTTCCGCGAATGGAGCAAATCGAGCAGCGTGCCGTCATTAAGTACCTCCATAAGAAGGGGCTATCATCAAAAGCCATCCATGATGACATGGTCAGTACATTAGGCGATTGTGCTCTGTCATATTCATCCGTCAAAAAATGGATAGCAGAATTTAAGCGTGGTAGAGAGAGTGTGAAAGATGCACCCCGCTCTGGAAGGCCTTCGACGTCAACTACTGACGAAAATATTAAAAAAGTACTTGATTTAATAATGGGAGACCGCAGATTAAAAATTAGAGAGATAGCCGAGATTATAGGCATCTCTTATGAACGAACTCAAAACATCATTGTCAACGAGTTGGGTTTCCACAAGGTGTCTGCGAGGTGGGTTCCGCGACTGCTTTCAGTTGAACAAAAAAGGACGCGATTGACTATTTCACGCGACTGTTTGGAGTTATTTGAAGCCGATGCAGATGATTTTTTGAATCGTTTTGTTACTATAGACGAAACATGGGTTCATTACTGTACACCGGAAACAAAACAACAATCAAAACAGTGGAGAAGACCTGGTTCACCACCCCCTAAAAAGGCTAAGTCGATTTTGTCGGCAAATAAGGTGATGGCTTCAGTATTCTGGGACTCGAAAGGTGTGATTATGATTGATTATCTTGAAAGGGGTCAGACTAAAAACTCTGATTACTACTGCACCTTACTACGTCGTTTACGAGAGGAAATAAAAGAAAAACGTCGAGGGATGCTCAGAAGAAAAGTCCTGTTTCATCAAGATAACGCCCGTGTTCACACGTCAGTACAGTCAATGGCTGAAATTCACAACTGTGGCTTTGAACTGTTACCGCATCCGCCGTATTCACCTGATCTGGCACCATCAGACTTCTTTCTGTTCCCTAACCTAAAAAAGCACTTGGGAGGTCAAAGATTTTCGACAAACGACGAGGTCAAAGCAGCTGTAGACGCATGTTTTGACTCTAAGGAAGAATCATTTTTTTTCAACGGTCTAAATGCTTGGAAGGGGAGGTGGCAAAAGTGTATTGAACTTGATGGTGATTATGTAGAAAAATAAAAATATAACTGATTTAGTATGTGTTTATTTTCTTGGTTAGGCCGAGTACTTTTCAATCCACCCTCGTATATATAAAACACATAGAATTATTACGCATAGAATACTAGTACGCGCACCGAAAGTGAAGCAAGTAAAACTAACGCGAAACCGCGTAAGTTGACTCGGCGACGCGTCAGTGCGCAACGTTACGTCTTACGGAGAAGATTTCGCGAAAAATTGTAAAAATTACCGTTTGTGTTGTAAAATATTGTCACAACGGTGATGATAAACATAAAAGAAGTGATGGTATTACATTTCACATATAAGTTTATACATTTGATTCATTATAAGTATGTAAAACTAAAAAAATACTTACCTAAGCTCTCATAATACAAATGTTGCTAGTTGTGGGGAAAAACTCACAATTTTCTTTTAAAAATATTTATTTTCTATATGTGTTTAAAACGTTTAATCGCAACGCTCTGTGTAAAACTCAAATGTTTATATATAGATACCTACTACTCTAAGTGTTAACATTATATTAACAATGGGTGCCTATTTAAAACTAATACGGAGTGATCAGCTAATCGCGATTCGTCGACGCCATTTTAACGCAACTATTTTATTTTAATTGCTTTTTTCATTGAGTAAGGTTACGTTTTAGAGTATAGAAAAAAAACTTTTTTATTTACAACATCATGAGATTATTAATAAGAACGCCTTTACTAACCAGATGTCACTTTACACCCAAACATTAACCAGATGTTACTTTAGACCCAAACATAGCCTATTTTAACCGACTCCCAAAAAGAAAGGTTATCAATATGTATGTACACTGATTTCTAAGCTTGATCAATTCGTATATACATGCTGAAATTTTAGTAGTTGTTGTCCCGCAGCCAAATTATATTGTCTCGATAGTAGAGTCAATTTATTAAATTAAAAAATATTACAATTAGGAAAGGGCAAATTTACAAAGTAATACCTCACAAGCTATTCGGGCGTCCAAACTAGTTTATGTCGTATCACTACGCTTGAGAGTTCATGTTATGAACATTTATTAGTGGCCCTTCATTGTGTAGGAAGCGCGCGGTAGCACGTGCGATAGACGTAACACTACATTAAGTCCAGCGAATTTTTTTTCAGACTTTATTATAGTAATTCGGTATAAGCTAGCCTGTACGCCCGACCTACTTGCGAGATATTGCTATTGGTTTGAGATCGCATTCGAGTTTTGTTTTTCTCAATTGTAAATCTGCCATTTTTACATCCTAATAATTTTTATTTTAATAAATCTGTTGTACTACTTAGGCAAAATCATTTTACTTCGGGAAAACAACCATTAAAATTTCAGCGTGTGTATTGGATCAATCTGTGTGTATATCCTTTCAAATAAAAAAATATAAATCGGTTTAGAAATTGTAGAATTCTGAGGTAAAAAACATTAAATAATACACCGAATTGATAACCTCCTCCTTTTTGAAGTCGGTTAAAATTAAACATTACACGATGTGCTTATTGTATTCGAGCAAATTAATTGTGTTTAATAATATTCTTAAATTTTATTACGTCTGCATTTTTTACCATTAATATATGTATAATAAAGTTATATTAGTAACATCATTGTCGTGTTTATTTTATTCCACTTTATATTCTCATAAAATACTTCTACTTAATAATCTTCGTACGTTATACGTAATCTTTATTATATCGATTTTGTAAAATTAATAAAAAAATAGTGATTTGCACAATTTGATTGCAAACGCCAGAAACTGGTATCACTGAATGGCGTGTATGTGTGCGTGTGACGAGCGTAGGCACATTCGACTCGCGCCCACTAACATAATGACTTTGCATAATTTTAACGCTCGTGTTTTGTACTGGACTGCATTTCTATGCGTAATAATTCTATGATGAAACACATACAATATACAAACGAATTGTGTTTGTTTTTAAGTTACTAATATGCTTTGGTATGCTGGTTATATTGTTGTTAACTTTTTTAAATGTATACTTATAGAAGACTTTATTTAAAATAAATTATTTCATAAAAAGAAACGGACTGTGACCCGCTGAATGGGTAGGGAAATAGTTTAGAGGTTATTTAATTAAGATTTGCTAAAACTATAAAGTTTTACAATGAAATGTCTAAAATATAGGTGCAACAATCTGACATAAGAATGTGCAAATTTTGTTAAGAAAACTGATATAAAACCCTACTATAAAATTGATCAATATATTTTATTGAGGACAAAGATGTATGTTAATAAACTTTGCATTTGAAAGTATGTCATATAATTGCATCATATATTATTAAAATTGATATTTAAACACAAACAGAGCTCATTTGACTACTCTAGCGCCGTCTATTATCTATCTACGGAAGCGGTTACGATGTATATCGATATGAAAATTTGACGCGCTAAATACATCGTTCTTTATTTAATACATTTCCATAGATGTCGCTACATGGTACCGCTAAGTAAGATTGACGAAGTCATTGGGCTCTAGTATATATATATATAAATAAATAATGTATAATATATTTATTTAAATATAATTTATTTATTGATTTGTCTCGCAGGCCACGTGACCCAGGACGCCCCTGTTCCCGGGTCGCCACTGTACACGATCAAGGCTTTCGTGCCGGCCATCGACTCGTTCGGCTTCGAGACGGACCTGCGCACTCACACGCAGGGGCAGGCTTTCTGCCTCCAGGTCTTCCACCACTGGCAGATCGTGCCCGGAGATCCACTTGACAAGAGCATTGTTATAAGGTGAATATTTATATATCAGGACCGATTAAGAAAGACAATAGAATAGAATTTTTTTTGCGAAGTTCCTTATCGGACTGTACGAATTTGGAGGATGGGGGCTAAGCGACAGAAAGTGTAAGATTTTTCCGTCACGACCCCTTCTGACGTAGTGTAGACGGCCTTAGCGAATATGAGGAAGCGAGATGGAATAATATCGATCTCCCTCGCACTTTTTCTTATCGAAAGAAATATTATTTTATTTTAAATAACGCTTGTCGGGGGTCACTGTAGAAGCGTGCTCGTTGCGACCCCTGCCAGCCCTTTTCAGGGCTGCAATTCTACTTAGCTGCGCACCCATGCCAACGAGGGTTAGGGCGTCCCCCCAAGGCGACGCACACCAGCTCGTCCCCGTTGGTGTGGAATGCAGCGCGCAAAGCGGCGATGGGGACCGCCACCCGTCACGCACAGCCCGACACGGCGGAAGGTGGAGGACAGAGTGCAGAGTTGGCACGTGGAATGTTAGAGGAGGCATGAGAGATAAGACGAATGAGTTGATTGAAATAATGAAAGAAAGAGAATTAGATGTCATGTGTATGTCGGAGACCAAACTGAAGGGCAGTGGTACTGAAGAGCTCCCTCGCGGGGCGTTAGCTCTATGGTCCGGAGTCCCGGAGAGCGAGAGCGCCCGCCAGGGAGTGGGGGTGCTGCTGTCGTCTCGGTTGGTCGATGTTATGACTGAATATAAAGTTGTGAACTCAAGACTTCTCTGGGTTCGCTTTAAATTGGGACTGACGAAGTTATTCCTTTTGGCTGTTTATGCGCCGGTAGCTTCGTCGTCCAGGGCTGAGCTGGAGGAGTTTTGGGAGAATGTAAGAGAAGTTCTAGATTTGGCTAGGGGAAACGAAAGAATTGTTGTATGTGGTGATTTGAATGGATGGGTTGGTACCGCTCGACCAGGGTACGAGTCGGTGCTTGGAAAGTTTGGGGATAAAAGGGTTAATGATGCTGGCAAGCTTATACTGGCGGTAAGCAAGGAAAAGGGTCTTCTTGTGACAAACACTATGTTTAATCACAAGAAAATCCATATGTATACTAGAGAAAGAAAGAATGAGAGAAGTATGATCGATTTGTTCCTGGTGGAAGACCGACTGCGAAAACAGATGATGGATACGCGAATGTTCAGGGGTGCTGACCTGGGAACAGATCACTATCTAGTGATTACTAGATTTAGGGGTCTGTTCGCGGGTTGGCGCTACCGGACGGCAGTAACAGAACCACAGTCGGTCTGTCGCATCCGAAGCTGGAAGCTTCAGGAAGCGAATACTAGGGACAAATATCATGCGAGGGTAGCCGAAAAGCTTGACACCATCGATGGCAGAAATGAATGTGTGGAAAGAACATGGCAGAACCTTAGGGATGGAATGGTAAGTGCAGCGTAAGAAGTGTGTGGAACGATTAAAAGAGGCAGTAGTAAAAGAAGAGATGCATGGTGGAATGATGAAGTGCAAGAAGCTGTAAAGAAGAAGAAGAAAGCATGGTTAGACTACTTGGCCTCTAGTAATGATAAGGATATGAGAGAGAAGATGAAAGAAAGATATAAGCTGCAAAAAGTTCACACGAAAGCATTGATTGAGGAAGTGCGCGAAAGGTGTAGAATGGAAGCGGACGAAAGGTTGTCGCACAACTTTAAGGAGAACTCCAAACTCTTCTGGAAAGAGGTTGGAAGGACCCGAAGTGGTGCGACGGCCTTAAGAATGAACAAAGTGCTTTCGAGAACTAATGACGTCCTCTCAGACAAATCGGACGTCATGCAGCGATGGAGCGAATTTTATAGAGAAATGTATGCGTGTGATGATCTTAGTGAGGGATCCGGGGATGACGCCGAGACTGGTACGCCAGACCCGGACCTCGATGACACTGAGATCATCAGTATGAAAGAGATTGAACGTGCGATTCGAAGTTTGAAATGTGGTAAGGCTGCGGGACTAGACAGAGTTACTGCTGAAATGGTCAAGTATGGTGGGCCTCGCGTCTGGGACAGCTTTCATCGGCTGTGCAATTTGTGCTGGCGGACGGGGGATGTCCCGGATGATTGGCGAATCGCAGTCATTGTGCCTTTATATAAAGGTAAAGGTTCACATTTTGACTGCGGGTGCTATCGGGCGATCAGCTTGACCAGTTTAGCAAGTAAAGTTTACTCGAAGGTTTTGACACGTAGGATGCAAGAGAAATCGGAAAGATTTCTATGGGAGGCACAATGCGGATTTAGACCTGAAAGAGGATGCACGGATCAAATGTTTTCTCTCCGCATGATCACGGAAAAGCTTCTGGCTGCTAACCAGAGGATTTTCTGTGCTTTTGTGGATCTTGAGAAAGCATTTGATAAGGTTGTAAGGAAGAAAATGTGGGAACTGTTGCCGGGATATGGTGTGGATGGTCGATTGCTAAGGGCTGTGCAGTCACTTTAGTGTGACTGTAAAGCCTGTGTGCGGGTAGGGCATGACCTGTCACCCATGTTTAGCGTCCAAACGGGCGTAAAACAGGGTTGTGTCATGTCTTCCTGGCTGTTCATACTGTATCTCGACAGCTGTTTACAGAAGCTGAAAGATAGCTGTTTGGGTGTGAAATTGGGTGACATTAAAGTAAATTGTCTGCTGTATGCTGATGATGCAGTGCTTATTGCACCATCAGAGGCAGAACTGCAGGCATTAGTCACGTGTATGAAAGAGGAATGTGAAATTAAAGGTCTCCGCTTGAATGCTAATAAAACTAAGGTTCTGGTATTTGAAAGGGACGAAGAGAGAACGAAGTGTGAAAAATGGGTAAATCAGGAATGTCTAGAACAGGTAAATGAAATTGTATACTTGGGGAGTGCTTTTAGCCGGGATGGAAGATGTGATTTAGATGTGGACAGGCGTGTCGCTGCCGGGAACAAAGTCAATGGTGCCCTGACTGCGTTAGTCAAAAGGCAAGGCGTAGTGAAGAGTGCACGCCTTGCAATACATAACGCAGTGTTGGTACCGACTTTGTTATATGGCAGCGAAACCTGGGTATGCCAGAAGAAGCATAAAAGCAAGTTGAATGCAGTGGAGATGCGATTTCTTCGTAAAATGTGCGGCGTTACCATGGCCGACCGGAAGCGAAACGAAGAGATTCGCAATATGGCAAGTTTGAAAGATGACCTTATCACAAAAATTGATTTTTATTTATTTATTTATTTATTTATTACAAGATCCACAGCCCTAATTACAATGTAAATGAACTTAAGAAATAAACTTACAGCCAATAACGGATCTACTTTATACATTTTTTAACTTAAATTAATCGACCGACAATCAATAAGTTTGAGCCACAAAAACATACAATTTTAGAATTAACAATTAAAAACATCGTGTCTATCTTTCTCTCTGATCTGTGATGTTCGTGTACGCGCGCGCTTGTGTTTGTGTGTGTGTGTGTGTGTGTGTTTGTGTTTGTGTGTGTGTGTTTGTATGTGTGTTCAATATACATATTAACCATTTCCTTCAAGTACTTCAATAACTTCCTTCTTAAACACATGCCTACTACTATGAAAAATGTCAGTAACATTAAATTGGTTATTAAAAGTTCTATGCAATCGACTGACCAATGCGTTTTGTGCGTAATTTGATTTTGATCGTGTTACAGCAAATAATTTTGTGTGTCTCGTTCTAACTTTCGGGGCGCAGAAACTCAGTATTTTGGTTGATAGTTCAGGGCTATCTATATATCCGTTGCATATTCCGTGTAAAAAGGACATGTCAGCAAGTACACGCCTATTTTTGAGAGTCGTGAGATTATGATAATGACAGGATTCATCATAGTTTTTAAACAGGCAATGCGACCGATAATTTAAGTGTTTTATGAATTTTTCTTGCATTTTCTCCAAATCTTGAGTATAAATGATATACTGAGGGTTCCAAACTATGCTACAGTAGTTGATAAGGGCGTGCTTCGATGGTTTGGGCACGTTGAGAGAATGAGTGAAGACCGAATGGTGAAGAAAATATATAGCGCGAAAGTTAATATTAAAAGGTGTCGAGGTAGACCGAGACTAACTTTCGAAGACCATGTGAGCAAACTGCTCGAAGAGGGGAGGGTCAAGAGTACTCAGATACCTAGACGTGCATGTATGAAGAAGATAATGAATCTGAAAGAAGCGAAAGAGGTATGTAAGGATCGTGACACTTGGCGATCTGTTCTCTCTGGCTACCCCGTCAGGGATTGTGCGTGACGATAAGTAAGTAAGTAAGTAAGTAAATAACGCTTAATTTTAATAGACGTTAGTAATTAATTTATTTGTATTTGTTAAGGTGGAAGCTCCAGGGTGGCCCGCGAAATTCAAATTTTCTTGCGTTTTTTGGAATTTGCGGGTCAGGGTTAGGTTGTATATTTAACAAAATATGATTCGCGACCGTAGCGATTATGTGTTTACAGAATTATTATCATTAAAATCATCAATACAACCCTGTAAGTTCATATTAGCGCTTTGAATTAGTTTTTTCAGAAAAATATGAACTTATGGCTAATATGAACTTACAGGGTTATATTGGTGATTTGTTGATTGTGATTGTATTGATAATACAATCACAATGGAGCATCCACCTTAATCAATAATGTAATACGTTTATCAATAATAATATACTACGAAAGGAACTTCGTTCCAACCGAGTGTTCCACGACACTTACGCATGTTTTTTTATTCAATAACAAGTAATGAAGGCTAATAATTTTACGCTCACTAGATGTCGCTAGTTAGGACTAAGGTGAACTTATTTGTTATGAAGGTAACATAGTGCCATCATCATTGAACTTTTTTGGTTTCTAGTGTATGTGTATCCATAAAAGATTGCCTCAGTGCATTATTCTTTAATTTTGTAGACATTGTTTTTAATTCTTCTACTTTTAGGAATATCAATAGTTTTTTATTTTTATTTTATTTATTTCTATAATCTATTGAATATAAAATTTTACTAATTTTTCAGAAACAAACATTAATCTTTATACTTTTCAACAAATTAACTTCCCCTGCTATGAAATCTGTCAAATATTTCATCTCATTCCTATATGTACTTTAACTTACAGGGCCGACCTGATGGTGGAAAAAGTTATGGACATCATTCTTATTGAAAGTAATTTTTTGAACGCTACCCCTACACTATAATTTTCTCCTGTAACGTGGAGGCAGTTTACAAACATAACTTGCACGAGGACAAACATACAGACACTGAACAATGATTTGTAGGCCATACAAATACTTGTTCCGTGCGCGATATGAACCCGCGGCCTACTACTATTTAAACTACTTTAAAAAAAATACGTATAAATACGTAATTTTTTAAAGTAGTTTAAATACACACTGAAAGTGAAAAGTTTTCACTTTTCACTAATAACCTTATTATTGTACTTCCAATTTTCCAAAAAATTTATGTAAAACTTTAATTTTAAAAAAGTTTAGAAAATCCAAAAGTGCACGACTCATAATGCTTATATAATCATCAAATCATCATTCAGGTCACTCCATAAAGTCCAATATACTTAAATATTTACATCCTACTTAATTTTTAGTACGTAGTACTATTATTTATTCTGTGCTTTTAAAATATTGTAATAAAAATCTGTGGTTATTATAATAATCAAGTATGTATGAAATTTGGTTTTTCGAATATTTTGTATTTGTACAGCGATCTTTTTGAGCCGCTGCAAACAACCGATACATACGAAATGCATTTTAAAACAGTTTATATTACAAACTATTCAACTTTGATTACTTAAAATGAAAAAACGATACATTTCATAAATAGTTGAACGGGTATTTTGTTTTAAATAATTTAAAATTAAATAAATTATTAATAAATATAATATAAATTATTAATAATAACTCAAAAACTATTGGACCAGACCTTGATCAAATTTATATGCGATCACTTGTGAAGTACCAGCTTTCAAATAAAAAAAGAATCATTGAAATCGGTTCACCCAGTAAAAAGTTATGAAGTAATAAACATAAAAAAAACTTACAGTCGAATTGAGTACCGTCTCCTTTTTGAAGTCGGTAGAAAAGGGGTTTACTATACTGCACTATACTATACTTACTGCAAAACGGTTCGTAAAAGAAAACTAAGAGCTTTTACCCGGTTGCCTCAGAAGCAGGGTAATGTTTTCCGAGTGTATGTATGCATGTATGTATGTGTGTCTATTTCTTTGGCACGCTCTGTAGCCTAAACGGCTGGATGGATTTTAACTATATGGTATTATATATATATATATATATATATATATATATATATATATATATATATATTGATAAGGGTGAAAACGGGCACACAGTCCACCCGATGGTAAGTGGTTGATGTGGCCCATAGATATCTACATCTATCCTCGTTTGCGAATCAAAATGCAGATGCCTTGTCACCCGTGAGGACTAAGATGGAATGCCTCGTTTCCAGTAAAAAGGGTCTCAATTCGTCTTAGTTATGGAAGTTTTTTATACGTGGTAGAGCCATGCTGCAGCTACATTTATTAGTAGTATAATTGCAGCACGAATGGGTTGGCTCAACTGGGGAAGGGCCACGCTCTCACAGAATACTTGTGTAAAATAGCAGTTTGACACTGTTGTGTTTCGTATAGTGAGTGTAGAGAACCGGAGACCCATTTTACTGGAACCAAGGCATTCCATCTTAGTCCTTACGGGTGACGATGCATCTGCATTTTGATTCTTTATTGAAGTATTAAATGTAGATGTCTATAGATCACAGCAACCACTTACCATCAGGTGGACTGTGTGCTCGTTTAGTCACCCTATCCTATAAAAAAAGTGACATAGGGTATAAAAAATGATCTCTTCAGTAAACTTTTTACGCAAGCTGTTTTTTTTTAAATTACTGTGTTAACCTTTGGGCTTGTTAATTGTAAAAGCAAGGCGTAAGGCAATTCCTCCCTACATTGGAAGTGGTCCATGTCTAACAGTGGAGTGGAGTGGAGCTGATGAAGAAGTTCACCCCTTAGAACTGATGCATTAGCATCATTCACGATGTGTACAGTAATGGAGTGAAATAAGTTGCCCGCATCTGTGTTTCCATCCGATTACAATGTGTGTCTTCAAGGCAAGAGTTAACATACTTTTGTTAAGTCAATGCGCTTCACCATCTTAGGCTACATCACCACATACCATCAGGTGGAATGGTAACTAATTGCTGGCTTAGTATAATATAATAATATAAAAACTGAATCATTTAAAGCTGCAGCGTAACTCTACCACGTATTATTTCCAGACCTCTCGAACCCCAGCCGGCGACACATCTAGCCCGCGAGTTCATGATCAAGACGCGACGGCGCAAGGGTCTCAGCGAAGACGTCTCAATCAACAAGTTCTTCGACGACCCCATGTTGCTCGAACTTGCCAGACAGGATGTGCAACTAAACTGAAA
Organism: Parnassius glacialis; assembly: GCA_033319125.1. NCBI lineage: Eukaryota > Metazoa > Arthropoda > Insecta > Lepidoptera > Papilionidae > Parnassius > Parnassius glacialis. The sequence continues at coordinate 4,483,359 of JAVANC010000001.1, read as the reverse complement.
ACCATTTGAAGTCTTTCTTTGAGACGTAAATTATAAGGAAAATACATATAAAAATATTTTAAGTACACACTGATTTTTTTTTTATATTTGACAAAACGGTGAACAACGTCCCCTCTATTAATAATAAGGATTACTGCTTCTTATTTACAACAGCTCATGAAAAGTTGACTGTTATAGCTGTAGCCACTTTTCATTAAACGGACTGCTAGTCCGTTTCATACTGTCCTTTATCTTTATATACACAAGGGTTCTTTTTCTTTAAAGTAGCCAAATTTTCAACATAAGTTCAAATATATAAACAATTATATACCGTTGTTGCAGTTTTTGAAAATACAAGTAAACAAGGCCTTCACTTTTTTGACAGTATCCAAAATTGAATGTGATTTATGGGCAACAACTACGCGTACGCACGCTCCTCTGTGTGCAATTCAATTCACAACGTTTTTGCCGACCGATCGACCCTTATGAACGTGTGCGTGCGTGGTAAAATAGTAAGCGTTAGATATTTTTATGAATGACAATCAGTCGAAATAATGCATTATCACAAAAAAGGACAGAATGTTGGAGATTTTTTTTAAATTAATTTTTCTTTACCGTTTGCCTATATTACTTATTCTGAACGTTGACAATTTCTTTTTGTATGGAGAATGGGCCCACCTGGCCCACATGGGAGTTTTAGCTACTCTTAATGAAATGCATGTCGATTTATTCCTTATAATCTATAGATTACAATAGTAATATTAGTTTTACCGTAACTAAACGGAGTACTGAGAAATTAGCAAATAAAATATGAATCTTACTATAACCTAAAAACAAACTAAAAGCGATTGTATATTAGTTTTCACCGCTATTATAAGTTAAAATAGTGCACTGTTCAATAATTAATAGTATAAAACAAAGATGTAGGTACATTCAGCATTTATAGGTGGTTTAAGATCGATAGAAAATCCTTTTAGTAGTGTCTGTGCACAAATGTGGTATGGATACTATTTTTTTACGTGTGTTGATTGTGAGTATACATCCCAAATACCATTTTTTTAGATTAGAATAGAATGATTTTGATTCAGTATTGATTATGACATACTACTTATTGAAAGTCATGTTTTATTTACCACTGGTTCGGATTTTTTTTTATAGGAGAGGGGCCAAACGAGCATGCAGCTCACCTGATGGTAAGTGACTACCGCCGCCCATGAACAACCGCAACACCAGGGGAATTGCAGATGCGTTGCCGGCCTTTTAAAAAGGAATAGGCTCTTTTCTTGAAGGTCCCTAGGTCGTATCGGTCCGGAAAAATCGCTGATGGTAAACTATTCCACAAGGAAGAAAACATCTTCTAAATCGCACAGTGGTGGACCGCCAATCATCCAGATGGTGTGGATGGTATCGGGAGTTCTGCCGCGATGTGCGTTCATGAAATTTGGCGGCTGGGATTAATCCGAACAATTCCTCAGAGCACTCCCCGTGGTAAATGCGAAAGAAAATGCCAAGAGATGCAACATCTCTTCGCAGCGCCAATGAGTCGAACCGATAAGAAAGGACTCGGTCGTCGACGATTCGAGCCGCTCTGCACTGGATGCGAGGCCGAACCTGCGCCTGGTAAAGTTGCAGGCGTTATGCCGGCATGAAATACTGTCCCGCTCTGCTGAGCACGCCAAGGTTTTTAGAGGCCAATTTGGCCTTCTCTTCCAAGTGACCACGAAACTGCACGCCACTCGATATGTCGACGCCGAGGATTCTGATACTGGCTGAGGCAACTAAGGCAGTGCCTTGAAACTGAGGAGATACGACAAAGGGGTTCTTTTTAGCGGTAAACGCGCAAACTTGTGTCTTCTGAGGATTAAACTGGACTAGATTTAGTCGCCCCCAATCCGAGACTTTGTCTAGCAAAGACTTGACTTCAGACACAAGTTTCTTCCGGTACTCAGCGACGTTTTCCCGAGAAATATTGGCACGGCCGGTGTATAGAGCATCACCAGTGCTGTCATGTGCATAGCAATGAATGCTACCGATTTGCAACATATCATTGATATGCAGAAGAAACAGCGTTGGTGATAGCACGCAGCCTTGTGGAACACCAGCGTTAATAGGCTTGTAATTATAGCATGCGCCGTCTACTACGACCTTGATGCTCCGATCAGCAAGGAAACTGGTGATGCAATTGCACAATTTCTCGGGAAGGCCATAGGAAGGGAGCTTCGAAAGAAGCGCTTTTTGCCAAACCCGATCGAAGGCCTTCGCAATGTCCAAACAAGATCACCAGCTAATCGACCCCGACGAAAACCGTATTGGCGGTCACTAATCAGCTGGTGATCCTCAAGGTACCGCATGAGCTGGCGAGTTTATAACGGATTCCATTATTTTGGAGAACAAGGGGTGATGGCGATAGGCCTGCAGTTGGACGGGTCTGAGCGGTCGCCTTTTTTAGGGATCGGGTGGACAAAAGCTGTCTTCCATGATTTCGGGACTACGCCTAGGGAGTAGGAGTACCGGAAAAGACGCGTTAGAACCGGTGCCAACTCTGGAGCACACGTCCTCAGCACAATTGGGGGGATTCGATCATGCCTACTCGACTTGTGGATGTCCAGGGAGAGGAGTGCTCTGTGAACCGAGCGCTGTGAGAACCGCAAATCCGGCGTGGAGCACTCACAGCGCGGGATGGTCGGCGCTGTGTTCCCATTGTCATCAACAGTCGAGTTGGACGCAAAAAGGGAGCCTAAAAGGTCGGCTTCCTCTTTTGCGGCGTGGGCTAGTGAGTCGTCCTCCCTGTGCAGAGATGGTAGTGATGGCTTACAGAAATTCCCTTGGACAGCCTTGGCGAGAGACCAGAATGCACGGGTTCCCGAAGGAAGGCGAACTAGTTTCTCGGCAATTTTGCCTATATGCTCTGACTTTGCCTTGGCAATAACTCTTTTGAAGGACCTGGAGGCGAAGTTATACTTCTTTTTAAGTATGCTGGTGTTTACATCCCGAGTCGCCGAAGCCGCAGCCCAGGCTTGATAACACTCCTGCTTACTGCGTAATGCAGTCTTACAGGAGCGACCAAACATAGGCTGAGATCTGCCTCCGATGGGTACCGCAGATTATGGAATAAATAGTTCCATTACCTGTAGCACCACATCAGTGACAGAGTCAGCAACAGCGCTGGGATCATCCGGCGAGAAGCAAACCCGCCCCCATGCGTAGGAAGCAAAGAAAGACCGCATTCCGTCCCAATCCGCTGACCTGTAATGCCAAACACGGCGGCAATCTTCAGAACGCAACCGCGAGGGGAGCGTGAGTGGCACCACACTCCGGATCAGACAATGGTCCAAAGAGCTAAGAGGGGCATCAACGGAAACCTGATATCCGTCCGGATGAGAGGTCACCAGAAGGTCCAATAGGGAAGGTGTATGATCCTCAACATCTGGAATCCGCGTAGGCGAAGTAACCAGTTGTGTCAGACCATATGCCAAGGCAAAGTGATAAACAGATCTCCCCGCATGATCGGTTAAACGTGAACCGAGCCATTCGGCGAGGTGGGCGTGAAAATCGCCTAGGATCACGATCTCTGCGTATGGGACCTGTTGTAGCAAGGAATCTGTAGCCATTGGGACGTGATCGATGAGTCGGTCTATTTCGGCATTACCGCTATGGGACCTATAGAGGCATCCGTAGACGCGCGGATGGTCGTCGCTGTCTACGCGTATCCAAAGGATGGACAGGTCCGAACCTTCAAGACTGCCGAGGCGTCGAGAACAGATGTCCTCTCTGACGTATACTCAAACTCAAATACCTCTGTCCTGGGTAGAACCAACAAGAAACCCAGAGGGACTTTTTTTAAACATAATGTCACTTAACAATAATTTTGTTTATACAATTTTAAATGAATTTTCATAGAACCAGCATGGTGGCGATCACCTTATTCCCAGGGGTTATTTTCATTCATGTATTCCTTGATATTATAATAACCCTTTTTGTACAGTTTTTCTTTAATAAAACTTTTAAACTTGTTTATTGACAAACTTTGAACATGTTCTGGGATTTTGTTGTAAAAGCGTATACATTGCTCCATAAATGAATTACTAATTCTGTTGAGTCTAGTAACTGGCATTACTAGCTTATGTTTGTTCCTAGTATTTAAGATATGAACATCCTTATTCTTATTAAAGCTATTTATGTTTTTATGTACATACATGACATTTTCATAAATATATTGCGATGCCAAAGTTAATATGTTTAATTCTTTAAATTTTTCTCTGAGGGACTCTTTACAATTTAGGTTATACATTGCCCGTACGGCTCTCTTTTGCAAAACAAATATAGCTTAAATATCTGACGCATTATCCCATAGCAAAATTCCATAAGACATTACGCAGAGCTCGGTGCGCATGACACTACTCTTTCTAGACGTCAAGTCGATTGAGCCTGATGGAGTTCCTCCCATTGTGCTGAAGACGTGTGCTCCCTAGTTGGCACCGGTTGTAACGTGTCTTTTCTGAAACTCTTTCTCCCTAGGCGTAGTCTCGAACTCAAAGAAGACTTGCTTTAGCGCACCAGATCTCTATAAAATAACCAAAAAACGACCGCTCAGACCAATACAACTTGTTTTCCAAAATCATGAAAACTATTGTGAACTGCCAGCTCATGAGGTTGAGGATCACCTACTAAAAAGTGACCGCCAGTACGATTTCCTTCGAGGTTGCTCAGCTGGTGATCTTCTGGCTTACCTGACTCATAAATCGACGAAGGCAGACAAGGAGACCCTGGTCGTTAGTTTGTACATAACAAAGACCTTCAATCGAGTTTGGCACAAAGCGCTTCTTTCGAAGCTCCCTTTCTATGGGCTTCCAGACAATTTGTGCAACTGGATCAGCAGTTTTCATGCAGATTGGAGCAACAAAGTCGTAGTAGAAGGTGCATACTCCATTTAAAAGACTATTTATGCTGGTGTTCCACAAGGCTACGAGCTATCACCTACGCTGTTTCTTCTGCTTATCAATAATATGTTGCAAACCAGTAACGTGCACTGGTGATGCTTTATACGCCAGCTGTGCCTATATTTTTCGGGCAAACGTCGCCGATTTTTTTTAAGTAGTAGAGCCATGCTGCAGCTATATTAATAGTATAGTTGTAGCACGAATGGGTCGGCTCGACCGGGGAAGGACCACGCTCACAGAATACCAGCGTAAAATAGCAGCTTAATGTTGCTGTGTTTCGTATAGTGAATGTAGAGAACCGGAAACCCATTTTACTGGAAAAGAAGCATTCTATCTTAGTCCTCACGGCTGACAACGCATCTGCATTTTAATACCCAAACGAAGATAGATGTACATGTCTATGGGCCACAGCAACCACTTACCATCAGGTGAACTGTGTGCTCGTTTATCACTCATATTCTATTTAAATAAACCTAGCAAGCTAACAGCATAGCAAAGTGGCGAAGCAATCAGCTTTGTAGCGGTTTCTAACGGAAAAAAAATATATTTCACAATAGTAGGTTCAGATGCCTGGGTGATCAGTAATCGATTGCTGAAAACAGAATTTGAAAATTCGAAACCGTTCTCGAGATAATCGTGGGACAGACGGACAGACATCGTGAAATCAATAAACCTAGCAAGCTAACAGCATAGCAAAGTGGCGAAGCAATCAGCTTTGTAGCGGTTTCTAACGGTTGCCGTTGAGCAATCAGTTTCAAAATAGGAGGTTCAGATGCCTGGGTGATCAGTAATCGATTGCTGAAAACAGAATTTGAAAATTCGAATATCGAATAACATGCCGTTTCGTGGTCACTTGGAAGGGAAGGTTGAATTGGCATCTAAAAAGCTTGGCGTGTTCAGCTGAGCGGGACAGTATTTTATGTCGGCACTTCTTTTTTTATCGTGGGGAAATCCTCATGGATACCTTCTGTTGCGGGGGCTACGGAAAGGTTATGCCGGACTCCTACCGGCCAAAACCCCACGGTGGTCTCCATCAGCGTATATGAGGGGGTCCCGGGATCTCCGTTCGGAACGCAACTGGGGCCCTCCACGCGGAGTCCCTGCTCAGCATCGCCCACACGACTGCTGGCAGGGAGAGGTTCTGACCGATCCAGCTTATCAGGACCGTCCGCTCCCGTTCTCACGCTGGGTATGTTGCCAGCGTATAGGATGCGGAGTTGTGTTCCTGCCCACCGCAGTGGAAACAGTTCGCCGTCGCTTCGCGTCCAATCTTACACAAATAATCGAGCCACCCATGCCCGCTCATTGTCTGTTTTTTTTATTTATTTATTTAATTACAACGGTTTTACTCCAATTACAGTAATTAATAATTTTGAAAGGTACATGAGAATAAACTATGCTATAACTAAAACTATACTAAGAAAAATACAAATTATATATCATTGCTTTCGCAAGATCGTAAACAAGCTGACAACAGCACATTCCAACTATCCGCAAATATATCAAAGTCAGGTGTAGCCCTCGCAAGATCGTTGATTGCGCTGTGCATTCGACATAGTGGGGAATTAGCGCGCGACAGCGTGCGCGATGACGTCTTCGCGAATAATCTAGGCCGGCGAGATGGCCTATGCCGCGAGTAGTGATCAGGCACATAGATCTTGCATAAGGTATTGTGAAGTTCAGGGGCATCTATTACGTCTCTTAGAATTTTGAGTGCAATGATAATTATGTTGCGAGAACGACGAACTGCAAGAGAATTATACCCTAAGGTACCCAACAAAAATTGTGTGGGATATAAAAACGGATAGTATCCGTATATTTTTTTATAAAGAAAACGCAAGAAGGCCTTTTGAACTTTTTCTATGGTCAAAACATACTTAGACTCATAAGGATTCCAAACACATGCCGCTGATTCCAATTTACTCCTCACTAAGGTGTTAAATAATTGTTTGATTACTTCTGTATTTAAAAAATTCTCGGGCATTGCGCAAAACGAAACCGAGGCGTTTGTAACAGTCAACAGCCAAGGCGGATATATGTGCATGAAAAGTTAAGCTACAATCAAAAGTCACGCCAAGATCTTTTATGTTTGTCACGCGCGTTAGAGCATTATCTCCTAAAGTGTAGGTAGCTTGTAGAGGCCGTAATTTGCGACTAAAAGTCATAACAATAACATTTACTCGTGTTAAATAACATTTTATTGTCAATACTCCACTGGTAGACCCGGTTGATATCACTTTGGAGATGACTGTGATCTAAGTTTTCATTTATTTCAAGTGTCAGTTTTAAATCGTCTGCGTAAAGTAAGCATTTAGCATGCTTAACGACGCTAACAAGATCGTTGACCATAATTAGAAATAAGAGTGGACCGATTACCGATCCTTGACTAACTCCGGAGCGAGTATGGTGTGATTGGCATAAGTAACAACCATGGGTAACATATTGGCGCCGATTGCGAAGATAATTTGAAAAAAGGGATAGTAGTTTCGGCGTAAATCCTATAGCGCATAACTTTAGTAACAGTATGTCATTGTCCACCTTATCAAACGCCTTTTTAAAATCGAGTTATAGCACGTCTACCTGCCTACCTTTATCTAGACTCTACGAAATGTAATCCACAAACGAAAGAAGATTAGTCTCTACTGAGCGACCAGGTCGAAAACCATGTTGTTCGTCGCATAAATAGGATTTTAACTGTTCGTAAATGACCTTATGTACAATATGCTCAAAGACCTTGGCAGGGGATGAGAGAATCGCAATGGGTCGATAATCCTCAACAGAGGACCTGTTACTAGATTTTGGAATGGGGGTGACACGAGATAGCTTCCACTGTTCGGGATAAGTGCCATTATGCAGAGCCAGATTAAATATATGACAAAGGGAGGGTGCAATATGTTCCTTACATCCTTTTAATATATAAGTAGGAACCTTATCGGGACCGACAGAAGTACCGGGTTTTAATTTGTTGATACCTGCTTTGACTTCTGATAATGTAAAGTTGCGTATGTTTACATATCCCCCATGCGGTTCATACTTGATTGGGATCTAGAACGGGGTTATTTGGTAGGAATACACTTGAAAAATAGTGAGCAAATGCATCAGCTGCTTCAGTACAGGAGAATTTTTTTTATTTTTATAAGTCACTATGGGTTCAAAACCGCCCTTGAATTGCAGGTTAGCAATGTGCTGCCAAAACTTTTTTGGGTTAGTCTTAATGTTCATTTCGATAGCTATTATGTATGATTTGTAGGCTAACTCAATGCGGTTCTTTAAATTCGAACGTAATCTAGAGAAAACATTATAAACACATACGTCACCATGTTTTTTCCATTGGCGGTGAAGTCTTATTTTACGATTGATATCCTTTATGATATCAGCAGAAAACCAAGTCTGTGTAAGTCTGTAGGTGAGTCTTCCTGTCCTTCGATGCATCCAGGCTTCAAAGTGCGGCAGGATCGCTCCAACAACGCGTTTGCACGCATAACGCTGTTCAGAGAGGCGAGGGCGCCACGTTACGAATGCGTTAAGTCGCTCCTGCCGCTTGACTCCTTCGAAAATTAGTTGAAAATTGTTTCGTTCCTAAAAATAAAATGAAAAGGAACTCGTGGGGAATCTGTTAATGATTTGTCCTTAAATTGGGAAAATAGACATGGATTTTCGGGGAATTTCACAAATTGGTGTTAGCAACGCTACATTTGACAATCATCAATTAGGGATAGGCAAGGAAAAATATATATCGAATCTATGTTATTAAACAGTATCGATATATATTGAGTGATAAATATCGATATGTCAGCATCATTTGCATGATGTAAAGATAAGGTCCAAAATTTTATTGACCTTTAAAATAAATAAAGATGTATCAATATTTCACGATTTATATTATCGACATTTCGATATATCGATATTTTTTACCCAAGCCTAAATCAGGCAAGCGCAACCAGTGATGCCAAGTTAGGCGACTTTTCGCCTTTTTGGCTACATTAAAGGGTGTCGGGGCGACCGAAAATTGCGATTGGCGACTGGTCGCAATTTAGCCTACTTCGGAAAAACACAAGAGCGATTTTTGGCTACATAATTCTCTCTCGTATGAAGTAAGTCAATTAGCATAAATAATTTAAAAAAAAACACTTTTTTATTATTACACTGTTTTTGACACAGAAATATCAAAGAAGACTAGAGATTAAGGTATCAGTGACCTAAGAAAATATCTTATATTTTTATAATTTATACTTATATGTATATAATTTTATAATCTCTTTAATTGTAATTAAAATATTTCGTTAATATTTTTTATTATTTTTGTATATTTATAGCTATATAGCTATATCTCTACGTTCCATCAAAATCCGCCTTTTATCACATTTTTTATAAGAAAAGCCAACATTTTTTAAAACCCTCCAGAAAGAAGTTCTACTGCCGTGAAACAGTCCAGATTCTCGTAAAGTATTTGACCATTTATCGAGAGTCGGCAATTCGTTCCTACTATAGTAGCCATAGATATGGTTTCTAATGACGTCGTTATCAAAATTGTCGATATGTGTAACTATCGATCTTCTAACTTTTTTCTTAAGTGGCGATTTTAATTTGTTACCTTCCATTAAATCTTTACCATGTTTTTCCTTACTTATTCGGGAAACAGTTTTTCGACGTATACCAAGAGCTGCACTTACTCGGTTAGTCACTTGTGAAAGTGGCAACAATGAACCACTATTCTGATACTCTCTTTCAAAGTAATCTTGTAGGCGTACTACAAACTCTCGCGCTTGACTGTGCATCACTGTTCTTTTAGTGGTCTCAGTTTCGGCCATAGTGTTTATAAATACAAAAAAAAACCAAATCAAATAACAGTCAAAATTTAATAACGACGAAAGTATTATCAAACAGTTATAACTACAATAACAAGAACGAAATAAAAACAACACAAAATCAACTAAACTGAACACGCGTATCGTATACAAGGCTTCTGCACTCGTACTGAAGAGACAAACAAAATGGCGGTCGTGATCACGAGGTTTTTTTTTTATAGGATAAGGGTGAAAAACGAGCACACAGTCCACCTGATGGTAAGTGGTTGCTGCGGCCCATAGACATCTACCTCGTTTTTCTATCTATCCTCGTTTGCGAATCAAAATGCAGATGCGTTGTCACCCGTGAGGACTAAGATGGAATGCCTCATTTCCAGTAAAAAGGGCGGACGCAGTGTTCACAGATTTTCACTCGCGAAAAGAATCTGTCTATAATCGATTTTATACGATTCTTTTAGTCACGTCACTATGTAAAAAAGTAAAAATAAAACTATAGAACGTAAACGCAAAACGGCAGTAAAATATTATTATCTTTTAAAGTTTTAATTATTTTGAGCACGATGTCTAAAAACAATATGACGTAAACGCAAAACGGCAGTAAAATATTATTATCTTTTAAAGTTTTAATTATTTTGAGCACGATGTCTAAAAACAATATGTTGATTGTGTGTGTGAATGAACTGTATAATGATTTAGATTGATTGTGAATTTTTAAATGATGATTTACGACCATGAACAAAAATTATTAATATTTCAAATTATGCGAAACGTGAAGAGTTACGTTCTAAGAAGTGTCAAAAGGGACTTCGTAATTGGAATAGAGAATACTTTTCTTTTTATCTATGGCAGAACCCCGCCTAAGGGTATGTGTTCTGTTCTGCCCACAGAACAGAACAGATCAGAACCTCTTGAAGCGCGTAGTGTTTCTATATAGTTTGTGGTCTCGAAGCCCGCCTTAGGGCAACTTTGTATGAAAGCTGAAAATCTGCACACAATCATGATTTTGTCAATGTTCATGTTGGGCTTGTTTATGGAGAGTAGAGTAGAAGGAGGTCCATCTCTATATATGAAATAGGCTTGTTAAAATAAAAGGAGAAAAAATATCGCTGTTTCTTTCCTTCATGTTGTTTTAGATTGCCACTTTAAAAATTAGATAGACAAATTCATATTATATCGAAAGAAACTAAAAATGTTAATTATGTGTTAAACTTTTTTTTTGGTTTGCTCTTTAACGTATAATTACATACATATTACTGTGAGATTTGCACAATTTAATTCATTTAAATTTAATTATTTAATATTAGCAGAATTCTATCAAGAGAAGCCATGAATTAAAAGAAGAAAAAAATAACATTTATTTGTCAACGTCTTTCATATTGAAAATATTTTCTGAAATTGATTAAAATTTATTTAATAGGTTTAGATTTTAATATTTGTTATTGCTTTTTGCTGCAATTCAGTTATTATCGCTCCAGAATACTTCATTTTCGTTTGTAGTAGTTTCTTCGCGATTGTGTCTGTAAATATTTTTTGTGAGATGTTGACTCTAAGAGATATTGACTATAAATTTATTATTAAAAAAAATTATTCACGATGTGTGATCAGAATCGAAAGTAAATTAAGCGTTGTGCAAACAAAAAGCACAAAATCATCTAATTACTTTCTGCAAGTTTCTTACAATAGTAGAAGAAAAACTTTTAACAATATTGTGGGTAAGTCTTTAAGCATTTTAAATGTATTGATCGTTATTTGTAGGGATTATTACTATATTAACTCGAATTTTATCTTTTTCAGATCATGTATTTGGGCTGAGTTAAGTTTTCACCATGAGAATTTTGCTGATTTAAATTTACGTTAATGTTCTGTGAAGAATAACTCTCTGACAATAACATGTGTGATACATCAGTAACCAGCGTGGAAATATTATGTACAAAAACAATAAAAAACATCAATAATAATGTGTCGTTTATAAAACAATCTGTCTTCCAGAAAATAAAATTACATAACTATACTTATTTATAGTTTTATTTTATCCCACATACTAATCTAAAATATATTCGGGTAATTTTTGTGCAACCTATACCCTTACCCCATAGGTTTGTGAGGCTTGAGCCAAAATTACTCGAATAAGCCTTAAATTAAAAGTTTAAAGTTACAGAATACAAAGGTTTGAAATTCCCGCTAAAAAAGTTTTATATGGGCGTCCACCGTAGCGCTTTTCGTGTACACTCGTAAACACATGTTTCCGTTTTTTAGTATGAAGTTGGCGTTCTTCTCTTGGTAGAGAGTAATTGTGTTCTGTGCCATAGGGTTAGCCGTATTAGCAGTGATGCCAACTTAGCAACCTTATAGCTAGATATAGCTATTTTTTGGTGACGGACAGCTACAATTTAATGAAATTTGTAGTTAAACTTTTTAGCTACTTTTTCTAGCAACTTTTCATTTCATCATGAGACGTGAAGCTATCAAGATTCGTAGAATAGGGAATGTAGTGATTATATTCTCTTTGGAGTAGGGTACCGAGTCTCGAAATAAAAAAAATAAAAACTTAACGCGAATCTATGGTCATAGATGCGATGGTAGGTTTTGGTCGGTGTTGGCCGGGAATTCCCCGTTTCCTGCTGCGTTACGTCAGATTACTCACTAACCTACCACTAACCAAAATAGTACACGCTACTCGTATTCCACCTTGTGTTGTTTTGTTTTATCCATATAAACTAATTTTATTTGAAAATGGATTTATCTTCGAAAAAAAGCGTACGCACAGAAATATAGACCAAAATGGGAAAATATGGACGAATTTAAAGGTTGGTTGAGTTTCATAACTCTGAACTCAATTCTTTACATTACTGACTCCCTCAGGAAAAGTGGTAAATGCTGCTATTACCGTTGTTTTATAAAGCATAAAATGGATACCGCTGAAAAATATTCGGAATTAACGACGAAAGACGCTGAACCCCAAATATCGACATTTTCTTTTTTGGTTGATTAATTTTAAACTTATTTTTTTAATTCAATAACGTACAGTCACGAGCAATAATATGTAAAGAACATAGAACTTTGTTTCGTTAAGCGTTCCGAAACAAAACTATATGTGCCACAAAAGTCGACAATAAATATAATATAATATAGTCCTATATTGTTTACATATTATTGCTCGTGACTGTACACAAGACATTTCTAACTCTCTTGTTGGAAATTAAAAATGATTGTCAGAAATTGACATTTTATTGTAATCTACCTACGTACTGTAACATTTAGCTACTTCTAGCAACTTTTTGGGGTAAAAAAGCTGGCAATCTAGCAACATTTTGAAAAATGTCTTGCAACTGGGGGAGTTTTGGCGGGAACTTGATCGGCAGCGGTTTGCTGCTCCTGTATTATAGTTTAAATAATAGTTTGAAGTGGCTTTTGATATATAAAAGTGATGCGATTTTATGTATTAACTATCTACGCATGTGAACTATTAGTGGAAACGGTGATACAAGTGCTCTGATGGTGATGGATTCTCAAGATAGCTGTTTGCATAGGCGCCTTTAGATACCATCACCAACTGTCAGCTGTCTGCTGGCTCAAGTTGCCGTCAAAATCTCCCAAGAGCTGCACAATGTGACGCATCAACATATTGTGACGTAGTGAAATATGAAGGATAATTATACATTTGGAGAAATTATAATAAACCGAATAAAAATACTCAAGACTTGGCCTAAAGGTCTAGATACCAGGTCATAACTCCAAAAAAAATCTAGCAATTGGGTAAAGCTAGCAGTTGGCAACACGTGCGTATTAGTGTTCTGCTCACAGAACACAATTACCATTCCTGTATAGTAGACATGGGCAATGTGTATCACTTAAAAGAAAAGATTGATATGTATCTTTTGATCACTTGGATATGTATCACTCTTTTATATCTTTATATCCTTATGTATCAGTAGATCAAGCTCGCTTTCACGACACGCATCGCATTACATTGCGTTACTCACTCGCTTCGCTCAACTCAATCCTATCAGTAAGAGTGATAGATAAGTACTTATAGAGCTGTTTGCTTGGTCGTTACATTGTGTATCTTTCTGATATATTTGGCTGCTGTTTCTTTGTAGGTATCTATTTGTTATGATTAAAAATTAAAGATTTCCTATTTTTCAGACATGCAGGTTTCCTCACGATGTTTTCCTTCATTGCCGAGCACGTGGTAAATCAGCACTTAAAATTGCCATTAACAATTTCATTGGTGCCGGCGGGGATCGAACCCGGGTTGCTCGCGTACTGTGAAACTAACAGCGAGCGCTATTATTGTATTGATAAATATTAATAGGCACTTATTCGAGAAATTAACTTAAATATTTAGTTTAAAATAATAATTAAATTAATGATTAACGTAAATAACGTAGGCAGGGTAGGTATTGTTTGTATTAATTTGTAGAAAATATATATTATATAGTTTCGGCTTCTTGAAAACATGCCTGCTGCGTTAGCTGTCTTTTAGCTACGAGGGGTACTGTGGGGTGTTTAATTTTTAAATGTTTACCTAGGTTACCACAATTTCCAGCGGCTACATTTAGCATGTTCGCACAATAAAGGCATTTTGCTTTTTTTGGTTCTACTTCCTCAAAATGATTCCACACTGCGCTTCGTTTTCGTGAACCCATTTTTTTTATTAATAAAACACTAACTGCGCAAAATTATTTACACTAGAAATAAATGAAACAGTCACTAACTGTACGTACAGAACAAAAAACACTTTAAACTATTTACACAGAATGTCTTATTTACCTACATTTAAATTAAACAGTCACTTAGTGTACAAAACTACTTAAAATATTTTTCTACTCGATTCAATTAACGCAAACAATATTACTCTCCTGAGTTAAGGTTGAACTAATGAAGCAAACTGATATCTTTGTTTAATTTTGTAAATTACAAATCTTTTTTCTACTTTTTTAATGGATATAAACGACTACTAATTTCGGTTATAAAACTTTCTTAAAAACGATGGTTTTATAACTGAAATTAGTTTGCATTGTTTACTAAAAAAATTATAGGCAAAGTACACGTACACCGCTTAATGACTTTAAGCCCTATGCACCAGTCATAGAGTTATCAATTTACCTTTTTGTGCCAACGTATTACAGTTTATAATGGTCAAACAACTCACTATCTCCGTCTTGCCAAAGCGGGACAGAACATTCTAAATAGTGACCTGCGAAAGAAACGTCTGTACTATGGACTTTCCGAAATCTTCCTGGAACGAACGGCCGTGCCGGCCCAAAGCAGTGTGCGCAATGTGCGACACAGATGTAAGAAAACGTTAAAAGATGCATTGAGTGAATAAGTTGTAAAGATACACTGATACAGTGATACATTCGGATGCGAATGGATATAAAGAGTGATTAATGGAAAAGGATTGATTCATATCTTTTGTATCTATCTCTCCTGAGTTACACATCTCTACTGTATAGGACAGTTACTATACTCTTTGACAATTACTCTTTCGAAGTCTCGAAGATGTTAGGCTGGATATATTTCTCAAAAAATTGTATATTTCTAATGAAATGAAATTATTTGAAAAATAAAGAAATCGGCGTATCTATACAGAAGTTATTGCACTAAAATCAATAAAATTTCTTGGAAGAAATAAGAAACAAACGTGATGGAAATGGATAAATCTGAACATGTTGGAATTAATGGTGATCGCTTCGTGCATCGTTTGAAAGAACTGACAGATGAAGAGAAACAGCGTCTAGAGAGTCAAAACATGCGCATTATTCCTAAATTAAAAGCAGCGAAATTAGAAAAAGATGCAAAACGCCATTGGGATATTTTCTACAAACGTAATGAGACGAAGTTTTTTCGTGACCGGCACTGGACTACACGTGAGTTTCAAGAATTAATTAACTTTGATCCAGATGAACGTATCGTTTATCTAGAGTTAGGATGCGGAGTTGGCAATATGATATTTCCCCTTGTTGAGGAAGGATTCTCGAATTTTTATTTCTACGCGTGTGATTTTTCACCACGTGCAGTCGAGTTTGTCAAGCGAAATAAGCTCTACGATGATAACCGAATGAAAGCATTTTGTGCCGATCTGACTACGGATGATTTGTTTGACAGCGTTACTGAAAATAGCGTGGATCTTGCAAGCCTCATCTTCGTACTATCGGCGATCGATCCCACTCATTGGTCACACGTTGCAACGGTGGCTTATAAAGCCCTAAAGCCTGGCGGCATGCTTTTATTCCGAGATTATGGTAGATACGATATGGCGCAACTACGCTTTAAGGCAGGACATAAAATATCTGACAACTTCTATATGCGGCAGGATGGTACAAGGTAATTTTCTATAGTCTGTATTTTAAGCAACTTGTTATATTTAGATTTTTTTTAAATAGAATAAGGGTGGCAAACAAGTACACAAGCCACTTGATGGTAAGTGTATGCTGTGGCCCATAGACATCTACATTTAGCCTCGTTTAAGAATCTAAATGTAGATACATTGTCACATATATGAAAAGCAGCATTAAGCTGCTGTTTTACGCTGGTATTCTGTGAGAGCATGGTCCTAACCCGGTCCACTCGACCTATTTGTACAACATATAAAATGTTTCAAAGATGTGTGTTATTGTCACTCTTTTTTACTTATAAGTCAGTGCTGAATTGTAATCCCACATGTTGGTCAGTTGTGATGAAGCCCTAGATAGTGAATTGTACTGTCTTAGCATAATAAAAGTCTATTTACTCCTGCCTTGAAGAGTATGTAGGTTGTAATTCTATGGACAGATTGGTGCCAGTATATTTATCCACTCAATTGCAGTATGCATTATGAAATATTAACGGCTTAGCTTTCCATTACCTTCCATCGAGTTTGGTGTTGATACGTATTTTTACAGAAAGGTTACATTTTTATAAGCACACACACAAAGTTTCAATACGCGGAAACGCGTACTTTTTGAGAAAAAAACATTATTTGTAAATTAATTATTTTTGCAATGTTTATGTTACATTCCTAGTTGACTTCCATCAAGTTGGGGGTTGATACGTATTTTTACAGAAAAGTTACACTATTATAAGCACACACATAAAATTCCAATATGCGGAAACGCGTACTTTTTGAGAAAAAACATTATTTGTAAATTAATTATTTTTGCAATGTTTATGTTAACATTCCTAGCGTAAAACTGGCGCCATTTTGTAATGTCATTGTCGTCGTCAGTACGGATGTCGTTTCTTTCCGAAAAAGATAGATTTTTAAATCGATTCGTATCGTAAGCTGTCGTGATATCACAAAAAAAGGGTTACATTTTTATAAGCACACACACAATGTTTAAATATGCGGAAACACGTAATTTTTGAGAAATAAATTAATAAAATCACTTATTTCAATATTTAGTTGTTTTTTAATTGGCTTTACGGCTCTGGGTTCTAGCTCTTCTAAGCCTATTTTATTACGAATTTCCAGACATTCGTTGAATGGGGGGAGGGGGGGGGGAGGAGGTGTAGGGGACTAATTCAGAGGGATTTCTATGGAAAGCTAAGCTCTTATGTCAAAGAACCAAATTTATTGACCCCATACTGATTTTTGGAGATTTTTTTTTATTTTTTTATTTTTTTTTAAAAAAAACGTTACCCCCACACTAGGATTTTCTCCTGTGTCGTGGAGGCAGTTTACAAACACAAATTGCACAAGGACAAACATCCAGACTCGGAACAATTATTTGTAGGCCATACAAATACTTGTTCCGTGCGGGATTGACATATTGATTTTTGGAGAGCCTATGATTGCCTACCTCAATATGGACACATACATAAGAAAGTAAACCACAGCGATCCTATAAATAAATTTGTGGCACCAGACGGGACACACACACAAAGAATAGAAAGTCACTGGCGAAATTTAAAAGTGATGTTCAGTAGGGACGGTTATAAAGGAAACTTCACAGAGTGGCTCATTGAATATTCTTGGCGAAGAAAAATAAAAATAGAACATAAAGATGTCTTTGAAGAATTAATTAAAGCAATACAATATGTGTATAAAATTGATTAATAAATTATTGATTATATTTGATTTGTTTTATTTTAACAGTACCTATTAGGGCAGATAATAATTAAAATAGGTTAGGTTCTCCTTATGTCAAAGAACCAAATTTATTGACCCCGACTCCACGTGGTACGAGTCTGTCCTACCCCTAGAGTGGTTATATAGAACCGGAGGCGCGTAGGGGGAGCAGCCTCCGCCTGCTGTAACAAATCGTAGGCATCGGACGAGCCGGAGCGGCTGAGGCTGGTCGCCGAAGGCGACCAACAAGCCGAAGCTGCGGAGGCGAGGAGGGATGCCTGCGATTTGTTACGCAAAGGCGTAGAGGTTGCTCTTCCCGCAGCGCCGGAGACGTTGCAGTCTCAAAATAGATACAGAAATCCCTCTGAATTAGTCCTCCTACACCTCTTCTCCCCCCCCCCCCCCCCCCCCCTCAATGCGACGAATGTCAATGGAAATTCGTAATAAAGTAGGCTCAAAAGGGCTAGAACCCAGAGCCGTAAAGCCAATTTAAAAAAACAAACAACAAAATATTGTTAAAATAAGTGATTTTTATTAATTTATTTCTCAAAAAGTACGTGTTTCCGCATATTGAAACTTTGTGTGTGTGCTTATAAAAATGTAACCTTTCTGTAAAAATACGTATCAACACCAAACTCGATGGAAGGTAATGGAAAGTCGTACCATATTAACAACAAAAGGTTGAAGGTGTGGCAACCAACTTGTCTGGTTTTGAAAAGGGAATGGAGTAATTAAGGCATGTCATTACTAAATATTATCTAAAAGCTTACTTTAATTAATTTGAGTAAATTATGTTGATAGATAATTGTCTACTTATGTTCATAAACATGCCAAGATTATTTTAATTATAAAACGACAGCCCATTGGTTATGAATTTGGAACTAGAACTCAAAGGTTGTAGATTCGAATCTGCCATTTAACTACTGCTGTGAATCACTCCTAACACAAGCGTTTTAAACTTACTTGGAATGGTTAACAGGAATACTATTAATGTACATTAAATAAGCATTACCAGTACTTTTTCTAAAATAATTAAATGGCCCTTTTGTTTGTTATAGGAGCTATTACTTCACTGAGG
Organism: Parnassius glacialis; assembly: GCA_033319125.1. Taxonomy (NCBI): domain Eukaryota; kingdom Metazoa; phylum Arthropoda; class Insecta; order Lepidoptera; family Papilionidae; genus Parnassius; species Parnassius glacialis. Next base: position 4,464,501 of record JAVANC010000001.1, on the reverse strand, counting down.
AGGAACTGCTGAAACTATTCACGGAGACAGGCTTTGAGATCATTATGAACACTTATGTTCAGCGTCGAACTGTCAACTTTAAGGAGGGTATTGACGTGCCCCGTATATTTGTCCAGGGGAAATATAGGAAGCCTTTGGAAGGTAATTTTAGCTATAGTGCAGTCAAAATATGTATACCATATATATACTATATTTTATATGTTACCATTTATATAATATAGTCAACATATTTCATTCTTTTATATTATGCATTTTTAATTCTGTTTGGCTGTTTAGAACATCAGAAATATTTTTCTTGACTTTATACTTTATTAATGTCCAAAAAGACATTATTTAGGAAAATGTATTCTGCAATTAGTCCTCAAATGATGACAAATGCTAACCATTGATATTGCAGTGATTTTGCATGTATATTAGCTCTATCTGAATGTTATTTAAGACTGCTTTCTTTATATATTTGAATGATTTTATTACTAATTGTTAAAAATATGTTACAGGGAAATCTGTTAACACCTGTGAAGGATGACTATGCAGTATAAAATTATTGTAAGTATGAAGTTTAATAAATTAAAAATCATGGAATCAAAAAAAAATTACTTGTTAAATATCGTTGAGTTATATGTACCACATACTAGACAAGCCTTTCTAAATAAAAAATGTGTACTACTCTATCTTCGCGAATGCGCGGGAGATAGTAAAGTCGCACATGCGCAGTTGATTTATGCGCGTTGCGCCTGCGCGGTCAGTTTATATAAAGAAATATATTTTTTCACAATTTTTCTTTTGTAATAGTTCGATATCATTACCTATTCATTCTCTTGAACAACAAATAATTTTACTTGCTTGTCTACTGAATTGTTATTTACGTCCAGGTTTAAACTTTAATTGGAAATCTTGTATTATTGGTGCCACTCCACACTGCATTAATATTGAAACCACTGACTAATTAGTAGATTGGAACCACACTTAATGACACACTGTACGGATTGCAGTACAGTTCAGTTGAACATGTGTATGTTTAGAATGCACAATCTAGGACATATATATCGATGTTAATTATTTATATTTTGTAGGCCAGATGCTGCTAGGAATGTTGATCTGTCAGTGTAATTGTGCACACAAGTCTTGAGTACTGAGGGTAATAAATAATAATTATATATGAAAGAAAATTATAGCACAATCACTGCCCAGTAAAAAAAAATTGTCAATTGAGCAAGGAGTTAGACCAGCTACATACATACGGAATTCCGTTTCGGGATTCCGATTCGGAATTCCGTACGCAGCAAGTCCATATAAAATCTATGACCCGCAACACATGTACGGCAGTTTTCCGTTCGAAATTTTGCGGGCAAAACGGGATTTCGTATGTGTGTGGCCGACCCGTTCGGAATTCCGAAACGGAATTTCGTATGTATGTGGCGAGCCTAAGTTGTTAACCACTATTTCAGCTCTTTCTTGCAAGCAAACCTAAAATGCATACCGTTTATGTTAAAGCGGTAATGTCTTCAGGATAATATAGGAATTTTGGCTGGTTTTAATCAGGAATGTGTGTTTATGTGGGACTAAACCATTCATGCTCGTTTTATTTTAATATGATGACAGCGCAGTGCAGCTGAACATTTTCAGTTACCTCACAATGGTTTTAATGTAGAGTAGGTTTTTTATTTTCGTATAAATTTTGAGGTTGGTAAAATTTCCTTTAATTTAGTTTCTTTTTAAATTTTTCATTAATTTTTAGTCTTGTAATTTTTTTAATTTGTAGATTAGGGACACCAGTTGTGAGGGTTGATGCAAAATTTTGCCTAAGAGCAGTCTGATATAGTTTTACCAACACTGAGTTTATTTTTGCACATATGAGGTTAAATAACACATATTTTTTCTTATTGCAGATTACATTGGTGTGGCTTTCATTTTTTTTTGGGTAAGTTAATTTTATTAAATATCTTTTTTGAGTGAGCTGTCAGGGGTTAATTTATAGATTATATATTATTATTATAAATATCACAGCCCAGGTTCGATCCCCGCCGGCATCAATGAAATTGTTAGTAGCAATATTAAGTGCTTATTAACCACGTAATGCTTGGTGGTGAAGGCAAACATTCAAGAGAGGGAAATTTGCATTTCTGAGATTTAAATATTGATTTGCAATCCACCAACATGCATTGGGGAAACACTATGGATACTTGCTTGAGAAACAATTTCTACATTATGTCTATTTTATTAAAATTAAAAGCTAGTAATGATTAAAATGGTAGAATAACACTAAGTCCTTTTTTTAAGTAAAGTGTAGATACATTTTAATTAACTATTTTACCCATGATAGAATATTTAAGGTGAAAGTGTATATGTGTGTTTGTATTCTATTATTATATAATATATTAAAATGGCAAAAAGTTGCAGTTACATGTATATAAATTTCCATATAACCTTTCGACTGCGGAGACTCTAACCGCCCTACTCCGTTGACTGCGGAGCTGTTTAATAAAATGGACGGCTGATTGGGCGCAGTCTATCTTAACGCAAATTTTTCGATTCTGGTATATCAAATACTATAACATGTATACATTTCTGAATTCTATATGAAATGTCCTACAAATGTGTATATAATAAAGTCCCAGAATAATGTTAGTTCTAAGATAGCGGTTTGCTTCTTACAAATTAAAAAAATAAATTTCACACTTACAAAATGAGATGAAACACAAAATGAGGTTACAAATAGAAAAGTTAGTTACCCAGGCGTTGTTTTAACATAATTAACCACACAATCAATCAAGATATGTACGTAATAATTGCAAACAACTCCGATGTTAGCGCGCGTCAATTACATTGATGGCTGACTCAAGGGACAGACGAAATCAACACATGATATAGATATAAAATCCTACTTAAGTGTGTAAGCTGTGGGGTTTTTATGCTATCCTTTTTTATCTTCTATACATCGACATATGGAAGAATGAGTTAGAAATAGTGCTTAATGCTTTGTTTCGTCATTAAAAAAGCGAGTAAAAAATGTCTAACACTTGGACACCCGCAGTCAACGGAGATATTTTCGTGTCCAAGTGTTAGACATGCGCAGTTGAGAGGTTAACTATGTTCTATTATTTATATTATTGAACCTAAGTGATGATTTCATAGTTCATCTGATTGCTGTGATGCATTGTTTATTTGTCTTTCGCTCCTATCTGATACAACTTCATACATAAAAAGAAGCTATAAATTATGTAGTTCATTTTACAGCACATGATTTTTATTTTCAGATTTCATCATCGTCATCATAATTACAGCCCGTCACAAGTCTATAGCTGAACAGTATGCCTCCCCCTAAGAATGCAACAAAGCATGGTTCTGAGCCAACTGTAACTGTCTTGGATTACAAAATGAACACATGGAGTTAAAAGGGTAAGACACAAATTGTCATATTTTCTTTGATACTCGTTGTACTCAAAATGCAATCTAGGATGGCAAATAGTTACACGTAGAGATAAATTCCTGAATTGTCAAATTATTTCTATTATTTAACTTAATGATGATTTCATAGTTCATCTGATTGTTATGATGCATTGCTTATTTGTCTTTCGCTCCTATCTGACACAACTTCATATGTGAGAATAAGCTACAAGTCATGCACATCATTTTATAGCATGTTTCTTTTATTTTCAGATCTAAAGATCAAAAAGTGAGCACAAGGAGTTTGAAAGGTGAGTTACCATTTTTATATATTTTTTTACTCGAACTAAACTCATGATGATATAAGATAGGGACATCTGAATATGATGCTGTTAACATAACTATCTATACTGATTAGTTTATGCTCCTTACCTATAAATTCCTTGCATTTCTAGATTTAAAGCATTTTTTTATTGCAGAAAAAGGTGTAGTCAGATGTATGTATGAAATAATCAAACATTCAGCCAAATTAAAGGTAATTTATATTATTTCTAATTTCTAATCATAAGATAGCTTCTTTCTTATATCTAAAACATTGTTAAAATACTTGTAAGCCTGAAACTAAGAGGAGAGGAAATCTAAGAGGATTGAATAAATTGGCTTTAAAAAAGAAGTACTTTCGTTTCTTTAGTTTTTTTTTTTAATAAACTAAATGATGAGTCTTGATAGGGACATCTGACCAATTATGCTGTTAAAATAACTATCTCTACTGATAAAAAATCTGATTGTAAGAAATCTATAATATGTGTTTGTAAATACTTAAAAAGCGTTTTCTCTATTGTTTCAGACTTTATACTGTGTTACCGAGTATTGTTGCATTAAATTTTTATACTAGGTAAGTGTAATTGTATTAAAAACCAAAACATGACTTTTAGATTTGTTCGTCTTAGGTTTCGATTTCTGTTAAGTGGTATAAGAGCAATAGTTTTTTTTAGAAATTAATTAATGCTTCATAAAGCTACACTATCTATTATTTAATATTCAGACCATTCTTTCTTAAATATCAAAATAATAAATTTACCCAGTTTATATATATATTGGAGATGTGTAAATTTGTTTGAAAAAATAAGCAATATTGTACAAAACGTGAAGATTTACCATGCAAATACACATTACGACACAAAAATAAATTAATATTGCCAACTTCCCGATTTAAACTAAACAGTTCTAGTACATTAAGGGGCTACTCCATGCGAACGACCTTGAGCGTTTGTGTGCCGGCCGCGCCAACTCCCTACAATATAGGATCGCGTAAAAAATAATATGTAAGACGCCACCTACCATAGTTTTGTATAACTCAATGCCACCTACTGTACGGACGTAGTATTTTTCAACATCAATAAACTATTTTATGGAAATACACACAGCGTACAACGATAAATGTATTTTAATTTTTTTATTCGGTATATTAGTTGCATTACATTAGAATTATGTATTCTCATATATTATCTAATTATGAAATTTTATAATTAATTATATATTAAAAATGAAGCATTGAAAATTGTGAGTTTAAAAGATACCTACTCACTATAGGTAAATAGATAGATAGCTCGCCTTTTGTACAAATATTTGGTGCAATAAAGAATAAACAAATAAATAGGATGTTTCGCAGAGTGAGAGTAATATAGAATGAGAGTCGTGGAGGCAGTTTACAAACATAAATTGCACAAGGACAAACATCCAGACCCGGAACGATTATTTGTAGGCCTTACAAATATTTGTTCCGTGCGGGATTCGAACCCGCGGCCCCCAGCGCAACAACTGATTGCTAAGCCACTGCGCCACGGAGCCGTCGCCGGGTTATAGGTAAAGTGACCATACGTCCCGTTTTGAACGGGACTGTCCCTTTTCTCGGTCACCTGTCCCATTGTCCCCAAATAAAGCTCCGGGACACAAAATTGTCCCGTAACTCTTTGGATGGAAGTATTCAAAGCCAACAATCTTCAACATAATTTTTTTAATCGAATATATTTTATGTCTACCTGGTACAAATGCTCCGATAGAAAGAGTATTTTTTTTATTTTGAATAAATTGTGGACGTCTGAAAGAAACACTTACGGTTCCAGTTCTAAAGGCGATGTTGAAAGATAACAATAAAAAAAAATTGAGCAGAATTTTATTCTTATTTAAAATCATCACCAACTTTATTAAAGCAAATTTAATCCTCTGACAAATGTAATTCATAATTTAAAAAAATGTTGCATTTAATAATTACCTATTTTTAAATGCAACATTATTTTTAATTTATTGTATAAAGTTATAGTTTTTAGAGTATAAATAAACCCATGTCCTGTTTTGAGTTAAAAATTAAATGGTCAGCTTAGTCTTTTTAGTTAAATTTAGTTTTAATTTTTTTTAGTTTATAGTAAAAAGTAGGTATATTAGTACCTACTTAGATACTTTTTACCGAATTATAAGTATAGAATACCTTATGTACTCAATTATTTTTTGAAAAAGAAGAAAAAACAAGCAATAAATAATATACTATATTTTAGCAAAAAACTATAACTTAGTAATACTAATTATAACTTAGAACATAAATGAAAAACTCATAACCGACCCAGGATTCGAACCCGGGACCTCATGATCAGCAGTCGCACTACTACAACCACTAGACCAACGAGGCAGTACTACACCTGATAAGGTATTGTAGTTGGTTATTACGATTATTTTTAACTGTATACTATACTGATAATATTGAATTAGCCTTTTATAGTGTAAATTATAATATTTGTCGAAATGTTAATTATGGATTCGAACCTTACATGCTAATAGTGCTTCATTTTTTTATTTGCATTTATTTCAAAGAAAATACACGCAAAAAGCTTCATCGCGCAGTAAAAACACAACAAATATATGTATAACTAATACGAAAAATTATACCCAAAACAAACAAATAATACTACCTATAAAATAACCTAATAAGTAATAATATTATCGACTGAGACGTGAGCGTGCGCGCAGGCCGATGCTCTGACGAACGACACGGGCTCCACGTTCGAGAGCTCAACGCTCAATGATCCAGCAAGCCCGTGGGCAGTGAATACACCCAGATTTTAAAATAATTTCTTAATAAAATCAAATTTTGGTCTTTTGAAAAAAATTTTACAATAGAAATGTTCATTAATAAATTGCCTATCCATTGGTGTAAATTGCAAAATAAAATAATACTTACTTTACGAGGAGATGCATGTTATCAATAATAATTTCACATTTATGTGGTTTCGTTGTAAGGAGATTATATTAATATTTATCCCTTTAAAAAAAAATTGGATACAGCTCTTATGAAATCAAGATTATGTAGAAATATAATGTGTTTTTTATTTGTTGATATATCTTTTAAATAAAAAGTAGATAGCTCCTAAAAACCGCACAAATAACGACTAGCGCGACATTTTGCTCAACCCGCGCCTTAAGTACTTCCATGAAATTATATAATAAACAAATAAACATATTAAAAAATGAAAATAATGACATCATATTTACAAAAAAATTAAAACAGTACCTATCTAATAAATGTTACTATGGTACTAATGAATATTTTATAAATAATACTTATATAGGTTTACAAAATGATCACTAATTGAAGTTGAATTCTATCTCAATAAATCACAATGATATTCTTATAAGTACTTAAATACGCTTCCTCTCTTCTAGCCTCTAAATTGCCTGCCCAACAGGGTCCATAACCAAAGAGAATGTAACCAATATGTTTAAGAGGCGGGACTTCCATAGTAAAAGTAAATGCATGTAAGTACGCCAAGCTACTCTACCAACATTAAGATATGGCATTGAGTTTTGACAAACAGTGTTGACAAGATTGACGAATTACTATAGTGTAAATGTCTATCCTTGAATAATTTTATCGATATAATCTTTATCGATATTTTTACATAATAAAAGTTAGATCTCTATAATGAATTATTTATTACAAATAAATTTTTTAACGTGGTGGTGAGTAAAGATGCCAAGGAGGATAAGAAATCAATGTATTTTATCACAGCAATTTGTAATTATATCTCTACAATTAGGTAGAAAAATATGTAAAAAGAAAATATAAAATAGAAAACGCACTATTATACTAGTAATTAATTAAGTAAAAAATAAACGACGAAAGGGTAAAAATATTAGGTTTTTAATAATGATTAGACTAAATTGCTTTTATGTGTAACAAATACTATGTACAAATCGCTAGGCTTGTACACAGAGGTAGCTATGTACATACTATTCGCAGAGAGCGTTTACTAATTGTCGCTTTCAAAATGAATGCTCATTATAGCTAATGTTTATAGATGAAACTATAAGAAAATTATTTATAACCAGGTAACTTTGAGATTTATATAATCGAATTCTTACCAAAATTTCGCTTTTAGGGATATTATCTTTTGCTACATATAAATGAAACCTAATTAAGGGGCTACTCCATGCGAACGACCTTGAGCGTTTGTGTGCCGGCCGCGCCAACTCCCTACAATATAGGATCGCGTAAAAAATAATATGTAAGACGCCACCTACCATAGTTTTGTATAACTCAATGCCACCTACTGTACGGACGTATTTTTCAACATCAATAAACTATTTTATGGAAATACACACAGCGTACAACGATAAATGTATTTTAATTTTTTTATTCGGTATATTAGTTGCATTATATTAGAATTATGTATTCTCATATATTATCTAATTATGAAATTTTATAATTAATTATATATTAAAAATGAAGCATTGAAAATTGTGAGTTTAAAAGATACCTACTCACTATAGGTAAATAGATAGATAGCTCGCCTTTTGTACAAATATTTGGTGCAATAAAGAATAAACAAATAAATAGGATGTTTCGCAGAGTGAGAGTAATATATAATGAGAGTCGTGGAGGCAGTTTACAAACATAAATTGCACAAGGACAAACATCCAGACCCGGAACGATTATTTGTAGGCCTTACAAATATTTGTTCCGTGCGGGATTCGAACCCGCGGCCCCCAGCGCAACAACTGATTGCTAAGCCACTGCGCCACGGAGCCGTCGCCGGGTTATAGGTAAAGTGACCATACGTCCCGTTGTCCCCAAATAAAGCTCCGGGACACAAAATTGTCCCGTAACTCTTTGGATGGAAGTATTCAAAGCCAACAATCTTCAACATAATTTTTTTAATCGAATATATTTTATGTCTACCTGGTACAAATGCTCCGATAGAAAGAGTATTTTTTTTATTTTGAATAAATTGTGGACGTCTGGAAGAAAACACTTACGGTTCCAGTTCTAAAGGCGATGTTGAAAGATAACAATAAAAAAAAATTGAGCAGAATTTTATTCTTATTTAAAATCATCACCAACTTTATTAAAGCAAATTTAATCCTCTGACAAATGTAATTCATAATTTAAAAAAATGTTGCATTTAATAATTACCTATTTTTAAATGCAACATTATTTTTTAATTTATTGTATAAAGTTATAGTTTTTAGAGTATAAATAAACCCATGTCCTGTTTTGAGTTAAAAAATAAATGGTCAGCTTAGTCTTTTTAGTTAAATTTAGTTTTAAAATTTTTTAGTTTATAGTAAAAAGTAGGTATATTAGTACCTACTTACATACTTTTTACCGAATTATAAGTATAGAACACCTTATGTACTCAATTATTTTTTGAAAAAGAAGAAAAAACAAGCAATGAATAATATACTATATTTTAGCAAAAAACTATAACTTAGTAATACTAATTATAATTATAACTTAGAACATAAATGAAAAACTCATAACCGACCCAGGATTCGAACCCGGGACCTCATGATCAGCAGTCGCACTACTACAACCACTAGACCAACGAGGCAGTACTACACCTGAGAAAATATTGTAGTTGGTTACTACGATTATTTTTAACTGTATACTATACTGATAATATTGAATTAGCCTTTTATAGTGTAAATTATAATATTTGTCGAAATGTTAATTATGGATTCGAACCTTACATGCTAATGGTGCTTCATTTTTTTATTTGCATTTACTTCAAAGAAAATACACGCAAAAAGCTTCATCGCGCAGTAAAAAACACAACAAATATATGTATAACTAATACGAAAAATTATACCCAAAACAAACAAATAATACTACCTATAAAATAACCTAATAAGTAATAATATTATCGACTGATAAGATCGTGAGCGTGTGCGCAGGACGAACGAACGACACAAGCTCCACGTTCGAGAGCTCAACGCTCAATGATCCAGCAAGCCCGTGGGCAGTGAATACGCCCAAATTTTAAAATAATTTCTTAATAAAATCAAATTTTGGTCTTTTGAAAAAAATTTTACTATAGAAATGTTCATTAATAAATTGCCTATCCATTGGTGTAAATCGCAAAATAAAATAATACTTACTTTACGAGGAGATGCATGTTATCAATAATAATTTCACATTTATGTGGTTTCGTTGTAAGGAGATTATATTAATATTTATTCCTTTAAAAAAAAATTGGATACAGCTCTTATGAAATCAAGATTATGTAGAAATATAATGTGTTTTTTATTTGTTGATATATCTTTTAAATAAAAAGTAGATAGCTCCTAAAAACCTCACAAATAACGACTAGCGCGACATTTTGCTCAACCCGCGCCTTAACATACACATTATTGTGAAAGTTGAAATTAAGTCCACTGGTGTAATAACAGTCCGTTTTAGTTGGGTTCAAATGCAATGTTTGCCACAAATATGATTTAACACGTGAATCTTTTCAATTGGTGCATGTGACAGCTATTTCACCCAATGCTTGCATCTGAAAAATTATATAAATAAAATCACATTTTTATTGAACAATAAGTATAGTTAGTTTCGGATTGCTATACCATCGAACTATCACATTTAGGAAATAATGTGTTTGTATTCGTGCACACAAACACAATCGTACACTATAAAAACCTGTCCTACGTAGATAGATGGCTAGTCCCAAAATGTACTCGTGTTAAATATCATATTACTATTAAAGTTGAAATCACCACATACCTTTCATCATCTAAGGGAAATATTGCTACGAATAGCCTTTTCTTGTTATAATTTTTTTCTGCTTCTTGCACCATTTAATTGGAAAGTTTTATAATGCATATTTAATTTTTTAACAATTCTGTAAATGAACAATGGCTCCTATAGCAAAATTAAAGGCAATCTTAATAAATAAAATATATACAAATATAATTGTTTGATTTACATTTGATGATTTGACAATGTCGTCAATATTACGACATATTACGAAAAGCAGAAAGAAGAGATAACCGTCATTAAAATTTTACCCCTGTAGTACATATAATTTTTAGTATGGAAGTTGTACCAGCCTGTCCATAACATTATTTTATAACAACTTGTGTACATTATGGTTTAGCAATAACTGTTTGAGTTTGAGTAATATTATAACTAATACAGTGTCATAATCCTGAGTTAAGGTGACTTAAATATAAATTCCTCTGGAGATTTTGCTGTAATTGTGATGGCAGGCGACATGGTGGTCAGTACCAAATTACACAATCCTGCTTTCTTTCCTCTGCCTCAATCTTTATCTCTGGCTAGGTGTCATTTGTCCATTTCGACACTAGCCATTAGGCTAGTTCTACTAGGTAAAGGTTAGGGGTTCGAATCCGCCATTCGAATAATATCGTGAACCACTCCTAGCATAAGCATTATATTACCTGGAGTGTTTAACGGAAATATAAATAATGTTGATATTTAAAAAAAGGTTGTTATAATATTATGATGACTCCCATTATTCACCTGAATTGTATTGATGAACATTTTTATACAGGTTCCGCTGTCTGATAAGATCTAGATGTTCTGCATATCAACTTATATGGTTTATTATTGGCATTTATGATATAATTTTTGTTTCAGATATCATAGTATATTGGGAAAAAAAATTGTGTAAGTATGACAACATATTATATTTTTTGAATTTATCTGAAGGCATATCTCTATATGAAACACATGAAAAAGTTTCTGCTGCCAGCTCCAACCAACTTCTACCTCACTAATGCCTCATTAGCTCATTACCAATAAAAAGTAACTCGGGTACTTGACAATCACCTTATGAAACAGTAACATTATGTTACTTTACTAGTTCGTTGGTATTAGGTTTGAGTCTGGTACCTATTTTTCGATGCATTGGAAGTATTGCAGTGCCTAGACTCCATGTAAATATGATGACCAGACCATTCAGGTCTCCCTCAACAGAGCGAACCCACTAAACCATGTTGACCAAACTTACGCGTCTGATAATCTTTATCTTTTAGTAAATTATTTTTTGAAATTCCTGATTTTTAAATAAATAATTTATTTTTCAGGAAACATCCTTATTGCATAGGGGAGATGCTAAAAATGAAAGTGAAAAAGTGCCATTTGTGTGCCACATGTAAGTATGCATTAGATAAAAAAAAAACTTTATTATAATTATGATACTCTTTTGTTTTAAACAAACTTAAGTGATGACTTGACCATTCAGGTCTCCCTCAACAGAGCGAACCCAAACAACCATGTTGACCAACCCTATACGTCTGATTTAATCATTATAATTAAGTTTTTTATTTTTATTTTGCTAAATTTTAAAATTTGATAAATCATTTAATTTGGCAGGTTTGATATATCAATACCAGGCCACTGATGACGGATATTGGATTGGCTAATGTTATGTGAGTATTATAATACTTTTAATTTGGAAATAAAAATTCTCCATCTTGCATTGTTGAAATAAATTTAAAAAAGGAATATTTTTATTAACACGAAATTAAATGACAACATATTGTATTTTTTGAATTTATCTGAAGTTATACCTCTATAATGAAACACATGAAAAAGTTTCTGCTGCCACCTTCAACCAACTTCTACCTCACTAATGCCTCATTAGCTCATTACCAATAAAAAGTAACTCGGGTACTTGACAATCACCTTATGAAACAGTAACATTATGTTACTTTACTAGTTTGTTGGTATTAGGTTTGAGTCTGGTACCTATTTTTCGATGCATTGGAAGTATTGTAGTGCCTAGACTCTCATGTAAATATGATGACCAGACCATTCAGGTCTCCCTCAACAGAGCGAACCCACTAAACCATGTTGACCAAACTTACGCGTCTGATAATCTTTATCTTTTAGTAAATTATTTTTTGAAATTCCTGATTTTTAAATAAATAATTTATTTTTCAGGAAACATCCTTATTGCATAGGGGAGATGCTAAAAATGAAAGTGAAAAAGTGCCATTTGTGTGCCACATGTAAGTATGCATTAGATAAAAAAAAAACTTTATTATAATTATGATACTCTTTTGTTTTAAACAAACTTAAGTGATGACTTGACCATTCAGGTCTCCCTCAACAGAGCGAACCCAAACAACCATGTTGACCAACCCTATACGTCTGATTTAATCATTATAATTAAGTTTTTTATTTTTATTTTGCTAAATTTTAAAATTTGATAAATCATTTAATTTGGCAGGTTTGATATATCAATACCAGGCCACTGATGACGGATATTGGATTGGCTAATGTTATGTGAGTATTATAATACTTTTAATTTGGAAATAAAAATTCTCCATCTTGCATTGTTGAAATAAATTTAAAAAAGGAATATTTTTATTAACACGAAATTAAATGACAACATATTGTATTTTTTGAATTTATCTGAAGTTATACCTCTATAATGAAACACATGAAAAAGTTTCTGCTGCCACCTTCAACCAACTTCTACCTCACTTAATGCCTCATTAACTTATTACCAATAAAAAGTAACTCAGGTCCTTGTCAATCACCTTATGAAACAGTAACATTATGTTACTAGTTCATGTTGGTATTATGTTTGAGCATGGTGCCTATTTTTCGATGCATTGGAAGTATTGCAGTGCCTCAACTCCACGTAAATATGATGACCAGACCATTCAGGTCTCCCTCAACAGAGCGAACCCACTAAACCATGTTGACCAACCCTACGCGTCTGATGATTAATTATTACAATTATATTTGTTGAATTTTTATTTTAGCTTTTGAATTTTAACAAAACATTAAATTTGTTTGCAGTTTCAACAAGTTTGATATCAATATAAGACAACTGAAGATGGGTGTTGGATTGGCGAATGCTATGTGAGTATTATGTAATCCTTTTTATTGTTCAATTTTATTTTACTAAATAAATAAATTATATCGATAACTACAGTATCTTTTTTAACAAGGAATTAAATGATGACTTGACCATTCAGGTCTCCCTCACCAGAGTGAACCCACTAAACCATGTTGACCAACCCTACGCGTCTGATAATTAATTATTATAATTTGCATTTGTTACATTTTTATTTTAGCATTTGAATTTTAACAAAAATTTAATTTGTTTGCAGGTTCTACAAATCAATATCAAACCACTGAAGATGGATCGGCTAATGCTATGTGAGTATATTGTAATTATTTTATAGTGCAATTTAATTAAACTTACGAATCTTTAAAAATTAAAATAATGATATTGATAATTATAGTAAATTAAATAGACACTAAATTAAATGATGACTGGACCATTCAGGTCTCCCTCAACAGAGCGAACCCAAACAACCATGTTGACCAACCCTACGCGTCTGATGATAATTAGAACAGTATGTTAGGTTAAATCTTAATTTTAGCTATTGAATATTTACAAAATATAAATTTATTTGCAGGGTGTCAGTCAACATTTCATCAATAATTTAGACTGCTACTGATTTACTGCTGTTTGGAGTTTGATTACATAATGCCGTGTAAGTATATAAATTCTTTCATTATAAATAATTGAGACATTAGATTAAGTGATGACTCGACCATTCAGGTATTCCTCAAAAGATCTAATTTAATCCACCATGTTAACTAACACTATCAGATTGCGATTTTGGATATTGAAAAAAAAATCATGACACTATTATTTAAGAAGGATATGAGGTGTTTTGTAGACTAGCAAAGAAGTAAATAGTCCATGGGTAAAAGACTACTGCAGCACATTAACATTAACAACAATACCTGGCTCTTCCTTGACGCCACAATTTAAGTTAATTAATGTTTTCATTTACTCAACTTTTTTTTAATCTTACTACTAGGTTTATTTTTTAAAATTGCCGTACTCATCCAATATATCATTATAAGACATAAGAATAAGATCTATCTGTCTGCAATCCTATGGAAATGCTCCACTATGTTGCATTTTCTGTAAGCTAGACAGAAAGTATTGTGGTTAAAACTGCCGGGTGCATCATTGTTGTGTTTCCGGTTATATAAACACACTACAAAATTCATTGGAAATTAGTTCTGTTCATGGTGGAAGATGATAGCCAACAAAAATTCAAAAAGTTGTTGTATTCTTTACCTTACCTTCTTATTTTCTAGGTTGTAAATCCATGACAAGAGAGTAAATGATGGTGCTGTAATATCTACGGAGTGGAGTTTTCGAAAGTGAAAGCGATTTGCTGACGATAATCAGCTCAAGTCCGCTTTGTATGAGCATTTTTCAGGCCAAGACGAAGAATATTTTTTCAAGTGAATAGAAAAGCTTTTTCACGAACAAGTAAATGTATTGATGTCGTGGAAGATTGATTATATTGAAAAATAAAAAAAAATGTTTCATAATTTTGTCTTTTTTCTAACATACCCATACCGAGAATACATTGAACGCCCCTTGTATTTCTCGAAATACGAGTATACAAACACTGGGGATATTTTTATTTAATAAAAATATTAAAGTTATTCTTTTAGTATTATTCCAAAGACAAATCTTCGATATTTCCGATTTCATCGTCATCATTATCATTTCCACTGCCGAACATGGGCCTCTTCCAAGGAAGGCAACAAATCACGGTCCCGGGCCACCACTGCACCATTCATTGACTTCCTGTATGTTAACCAATTCGTTGCGGCACCAATTTTCGCCTATTGTGCCTTCCGCCATGTGTGAAAGTAATGTTCTTTTTTATGCTTTTTTTACTTGTTTAGACCTAATTTTAAGTTTATTTGACATCAAACATAAGTTACAAATGGAAGGATACTTGTTTTTAGTGGGTAACTACGTGTTTTTTACTCGTTTTCTTTGAAATTGAGAGTAAGTGACTTTTTATGAAAAGATTACAAAAAGTAGGTACAGCTAAATCACCCTGGAAAACCTTAGTTTTTATTAAATTAAATTTTCACCTAATAACATTTGTAAATATCAAACAATGAAGAACCTTATTTTGAAAAAAAAATAAGGTTTATCATACATTGATATTTACAAACGTTAAAGATTATTTAATGTTATTCAAATGTAAAAGTAAGGTCGATCTGAAAAAAAATAAGGTTTATCATACATTGATATTTCCAAATGTTAAGGCCGGCTCCACACGTTGGTCCCAACGCTCGTACCAACGTTGGACTGCAAATTCGGTGAGGCATACACACGTTGGCTAATAAACTAGTTCTGTCCCGTCAGGGCCAATGTGAAGATGTCCGATACAGAAATGATTTTTCCGATACAGAGTGATTTTTTCATAACGAAATAAACAACTAAGTGCTTTAGATTAAGTATGTAATTTGTCACAGTTTGTGATTTTATCTATGTAAATAAGTAAAATTAATCAATGTTTATCTTACCTCTGTGTTAATAGTAACTTCTTTTCTGTTTTTTTTTTTAAAAAAACGTTACCCCCACACTAGGATTTTCTCCTGTGTCGTGGAGGCAGTTTACAAACATAAATTGCACAAGGACAAACATCCAGACCCGGAACAATTATTGTTAGGCCATACAATTATTTGTTTTGTGCGGGATTCGAACCCGCGGCCCCCAGCGCAACAACTGATTTCTAAGCCACTGCGCCAAGGAGCCGTCCATAACTGTATCTGATTTATCATAAATCGGAGCAAGAAAGCTATTCAATGAGCTCATACGCGAACCAATTTGGTTTAAAATTATCAACTGTTGATGATCCAGATCGAGTAGAGTCACTAATTTTCTTTCTGTAAAGGCGATATGTGCTCATTAACGATTTTCGCTTTTTTTAAATCTTCAATTGAGAAATTCATTCCCATATTCTGTTGAAATGGTGCGCCATGCATCAGCTAATAAATTATTATTTTTATGATCCTTTCGAGTTGCGTCCCATATTATTGGATGTGCTTGATAAAGTTCAATAAATTCTATGACTTTTTCATTTATCCATGCCGGTGACGATTTTGTGGATGAGGAGGTCATTCTCGCTTGACATACATACTCGCTGCGTGTTGCAACAGAACTGGGCAAAGTACCAACGTGTGGACAGATTGTGAGCATTGGCGCAGATTCCTTTGATGAAACCGACACGAGCCGGCCAACTACCAACGCTCGCCCCAACGTTGGGACCAATGCTATTTTCTAGATCCACACGTTGGACGAGTAGCGTTGGGGCCTATATTGGGGCCAACGTGTGGAGCCAGCGTAAAGCAAAGATGTTTTATAGGTCCAAAGTAACTGTGCAATTTTATGGTGTATTTCTTAGTAAAAGAATACGAAAGCTAAATGTCAATACAAGTAATAATACTGTGCATTAATATTCGAGTGTTGCCTAGTCTATGAAATGTTTTTACCATTTTTTAATGTCATGATCAACCGCAAAGGTTATCTGTATAGGGGTTTTAAACAATCTAATTTTACAGATTTTACCCAACCTATAGAGTTAAACGGTTTTAAGGGTTGAACTACATCTGGCAGCATGAAATTGCACTTTCCTGTGCTTCTATCCTTTTTGGTCATTCAGAACCGTTATTTACTAGAGCGAGAAAGAGAGCGCGAGTGTATAGTTCCACCCTCAAAAAGCCGATTGTAAACCGGTTTTAAATGTTTATCTATCATTCTTGACAATCCATACAAATATAATATTATAAACGTGAAAGTGTGATTTTTTTGTTTATTTGCTTTTGTCCTTCTTTCACGCAGCAACGGAACGGAGCAATTTAAAAAATCAAACATTTTGCTATCTCTTGGCCGAAGTTTACGCTTAACCAAACTTACTTTTCTTCGTCATTTTACTTAAGATTGAAAAAAATTTAATGTCTTCGTAAAAAGCGGCAATATTTTGTGTTCTACAATACAAAAGTGTAGTACTCTGTATATATTTAGTAATAATAGATTATAAATATATGTTACATACATAAATATATACTGTGCTTTTTTATTTATTTTAACTGTTACATTAACTAAAGGTTTTATTACATATCTTCAATATTTTAGTGCGATGTTCGTACCTACATAAAACACACATAATCAACCATATCCCCATACACACACGCACACAAATGCACACGCCACGCACACACATTTTATACTCTTAGAATCAATAGGTACGTCAATATGAATGAAATATAAAATCTCCCACATTTTTTGGGTAATCGATTCGCACTGTTATTACCGAAGTCACGCACATATGTCCGCGCCGTACGCGCCGAATTTTAGAATTCGTTATATGAAATCGTATAAACCTCGCACACTACACCCGCACCGTACGCGCCGAATTTTATAAAATGCGGTAGGTATACGATATCGAAGGACGAATGCTGATGACGTCATATAACGCGGCGCGTTTGGAGCGTGTGGATACTCAGTGTTGTGTAATGTTGCCAACTTAGTGGATTTTCCACTAAAACTGGTGGTTTCGACTTACGTGATAGTTTTTGTATTTTTATAACTTAATTCATTCGTAATTAATTATACATAATTTGATTTTTTTTACATCGGTTATGAATATGAATACTTAGTGATAAATTACTTACATACTGAACTAAAAAAATGGTTAAATTTAATTCAAAAACCCAATTATACCTGATTACTTAATTATCAATAAAAATACTTACCTCAAACATACAACAAGTCTTTTTTCTGGTTCAATTGGTCTTCTAAATCTTGAGTTTTCCATAGAAAGATATGGTTTTAGTACATGTACCAATTCTTGAAGTACTTTGTATGTTAAATGCAAATATCTGAAAAATCGTTCATCATCACCTAATAAATCTTTAAATAAAGAATATCCCCTTCATATTCTCCATACAATTGCCTTTTTAAATTAATATTATGAATCCAGAATCCTCTTTTTCTCCGAATTTTTTTTTCTTCTTCCTATGCCAATAAGCAGGCTATTACTATATTTCTTTCCATAGTGATTTCGAGCGATCAATTTCAATGTACCGTTTCACACCAGTGGTTGGAAAAATCTACAAAAGTTGTTGGTAATACAAAAGATTTGCGGATGGTGCGGACGATGCGTACGGGCCTTAGAGTATTAAATTAACAGGAGACGACATTGGAGAGCGTTCCCCGCTGTCAAAAGTACGAGAGCGCGGATCATTCCGGTTATATAAAACTAGTTGCGCCGCGTACGGCGTCACTTACCAAGTAGTCGTAAGGGTGAGTTGACCTCCAGAAAAATGCTGAGTTGCAGTGTGTTTTCTTGTAAAAAAAGATCACAGACCTCAAATTCACAAAAAAACGGCGTTACCTTTCATCTTTAAGTATTTATTTTGATTTCAATAATTAATATAAGAATTAAATCACGAAAATTCTGATTAATATAGCTGAGCAGGTAGTGTTGCCAACTTAATGTATTAATACTATAGTAAGGACTTTTGCACTACTAGGACATACGTAAATTTTGCTTAATTGTAGACAAATGTCGTTTCTCTTTGCTCTAATTACACAAGACAAAATCGTGTTATTGAATAGTCTTAAATTCATTAATATTATTGTGATCTATTTGCAAAACTATATTATTTCAAACAACATTAATAATCTTTAATTGTTTTTAACGAAATTAAAACATTAATTTAAATTGTTTTATTTTGTACATGATACATTTAAAACATTTTAAATAGATATTTTCATTTCATTATGTTACGTTATGAAACGAAAAGAAGGGGAATTTGGAGTATATAAAATGGTATCATTAAGACTATAATAGTGATGTCACTGTAATCTTTAGTGTCGATGTTTTTATTTGACTATAAGTAATACTTTGTTATATAATACCAAGGTGTTATTTAAAATTAGTTTTTATACAATGTTTAAAAAAGATCTTTGTTTTTTTTTTATAGGATGAGGGTGACAAACGAGCACACATTTCACCTGATGGTAAGTGGTTGCTGCGGCCCATAGACATCTACATCTATCCTCGTTTGCGAGTCAAAATGCAGATGCGTTGTTACCCGTGAGGACTAAGATGGAATGCCTCATTTCCAGTAAAAAGGGCCTCCGGCCACCTGCACTCACCAAGCGAAACGCAGAGGTAAACCTCTACTTCACGCTGGTATTCTGTGAGGTCGTGGTACCACCCAGGTTCGAGCCGGCCTATCCGTGCGACAGCAAAAGCTGCCGCGTGGCTCTACCACTGTTAATGGTTTTACAGTTTTCCAAAAGATCCTTACAGGCGCCAAGTTTAAATAAAAGCATGTGGCAATCATATAACCTGGGTACCTAAACGAACAAGCACTATTTGTTTCGAGCATTTTGACCAATTGGTTTTCGTAATCCAATCAAATAATAAAAGGCAACAAATTGAAACTGCTGTACCAACTTTGAAATTAGTGGAAGTAAGTTTATTATTTTTGCTACATTTTCATTTTACATTATGAAGGATAAAATTTAAAACATGTAACAAATCGAAATGGAAGGTTTAGTGAACGATATTTATTCATTTTAAAATGTTATTTACAAGTTTATCGTCTTAGATGGTGTCAATCAAATTGTTGTTTTCAGATGAGACACGAATTATTAGCGCTTAAATAAATAAATAAGGATAAACAAATAATTTCAGTGTCATATTTATAATCTGTTATTATTAAATATATACAGAGTACTACACTTTTTTACTGTAGAACACAAAATATTACCGCTTTTTACGAAGATATTAATTATTTTTCAATCCTAAGTAAAATGACGAAAAAAAGTATGTTTGGTTAAGCGTAAACTTCGACCAAGAGATAGCAAATGTTTAATTTTTTTTAATTGCTCCATTCCGTTGCTGCGTAAAGGAAGGACAAAAACAAATAAACAAAAAATCACACTTTCACATTTATAATATTATATTAGTATGGATTGTCAAGAATGATATATAAATTTTTGAAATCGGTTTAAAATCGGCTTTTTGACGGTAGAACTATACACTCCCGCTCTCTTTCTCACTCTAGTAAATAACGTTTCTGAGTGAACAAAAAGGATAGAAGCACAGGAAAGTGCGATTCCGTGCTGCCAGATGTAGTTCAACCCTAAGCCTTAAAACGGTTTAACTCTATAGGTTGGGTAAAATCTGTACAATTAGACCGTTTAAAACCCCTATACAGATAACCTTTCCGGTTGGTCATGACATTAAAAATGGTAAAAACATTTCATAGACTAGGCATATTATATATTTTTAAGCATACAGGAACATTATTTTGATAATGATTACGTTCCACATAACATTGAACTGGCAAACTTGGTGATGGAAAAATATGCAAGCACCAGAATTAGCTACCTCGCAAAAAAAGAGTGATCCCAAAAAGTGTATTCGTCACATATACCAAACTTATTCACTTTAAAAACCAGTTAAAATATAATATAATACTTTTTCAATTTGTTTTAATTTTGGTAATTTTGTATTATTGTATTGTACCTTATGTATTTTTTTTAAATTTACCTTGAATGTAATATTATTCATTAAACATTCGTCCATTTTTATTTTATTTTATTTGCTAATGTAACTTGCATAAAATTTCATCGACATATCCATATCGACAAGGCCCTCGCACTAGTTTATAGCTTATGCACTGTAACGATGAGACATTTATAAGAGATTTTCAAGGTTGTGTGCGTTTTGCTTAATCGTGTGCTCATATTATGCTGTGTGCGTGCGTAACGACTTGGCCCAATGTTTACGATTTGCTTAGTGTGCGTTACCTCGCCTCCCGCTAGAAGTGACAGACTTTTTTGTTTGGAACTTTATGCGCATGGCGTCTCCTGTTAGTTGAATACTCTAAGGTACGGGCATATGTGCGAGTCCATCAGTAAAATTCGGCGCGTACGCCGCGTACGATGCGTACGGTGCGGACATATGTGCGTTCAGCTTAATGCAGCCATGGTGCGTAAGATATGCGCGTCACAGTTAACAGTGGTAGAGCCACGCGGCAGCTTTTGCTGTCGCACGGATGGGCCAGCTCGAACCGGGGTGGTACCACGACCTCACAGAAAACCAGCGTGAAGTAGAGGTTTACCTTTGCGTTTCGCTTGGTGAGTGCAGGTGGCCGGAGGCCCTTTTTACTGGAAATGAGGCATTCCATCTTAGTCCTCACGGGTGACAACGCATCTACATTTTGATTTGTAATCGAGGATAGATGTAGATGTCTATTGGCCGCAGCAACCACTTACCATCAGGTGGACTGTGTGCTCGTTTGTCACCCTAATCCTATAATAATAATAAAAACGTGGTACTCACGCACACATGAATCAAAGACTGTCTTCACTATGAACGTTGCGGTGTGTTAGCAACACGGTATCTGGAGCTATAAAACATCTTTGTGTTAAAGATTATTTAATGTTATTCAAATGTAAAAGTAAGGTCGATCTGAAAACGTCTAATTAGCAAGAATAGCAAAAAAAGTGTTTTCAAAAGGAAAAAAAATGCCGGCGCTATACGGCGGCGGATTGACAAAAGATTAATTATTAGCGAACTTTTTTATGCATGTACGGTTTCGAACTGTTTCAAGCAAAAAATAAACCTTATACCATATTACAAGAGCGCATGGTACTTCGTAGGTTTATTCGGCCATATGATAGTAATAAGACGGCAGTTCAACCATTTTAAGCAAAATTAAACAATAAGACAAACGCATTGTTTTTTTTAACAGGAGACTTGTTTTCCAGAAATTTATTTACAACTTGAGTTTGTGAGCGATCGCAATGAGTGCTATTATTTGTAACTTATTAGACAATTTTTCCATAACATGATTTAAAACCGACAAAGTAAAAATAGTACCATGTACACATTAAAAAAGGTTGTCAACCCCTAAAAATTACAAATTTTCAAAATATCCAGAAACGAAGCTGCATGCATGAACTACTCGCAAAATAATGAATATTTTCTTCTGGATGAATTTTCAAAAAAAGCAAATTAAGCGACATAACTATTTTAAAAAGGCACGACTCGCGTGTCATACGCCACACAAAAGTAATCGATAGCACGCCTGGCGTGCCACCCGCACTGAACAGGTTAACCAGGTTGTCACTAGTGGGGAGACGCCCTACACTGCACATGCCGATACAAAGCTGCCACTCTAGAACCTTTCTTCCCCATCTGATGTCGGATCTTCGAGATATATGGCCGGCCCATTGCCACTTCAGTTTATAGACTAGGAGATGGTGACAGAGAATATTCTCCCATTTTCTCCTGCATGCCTTTTTAAGAATTGATAACTAACTTGTTTTTTAACAGTGCTAGAGCCACGCGGCAGCTTTTGCTGTCGCACGGATGGGCCGGCTCGAACCGGGGTGGTACCACGACCTCACAGAATACCAGCGTGAAGTAGAGGTTTACCTCTGCGTTTCGCTTGGTGAGTGCAGGTGGCCGGAGGCCCTTTTTACAGGTAATGAGGCATTACATCTTAGTCCTCACGGGTGGCAACGCATCTGCATTTTGATTCGCAAACGAGGATAGATGTAGATGTCTATGGGCCGCAGCAACCACTTACCATCAGGTGGACTGTGTGCTCGTTTGTCACCCTTATCCTATAAAAAAACTAACCCTGAAATATGAAAGTGGGGTTACGATCCCTTGCGCGCTTGCACGTCATAAAGAAAATGGCTTTTCCGTGTAAATAATTTTAGTATTTTTCCGTGACATTATATTGCATGACTTTGTAATACAGGGTGATTGGAAGATGGGTGCAAAGCTTTCAAGGGGCGCTTGTTTAGACAATTTTGAACCATTTAAGCCGTGCCAGTCTTAGATTAAGTCTAAGCATTTTTTTTTAAATATGTTTTTATGATTTTTAGCGAAAATGCCCAAATTTTTCTTAATAACTATTATTTATAGCCAAATTAAATAATAAAAAACATGTTTTTTATTTTATTCTATTAAAGTCATGTGTACGCAATCTAATAACATATGTTTTAAGCACATGTATTTTAAGATAATTTTTTTACAGACGTTTGAAGTTTATGAAAAAAATCTAAAATTTATAAATACTGTGTTTAGCTCGCATTTAAAAAAAAACTAGGCTAGGTTTTTTCGTTCAAACCTCTTTGAAAACATGCTTGATTATCGCTATTTGTTTTGAGGTATCATTCATGCCGATATCATAAAAAATGTTGAAAATTAGGACCCGTTAACCAATTTGTGGAAGAAAATTTTTTCTTTTGATATCTAATTAAAACAAAATTTGAACTGAAATTATTAATTTTTGATGTTTAAAATAACTGCCGTGATTATGGATTACAATCACAGATCCGGTTTTTGCTCTACAAATACTTCTTTGTTCAAAAATGTAGCGTAGTAAAATTCTAAGAAAAAGCTGTGGGGATTCCATAAACAATAGCTGGTTGCCGGTTGCATGGTATTTCCAGGTAGCTCGCCTAATGAATAGAACTTTAATTTTCATCCATTTCCAAAAATTGCAAGTAATTCTCGCCATTTAAAGAGTCCGGCAAGAAGTGGGGCCCGATCAAAGTTCTGCCTATTACTCCAGCCCACACATTCACTGAAAATTTTCTCTGGAAGGATACTTGTTTTTTCTAATGTGGATTATTGTTCTTGTCCGCCCATTTGTGCAGGTTATGGAAATTGGTGATTCCCTCCCTAAAAATCTGACTTTCATCTGTCCACAAGATTGATTTTAAAAACCATGCATCCTCAATATCCCTGTTAAGTAGGAAACGGCAGAACTGCATTCTTCTTCGGAAATCTTGCACTTCCAGACCTTGCACACCTCTACCATGGAAAGGATATTTGTCGTTTTGGTGCATTGTATACCACACCTTCCATTGGGAAATGTTTAAATTTCGAGCTACTACTCTAGTACTAGTTGTAGGATCCGCTTCAAACGCTGCCAAAATATCATCTTTGACGCCAGGTGCATGTATGCCTGGGTTCACCCCAGGTTCCACGTGGTGTATCCCATCTTGAGCCAGTCGTCGATATGTGTTGTAAAATACTCGAACATTCGGCACTCTGCGATTCGGATAACGCTCTTGATACATCCGCCGTGTTAATGATCCATTGCCATCTGCTCTACCATACATAAAGATGATATCCGCATATTACTGATTCGAAAAAGTAGCCATAGCCACTTAATAATCAAGAAAAACAGCGTAAGAGGGCACTAAATGTCAACTCAGAACTCATCAACACGTGCAGGAGCACAAGGCTACGACTGGACACGGTGAACAAAGTTATAAACAACTAAGGAGATTAACACTTGCAGGAGCGCAGAGGGCTTCAACTGAACCAGGTTAAATATCAACGCGATAACGTCCACTCACAAGGGCAGTAATTATTTGACTAATGTTATGGCTTCCCGGTACATTCTGTTAATTCTATCTGGCCCTAACTAAAGAAAAATGACTATGTTTCCCGAATAACTAAGTCGGTTTTGCTTTAAAATTAAAGTTCTATTCATTAGGCGAGCTACCTGGAAATACCATGCAACCGGCAACCAGCTATTGTTTAGAGAATCCCCACAACTTTTTCTTAGAATTTTACTACGCTACATTTTTGAACAAAGAAGTATTTGTAGAGCAAAAACCGGATCTGTGATTGTAATCCATAATCACGGCAGTTATTTTAAACATCAAAAATTAATAATTTCAGTTCAAATTTTGTTTTAATTAGATATCAAAAGAAAAAATTTTTCTTCCACAAATTGGTTAACGGGTCCTAATTTCAACATTTTTTATGATTTCGGCATGAATGATACCTCAAAACAAATAGCGATAATCAAGCATGTTTTCAAAGAGGTTTAAACCAAAAAACCTAGCCTTGTTTTTTTTTAAATGCGAGCTAAACAGAGTATTTATAAATTTTAGATTTTTTTCATAAACTTCAAACGTCTGTAAAAAAATTATCTTGAAATACATGTGCTTAAAACATATCTTATTAGATTGCTTACACATGACTTTAATAGAATAAAATAAAAAACATGTTTTTTATTATTTAATTTGGCTATAAATCATAGTTATTAAGAAAAATTTGGGCATTTTCGCTAAAAATCATAAAATTTTATTTAAAAAAAATGCTTAGACTTAATCTAAGACTAGCACGGCTTATGGTTCAAAATTGTCTATACTAGCGCCCCTTGAAAGCTTTGCACCCATCTTCCAATCATTCTGTATAACGTAGTTGGAACAAATTTAAGCTATAATAATTGATGGCATGCAATTCGCAACGGCCGACGGGGCTCAAAGGGTCAAAAACAAATTGCATACCGTTGTAAATAATTAGTTTTTTTTTAATCTCAAAAATACTCTACGAGTGGCATGCACTCCTCGTATGACCAAGGCTGGAAAATATTAAGGAAAATGTTGTGAAAATTCAATACATTTTTTCCGTGATTTTAAACTGCATGCCATTTGAACAATACTTAATTTTTATAATTTATTGACGTTAGCGTGTGAATTTCCATAAATGCAGAAACATTTATTTCAACTAAAAGCCTGCATACATAAAAACTATTGTCCTATACTCTATTCCAATTACGAAGTCCCTTTTGACACTTAGAATATGGAGTGTAGAGTAGAAGGAGAACCATCTTATAAGGGGCGAAAGTTGAAAAAGTGTCCTACTATTTACTGAAAATAGAGGTTCCAAAACCTACCACAATAGCGCTGGCGTTTGAAAAACTACGATATGAAGATAGCTGTTGTGAATGGAGTGAAGTCAGCTGAATTCAAATATTTAAAAAAATTCATGATTAGAGTAATTAGTAAAATACCAGTATACAAAATCTCAACTATTTACGTAGTACAAAACCAAGCGGATTGGTAGGTCCTTGTTTATTTCTCCATTTTATTTTAATTAATTTTGGTGCTTTTTTTTTAATTTATCCTATGCTACTGCAGCGCCACCCTTATTGGACACGTTTTTAGGGACACTTTTCATATACAGAGATGGTCCTCCTTCTCTCTACACTCCATAACTTAGAACGTAACTCTTCACGTTTCGCATAATTTGAAATAATCATTTTTGTTCATGGTCGTAAATCATTTAAAAATATCATTATACAATTATTTCACACACACAATCAACATAAAATTGTTTTTAGACATCGTGCTCAAAAGAATTAAAACTTTAAAAAATAATAATATTTTACTGCCGTTTTGCGTTTACGTTCTATAGTTTTATTTTTACTTTTTTACATAGTGACGTGACTAAAAGAATCGTATAAAATCGATTATAGACAGATTCTTGTCGCAAGTGAAAATCTGTCAACACTGCGTCCACCTCGTGATCACGACCGCCATTTTCTTTGCCTCTTCAGTACGAGTGCAGAAGCCTTGTATACGATACGCGTGTTCAGTTTAGTTGATTTTGTGTTGTGTTTTTATTTCGTCCTTATTATTGAAGATAAAACTGTTTGATAATTCTTTCGTTGTTATTAAGTTTTGACTGTTATTTGATTTGTTTTTTTTTTTGTATTTATAAACACTGGCCGAAACTAAGACCACTAAAAGAACAGTGATGCGCAGTCATAGAGTAGAGTAATATATGCATAGATATAGTCATAGATTACCTCCTAATAGATTCCGCATACAGGGCCACAACCGCGCGCAACACATACTTGCTATAGCTAGCATACGAAGTGACGCTAAGAATCACGACATTAGTGTTGACCAAGTTTGTGACCCGTAGGCACGTCCGAGTTCTTGACTATTTAAAAATAGTTTTGTATCCAAAATACACTACAAATGGCATCTTGTGCAGTGAAATGATGTGGCAAGTCAGCTAAGATATCTAGTTATCAAAAAGATGGCATAACATTTCATTGGTAAGTAAATTCTATTCTTATCACGTTAACCTATTTCAAATCCACCGGAGATCAACTTATACTGGTAAATTAATGGTGAAAAGTGATAACAATTAAGTACCCGTTGATGTCTTTTTGAAATGTCCCTTTCACTCGTTACGTAAATTACAATAGTTGTCTTTGTCTAACAACAGCACGTGTATCGATAGTGTTGTGATTTTTAAGTCGATATTTGTTTGGTCATCGTTTATTTTTTTTGAAGTCAAATTATTTTATAAAAATAATGACGTATCATTGTGGTACCTACATATATGTTATAGGTTTCCTAAATGCCCCGAGAGGAAAAAGATGTGGATCGACGGAACTTGTCGAGGGGACGAATGGTTTCCCACCAAAATAATGTGCTATGCTCAAGACACTTCACATACGACAATCTTCATATTATGAAAAACCATTGAAGGCTGTTGGATTCCTCTATACCATCTCTATACTTGCCAGTTCTGGTATGGACTTTTACATTTTTTTAAAAGATTAGTACCAATGTAGATAACACAATAATAGCATGATTTTCTAATATTAAGGTGAATGTTACATGTCGAAATCAAACTATTTTTAACGGATTTATAAATCGTAAAACGTGTAAAAGTTATAATGCGATTATTGTGTTGACTTGGTATTCTAGTGTTACATGAACTTCATTAATAACTTACTTTTATTATTAAACACATCTAAATTTGGAAGACGTGCCGTATGGTGTATTAATTAATAATACTATTTCTAGGCACCCGTCCCTACCATAGGTGCAAGTGCAGATATTGCAGTTAAAAGTACGGAAATTGCTGTGGCCGGCACATCGTTGAAAAAATTGGTATGATTATAATAAGAATTAGTTACATGATGATAATTTGTATAAATTAATAATATACGTATTATAAGTACCTTAATAATTATTGGTAATATTTTAAAAGAAACGAATACGTATTTCAGACTACTAGTTCACCGCTGGAAGACGCAAAAAACTCGCCAACACCTAAAAATCAGAGCCATTGCTTAGAAACGCCTACAAAACAAAATAGAAAATTTTCTCCTATACTTACCTGATACGCCATCTGCATTTGATACTCCAGTTAAAAACATCTTTATAGAAGAATAATCAAATTAACCAACGTAATGTACAGAAAAGATAAAAAAATTAAAAAGTTAAGTGATTCCAACAGAAGACTAAAAAGACAAATAGTTTCTTTGAAGTCATTATTGGTAAAATTAGGAAACAAAAATTTATCAACAGCCGAAAACAATGAAGTATTAAGTTCCTTGGGAGTCAAATGTGGTGAAATTATGCGTCGTCAAATATTGAAAGGAAAATCAGGCAAAATTGTTAGAAAAAAATATTCACTACAGTTGAGAACTTTTACACTCACCATAAATGTTCACTCAACTGAGGCTTATAATTATGTACGCAAAACATTTAATACTTGTTTATCCTCTGTAAAAATACTAGGAAAGTAGTACAGATTTCTAGATGGTCGTCCACAAATATTAAGCAGTTTTGTTAATGAAGATATTTTTCATAAAATGAAAAATCACCAATTCGATCACAAAAATTGTAATCATGTCATTGATTTAGCTGAGAGTGTCATGGCAAAATACATAGACATAAGATTACTCTAATTATCCAGGAAGACAGATCCTAAGATTTCTGTGAGACAATTTTATACTAAGCTTATCCATTTTAAAAATCAGTCAAATACATATTTATAAATTAAATGTACAAATATATGTATATATTGTTTTATTTTTTAATATACATCAAATAAAAATTGATCAATATATTTATTTATTAATCATCAATAAATCCCAAATTTATCGATCAACGTCCCAACCCTGTTCCATCACTACGGTTTGGTGCATTCTAAGTTTGACCTGTAAATGTCCAATCACAGCGCATTTGACACGTCCCCCGCAACCCTTGCATACCGCCACGTTTGGTGAACTCAAAACAGAACAAATATTCAATGATGCGGTATCTATTAGGGGGTAATCTATGGATATAGTATACATTAGATTGGCGATTGCGTGATTAGGGTGAGACCAAAAACGAAATGTACCCGTGTGAGTGAAATGTTCATGTGTGCGACAATAATAGTGCTGCGCCATATATCAACTTCAATTATCGATACAGAACGCTGGGTCTGGGTCATAAAATGAATATTATTATATTTGAGGGTATAAAAGTAAAACTACAAACAAAAAGTTTGTGATTTTTATTTTCCACCGAAAATAACTAACATAAGAGGTATTTTGTAATTTTGCTTCATACTTCAGTCTAATAATCAAATAAGTTTCGATTATTAATTTAATAATTAAGTGTTTATGGTTTGACAGTGCCTGCGAATCGTACATATGTATGTCAATTATGTTAAAAAAATTTGCAGGACACAAGGCGTTCGTTTACTAATTTTCGAAACATATTTTTGTTTACAATTTTTTCTTTCACATGTTTTCGAAAAACTCGTTCAGAACGAATACCTATCTCATAAACTTTTTCTTAATCACTCTTTCGATGAGATGCTGCAACAAATCGTTTGAACTAGATGCTATTAGAGCACTAATGTTATTTTGAAGTGAGGGAAGCCTTTCTAGGTTTTTTATCACTTAATACAACTTTTCCACTTTTTTACTAGCCCATTTTTTTGTGCTCTTACATTTTTCAGTTTTTATTGTTTCTTATTGTTATTATACATGTTGTTTTCTTAATTTTTTTCTTTCTCGAGGAATTGTCTATAATAGAAACGTTTGCCATTGAGCTACTGGATACTGGCAATATATCTCTGTAGACACATGACGACGCTTTGCGTACCTGTTCAATACAACCTACAAACAAATATAATTATTGTGCACATTATGTACTTATCTATGATAAAAATTAATAAAATACAACCCTTTTACCTATTTCTGCCGCTAAACAGCAGTGCTTACACTGCCGCGTTCCAGCCATTTGAGTATAGAGAGACTGTATAATTATAAGTTGTAAGACATTTTATCTTAGTCCTCAGGGATGAAACACATTTTTTATTGAATTAGGGTGACAAACAAGCACACAGTCCACCTGATGGTAAGTGGTTGCTGTGGCCCATAGACATCTGCATCTATCTTCGTTTGCGAATTAAAATGCAGATACGTTGTCAGCAGTTAGGACTAAGATAGAATGCCTCTTTTCCAGTAAATAGAGTCTCCGGTTCTCTACACTCACCATACGAAACACAACAGCATTAAGCTGCTATTTTACGCTGGTATTCTGTGAGAGTGTCGTCCTTCCCCGGTCGAGCCGACCCATTCGTGCTACAACTATACTATTGATATAGCTGCAACATGGTTCTACCACGGAAAAAAATTGTAACTTTCTTTGTTTGTAGATGACTGTAGGTGACCAAGTATTTCAGTAGCCGTTTATTATCAAGTGATACTGTAAGTTCTTTTGTTACTTTCGTTTTATAAAAAAATATATACCACGTGAATGACAACAACAAGTTGTACACATCTGAACATGCGCAAACGAAATGAACATATATACAGTAAAATATATAATTAAGAAAATACGCACGGGCATAAATAATGTGGGTATTGATCCAAAACGCAGTTTTACTTTTTGTGAACTTCTATGAGAAAAACATTTTTGTTCAAAGTGCTTGCTACATGTAGTTGAATTTTTTTTTTGGAACCCATCCTTCTCTTTTTATCATTTTTAACTATTTTTGTTTAACCTGAATATTTTTTTGGAAATCTGAAACATTATAAGAGTTTAAATCATCCCATTAAAGGATTTACAATAAAACAATAATGCGTAAGTATTTACTATTACGAAACACTAAAACGTAAAAATAGAAAATTAAAAAAAACGAAGTCACAAGAGACTGCATCCAAGGATATGCCTTTGCCTGTTATAAACATATTATCGATAAGATGATATTGATAGTGTCAATCCCTACAAAAATTTGATCAGAAATAGCGGGAATTCACGTATTTGTTATTATTTTTAATATAATTCTCACGCATTTAGAGCATTATCGTAATAAAATGCGATATTTTTCCCTATCCATTTGTGTATAAAATATTTGTACTAGTTCTGAAATATTGAATTTAAAGTGCTAAATATTTTGATTGTACTTACATGTAAAATGTGTAATTTTGTGGATTTTCTTTTCTCGATGAACTGCATTCAGGTACGGCACACATCACCATATTTAATCACACCTTTTATATACTTATTAATACTTCAAAATCAAAAATATCGCAAAAATAAGCGGGATTTGTTTCGCTAACCATTGACGTCAGGCTGATACAGGCTGATAGCGTGTACGTGTATGGTCTAGCCATTCTATCTCGTTCTAACGTAAGCATATGCTATGTCCTTTCTCTTTTACATTGCCAATCTAAGTATATACTAAATCTATGGTCAAATGGGACTTCGTAATTGGAATAGAGTATAGTTTCACGCTTTTTTGTCTGTTCGGTATTATATATTTTTATTAATCATTTATCTCCATACCAGCCTGTACTACCAGCCTCTATAGTTTTATTTGACAAATCGCAATATCCGTCCATTTCTTTTATTTAAATAGTTCTTTCAGAAAGTTCAAGGTGAATCACTCCGTAAAATAAAAACTTTCATACAAACTGTAAAACCCTATTTCACCCCCTTAGCGGGTGAATTTTCAATTATCATTTCTTAGTGGATGCCTACGTCCTAAACGGTTATATATAATCAGCAGATAACCTTTTTGATTTATATAATAAGCAGTGATAATAGTGTATCACAATATTATAAGCTATGCATATTATCATTATTCAAATGTGTTAATTCGATTTTAAGATAATTTGCATTTTTTTGTACATTTTTCGTATGACCATAAAGAGAGACTTTGTGATCTTCTGGTCTTTGCCTCACATTGTTTTTTATAAAATATAATACTGTCAGTCTGTCAATGTGACTGTCAAAGTCAGCTCAAAAATATCGGCCAAGATACTCTTTGATATCGGCCCAGTTGTTTTGATTACTTGTTATATAGATTACAGTTACTATTTAAGTTGTGAAATTCTTAAATTATATTTATAAGCATTTAAATCTGTAAAAAACTATACGTTAAATTTCTACAAGTAAAAAATGGCTCGCGGTAAAGATAAGAAAAAGTAAGGTTTATAGGTTATATCTCGTGTTGTATAGACTTAATATTTTATATTATTACTAGCTGTTCCTCGCGACTTCGTCCGCGTGGAATTTACTACGATTTTATGGGTTTTAATTTTTTTGCGCAGAACCCTAATTATTTTTCTAAAATAAAAGTATCCTAAGTTACTCCTTATAACATCAGCTATCTTCCAGTGATAGTCCCATCAAAATCGGTCCAGCCGTTTCGGAGATTAGCCGAAACAAACAGACACACAGACAAACATTTAAAAAATTGTTGTTTTGTTATTGGTACTGCGTATACTTTCATAATATGCATTTAGTAAAATGCAGTTATTTTAACATTACAAACAGACACTTCAATTTTATCTATTTGTATAGTTTATTATTACTTATATACAGTACATGGTCTTTGTTTTCAAGTTGCTTAAATGTTTCGTATAAGTTGACATATTATGATGTATTGATATTATTAACAATAAGTTGTGACTTCTGTTTTTTTTTATGTTTTCTTTGGGAGGCATGTTTGTCATAATACCATATAAGGCACTGATTCAAATTGTTATTCCCTATAACACACACTAACATGGTATTATTACAAACATTTCTCACTAAAGAATTAAATTTGAAAATATTTATATTATATTATACACTGGCCAACGTTTGTATTTGGCACTCGGAGTTATAAATGCCCCCAGCTTTCAAGAGCTCTGTTGTAACTCTCTTCTCTTGGGGCTTTTCCATTTAGTAAACTCTTTTCTTGAAGGTCCCTCCTAAGTTGTATCTGTTAGGAAAAAATCAATTGTTTATTGGCACAATAAGTTTCACTACCAAATTTACTTTTTTAAAGTGTAAATATAAAATTTATAAACAACTAGACCACAGCCCACCCTATCATTGTATTCAGATTTCGTGATTCTTTTTTGGCATTAAACCATCACTTAATGTAAATATGAGTCACATTTGTCTATAAATATAGAATTTGTTTATAACTTCACTATAGTGCCACCTATCAGATGTTAGCATAGTATTGAACTATAGCCTTGATAAGACAAATCTGCTTGACATTGGCAGAATTCTAAAAAGAGGGGCCATAAAACTAAGAAAGAAGAAGAAGAAGACAAATTCTGTCAATATGACCTCAATAGGTCAAGTCATTGAGAACCATTGGCAGAATTCTAAAAAGAGGGGCCATAAAACTAAGAAAGAAGAAGAAGAAGACAAATTCTGTCAATATGACCTCAATAGGTCAAGTCATTGAGAAGTTTCATGATCCTTAACAGAAGCACCAATGATAAATAATCTGGAAAAATTATATTTGTTTTGTGTCACTTAAAATATCAAATATTTTTTCAGACGTAAACTGGAGAAGAAGCAAGAGGGTGATGATGTGCCAAAGAAAGTACCACATACTTTGGAATCTCTACGTGAGAAAGATGAAACAATGCTTGCTAATGTGGATGACGAGGAAAAGGAGGAGGTAAAAGATTCTTAAAAGCAATCAACAAAACTTGATTTAAAGTAAACTTGTACACAGATAATAAATTTAGTTGTGCTCTAGAAATAATCTCATTTTTAGGTTTAAATTTATAAAAAAAATATGAATGTCCCTCGCTATGTCACAGTATTGTCATACTTCTTTTATATTAGTACCAGGTCACTTCATAGCAGGCTTACTATCTTTCTTCATTTATTTATTCACCCGTCAAGTATTTTGGATTTGAAAAACCTTTTTCCCCCATTGATAGTACTTTTTGTACTATATGGCTGGCCCATAGCTATTTCAACCAGATACTGTCAGATGTCAGTAATGTAAAACTTTGTTTGAGTACAATCCAGCAATGATCTTGCAGTTATTTCTTTATGTTACTTCTTACAAGATCTGTTAAATTAAATGGGGAAATATTTACTGTTATGCTACACAGTAAAGATGTAGGCACCATAAATAAATTGATATACAGATAACATCTTTAATATATTGTATTTCTGCAAAGTGATACCTGATTCAATCAGATAGATAACACTTAATTGCATTGCTATATTTAAATATGAATAAGGAATACAAGACAATAAAAAATATGGTACAGAAGAGATTTCTTCTATACTACCCTTGCATGGACAGGACTGCAAGAGAACAAAAAACCAATTAGTACCATTTCTATTCAATTAATAATTGAATAAGCCTTTTAATGTAGGAAATCCTCGCCTTAAATGCATAGCAGAAATTCTAATCAACAAGTTTATTAATTTAATATTTGTATACCGTTTTATAACATATTCCTCACACAAATATTATCTTTTATATCACATCTAGACTCAATAATTATTGGTCTATGTTATGTATTTTGTAATTGTTCTATGCAGGATTTAAATGGTTATAGCAGCACTGCACTGTGGTGGTACCAAGCCATCATATTTTTTTAATCCTAAATTGAATTTATTGTAAACTAGCTGACCCGGTGAACTTTGTACTGCCTAACAGTTGATTCTTTAATTTTTTTTTAATACTTATTCTGCTATGCGGGACACTGGGTTGCTAGTAAGATAAAAAAAGAAAAAAGAAAGTTGATAAATCAACAATTACATTATGTCAAAAAATAATAATTATAAAACACTTAAAATTCTTTTAATAGTCACTAAAAAATCACAATTAAAATTACAATTTCTGATTTCTTATTATGATACCTACTTATTATATTTAATTTTATTTTTACTTATTCTAAATTAAGTTTCCATCATATAAATATTGAGAAATATTTATAGGATACTAACGTCACTCAATTGTTTTGCCTTCCCGGAACCCCTCCATTAATACTTAAACTTTATGGTATGGTATTTAAAGTTCAAATTGAGTTTTAAGTATTATTACGAATCTTTTGTATGGGAATATAGAAAAATGTTGTTTTTAGACTTTTTCAGGCAATTTTTAAAAATTTTCTCTTTGTAAGAACCATCTTCGTACTTCAAGGAATATTATAAAAAAAAAATTAGTGAAATCGGTTCAGCTGCTCTTGAGATTTGCGCTTAGCAACACATTCAGCGATTCATTTATTATACTATAGATAACATTTGATAGCAGTAACTTTTTTATATAAAATAATGGTGAAAAACGAGCACACAGTGCACCTGATTGTAAGTGGATACTGTGGCCTATAGACATCTATATCTATCCTCGATTAAGAATCAAAATGTAAATGTGTTGCCACCCCTGAGGACTAAAATAGAATGGCTTGTTTCCAGTAAAAAGGGTCTCTGGTTCTCTACATTCACCGTACAAAACACAGCAGCATTGAGCTGCTATTTTACGTTGATATTAAAACATGGTCATATCTTGGTGGAGCCGACCCATTCATGCTACAATAATGGTAGCAGAAGCAGCCTAAGTAATGTTAAGTAAGTTTTTGGTTTTTTTCAGGCACAAAAAGACATGGAACTGGATGAGCTGTCATCATATTTCCAAAACTCATATGAGCCTAAAGTGCTCATCACATATTCAGACAACCCACACAACAAGACTCGGATATTTGGCAAAGAACTCATGAGGATAATACCTAACTCCCTATCGAGATATAGACAAAGGTTAGTGGTTTTGGATCGTAATAAATGTTCATGGGTTGAAGCAATAATTTTATTGTTACTCTGCAACAGTTTCATTAACTTTCGCTGTCTGGTTTTCAGACACAATAGTAATATAATAGCAATGACCTATATAGTAGCACACGGGACAGTGAATGGGTTAAGTTGGGTCCCATACTGCAAACTGTGCTGTTGAGTCAAACACTGTTTTACGCTGGTACTCTGTGAAAGTGTAAGCCTTCTCCTGTTGAGCTGACCCGTTTGTGCTACAGCTATAATATAACTGCAGCATGGGTTTACTAGTTTTAGGTTTTTATGGCTAAATTCCAAAGAACAATGGCAGACTTTCATACATAAAATTAGTTGAGTAAGAGTGGTAGCGTCTATATATAAAAAATATATTAAAATGTTAAGCGTCAGTCCCTGAATAACTTTGTCAAAGAACTTCCTGTCCTGTCATGAGAAGGCGTCAAAAAAAGATATTTAGATTTGAACTTTTTTAGGTTATGTCTTAGTCACTTGGAAAAAGTCATATGTCTTGTGGTTGTTTGATGTTAGCTTCATACATTCTCAACATAATGTACCTACCTACATAATTGAGAGTTTTTACATTATTTTATCTCTATTATATATTTGCATACTATAAATGTATATTTCTGGCATGGCTCCAGGGCCTTTGTGTCATACAGTGATATTCTCAGAAGGGCTAGAACCCAGAGCCGTAAAGCCAGTAAAAAAACCAGTGACATTTTGTTTTAGCTAGTGTTCCCATAACATTAAATGGAATTGTTACATAGTACTATGATTGAGATAATGTATTATTGTAGGAAGTTCTTTGTAAGAGACTTTCTTTCAACCATATCAATTTTATTTTCATTTTTACTCATAGAACTATACTACTAATAACTAATAACTAATAAATATTATTACTAATAATAACTTAATGTAGAAATATTTTGTGTTTGTGTATTGTGTTGGTAGTGTATACGAAAATAGTATGAATATAGTAAATGGCAACACTTGAATAGAGTAAAATGATTTAAGTCATTTGATATTCCCATAAATGTTTTCTTTTTTTCTGTGGCTTTAATTAAAATACATTTTTATTTGAAAAATCATAGAAAAATAATAAAACTCATTTTATATATAAGTTATTTCTAGACACAATATTTTTGTCAACTATTTTTCTGCCCTTGTTCTTTGCTGTTGTAGTGGAGTGAGCCTGTTAAGAACAATGCAACAAACTCTCCATTGAGCATCAAGTCCATCTCTACTAGCTTTAATGAGCACATCTTCTTTATCAGCGTGTAAAATTCGTGCTCGTCATGGACCTCTTAATTGTCAGTCTTGATTGGCGGAATGACTATCGCAGTACCAGACGTTTCACACCTTTCACATTAAAGTTTTAAAAAAGTTACCTCACATACATCCGGTCGATAAAGTAAAATGATGTGTCTTACCTAGTTTGAAGAGCACCTCCCCCCTCCCTCATTTGCCTGCACTATCCCCGTCACCACTAATCCCAGCACCACTACTCCCAACACCGCTACACTTGGAAAGACACATCACTGACAACAATACATGTGTTTCGCCCTGTACACGAGGCATCGTCAGATGATGTAAACTTTGCGGTAGCTGACCGCTAAGACCTTTTGACACTGCTCCCCATCGTCTCTCTTCTATCTCTCTCTTTCTTTCTTTTTAGGGTTCCGTACCTCAAAAGGAAAAAACGGAACCCTTATAGGATCACTCTGTTGGCCATCTGTCTGTCTGTCTGTCAAGACTCTTTTTCTCAGGAACGCGTGGAGTTATTAAGCTGAGATTCATATCAAATACTCAAGTCTATTGTCCCTTGGAGCTGTGAAAAAATCAAACTTCTAAGCCAACGCAATCAAAAGATACAGCCGTTTATACCGCAAATTTTCGACATTCGCAAAGGAATCAAAACCTACAGGATACTTCCTGTGAACTCAGAATCTTTAAAGGGTATTGTCCATTTTTGGCTTAACGTGGACAAGTTGTTCTGTAATAAGTATTTTTACGAAAAAACATAATTAAATCTAAAATGAATATATTTTTAATTGTCGTCGTAGGAAAGTAAATGTAAAAATAAGTCTTTTAATAAGTATTTAAGCCGATTGAGTTAATAACGCGTCGCCATTTTTTGGTTGGAGGCAGATTCTGAGTTGCTACATTAATATTAATTGTGATTACCGTCTTCATAATCGATTATTTAAATAATCGATTTCTAAACCTGAAGTAAAAAAAAAATGTATTTTCTTCAAAATGTGGAATCAAGTGATTTTGAGGAGGTTTTATTATATTTATTTTCCTTTAATTACATAAAATACAAACAAAACACTCATCGTTTTTGGCCTGCAAATCATTTTACATCCGATTATAATATTATTTCGGTTGTTGTCAAATCGATTTTATTTTATTACCTGGCAGCCCCGACTGTCAATAGTGACATTTATGCAGTGAAAAAAAAAACATTCACTTTGCCTCCGTGTATTGTGAATGTTCTTTCGGTTACTTCTGCGTAGTATTTTGTTTTTGTTGTAATGGACTCCGATATCGCTCCAATTGAAGACCCGGCTTTACCCTTGGACTCTGAATCTGCTCACGACGATGATCCTGGCGCTATTTTGTTAAACGTTGAACCGGCTTTAAATAACAACCTTGGTATAAACACTGATGCTCCTGCGTACAATCTTATTGGCCCTAGTAGAAATGAGGAATCAATGCGATGCGTCAATTGCGGCATTGATATTATGCATCGCAGGAAACGCTCTCTGGAACCCGTTGAAATATTATCAGTAATTCGACAATGGACTGCTCCACAAGTGGTAAGCAAATGTTCTATTTAATATTATTAAAATAATCTTTTCTATTATCCATACAAACTGAATAAAAATAAATATTCATGTTTTATTTGCAGGTTACAGCCCAGAGCTTGGTTTGTCATTCAGAACTCAGCGGTTCAAGAAAGTGAACAAAGCACAAGAAGTGGTCATCAACGACAATTATGTGTAAATTGTGGATGTTCAATACTACATAGTAGATATCATGTTCTGCATACAAATTCCGAAAGAGAAACACACATAAGAAATGTAATTAGCGAGTGGATATCACCACGGCAGGTACAGTCAGATATTTTTATGTATTTTATGCTTGAGTTTAGAATATATGAGATGGGAAATACATTAAAGAAATGTACTCTTTAGAAACATTGATCTGTTTATTGAAAAGTTGTTTCATCCTTTCGTTATAAGAGTGTAATATGCTCTTTGTGTGTCACATATCTTCAACTAATGAATAATATATTATTAATGAATATATTATTATGATTTCTTTGTAGAAATGTTGCACATTATGTATGTGCAATAAAAAAAGATGTCAGTTTGTGTTCCAACACCACTAATTACGAATTAAATTGTTTTAGGTTCATGGATCCAATCGCATCTGCCATCCATGTTGGCAACCAGCTGATAGAGCATCAATTTCTGCTTTAATATCTGCAAATGTACCAGTGTTGACAGAAACAATAACCTTACCCGATTACACTCGAGCACTTGATACACAAGCACATTGTTTTTGTCCAGATTGTGACTCACCACAGCGACTCAGTATCCCAACACGGCTAAGGGTAAAGTTGTTTATTGATTTTAATTTTTATGTGCCAAAAAACAGCAGAATATGTGGGTTTCATTTAAGGGTAATAATTGGGCTGAAGTTTTATCAAACATTTCTCATCCTAACCAATTAATTTATGATTCGGAATAAATATCATTAAAACATAAAATATTTGTTTTATTTTTCCATTTAAACAACCTCAGGATGTGTTACTACTGCCTTAAAAGAAAGAGAATATCATACTAATAGAGGCAAATATTTTATTTTGGAAAAGAGATAATCATAATTGTAAATTTTTTCAGCAACAAGTTTTAGCATAAGACATGCTAAATATGAACCACTTTTACACTCTCCTGCAACTTTATTACTATAATTCCTTTCTTTGAGGTATATACTATTAAAAACCACAGTCATCAAATATTATAGGTGATGTTCATGTTGAGCCAAATTACCCTAACAAACTGAGCAATGCCCTTTGGTACGAAGCAACGTTTTATAGCTCAGATAAAGGAAAAATTGAGAAAACCATAAATTATTAGTTACATCATATAAATAAAACCTACGGATTTGTTAGGAACCCTCAGTGCGCGAGTCTGACTCGCAATTGGCCTGTTTTTTCTTTCTTCCTCTCTCTCTCTCTCTTTCTTTCTCCTTCACTTTTTCTGTCTGTATTTTATGTCTGCTGTAACAAAATGATTATAGAGAGTAATCTAACAGACCATAAGATTTTACTGGAGCTTCCCATAATCGATTCTTGCAACACCTACAAAATGAAATTGTGTGAGAATCTATTTCTTACGCTGCCACAACACGTCATGTTTCATTAACTTAATCTACCCTGTTATTAAATTGTTCCTTGCTATTATCATCATTATATATCATATCAGCCCTTGAAAAGTCCAGTGGTAAGTATAGGTCTCCCCCAAGGAACACCACATAATATGGTTCTGAGCCACCTGCACCTGTGTCCATCAACTTCCTGCATATCTACATCTAGTAGGGTCTCCTACTTTTTGCTTACTAATGTGACGCTGTCACTCGAGAAGATTTCTTGTGATATATCATAAATGTTGATTTCAGGTCCTCAGTAAAACGAATAGTCCAGTCGGCCGTACGTGAAAATTACACAGATGTTATCATAGTTAATGAGAACCAAAAACAGCCCAATGGATTTCTTCTGATCCACTTGCCCAATGGTCCCACGGCGCATTTCAGACTCTCCAGCTGTAAGATCACACCCGAGTTGAGAAAGGATTACAAAGAGATTACAACACATAGACCTGAGGTGAGATTTTTGTATTACTACATATCTTTTCCTCCCTTACTAGACGTGGGCTTCTGCTGTTGTAGGAGGTATTAATGGTCAAGTTTTAATTGAGTCCTTTTAATGCTGGAAACGAGACATTCCATCTAAATCAAGAGAGGTGACAATGCATCTACATTTAACACTTCCACTTTCCAGTATCTAGACACAATAGTAAGACAGTAGCAATGGTTATGTAGTATATGTGGGTCATGGGACTGGGAACATATTAAACTAGGATAGATGTAGATGTCTATGGGCCTCAATACTTACCATCAGGTGGACTGTGTGCTTGATTGTCACCCTTATTCTATAAAAAAGTTCTGCAGGTGGATTAATATAGTGTTATAATGGATGACTTGTCAAATGGAGTGAAATAATTGCCGGCGTCTATCTTTCGGTTCTAATACAACCTGGGCGTCTTCAAAGCAAGGGTGAATAGGCTTTTGTTACGCTAAGACAGTGTGATTTACCATCTAGAGGTGCATCACCACTTACGACCAGGGGGGGTTGTGGTCAAACACTGACTTATAATAAGTAAAAAAAAAAAACGGTCGCAGTGCCCGTTGCCGGTATGGGTAATTTAGCCATAAGGTTTTTCCGGCCTTTCATATATATATACACCCATGGGATAAAATGGCGTGGTTCCTCTTAAACCGCCACCATATCACATAAATGAATATACCTACATAATTTGTTACTTTCTAGGTGATACTCAACAATTTACAAAATTAGAATCAAACATTGTCTTTGTGAATGTGGTACCTACATCCAGACCACCTTTTTTCAACCGACTTCAAAAAGGAGGTACATCCTCCTTTTTGACACACCACTTACGACAAAACGACAAGTGTTTCGCCTCTACACGAGGCATCTTTAGGTGACGTAGACTCTGCGATGGCTGACTGCTAAGCTTAGCTTATTATCGAGAATCGAGGATATCACAACGCTTTTTGAAACTACACTTGGTGATATATTGAAAAACCTTTTTAGGTATCTTTTAACCCCGAGCCGATGCGTACTCTTCACCCAAGTTTCTCTTCACCTTTCGCACATTTTTTTCCATGAATTTTCATTCTTTAACTTCTTTTTTCTTTTCTTTTTCGGGGGAACATATTCACTCTGGTAATAATTTGCATTATACTCACTAAAATCACTAATTTCAGACATTTTTTATAAATAAGTTTTTAAAAACTGCAGGTCCTAAAGTATTTGAAATTTAAACACACATTTGTAATCTATGCAACAAGGGCGGAGCGCCTCCTTCAAAATAAATGATTCCCACGCCTCCTAGAAGCGATAGATCGGAACGAGTTTTTGTCACCAAATACTAGATGACGCATTACATATTTTAATGCAATAACATCAAAACGGGCGTTGGGTACCCAACGCCCTTATTGCACCCAATGCTTCAATTATGAATTATTAACTTTAGTTTAATCTAATTCTCTAATACTAATAATAACTCAGGCTTCCCTCCCATAGCTAGATATTTATTCTGCATTGTGTTGTGTATAGCTCTGTAATTAGTTGGGTTTCGTTTTTCGCCTCATTGTCACCTAAAAACCGCCAACTCCTTTGCCACCGAGAAGCCTCGAGACAAGATATGACAGACCAAAGACCAAACCACAATATCAAAGACCATATTGAAGAAAAAAAAAAGATTTTTCTGTCATTCCTAAGCAGCTCTTACATCTGCAGTATAAAATGGGGTAATTTCTGTTACACTAGTATAAATGAATATATTTTGTTGCTTTTCAGGTAATACTGAACAATTTTAGCACGAGACTGGGTCTCACAGTGGGGCGGATGCTGGGAGCGCTGTTCCACTATGAGCCTCAGTTTCGAGGCCGAAGAGCCGTCACCTTTCACAACCAACGCGACTATATATTCTTCCGGCATCACAGGTACAGACGACAATTACCACAATCGACCATATGCATTTTTATAACAATACAGAATAAGTCTCGATTGTCTTAAGAATTTTTTTTATAACCTCACTCATACGCGGACGGTTTTTTCTTATTCAGAGTGTGTTCACAGTGAACGTAAATATTTGCGTTGTAACAATTATTTCATACATTATTTTCATATTAACGTGGTAGAGCCATGCTGCAGCTATATTAGTAGTATAGTTGTAGCACGAATGGGTTGGCTCGACCGGAGTAGGACCACGCTCTCACAGAATACCAGTGTAAATTAGCAGCTTAACACTGCTGTTTCGAATAGTGACTGTAGAGAACCGGAGACCCTTTTTACTGGAAAAGAGGCATTCCATCTTAGTCCTCACGGGTGACAACGCATCTGCATTTTGATTCGCAAACGAGGATAAATGTAGATGTCTATAGGCCACAGCAACCACTTACCATCAGGTGGACTGTGTGCTCGTTTGTCACTCTATCCTATAAAAACAAAAACAAAAACGTTTGTGAGAAACAGTTTAAATATTTTTTTATAAAAGTTAGCATGACAAACAAACACACAGTCCACTTAATGGTAAGTGTATGCTGTGCCATATAGACACCTAGATTTAACATCGATTAAGAATCGAAATGCAGATGCGTTGTCATCCCATAGGATTAAGATGGAATGCCTCGTTACGTTCACTAACCATACAATATACAGCAGCAATTTTCTGCTATTTCATATAACTAAAATTAAGTTTGCTGTGTTTTTTTCTTTATAGGTTAAGGGTGACAAACGAGCATACAGTCCACCTGATGGTAAGTGGTTGCTGCGGCCCATAGACATCTACATCTATCCTCGATTACGAATCAAAATGCAAATGCGTTGTCACCCGTGAAAACTAAGATGGAATGTCTCGTTTCCAATAAAAATGGGCTCCGGTTCTCTACACTCACCATACGAAACACAAAGGTTACCTTGTTATTTTACGCTGGTATTCTGTGAGAGCGTGGTCCTTCCCCAGTCGAGCCGACCCATTCGTGCTACAACTATACCAGTAATGTGGCAGCAGCATGGCTCTACCACGTAATGTGTAATATAGTAGTTTAGTTTTATAAATATACAATTACTTTTATAAATTACAATGCGACAG
Source organism: Parnassius glacialis (assembly GCA_033319125.1). Taxonomy (NCBI): domain Eukaryota; kingdom Metazoa; phylum Arthropoda; class Insecta; order Lepidoptera; family Papilionidae; genus Parnassius; species Parnassius glacialis. Next base: position 4,420,328 of record JAVANC010000001.1, on the reverse strand, counting down.
TAATTAGTTTACAGGTGTTCAGTAACTCTCTAATGTTACAGGTACGAATTTACACCGGACGGGAAACGTGCGAAGCTTCGCGAGTTGGGGCCGCGATTCACATTGAAGCTGATCTCTCTGCAGCAGGGAACCTTCGACTCTAAGCACGGAGACTACGAGTGGATCATTGCGGGCCGCCGCCACCTTATGGAGACGTCTAGAAGAAGATTCTTTTTATAGATACATTAAATATTAAAATAGGATTTCAAATAAAATAATTTTTTAAGTACAGCTTTTTATTTAAGTAAGACTAGCCTGCATAGTATTATTTTTTAGAATTTAGAATTTCATTAAGAGCCGCTCTAGGTGATGATGGCATCGCTCCAGTAGCTAGTAAGCAGGCAGTCCTTCGTAGACTATTTAGGCTGTCCGCAGTAGTCTTTTGGTTGGCCTTATTGCACCAGATCGTGGAGGCGTAGGTAAGAATCGGTCTCATTATACTGCTGTACAGATATAGGATCATACTGGGACGTAAGCCCCAGTTGTTCCCGACCATGCGACTGCACGTACCTAAAGCAATTTTTGTCTTATGACATACATTGCTAAGGTGAGAGTTCCATCTTAGTTTTTGTTGTTGGTAGATTGTTACGCCCAAGTACTTAACTTCAGTGGAGAATGGTACTACTTTACCATTAAATTTTGGAGTGACTAATTTGTGCAACCGTCTCTTTTTAGTAAAGTTATATAATATAAAATACGTTCAGAAAACAAAAAAGGATATTTGCTTACACCTGATACAATACTATTGTTAGGTGAAAAACAGGTGTCTATACTAGGTAAAACCTGTATCTTAGGTCACCTGGTCCCCACCTGTAGTTATTCGTAGACAAAATAGATAGATGAAGCTGCAATAAATTATTTCTTTCGCAATTAAACAATACAAGGAGATTTACTTATATTCTAGTAAAAAAAAAAAAACAAAACTAACAAGAAAGAGAAAAAAGGGAATGTCGCACTAAATAGCAAACAGAAACAACAGTTAAATGTTTTACAACGGTAGGTACTACATTTTACTTTTTAATGCATTTAGGATGCATATAATTGAGTAGAACAATAAAATTTGTGTGTAATAAAATGTGTTTGTGAGTAATAAGTAGAGTTATATAAATAAATAAAAACAGTATAGTTAAATATATATAGATATTTTATTGTTAATAAAAGACATAACTTATTATTACACACACATATAATAATAATAATGTCCTCCAGACCGAATTTCGGCCACGGCGGCCAGTCTCAACGAAGACTAGCCATCGGCGTAGGACAGGATTATAGTGCCCAAGTGTATGCGCAAGCACAGGTGCACTCTCTATTCCCTCACTCTCATAGTTCGATGGGACAGTATACCGACACAACCAGAGAAAGACCAGGCGCAAGAAATCTGCTTTACGTGCTTTCCAAGGCACGGGCGTGAGACACCAGCTACTTCCTGACTCAGGGCAACTACTGAGAATTCTTTGACGGAAAAAATCAATAACTGATTTTTTGGTTCGACCCGGGATTCGAACCAACGAGGCAGTCGTATATATACTCTTTGTACATCACCACACTTTTTTAATTGTGTTCTTATTATAGGTATAGATATATTATCCTCTGATTGTTTTATTAATTCAATAAGTTTATAGACAATATAAAAACTATGGAAGTTACATAAAGCAATTATTAAATAAGATAATAATAATTGCCTAATTAATAATTCTTATTAAATTTTCAGTATCATCATAGCTTAGGTTCAGTAACCAGGAGGTAACCTTTTTTCTGCATTCGTATGATGATAAAGAATATAAATCTATGTTCCCGTTACGTAAGTCGTATAAATCTGGACCAGGAAATTCAAAAAATCTATGTACACACACTCAGACACTACTCTAGTACAGAACACTAGGGCACACCACGTTCGCCGGCGAACGCGTCGTCACAGACACACCTCGTACACGAGGTTCCATACCCGTGATACGGGGCGTTTCTAATTTTGCGACCCGTAAACAAAAGTGCGATAGTGATTCAAGAAGAGGTTCGTACCTCTTTCTGAGGGGCCCTTGAATCACATCGAGCCCCCCACCCCCCCAGCTCGAGAAGCCTCACTCCGAAAGCAGGGGTCGGGGTGTCTCGGGACTGCAGTCGGCGAAGCGGCGCTTAGCGCCGCCGGCAGAATCGTTGCACTCAATAGTTCGAAGTCCTCGCTTACGAGCCTAATAAGATGAAGCTGTCAACAAGGCCGCAGGGCCAACAGCGTAAGTTGAATTAGTTCTATTTTTGCGTTTCTGTTTGGGAGCATCGAATTCACTCACATGATGGTTGTTAGATGTCAGACCCCAACCAGCAGTGATGTAGGGCTTCTGTTGAAGGCGTCCTCAGTGTCTAGAAAGGCACAAATCGACCCTTTTTCGACCCTGTCAATAAGACTGATCAGGGCTGTTTCCGTAGATTTGCCTCTGTGGTAAGCATGCTGGTTGTAGTGTATAGGTCTCGTAGCTAGAGATACATCCCTAATATATCTATCTATAACCTTTTCCAATGTCTTCAGAAGAAAGAAAGAAAGAAAGGCTTATAGGTCTAGAGGACTTTGGTAAGGCGTAGTTCTTTCTACCAGCCTTAGGTATAAATAGAACTTTGACAATTGTCCATCGTTCTGGAATATGTCCCCATGCAAAACTTGCTCTGAAGATTTTTACCAGATAAGGAAGAAGGATATCGATATCCCTCTGTAGATGGAGGGGCATTATTCCATCCTCCCCACTTCTCTTATTTGGTTTAAAGGAGTCAATAGCCCACTGTACCAGGTTTGGCCTTATTATTTTTCTAACCCTACACCAGTCCCCATTACAAGGTTTTCGTAGGGCTCTGAAAGAGTTCGAGGACAGAGTCATATGTGACCCTGGGAAATGGATTGACGCTAGTAGCTCCAGTGTTTCCGTTTCACTATTAGTGAAGTTACCATCAGGCTTTTTAAGAAGCCCGATCTGATTAGGTTTATCTTTCGATAGCGTTTTGTGTAGTCTTGCACTGCGAGGCAAAGACTCAACTTCCTTGCATAGATTCCTCCACGATGCTCTCTTAGCTTTTTTAGTTTCATTATTATAATCGGATAGGGCTGTACTATAAATATCTTATTCTTTATTTTTTTTAGCTCTATTGAATAGTTTCCTGATCTTTTCCCTAAGCGGCTTTAGCTTAGTGTTCCACCACGGAACTTTTCGAAGGCTTCACGGATACCCACGGTTACCGTCTCCATCGCTAACTCCAGACCTTCAACGTTTTTATGCTTTTAGGAAACGTTTTCAAATTCCTCCTTAGTCTATCTCTGTAGACATCCCAGGAGGTCGCTTTTGGATCCCTGAAAGTAACAGATCCATAAGTTGGTGATGCCCTAATCACAAACTTAATGTGTCCGCGATCAGACATTGAGTTTTCACTACTAACATGCCAGTCAGTCATCCGCCTGGATATGTTATTGGTAGCAAAGGTTATATCTAAAACTTCCTGCCTAGCACGCGTTACAAAGGTTGGTGTACACCTTAAGTTTAGGCTTACAAGGCGATTGGATAGGAAAAAGTTAAAAAGTAACTCACCTCTTTCATTGATGTTAGTGCTTCCCCATGTTATGTGGTGAGCATTAGCATTACATCCCTCCACAAGGTCGGCGTTGTACTTACAGGCGAACTCCGCCACTCGCTGTAACTCGATGGCAGGATCTGGGTTCTCTCCGGGAAGATAGGCTGAGCAAATGATTACTCTGGCCCCTATGCATCCCTTAAGATTTATGAAGGCTGTAACCAGGTCGTCATTGCAATACTCTGGAACAGCTAAAAAGGATTTTCTAGAGCTCAGTATGGAGCCCTTCATTTTGTGCCCTCAACAGCCCAGCCACCTCCTCTGGAGAGTCAGCTTCGCTGCGGGGCAGAAAGGTAATGCCCAGATGAGGCTTAGGCAGTTCGCACTCGGGTATTATCGAGAGCTCTGCCTCCGGCCAGGGTTTCAGTTTTCCGATTTCACCCACAATCCAGTCCTGGCCTGCCGTATTCAGGCATGTTACCAAAATCCAACCTGGTTTGTAGGTGAGTCCCAAAAATTTTGGTCCCATTCCCGGCTGCGCTCCACAGGCCGTCTTAGCAATAGCCTGCGTTAGTGCCCGGTGGACCAGCTGCATCTGCTCCACGTTCATAGGATTCGAGTTGCGAATTCCTACACGCGCGGAGCAGCTACGGCACTGAAGCTGAGCTTCTTCTCCCCCGTTGTCAGCTTCATAGATTTGCTGGGCTGGTTTTTTGGGGATTCTTCCTCAGACCGATTACGTTTTTTCGGGTTCGGAACTGGGGGAGGTTTGGGCAGAGGGATTTCGTCCCAGGGCTTCTGACAGAGAGGGAGGGCCTCTTCGGTTCCTGCTGTCAGCCTTCGGTATCTTTTCCATGTTGCCCCACTAAGCTTATCCTCACAAGCTAGTGACCTTTTTCTTTTCCCTTCCATGGTTCGTTTCCGATTGTGGTTCGGCTTCAGACGTGCTTTCCACTTCTAGGCTCGTCCCAGGTTGGGGCGTAGGGTTGCGGCGTATTGGTGAGGCTAAAAGAGCCTCTTCTAGACCTATAGTCAGTTCCATTAAAGGAGAGTTAATCTTTTCAAAATGTCGATCTTCGTCCATTTTGTTCCCACGAGTAGCTAGGGAAAAATTCGGTCACCCCGGCAGAGCCCCGCATGCCTGGGGAAGGGCCCTGGTCTCGGGTAGGCACCGTTTGCGACTACACTCCCCCCCCCCCCCCAGCCACGCATCATTCAGTGGTAGAACCATGCTGCAGCTATATTATGATTGTAGCACGAATGGGTCGGCTCGACCGGGCAGGGCCACGTTCTCATAGAATACCAGCGTAAAATAGCAGCTCAATATATGCTGCTGTTTCGTAGGGCGAGTGTAGAGAACCGAAGACCCTTTTTACTGCAAACGAGGCATTCCATTTGTGAGGTGAGGTCCTGGTACCACCCCGGTTCGAGCCTGCCCATCCGTGCGACAGCAAAAGCTGCCGCGTGACTCTACCACTGTAGATAGATGTAGATGTCTATAGGTCGCAGCCTTATACCATTTAATCCAAATGGTCTAAGGCCGCAGCATCCACTTACCATCAGGTACAGTCCACCTGCTGTGTCACACATGTGTTTTATTTATTAAAATAAACAATTCTGTCTTCTGTTTTATTTTAATTTTATTTAGTGAAAAAAATTAACTAAAGATAATAAATTGTCTGTAAAAGTGTCTGTTTGTAATGTCATAATAACAGCTTTTTCCTAAATGCATATCATCATCAGCATCATCATTACAGCCCTTCACAAGTGTGGACTTGCTGAACATAGGCCTCACCCACCGTACTTTGTGGCATTCCTTGGCGGAGGCCTATTTTGGCCCATTGCCACTTCAGCTTACTAATCCTTTGGGCTATGTCGGTAACTCTGGTTCTATTGCGGATATCCTCATTTCTAAGTTTATCACGCACAGATACCCCGAGCATAGCCCTCTCCATAGCTCGCTGAGCGACCTTGAGCTTCCTCATACGGCCAGCAGTGAAGGACCACGTCTCAGTTCCATAGGTCATCCCTGGCAACACGCACTGGCACTAAATGCATATGAAAGTATAATATTAGGTCCTTACAAATGAAATTAGCGTTTTGTCGTACTGACCATTTTGATCTGAAATATCTCCTCTTTGGTTTAGAATTCCAAATTCTAATTTATAAATTCATTTACCTGGTAGATTTTAGTTTTGAAAACAGTCATTCATTTGTTTTTTTCCTCATTAATTTCTTCTTTGGCGTCGCTTATTAACGCACAATGGAAAACATGAAATATCGGTATATTTACGAGTACGAGTTCTACCGTGGCACCAGTGCTGCAGAAACAGCTCGAAGGATTAATGATGTGTACGGCGCTGGTGTCACAAAAGAAAGCACGATACGTTTTTGGTTTCAACGTTTTCGTTCTGGAAATTTCGACCCCTTCAGAACCAACCCCGTGGACGGCCGGAGACCAAAGTGGAAAATGAAGAATTAAAAGGCTATTGTGGAAGCGGATCCATCACAAAGCACTTCAGAGATAGCTGCAGGCTTCGGGGTAAGTGATAAAAGTGTATTAATCCACTTGACGCAAATCGGGAAAGTAAAAAAACTTGAACGATGGGGACCTCATGAATTGAGTGAATCGAACTTGCAAACACTGACTGCTGTGTTACTTTGCTCAACCGACACAATAATGAAGAGATTTATTAATCGAATCATTACTTGTGATGAAAAGTGGATACTGTACGATAATCGGAAGCGCTCGTCACAATGGCTGAACCCTGGAGACCCAGGCAAATTCTGCCCTAAACGAGAATTGACTTAGAAAAAGTTACTTGTGAGTGTTTGGTGGACTAGCGCCGGTGTCGTTCGCTACAGCTTTCTAAAATCTGGCCAAACGATTACGACAGATATCTATTGTCAGCAACTGCCAACCATGAAGGAGTTCTTCTGCTGAAAGGAGCTGCTAAACAACCGAGATTGGTCGATCGTTCTAAGCCACTGCTGCTTCATGACAACGCAAGACCACACACTGCACAATAAATAACCACTAAGTTAGATGAGCTACAATTGGAATGCCTGTGTCATCCACCGTACTCCCCGGACCTTGCTCCAACAGATTACCATTTTTCCGGAATTTGGACAACTTCTTACAAGGAAAAAAATTCAACTCCGATGCAGCAGTCCAAACCGCCTTCAAAGAGTTTATTGATTCTCGCCCCCATGGTTTTTTTTTAGTAAAGGGATTAATGAACTATGTAGTGTTATGGTACTTACATATCATTTTACACTATTTTAAATTTATTTTTCCATTCTGTTTTTGATTTTCTGCATTCATATTTTGTATCACCTTTATTTCCATAGGATCCTGTAACGGTTTTAGACCATAAAAACACAATAACAAATCATCTTCACTTCGTATTTTCACACTTTTTAAATCGGTGTCAATGGAGTCTACTTTTTTCGATCTTTTATTTAGTTCTCCGTAACTCTGCAATTTTGGGTTTCGTGCGCGCTGTTGCGCTACCTTTTTTCCTATATCAATAATATCTCATTTCTTCCTTAAATCTTGCCGTTTTTCAATTATGAGCCTGAAACCAAAAATTGACATGTTTTGACATCGTTGTTTATCTGGTTGTCATGGCAATTTTTATTCAAATTCGTTACTGGTCTGATGTTTTTACTTCAATATTTCCACATAAATACTCTTTTCCTTTTGGCCATTTACAAAAATTTGCTTTTAATTTAAATAATTTCCCGTTCTCTCTAAAAAGGTATAAAAGCCGAACAATCGGTCAATACAGCAAGTCTCGCTTCAGCTTTCAAACTAGAAGCATCTCCTAAAGGCCTTATCCCTGGGCCGCACTGCCCCGGGATCCTGCAAGCCTCTGTCTTCACCTGAAGTCGTCGGCGGAGCCTACTCCAAGCGCGGGGCCGCACTGCTCCGGGATCCTGCAAGCCTCTGTCTTCACCTGAAGTCGTCGCCTAGCCTACTCCAAGCGCGGGGCCGCACTGCTCCGGGATCCTGCAAGCCTCTGTCTCCACCTGAAGTCGTCGCCTATCCTACTACAAACGCGGGGCCGCACTGCTCCGGGATCCTGCAAGCCTTTGCCTTCACCTGAAGTCGTCGCCTACGCTTCCACCTACTAGTGCCCGTGCTATCTTTAGCCGCTGTGCGTGCTTGCTCCAGGCGCTGCGAGCGTTTACTCCAGGCGCTGAGAGCGCCTAAATCAAGGCGCAACGTGTGCCTACTCTGGGCGCTGCGTGTGCCTACTCCAAGCGCTACGTGTGCCTACTCCAGGCGCTGCGTGTGCCTAGACCAGGCGCTGCGTGCCACCACCGCCAAGCGCGGTGTGCCACTTTGATCTTCAGGCTCCGCTTCAGTATTCATCTATCTTTATTTTCTATTTAATTGTAATTCACGTCACCCATCACCATCATCATACTTCATTTTTTTATATATAATTGTAAATATCTTTTTAAAATTTCAAATATATATTTTTTTTGTGTTTTTGTTGTTTCGTTGTTGTTAGGTTAGGTTCTTTTTTTTATTGTCGCTTTACGACAACCACCTATGGCAAAAGTGCATAGATAACAACGGTGCACACTTTGATTAATTAAATATATTTTACAAAAAAAATTCCTTTATATTCCTCCCGTACAAAACGTCAATTTCATATGTAAGGGCCTAATATATACGGTACTTATAACAATTTTTTTTAAAATTTTAATGTCTGTTTCTCCTGGCTAATTTCCAAAATGGCTGGACCTATTTTGACGGGATTTTCACTGGTAGATAGCTGATGTTTTAAGGAGATAGGCTACTTTTATTTTGGAAAAATAATTAGGGTTCTGCGCAAAAAAATTAAACCCATGAAATTGTGAGCAAAATCCAATTCAAATAGGGAAGTATATGCTAATAAATTACTAAAAATTATGCGTATGGAGGGGCACATCCTGTTATGTATAAGTTCCGATCTTACATGGGCGGCGAAAGAGAATCCATTTTGCGTGGTTGTCATAATAGATAATTATAACATAACAAGAAGTAAAAACCAACTTCAAATTGCTAAAAAAAAACACTAATAATTTGCTACCCTTAGAGGTGAAATATTTTCTCCAAATTTATTTGGTACCACTCTTGCAGTATAACCTATATAATAAAAAAGAACCATCAAAATTGATTCACATTCTGCGAAGATATTTCGTAACATATAAACAAAAAAAAAACCTACATTTGAATTGAGAACCTCCTCCTTTTTGAAGTCGGTTAAAATGCCAGCAATACCTCACGGCCTACGATGAAAGGACGATTGTAACATTCCAATTTAACGAATTGAATAAACTTCTCTTAAATCTTAGCAGTGATTCTCTTATATCCTTGATTCCAAGGTACAAGACGAATTGAGGTGCGTTTTAAATTTTGCAATTCTTTAGTGCGACCAGTGCCGATATCACTGAAAGTGTTATTAAAAATTTTTAAATTTTTAGTACTGGTTTCGTCTCGTATCTGACGTAAATTGATAGGAACCTTTTTAATATTTCTGAGATATATAATATTATAGGGGATATTTAGTGAAATAAGTTTAACAATATCTTGCAGTAAGAATTGTACTAATTGCTAAAATAGGGTCATTTACAATGAATTAGTAAATGACCATAAATGAAAGTACTGGTCGTAGCTGGTACAAATTACTAACACGAACTGGGACGAGGCTATGGGCTTCACAACATCAATATGTCTCCGATCCATTGGATCATTAGCAGTTAGTAGCGACAGCAATAAAGTTGTTTATGACTTACAGCTGGTTGTCATCAGGCGACGATAGTAAAACAGTAAAGCTATCGTGATTCTCGCTTGTTTCTAATGGCGACGTACTATTTGGGTTCCGTAGCTTAGATTCAAAAACGGCTTTACTATAAGTATATTATTTTGCTTTGACTTGAGTGCGTGCAAAGTTGATTCGAAACCGGAACAACATGATCAGCAAGCTTACGACGACTAACCAACGAGGAAGCCACAAAAGGTTTAATAAGGTTTACACAAAGAAAGCAGCAAATTCGCTGTTTTTTTTTTATAGGAAAAGGGTGACAAACGAGCACATAGTCCACCTGATGGTAAGTGGTTGCTGCGGCCCATAGACATCTACATCTATCCTCTATTACAAATCAAAATGTAGATGCGTTGTCACCCGTGAGGACTAAGATGGAATGCCTCATTTCCAGTAAAAAGGGCCTCCGGCCACCTGAACTCACCAAGCGAAACGCAAAGGTAAATCTCTACTTCACGCTGGTTTTCTATGAGGTCGTGGTACCACCCCGGTTCGAGCCGGCCCATCCGTGCGACAGCAAAAGCTGCCGCGTGGCTCTACCACTGTTATAAAATGTAAATGTTTCTCTGAAGATTATAAAATTATGCCTCCCAGCCTGTACTTAAATACATTTTATTTTAAGTTCCATTGCTGGTTTGTGTTTAAGTATTTTCATGAATTTTTTTTAATGAAATTATCGTTTCATTCAGCTGTACTAACATGATGCAACGTGAACAAAGCTAATAAAACGTTGTGAAAAGATGAATTTTTGAAATTATACTTCTTTTGGGGCGTTTGGAAAAAGTGATGAGAGTGAATTTTTTACGATGCGCGCGCACACCGACAGCTAAAAACGACACTATTAAGTTGTTACGATGCGAGCGCACACTGACACCTAAAAGCGATAACTTCAGTGAGTATAAAATATGAAATAACTTCCTATACGTGCGTACACACATTTTTGAAGTAAAAACTTCTTTAGCGGCGTTGTGCGCTTTTTTTTGTAATGGGTAAAAAATGTTAAACTCGCGTCAGGTCACGTGTCCTGATCGAAAATTCGTAAGGCGGACGGAGAGTAGACAGCCGGCGCGGCGTAGGGGAGGAAGTAAGTTAGGTTTAATTAATTTTCATTTATTAATTAATATAATTTTATTATTAAGATTAGGTTTCGATCGAGTCTACTGTACTGCTTGACGAAATTATTAATATAAATACATATGTACTTACACATTATAGATGTAATATTTGTAATATGTTTATACTTTATAGCATTAACCTATATTTTCATAACATCACAATAAGCACATGTGCGGTGTAGGTTTACCAAACAAATAATTTCGAATGAAAATAAATGAAATAAGATAATAATAAATAATCTCCGCCATTCCAAAATATCAAAAATGCACATCGTTAATATTCAAGTTTTCACTTCTGCCGGCACTCCCGGAGTGCAACCCGTCGTTTTCTTTTCTTTCTGATCTATCATCAAAGGTATCGTTAGTACCTACTATCGTCCGTCTTCGTTTTCGGGAGCGTTTCACAAACATCCGGTATATTACACGATTAGAGCATATAATACCGTTATATCGTTACCACAATTTCGCGCTGTATTTCAGTACCGCAAAAGCGAGATTACAGATGCGCATTTCGCGGTATTAAAAACGAACTTGGTATGAAACTGGAGGAACAATAGGTAAATATCTGGAAACTGTATAACTATCTGCTAAGCATTCCACCAACGAGCGTAGAAGCTGAGAGAATTTTCGGCTGCTGAGTACATATGTAATAAAATTATAAGTTGTTTAAATGATGAGAACAATGTATATGCTTTGCTTTTTACATAAACATTTCCATAGTAAAAATTAAGATTTGGGTTGTATGTGTGATTAATTGTAGTTATCTCATATAAGTGTTTTAATTTAACCCCTCCATTGAAGTTTTTTTTACTCATGTTATTGTTTTACTTAAACCACCATTAAAGGATTTTTTAATTTCGCAATATTGCAAATTTGCGAGATTACAAGATCCGATACCGCAATATTGCGATATTGAAAATATACTGCGGCTCTATATAATATGATCTCTTCAAGTCTAACACAGTGGTTGGCGCAAAGCTGCTTGGGGATTAAAACAGGTAAGAGAGTTCTTTGATCCCAGACGAACTTCTGAAAAGCACCATAATTGTTTCCAGCACGGAACCCTCTAGGCAGGAATCCTATAATAACCCCCTGGGAATGAGGTAATCACTACCAAGCTATTTTTATTTTGTTCTGTTGTTAGTTGTGTAACATACATGATTATCAGCTGTTATTTAAAAAAGAAGTCCCGCTGGGTTTCTTGCTGGTTCTTCCCAGGACAGAGGTTTTTTTGAACCAGCGGTAATTAAACAAAAGAGTGACTTTCAATAAGTATATTTATAATCTATATTGAATAAAAAAGTTTCTGTTTCTGTAACTTTTTAACGTGGTAGTGGTAGAGCCATGCTGCAGCTATATTAGTAGTATAGTTGTAGCACGAATGGGTCGGCTCGACCGGGGAAGGACGACGCTCTCACAGAAAACCAGCGAAAAATAGCAGCTTAACGCTGCTCTGTTTCGTATGGTGAGTGTAGAGAACCGGAGACCCTTTTAACTGGAAATCAGGCATTCCATCTTAGTCCTCACGGATGACAACGCATCTGCATTTTGATTTGTAATAGAGGATAGATGTAGATGTCTATGGGCCGCAGCAACCACTTACCATCAGGTGGACTGTGTGCTCAATTGTCACCCTTATCCTATAAAAAAACTGTAATTTAATATAGTGCAAGCAGGCCAGCTATGTCAATGCAAGGGAAATGAAGTTCTAATTAGCCTCCATAAATATCCTAACGACAGTTTGCCTTAGAATATACTACTAAATCGCAGATTTGGGTGTGGCACTTTTCCTCTCTCGCTATAAAGCGTTTTCTATGTATGCAATTTGATCAATGGTTTCATCATCTTCTGTTAATACTATTTCTTTATATAAACGAGCACACACTTCACTTGATGGTAAGTGGATGTGGCCCATAGACAACTACATCTATCCTCGTTAGCTCTAATCAAAATGCGTTGTCACTCCTGATGATGTAGGTAATGCCTCGTTTCCAGTAAAAAGGTTCTCCGGTTCTCTACACTCACCATACGAAACACAGCAGCACTAAGCTACTATTTTTAGCTGGTATTCTGTGAGAGCGTCGTCCTGTTCCTATCTAGCCGACCCATTCGCGCTACAACCATAATATAGCCTCAGCATGGCTCTATTCCAGAAAAGCAAACAACGAACACCTTACGAAACGGCAGCATTGAGCTGCTATTTTACGCTGGTATTCTGTGAGAGCATTGTCCCTCCCCCGTCGAGCCGCCCTATCGTGCTATAACTATAGTATAACTGCAGCATGACTCTACGGCGTGTCCCTCAAGGATTGCTACCGAGTACGTAAATCAACACGAAAAAACTACAATTAACAATTTCATTGGTGCCATTTGGAACTGAACCCAGGTTGCTGGTGTACTATGAAATTACCGCGTGCGTTGGTTTTTTTTGGTTTAAGATATTTATTTCTCAACAAGACCGAGCTTACTTTAACTACGGTAGATATACAATAAACCTAGCAAGCGAACAGCATAGCAAAATGGCGAAGCAATCAGCTTTGTAGCGGTTTCTAACGAAAAAAAAAATCAAAATAGGAGGTTTAGATGCCTGGGTGATTAGTAATCGATTGCTGAAAACAGAATTTGAAAATTCGAAACAGTTCTCGAGATAATCGTGGGACAGACGGACAGACGGACGGACAGACGGACAGACGGACAGACGGCCAGACTGACGGACGGACGGACAGACGGACAGACATCGTGAAATCAATAAGTGACTTCGCAAGCTTTGCCACTTCATAATTGTATAATGAGTGCCGCTGTGATGCGACTGGTGTTAGTAACTTAAGACGGTAAAGTTCGTATGATCCTCAAGTAAGCTCTAGGTTTCTATTTACAATTAGATGTGTATTTATGTTAGCTGGCTTGTTTATACTCTAAGTTATTTGTATTTTATTTTATAAAATTTAAGTATTATTATCATAATGTTAAAGAGGTGAATTTTATCTTAATATATAATAATAATAAACCTAGCAAGCTAACAGCATAGCAAAGTGGCGAAGCAATCATCTTTGTAGCGGTTTCTAACGGTTGCCGTTGAGCAATCAGTTTTAAAATAGGAGGTTCAGATGCCTGGGTGATCAGTAATCGATTGCTGAAAACAGAATTTGAAAATTCGAAACCGTTCTCGAGATAATCGTGGGACAGACGGACAGACGGACAGACATCGTGAAATCAATAAGTGACTTCGCAAGCTTCGCCACTTCATAATTGTGTAATGAGTGCCGCTGTGATGCGACTGGTGTTAGTAACTTAAGACGGTAAAGTTCGTATGATCCTCAAGTAAGCCCTAGGTTTCAATTAACAATTAGATGTATATTTATCTTAGCTTGCTTGTTTATACTCTAAGTTATTTGTATTTTATTTTATAACATTTAAGTATTATTATCATAATGTTAAAGAGGTGAATTTTATCTTAATATATAATAATAATAATAATCATCTTTATTCAGGCGAATTACACCCATATCTAGTAAAAGAAATGAATTTAAAATCAGTCTCCAAAATTTTTGCAATAAATAAATTAATGTCAATACAAAATAACAATTTTAAAACAATAAATTGAGTCAATGTAAATAGGCAGTAATGTCAGTATATAAATAATATAATGAGATAAAATAAAATAAAATTAGTAAATAAATAACAGAATTACACACATATAAAACTCAATGTTTGTTTATTCGTATTTTATGCGCTGCCGTACCGTTCAGCTGTTTGCGCTCAAACTTAGTCAACTTATTGCTCGCTACGTTGTACAATTAACTTGCAGTAGGTGGCGCGCGTGTCGTACCGACAAATTTATTTGAAAGTTATATATCATTCAACTTCAATGAATGTATTATCCTAATGAAACTATACAACTGTTCCAAATTTAAAAGATTATTTCCACAGTTATTTCTTCTGAGGCAGCAACGCGCCGGGTACCAACTATTATATTATACAGTTTTCCTTTGATAATGTATTAAAAATATTTATTCCTCAAACATTTCTTCTTCTACCGTTAGTTCTTTTTTAATAGGATAAGGGTGACAAACGAGTATACAGTCCACCTGATGGTAAGTGGTTGCTATGGCCCATAGACATATACATCTGTCTTCGTTTGAGAATTAAAATGCAGATGCGTTGTCACCTGTGAGAACTAAGGTGTAATGCCTCGTTTCCCGTAAAAAGGGTCTCCAGTTCTCTACACTCACCAAACGAAACGTATCAGCGTTAAGCTGCTATTTTACGCTGGTATTCTCTGAGAGCGTGGTCCTCCCCGGTCGAGCCAACCCATTACTAGTGCTACAACCATACTACTAATATAGCTGCAGCATAGCTCTACCACGTGTGCTCCTTCCCATGTCTAATATTTAGGATTTGGATTCGGCAATTTTGGATGGGTTTTCAGCCATCTCTTGTTTAGCAGTGTCACGTCACATCAGTTAACACGGAGCAGGGAGTTCTGTTTGCTGATGTGGTTGGTGCTTGGAGTTTAAGACATTTATTTCTCAATAAGATCGAGTTTACTAAAACTACGGTAGTATCGATTATCGAGTTATATGTGCTACGTACTAGAGAAGCTATTTACAAACAAAAAATGTGCGCTACTCTATGTTTTCGCGCATGCGCGGGAGATATTTAAGTTGCGTATGCGCGAAGACTAATATAAAATAAGATATTAATATAAAATAAATATAAGAATTTTATATAAAATACACTTATTTTAATCTAAACAAACATATTTCTTAATAAAATGTAATAATAATTATCTTATGGAATTCACAAATCTTCAATTTACGCAATATGTCATAGAATTATATGCAATCTCTCTTACAAAGCAATAAGGACCGTAGTATACAACTAGAGCCCAATGACTTCGTCAATCTTACTTAGCGGTACCATGTAGCGACATCTATGGAAATGTATTAAATAAAGAACGATGTATTTAGCGCGTCAAATTTTCATATCGATATACATCGCAACCGCTTCCGTAGATAGATAATAGATGGCGCTAGAGTAGTCAAGTGAGCTCGGCCACGGTCCTTATTGCTTTGTAAGAGAGATACAAATACAAATACAAATTCTTTATTTGCAAGAAACAGTTGACAGGGTCTTAAGTTAATCTAGTGTACATGTGTTTAGTCTGCTCGCAGACGTGCAAATATTTAGGTACATAATACAAAAAAAAAAAACTATCTGTAAGTGGATCACATAAATCATTGAACTAATTTTTCCATTCTAAATATTATTTTGGGCTATAGAAACAATTTTCCAATAACCATTTTGTTAAATTATTTTTAAAAGAGACTCCTTCTTTTTCTTTTAAATTCTTAGGTAATGAAAAAGAACTAATATCTGAGCCTAACATGTTAATTTTTAAATATACTTTGTAGGTAGTTTCTTTTACGTTGACGTTAACTTTAAAAATGTAATTTGTTTGCCTCAACGCCGCGCTACTTTTCTGCCGACTTCCAAAAAGGAGACGGTACTCAATTCGAGTGTATGTTTTTTTTAATGTGTGTTACCTCATAACTTTGTACTGGGCGAACCGATTTCGATGGTTCTTTTTTTATATGAAAGCTGATAGTTCTCGTGTGGTCCCATATGAATTTGATCAAGGTCGGACCAATGGTTATTGAGTTATTCTTAAATAACCTATATTGAAGTCGCTTATATTGAAGTCGGCTGTACAAAATTTTAAATTATGTACATAATGTTTCACTATCTCGTGAATTTACAGCTTAACTTTAATCTATACAAATATATAAAATTTAAGTGTCTGTTTGTAACGTCAAAATAACAGCTTTTCAGTAAATGCATATGAAAGTATATGTGGTATTTATAACAAAAATAATTTTTAAATTTTTGTCTGTCTACCTGTTTGTTCCGGCTAATCTCCGAAATGGCTGGACCGATTTCGATGGGACTTTCACTGGCAGATAGCTGATGTTATAAGGAGTAACTTAGGCTACTTATATTTTAGAAAAATAATTAGGGTTCCGCACAACATAGTTAAAATTCTAAATTACACGCGGGCGAAGTCGCGGGGAATATATTATGTATACTTATACGTAATATTTCTCTCACGAGATCACGCTCCGTATCAAATGACCTGCCACCTGGCTCCCGCTGATTCTTTCTCTACGCGACTACGTGAGCAATGCATAAACATGCAATATGCAGTGACTGCATTTCGTTCTCACAGAGTTGATTGCAAGCATTCATTTCAAGATGGCGGTGCGTTTTAAAAACAATGTTTGTTGAGAAAACACAATAAATTTATGATGACGATGTTATTATGTGTTAGAGTAATATGATACATATTATTTTTAAATTAAATTGTTGCTATATTTATCCTTTATTATAACAATCAAAATGTTATAAATATGATACGTTGTTACCCCTGAGGACTAAACTAATGGAATGTCTCGTTTCCAGTAAAAAGAGTCTCCGGTTCTCTACACTCACCATACGAAACACAGCAGCATTAAGCTGCTATTTTACGCTGGTATTCTGTGAGAGCGTGGGCCTTCCCCGGTCGAGCCGACCTGATCACGTTACAACTATAATACCAATAGCTGCTGCGTGGCTTTACCAAAAAATATCATGCTTTGGATGTCGTAAGAGGCGACAGAGGGAAACTGAAACAGGACATGGGTAACAGACATAACTGATAATAACTGAAAATAATTAAAAACTGCAGTTGCCAACTCGCTTGCCAAGCGTGGCAACTATGGCAAAATCCCTCCGTGTGGCAATCGATGAGGGAGGCCTATGTTCAGCTGTGGAATTTTATAGGCTGTAAAGGAATTTAAAAATAAAAACCGGCCAAGTGCGAGTCGGACTCGCGCACCGAGGGTTCCGAACAAATCCGCAGCTACATTAGTTTTGAAATTATTAAAAATATTTTTATTATATGATGTAACTAAATATTTATGTTTTTTTGCAATTTTTCCTTTATCTGTGCTATAATACGTTGCTTCGTACCAATTTTTAAGATTCTGAGTTCACGGGAAGTACCCTGTAGGTTTTGATTCCCTTGCGAATGTCGAAAATGTGCGGCAAAAACGGATGTATCTTTTGATTGCGTTGGCTTAGAACTTTCATTTTTCACAGCTCCAAGGGACAGTAGACTTGAGTATTTGATATGAATTTCAACTTAATACCTCCACGCGTTCCTGAGAAAAAGGGTCTTGACAGACAGACAGACGGACAACAAAGTGATCCTATAAGGGTTTCGTTTTTTCCTTCTGAGGTACGGAACCCTAAAAACATGTAGACGTAAGCCACTTCACGGCTCAGGAGCTGTTATCTCTTTGTCTAGCGGCGGCCGCTCGCGGAAGCGTCAATTACCCATCGCCCTTGACTGTGCACTCGGAGTTATTACATACTTCCCGCGTTCTTACGTCACGAACTGTTGCTTCCTCAACTTTGCCTACAGTAGACAATGTAGGCGTAAAGTAGCAGCAAAATGCTGCGATGTTTCGTATAGTGATGACCTTTTTTTTAATAAAAGAGTGTTGACCGTTGCCCATAAACAACTGAAACACCAGGGAAGGTGCATTGCTGACCTTTTAAAAAGGAGCAAGCTCGTTTCTTGAAGGTCCCTAAGTCGTTTCGGTCCGGAAAAATCGCCGGTGGTAAACAATTCCACAAAGAAGTCGTGGGAGGAAAAAAACTCCTAGTAAATCGCGCTGTAGTGAACCGCCAGGCAACCACATCATGTGGTTGATAACGTGGGTTTTGTCGCAACCTAATTTGCAGCCTATACACGTCGCACTCCTGGGAACAGACTGCGCCAATGCGTGTTGGCGGACTTCACATGTTTTCTAAAATTTTATTTTCTCAGACATGCATGTTTCCTCACGATGCTTTCCTTCACCGCAGAGCACATTGTAAAACTTAAAACTGCAGTTAGCAATTTCATTAGTGCCGACAAGAATCGAACTCGGGTTGCTCGCGTACTATGATATTTACAAGTAGCGTTTAGGCCTAAGCTACCACGGCCCGGATGATGTCATGGTATTGTAACTAGATGCTGTGTGGGACAGACATGCGCCCAGGATGGATTTAGAATCAAAATGCAGTTGCGTGGTCACCCCAGAAGACTGAGATGGAATGACGCGTTACCAGTCAAAAGACACTCCGGCTCGCGTTCACACCATATGAAAATCAGCAAGTAGCATTTGGCTGTTATTTCACGCTGTTATTGTGCGTAAGCGAAATCTTTTGGTCGGGCCGAGCTATAAATGCTGCAGCTTGCAGCTACAGCACAGCAGCGTGAATAATACGTGTTTTCAAGAAATGCAAAATTATCAATCCAAAGTTTTAGTAAAGTTGTCATAAATCTATAAAATGATGACGAAAGTATTAATGTATTTTTTTAATTGCTTGACCCTGGCAATAGTAATCATAGAAGTCCATATTCAAAAAAGATAAAAACGTAAATTAACAGAACAGCGCTACTTCGTTTCACAAAACCAAAATGTTACTGCAAATAAAGCGCAAACATTTATACTGTTAACGATAAAAGATCGCTCATTAAACAAAACGACAGGTAGGTATTTGGAAATAAAATTTGTAGCAATAATTGCTATTTAATGTCAGAGTCCATTACTTTGTTGACATAAAGATCGATAACTATTTTTATATTTGGAATACTTTATATCGATTACGTTGTACTCGGTATTATTACGTTAATAAAATGTATTAATTAATAAGTTTTTGAACGTCCGAACATTTTGCTACATTAATATGATTATCATGTTGCAAATGTTAATTATTAGGTCTTTTACTATGGATTTGCCGTTTTGTTGAACCGGCTTCTTTGAAATGTAATCCGTTATTTAACTTTCTAAAATTCGAAAATATTTATATTCATTTGTTTCTTTGCCTTTTATTTTTTTGAAGTTATACTTCTTTTGGAGCGTTTGGGAAAAATGATGAGAGTGATATTTTACGATGCGCGCGCCAAATACAACCTCCTTGGCGCGCGCACACCGACCCCTAAAACGACACCATGAAGTTGTTAGGATGCGCGCGCACACTGACACCTAAAAGCGACAACTTCATTGGGTAATTGTCTCTCAAGTTTTCGTGAAAAGTGATAACTATATTTAAAGTAGTTATTCAAATATACATGAATCTACAACACGTGTTTTATTTATATTATTGTAGAGTATGTAAACCATATTGTAGGCTTATGAAAAAACTAAGATCTGACAGTTGGGTTGTCATTCAATAAAAGGTATAATTTTCATTTTTTTATACGTGGGAGAGCCATGCTGCAGCTACATTACTGGTATAGACAACTGCGTTCTCACAAAATAAAATAGCAGCTTAACGCTGCTGTATTTTGTATGGTGAGTGTAGAGAACCGGAGACCATTTTTACTGGAAAGAAGGTATTCCATCTTAGTCCTCGCAGGTGACAACGCATTTGCATTTTGATTCGTAATCGAGGATAGATGTAGATGTCTATGGGCCACAGCAACCACTTACCATCAGGTGGACTGTGTGCTCGTTTGTCACCCATTTCCTATAAAAAAAATTGTGTTTTAGTAGTGAAATCCTCATAAATACACTATATTTGACGACGAGGACCTTATTCACTCATTATTGAGTGCAATAAAGTTAAATAGTTACAAATAAATAACGTGAAATAAAGGAAATGTATTCTTCGGCATCAACCTCACATTTGATCACCATATGCAAGAGTGGGATATTTTAAGAGTCGATTTTTGTCCAGTTCTGCATGGCAAATGATTATCATGATGACACTGACAAAGCAGGAGTTATGAGAAGAGCTTCTTTGCTCACATCATTAGCAGAAGATACATATCGCCTAGTACGCGATTTAGTTTTTCCGTTAAAACTAGAAGACTAAGTTTATAAGACTCTTATAGAAAAGATTGACAACCAGTTTTCCTCAAAGAAAAGTATGTTTGCGGATAGATATGTTTTTATAAAGCGGAACAGAGACCAGACGAAGACTTAACTAAATGGCCGGCCCGGGTTCGTCATCTCGTACAGTTTTGTCGTTTTAAAATAGAACTCGAGACGGTATTATGAAACAAGTTTGTGCTAGGATTGGCGAATGCCGAGGAAAAAGAAAAGCTTTTTAGTGAAAACATAGATAACTTGACATTCAACAAAGCGTTCAAATTAGCACAAAGCATACGATGTGTTCGAGTTGCAGTTCAAAGGTCGTTGCAAGATGAGGGACTAGCCTCATCAGTGGCAATGCAACACGTTTTCGCTTTACGAGCCCAAGAAAATTCTGTTCATCAAACTACAGAAAAAAAAAACATATCTTGCTTGGTTTGTGGACATAAGAACCATATTAAAGTTCTTCTTCTTCTTTCTTAGTTTTTTAAAGTTAAATCGCGATATGCGAATTATTTTTGTCAAAATTGAAATAAAATAGGACATTTAAAATGTGTTTAGTGGTCAGCAGCTGATTTAGTATCAGAGTATAGTCTTTCTGTGCTACCAATAGAATTCCGTAAATGTGTATTTTGTTTAATATATCACTTTCAATGATTTTATGAATCTCCTAAAATTGGACTTTTCTTATACAAAAGTACAGAATAAATCGTTCGTCATCATTTTCCAGTTCCTTAACTATAGTTCGGCCGTTCAAAGAATGCGTTCCTGACACGTCGCGATTGAATTGACGACGTAACTTTGTAATGGCGTTGCAGTTACGATAAAAATATTTTTGCTGGTTGTTTACCGTTTTAACAATTGATGAGCATTAAAACAACATTATTATATCAATAATCAATAAATGTTATAATTTTGTGCCAAACTGAGTGTCAAATAACTTGGTAAACAATATTTTTCTAAATCTATACTGCGCTATTACTAGGTTATGTCAGCGCTTTATATTTGTAGTGCTGTGCTAACAATAACAGGCAATATCAGTATCGTAATCTGGTCTTATATAGTTATACTTTATAAAATAATACGTTTTGTTTTTCTTTTTAAGAATTTGAAAATAATGGACTATAAGATAACTTTTATTAAATATAAAAATAAAACTACGACCAAACCGAACGCGCGAAAAGAAAGCAGCATTTTTATATTTAGGTTGAAAATGTTAACCCCAAATGGTGTTATGGGCCGCCATTTTGTGATGCTAAAACAGTCGTCTGTTGTCGTTTTGTGCGCATAGACCACGTTTTTCAAGTGTTTTCGATCTGTTTTTATTTGATTACCCGGCTTTCGTTTAATGGACTGTTTCTGCTTTTCAAACTGACATCGGCGCTAAATCGGACTTCGATTGTGTTTTATATTGCGTTCTTTTTACTTTTGGTGCATAATAATGCCTAAACGTGGACAAACATTGAAAAGTGGAGCCCGTGAGTTAATCATCAAGCTGCAAGATTACTTTGAGCGGGAGCGGCAAAATGGCGGACCCCTGTTACCTGTCGAACAAGTACAAGAACGCGTCTCTCAGGCGCTTGGAGTTAGCAAACGAACGATAACAAATATTAATAAAGAAAAGTTCGGCTCTACTGGCACGGAAGATAATATTTTACGTACTCCGAAGAAGAAACGTAGAACTAAACCCGTGACAGATATTGACACATTTGACGCCGATGCAATCAGAAATGAATATCTCAACAGGAAGAAGCTTTTGGCATCGTTAAGAGAAGCTGGACTGTTTAGCGGGGGTAAAACTGCTTTAACCAAAATCTTAAAAGATATTGGTTTTTCTTATAAAAAAAACAGACAAAAGAAAAATTTTATTAGAACGATACGACATAATTTTAAAACGGATAAGTTTTTTGAGAGAAGCAAAAAATATTGATAACTGGGATAATGTCGTGTTCATTGACGAGACATGGCTAAACGCCAATCACACGGTTTCCCGTTCTTGGACGGATAATACACAAGCGTCGACGTCGAAAGTACCAATGAGTAAGGGGGCCCGTCTGATAATATGCCACGCAGGTTCTGCAAAATACGGCTTTGTGGAGAACGCGTTACTGGCATTTCAATCAAAAACCACAAATGACTACCACGAGGAAATGAATGCCACTACATTTAAAGAGTGGTTCCAGAACGTGCTTTTGCCCAGCCTACCAGAGCCTTCTGTAATATTCATGGATAATGCCTCCTATCACTCGGTTCAAGTACAGAAACAACCTACCCAAGCTAATAAAAAATGAAGAAATGGTGGCTTGGTTACAAACAAAAGGCATTGACGCAAATATGCAGATGCTAAAACCAGAGCTAATTAAATTAGTTAAAGAAAATAAAGCGGCAAATGTGCGATACGAAATCGATGAACTGGCTCTGGAGTACGGTCATCACGTTCTAAGAATTCCACCGTATCATTGCCAATATAAAGCGATTGAGCTAATCTGGGCTCAAATAAAAGGTTACGCCGCCCGCCACAATACTTCCCCGCCATTCAGCACGAAAAAGATGATGACCCTATTAAAAGAAGCCTGCGGGGAAGTCACAAGAGATGACTGGGCAAAGGTTGTTGACAAGACTAAAAACCTGATTGTGGAACATTTTGACCGAGATATCAGGATTGATTCTGTTACTGATAATAATATAATTATACATGTAGGCGAAGATGATGATGAAGACACCACCTCCTCAAGCGAATCGGAGTCTGATTAATATTCTGTACGCACATTCAATTCAATGTACTTATTGCATAGAAATAAAGATTGTAACTTTGTAACAAAGAATAAATAAAACAATTTTATTATATTAATATTACCTTTTTTGGTTTCCACTTAAATTACTTAAATATAAATTTTAAATGATTCCGCCAATTTAAAACGAAAATAATCTTAAAAATAACGCGGCGTTTTATTTTGGAGGAACGGTAACGAACTCAGTGGTATGTTGTGCCCATCACTAGTCGTGACTAACTGATAGGTGTCACGCATTCTCTAAACGGCCGAACTATAATGAATGGTATTCTCCAAACTCTTCTCTTGGTTTATTTATTTCATGTACCCAATATCTTCCCTTCTTAACTTTTCTCTTTTTCTTTATGGCGTGGAACGTAGATATAATATTCATTTATGAACATCAGACTAAGTAAATAGTTTTCAAACTTACTCCCAGAATCAGAAAACATACGTAAGTTCGTTAAGAAGTGACAAGAGTGTCTGACACCAAACACATCGACGTGGGAGCGTTGCATCGCATACGTTGCGTACGTGGGATCAGTCTGCTTCTCCAATAATATACAATCAAAGAGCACAATAGAGACTGCCAACAGTTTCTGTATCAGCCGCATTTCTCCATAGCAAAATCCCATAAGACATTATGCTATAGAAATAACTGAAATAAACTAATAACTGAAAAAAAAAGATTAGAGCTAGATAGCTAATCTCGACACTAGTGAGACCTCTAATCTTTTTTACAGCATAGGCTTAGAACTTAGTCTGCTTACTAGTTTGAACATATGGGGGCCCCACTGAACCTTTGCGTCAAGAGTGATGCCAAGAAAAACAGTAGATTCAACAGGGCTCACTTCTTTCCCATTTAAAACATATTGGTACTCAGATTTTTAACATTCGTTGGTGTAAATCTAATACATTTAGCTTTATTTCCGTTTAAATGTAGATTATTAACGTTAAACCAATGCACTAATTTTGATATAGCATTATTCACTTCGTCACATTTAAATGATTGACGTTTAAGTTTAAAAATCAAGGAAGTATCATCAGCAAATAATACTATATCATGATTATCCCCTACAAGAGAAGGTAAGAAGGTAATATACCGGGAAAGACGATGTGACCGGTAAGAATTTTTACCATTGATAATAACTTTCTGCATTCTATTACTTAAATATGAAATAATAAGTTAAGCGCTGTGTTCTTGACACCATAGTACTGTAGCTTCCTGATTAATGTCTCACGGTGAACGCAGTCGAAGGCCTTGGAAAGGTCACAAAATATACCCAAAGCATCCTCTGAATTCTCCCATGCACAAAAAATATGTTTAATAAGCTCAACTCCAGCGTCAGTCCTCGAGCGACACCTTGTAAAACCGAATTGATTTTTATGTAGCAATTTATTAATATTAAAGGAACTTAACATCTGATCTAAAATTATTTTTTCAAAAATTTTACTAAATGTTGATAGTACAGAAATTGGTCTAAAATTGGCGGGGTCTAATGTACTACCAGATTTAAATAAAGGTATGAATTACGATATCTTCTGCCAGATGAGATTTCTTCAAGTCTTTCTCTTGGAGTTTTTCTGCATGCTTCACACAATATTTCCAGTTCTTTTGAGAAAAGTTTGAAATTACTTCATGCATTCTACGTCTGCCATTTTAAAAGTGCTGTTTTTGGTGGCAACTTCATTTTTTGCTTGAGCCCACACCAACTCAATTGGGTTATATTGGCAATGGTAAGGTGGTAAGCGAATCACTTCGTGTCCTGACTCCAAAGCTAAATGATCCAATTTGTATATTTTTTCTGGTCGGTTCCGTTGCACCTGTAAATATAATGTTGTTTGTATATTGAACTAAATACTTAAAAGAAAACAAATGTATTGCAAACTTTAAATAATAAAATCTGAAATACCTTTTGTAATAGTTCCAGGTTGAGCTCACTATCACTAAACTCAATCCCGTGTTAGCGGAGCCACTCCCGAATTTCACTCTTTTTGTTAGCTGATGTCGGTGCCCAATTTATTTGCTGGGAGTGGTAGGGTGCGTTGTCCATTATGACGACTGATGGTTCTTCAAGACTCTGCAGCAGCTTTGTAAACCAGTCTTTGAAGCCTTTGGCATTCATTTCTGAATGGTAGTCCTCGTTCTGAGACTTCACAGCACGGAATACCCATCTGGCTTCGGGTATAAAACCATATTATGCACAGCCTGTATGACAAACTGAAACAACATAATTAAATGAATATCATATTTTGTATTAAATTACTACTAAGTCGTACTTCTTACATAAAAGATCAAAGAATATTTACGAATTAGTCTTTCCCGTTTTTGTATTTAAGTAGCCTTGTCCATCCTTATCTAGCCAAATTCGATTGCGACTGTGATTTTGGTTCACCCAAGTCTCATCTAAATAAATTCTTGGTTGAGTGTCTTCACTATCTTTCAGAGTTTTCTCAGGAATTGTAGCCGCGCACAAACGATGTCAGTCCTTTCCATCAATTATTTACGATCATCTGGAGCTTGTGTGTACTTATACCCAAGTTCTATGAGTATTTTACGCATGGAAGAAATAGAACACTGGAATCTGTCAATTCTTTCTTTTGTTGTACTCAAAATTTTAGCCGTGGAAGGATATTCACCGTCGCGATGAAACGATGAGACTATTTGTTTAATTACACTTTTGTCAAAGTCGTCTAACGCAGTTACTGTACAAGGCCGATAGACGCTTTCTCGCGGAGAGCTAACTTCTCCCTTTATACACTCTTTTTTAATTTTGTCGACCGCTCTAATACTCACACCACATATCGCCGCAGCAAGTTCACGAGAACGGCAGAAATTAACACTTTGTAACTTTTCTGGATCATTTCATTTCAGTGAAAAAGGTTAAAACATTGTTGATAACAACACGTGCTTGTGCTGGTATATTGGTGCCAACAGGCAAAATATTATTTTGAATAAATTCTGCCATTTTGGTACAAATCAAAGGAGTAGCCATTGTGTCACTAAAGAAATTCAGAGAGCGAATGCGCAAAAACAAATTTCTCTTCGATATATGTACTAAATTATCATTGCACTAATTTGCAGGTATTAGGCGGGGGTAATAATAGAAAACAAATGACTCATAACATAACAATGTCATACAAGCATTTGTATACCGCACCGCCGCCGTGTACCTTCCTTCGATAATTCATTTGTTGTTATTGATAATGGCATTGCGCCCGCGCAACATGCTCACCGCCCTAGCCGGGCTGAGGTCGAGCTTATGATTTATAACCCCAACTGCACGGACAAAATAATTTTACTATAGTAGGTAGATTCTAGCGAATGCCAACCTGCCTTTTGTACGAGAACCAGTGTCCCTGGGTGCACACATACAAACTCAATTCGTCCATTGGTCATATAAACCTTAATAAATAAATGTATACAAACACATTTTAATTTTTCGTAAAAAAACTACTTAATTCCAAGGCAATAACAACGGATTTATAACGAATTTTTACGGCCCGTCTCTTTCTAGAAAGAGAAGGAATAACAGTGTTGACAGATTATGCGAATTTGCACATTTAAATTTTTGATCGATATCCACGATAAATATTAAAAATGAAAATTGTTTAAATTTTAACACATTTATTTAAAAATAGTGTACAAAGTAATTGCCTTGGTAGTTAGTATTTTTTCCTTAATGTTATTAAAACGTTGTTGAACATGTATCGTATTCGTAATCTGTAGTACGGCACTAAAAGTATCGGGAATGGAATATTTCCACTGTTCCTGTCATATTAAAATCTTTTTAATTGAAAACTCCTTGGTTTTAAAAATCGAATACCATTTATTTATTTAAAAAAAGATTCTCGGTCTTGTCACAAGGTTTTGTCAAACTTGTTTAGTCGTTGAGAAAATGGAATTGACTCGAGAAAATTCAAGAGCGATGATTTATTATGACTTTCAAAGTGGTTTAACACAAAAACAGTGTGTTGACCGGATGATTTCTGCATTTGGTGATGAAGCCCCATCCAAAACCACAATTTATCGCTGGTTTGCTGAATTTCAACATGGACGTGTCAAGCTCAGTGATGATCCCCGTGAAGGTCGTCCAAAAACTGCAGTCACCCAAGAAAACGTTGATGCTGTGCGTAAGCTGATTGAGGAAAATCGACTTGTGACATACCGCAAAATTCAGGCAACTTTAGGAATTGGCATGAGTCAAATACAAATAATCTTGCATGAACAATTAGGTGTAAAAAAGTTGCTTTCCCGATGGATACCGCATTCGCTCTGTGAAGAGCAAAAAGCGGCTCGCGTTACTTGGTGCGTCAGAACTCTCGAAAGATTCCACGCAGGATCCTCAAATGCTGTATACAACATGGTATCAGGCGACGAATCCTGGATATACGCGTACGAACCCGAAACAAAATATAAGTCACGAGTTTGGGTGTTCGAAAATGAGTTGAAGCATACAAAAATTGTTCGTTCACGGAGTGTTGCAAAAAAATGGTGGCCACGTTTGTCTCCAAAACCGCCCATGTTACGACTATTCCTTTTGAGGGACAAAGAACGGTTAATGCAGAATGGTATGCTAGCATTTGTTTGCCACAGGTCGTTTCTGAACTCCGTAAAGAAAACTGCAACCGCCGCATCATCCTCCATCACGACAATGCGAGTTCTCACACCGCACACAGAACAAAAGAGTTTTTGGAGCAAGAAAACATAGAATTATTAGACCATCCACCGTACAGTCCCGACCTAAGCCCTAATGATTTCTATACTTTCCCTAAAATAAAGAATAAATTGCGTGGACAGAGATTTTCATCACCTGAAGAAGCTGTGGATGCCTACAAAACGGCCATTTTGGAGACCCCAACTTCCGAATGGAATGGTTGCTTCAATGATTGGTTCCATCGTATGGAAAAATGTGTCAAATTTCGCAGAGAATACTTCGAAAAGCAATAAATACATTTTTAAATAGTAATGTTGTGTCACTTCCTTGATTCCCGAAAATTTTCAGTGCCGCCCTCGCAGTATCACAGCTAGGGATGTAGTATTGTTTAACGATTTACCGGTAATCAGTAACTACCAGAGATGGAATGTTTTGCAAAATTAAAACTTGTTTTTTTCTTTTTATATAGAAACGAGGTGACAAACGAACACACAGTCTACCTGATGGTAAGTGGTTGCTGTGACCCATAGACATCTACATTTATCCTCGTTTGCGAATCAAAATGCAGATGCGTTGTCACCCGTGAGGACTAAGTTGGAATGCTTCTTTTCCAGTAAAAAGGGTCTCCGGTTCTTTACACTCACCATACGAAACACAGCAGTGTTAAGCTGCTATTTTACGCTGGCATTCTGTGAGAGCGTAGTCCTTCCCCGGTCGAGCCGACCCATTCGTGCTACAACTATACTTTTAATATAGCGTTTAAAAAAAAGCTGCAGCATGGCTCTACCACGTATAAAAATTCTATGTTTTATACAAAAATAATGAGGACATCCACGACTTTTTCTGCTACCAGGGCGGCGCGGCGCCACTAGAAAGCGAGGTAATATTTGACAGATTACATAGCGGGGACGTTAATTTGTTCGGAAAACGTAAAGGTTATTATTTCTTTCTGTACTATTAGCTATATTTTATATTAATGAGATTAAAAATAAATTAACCAAACCACAGATATTCATTAAAGTTGAAAAAAAAAATGTTAAAAATGTGCAAAAAATTAAAGAGCAAACCACTGAGGTATTGTTTTGTGTATTAATTTAATACTCTAGAAACTGATAAACTTTTATTAAAAACCAACTTCTCAGTTAAATTACATTGTGTAACAAAAAACTTTACCTCAATGTTAACTAGCGACATCTGGTGAGCAGAAAATTATTAGCCCTCATTGGCGCGTGTTGTCATGTTGTGGTAATAAGCGTCAGCGTCACTGCTGATCGTGTGATCCCGGATTTAAGTCCCGAGTCGGGCCGAAAATCAGTTATTGGGTTGTTCTGTCAAAAAATACTAAGTAGCAGTGCGAAGTCAGGAACCTGACAGTGTTTCACTCCCGTGCCTCGTAAAACTCGTAAATTGCAGTTGGTTGTGTATGATTGTCGTCTCATTGTAATATGAGAGCATCGATCAATAATAATAAACTAGATACACATTCAGTGACAAAAAATGTCCTTACCGAATGAGCGCCCACTCGAACATTTGGGTGCGCTTTTAATTTGTACGTAGCTTTGTGAATACAACTTTAGGCAATGCATTCAAGGTTGAATTTACATTAATGTATATTTATTTCAACTAGAACTACGTCAAAACAATTGGCGACAGTTTTTAGAGAACTTTTGCATGGTATGAGAGTGTGTGAATAAAGAGTTCACTAGTGATTGCGCACACACTCGTGCATTATAATACTGTTCTGTGCAGATGGCTAATCTAGTCTCTGACTGACCGCCGTGACCTACATTCAGATTAGAGAAAATTATTATTATTATTATTATAAGCCAGTGCCTGACTACAATCCCACCTGGTGGTAAGTGGTGATGCAGCCTTAGATGGTAAATGGCACTGTCTTATCGTAACAAAAGCCCATTCACTCTTGTTTTGAAGACGCCCAGATTGTATTCACACGAAAAGATTAGAGAATTATTCCACTCCTTTGCTGTACGCATTACAAAAGACGAAGCTATTATATTGTATATATATAGCTATATTATATTGTGTAGTAAATATTATGTATTATACATACACAAATCGGGAAAAAAGTTAGCTAAAATATCAAATATTCGGTGTTTTACCTTTATATTCCGTGGCAGAGTCATGCTGCGGCCATATTAGTAGTATAATAATTGTAGCACGAATGGGTCGGCTCGACCGGGGAAGGACCACGCTCTCACAGAATACCAGCGTAAAATAGCAGTTTAACACTGCTGTTTCGTATGGCGAGTGAAGTGAATCGGAGACCTTTTTTACTGGAAACGAGGTATTCCATCTTAGCCCTCATGGGTGACAATGCATCTGCATTTTGATTCGTAATCGAGGATAGATGTAGATGTCTATGGACCATAGCAACCACTTAATATCAAGTGGACTGTGTGCACGTTTGTCACCCCTATCCTATAAAAAAAATCACATTAGCTAATTTTCAAGATAACGACTCTATTATAATCTTTTCTAATTCTCATAACTTACTTGAACTTTAGGAATAAGACATTTTAAAGTCATTGTTACATACATACATATAATCACGCTTCTTTCCCGTAGGGGTAGGCAGAGACCACTTCTTTCCACTTGCTACGATCCTTACATACTTGTTTCGCTTCGTCCATTTTCATTATTCCCTTTATACATGCTCTACGGTTTAGGGTACTCTTGACCTGGCCTTTTTTCAAGACGTCCCTGATTTGGTCTAGAAATGTCCGCCTAGGTCTACCCCTTCCAACACTTTCATTCACACTCGCCTTATACACTTTTTTCGTCAATCGTTCTTCATTCATTCTCTCGACATGACCAAACCATCTCAGCATACCTTTCTCAATTTTTGTCACTACATCTTCTTTCAGACCACAACGTTTCCTTATCTCACTATTTCTTATCCTGTCACTCAGTTTAACTCCTATCATACTTCTTAATGCTCTCATCTCAACTGCATTTATTCTGCTTTCATGTTTCTTCTGCCATACCCAACTTTCACTTCCGTACATGAGTGTCGGAACCAACACCCCTTCATGCACATGGACATGTCATTGTTATGGACTCGAAAATATC
Source organism: Parnassius glacialis (assembly GCA_033319125.1). Taxonomy (NCBI): domain Eukaryota; kingdom Metazoa; phylum Arthropoda; class Insecta; order Lepidoptera; family Papilionidae; genus Parnassius; species Parnassius glacialis. Next base: position 4,389,376 of record JAVANC010000001.1, on the reverse strand, counting down.
AACTTGTAGCTTCGATGCAATAATGAATTTAGTAAAAACATTCAGCATTGAGCCTTCGACAGCGACAAATAGGTACGCTTTGTTTTAAATAAAACGGCGTTTCGAGGAACCGTATTATTTGTCCGTGCTCATGTCCGAAGTTAAACATGAGACAAAAGAACATTCTATGCACGAATATTGACACCATAAGTCAAAAAACTATGGATTTTATTTTAATAAACAGAGAAGAAAACCATTTTTCCATTAAACTTGGATACGTCTTTAAATTCGCTTCTATAGTGGGATGCAATTCAGAAAACTGATGATAACTAAATCGGGGGATACAGTTTGATGTTGCAGATACATATCTATCATCTACATCCGTAATTTGATGACAGCACTCGCTAGCTAGAATAGCCCTGGTAGCTCAGGAAGAGCCGTGGTTCCTCAGGGCTTTGCGCTCGCTGTAAATTTCAGAGTACGCGAGCAACACTTTCTTGTTCTAAAACCATCTCAGAAGTGAGAGGAGGCCAGTGCTCAGCAGTGGGACGTATATAGGCGGAAACTTTAACTTATACTCGATAGCTAAAGGATCAAAGAATCGATACGTTGAGTGAACACTGTGATATATCGCGAGCGGCGGAGGGGGGAGCGCCGCCATTTTGTTCACGTGACACACGGCCGCCGCGCCGCGCCGTGTTAACGACACAGTCACACCTCGATTTTTTTATTATTTTCTAATGACGTTAAGAAGGCGTTATTAAAAAAAAAACACTTAGATACTTATTTTCTATCTAGGAGTTCCAATTGGTACCTTTTTACCTATTTCTTTCGCCAAGCAGCAGTGCAATCAATGTTCTATGTTCTTCAATGTTCCGGTCTAAAGGGTAAAGAGAGATGGTATACCTAGTTACAGTTTGTGTGGCATTCCTTTTTTCCTTCATATTAATTTGATACGACTTCAAACCGCAATGCTAATCAACATTGGATGACAAATAGATGCTGTATAACCTCACAAAAACTTCAAATGATCTTGTATAATTATGTAAGAGGTAAAAGTTGGATTTTAGATAAATTTGTTACACAGCAATATGTTGAACTGAAGTGTATCGAGGATAAGTATGAAAAGACGTATAAATCTAAATTAGATCAAATTAATAGAGGAGTGCCACAAGGTTCCATTTTGGGACCAATCTTCTTCATCATATTTATAAATTATTTGATCCCCTTTATGTATAACTCTCTACCGGAAGTTCATATTGTAGCTTTTGCGGATGATACAAATGCGATAATATCGGCACAGAATACAAAATAAATGATCTCAACCATAGACTAAATAGAGCTCTTTTAACGTTTTCTCTGTGGTTTAATGCAAATAATCTTATGCTGAATGCAGAAAAAACTAAAGCGATACTATTCAAAACCACAGCGAAAACGCGAGATACCTTGAACATCAAATTACATGAAAACTGCATACCACTTGTACAATCGGTGAGATTCTTAGATGTTTATATAGACTCGTATTTGACATGGAAAGATGAATTAAATAATATCGAGAGCAAAATCAGCTCTGCATGCTATGCTTTGAGAAACTTGAGGGAAGAACTAACCACGAAACAATTAAAAATTGTATATTATGCTCTAATAGAATCTCGCTTAAGATACAGTATTAAGTTTTGGGGAAACAGTTATGCCTATAATGTAAAAAAAGCGTTTGTTCTACAAAAAAGAGCAATTAGAATAATATCTCGCATACACCAGAGGCAATCATGCAGAGAACATTTTATAAATTTGAAAATCTTTACTGTGCCCTGTTTGTATATTCTTACTTTACTCACTGATCTTGTCAAACATCTGAATAGATATGAAACTGATGATGAAATGGCAAAAAGATACGACACGAGACGAAAGAATATAGCCAATGTCTTCAAAACAAAACTACAGGTTGTTGAGCATAGCGTTAGAAATCAAGCTGTAAAACTTTTTAATAGACTACCTAAATGACCTAAAAAAAATGGCCGAAAAACCATAAATAATGTTAAAATTTTTAAACAAAGGTTGAAGTCTTTTTTATTGGAAAAATGTTTCTATTTGGTGAATGATTATATTGAGTTTGGTAAAAATTAATATTGCATGCATTATTTAATTAATAATTAAGTTGTAGACATTTTTAGTAAACACGTATAATGCTAATTAATTAAATTTAATATTTTATGTTACAATTAAGTTTTCCCACACAATGTATATTGTTTTTGGAATAAATGACTATGACTATGACTATGACTATGACTAATAAACATTGGTCATTAATAACGATAATATCGCCTATGAAGTATTATTTTACCTGCTCTTTTTTACTAGTGACAAATTATCAAACATTATAAGTTAAAATAGATACAAATATATACAAAGAAATGGTTACCCTAACCAAGGAACCGTGTGAAACGGCGTTAGAGAAACTGGTCAGGCGCGCACCGGGTCCCTTTCGACGTGTTGTACATTTTTAAAATTGACCATTGCAATAGAAACATTAATGACTCAAATTTAAATATCCACATACAGTTAGAATTTGTATATTAATAGCCTTTAAACGGGGCCATAATATTAAATAACAAAAACGTGGCGGCACTGTCGTCGCGCCACAAGCGAAATAATTCGAAGCCTAAATCGCGCTAACGAAGTTCCGAAGTTAAAGCAGTATATATAGAGTAGCTTCGAATTACCACTCTGAGCGTTGGCCACTCCCCGGGCAGAACACCTTGCCAGGCGGGAGATCTCCCCTTTTCCTTCCACCCGCCACAGACATACAAATTATAACAAGCGACAGAGGGAAACTAAATCAGAAGATGAGCAGTAGCAATAAAAAAAAACTATGGCAAGATGCTCCCTAGGAGGCATTTATGGATCTCGATAATAACGCCACCTACCGGGTAAAATTGTGAATCTAAACCATTATCTAATCAAGTTAATCACACAAACAAAATTTGATCAAATCGGTCCAGCCGTTTAGGAGGAGTTCAGTCACACACGGACAGAAGAATTATATAATATATAATATGGATGTATTATACATATAAACCTTTCACTTAAACTATTTTGTCTATTGATCAAAACTGCATCAAAATCCGTTGTGTAGTTTAAAAGATCTAAGTGTAGACAGCGTTTTTTTGCGCCCAGAAGCAATGAAAAGGGCTACCCTCCGGGAAGCGGGGGAGGGAAGTGGTGAATGCTCTAAGCATACCACGCAGCCGGCTGCGTGGTTATGTGGGACTCACTATGAAACCTAAGTGCCTACCCACTAAACACCACCTGGGACTGGCTTTGGCCTGTATGGGCTTTCAGCCGAATCGGAAGCGACCTCCTTTAGGGAAAGGGAGCGCAGACAGAAAGGCGTCGCAGTAGAGACTGCGGGAAGCGACTTTCTTTTATACTATGTGAGATACCAGAACGATCGGCTCGGAAGCTATAACTTCCTCATTCAAATTGGTGGCGGTGAAACTCTCTAGTTTACGATCGACGTAAAATATCTAAACCGGCGACGGGACCTGCTGAGAGTGCCAATAAGGCAAATCCGTGTAAAAAAAATTATACGTGGTAGAGCCATGCTGCAGCTATATTAGTAGTATAGTTGTAGCACGAATGGGTCGGCTTGACCGGGGAAGGACCGAGCCCTCACAGAATACCAGCGTAAAATAGCAGCTTAACACTGCTGTGTTTCGTATGGTGAGTGTTGGTATTGGGTAGGTAGGTCCCCAAGTAGTGTTAGCCCAGGGCCCCACTAATTCGTGGTCCGCCTCTGCTTACAACGCTAAAGAGAGTCAGTCCAGCGGTAAAATTTAAATGTCGATCCAACAAAAATAAAAGCGAATTAACAGCTAACATACTCTTATATGACGTACTATTTTACGAAGACGGAATTATTAATTGTAGTCGAGAATATTTGAGTATTTCTTTTACAGGATAGGGTGACAAACGAGCACACAGTCCACCTGATGGAAAGTGGTTGCTGTGATAGACATCCACATCTATCCTAAATAAAGAATCAAAAGGCAGATGCGTTGTCATCCGTGAGGACTAAAATGGAATGCCTCTTTTCCAGTAAAAAGGGTCTCCGGTTCTATACACTCACCATACGAAACACAGCAGCATTAACCTGCTAATTTACGCTGGTATTCTGTGAGAGCGTAGTCCTTTGCCGATCGAGCCGACCCATTCGTACTACAACTATACTACTAATATAGCTGCAGCATGGCTCCATTCCATCTGTAGTAATTTGAGTCTTTGTTTCAAGTAAGACGCGGGTGGGTATTTTTATGCATGGCATGGCATGACTCTATATATAGTTAAATGTATTTTAATCGATCTATTAATTTTGTCAGTATTGTAGTTATTTTATATACATATACTAGCTGACCAGGCAGACGTTGTTCTGCCCTTTCCGACGACCCTCTGTCCCATTAAAAAATCATTAAACTCACAATAAAAAATTGAGGGTCACTTATCGGGATAAAAACTATCCTATCTCTCAAGTTGAACCACACTGCACAGAGTGTGCAAAATTTCATTGATATCAGTTCGGTAGTTTAGGAGTCCATCGCGGGCAAACAACGTGACACGTAATTTTTATATATAAAGATTACACAGGGTCAAACATCCAGACCCGGATTAATTATTATTTATAAATTGTCGTGACTCCTTGTTTTGCTTGTCCTAGCTAGGCAAGAATTAGGCACACCAGGTATTTCATATTTTATGATGATCCTGCTTTTAGATGTCCTGCTTTTCAGTAATACATTTGGCCCTGTACCTTGTCGAAACCGATACAAGACAGTATATTGTCCCGTATTTTCTGCCGACTTCCAAAAAGGAGACGGTACTCAATTCGACTGTATGTTTTTTATGTGTGGTTACCTCATAACTTTGAACTGGGTGAACCGATTTCGATGATTCTTTTTTTATATGAAAGCTGATAGTTCTCGTGTGGTCCCATATGAATGTGATCAAGGTCAGACCAATAGTTTTTGAGTTATTCTTAAATAACTTATATTGAAATCGGCTGTACAAAATTTTTAATTATTATAATTCAATAGATAATATTCTGACACGCCACGGTGTCTTTCGTGCGTGACCTTACTAGATCGAATGGCGAGCGTTATGTTGATTTTTTTTATAAGATAAGGATGACAAGCGAGCACACAGTCCACCTGATGGTAGGTGGTTGCTGTGGCTCATAGACATCTACATCTATCCTCGTTTACGAATCAAAATGCAGATGTGTTATCACCCGTGAGGACTAAGATGGAATGCCTCTTTTTCAGTAAAAAGCGTCGCCGGTTCTCTACACTCACCAGACCAAACAGCAGCATTAAGCTGCTATTTTACGCTGGTATACTGTAAGAGCGTGGTCCTTCCCCAGTCGAGCCGACCCATTCGTGCTACAACTATACTGTTAATACAGTTGCAGCATGGCTCTACCACGTAAATGATTTTGAACAAATTATATAAAAAATGCTTGTCCCTTATTTTAAGCATGAATCCCGTATTTTTAATGCCGTTGCCACTTAAATAGTGGTAACGCTAGCTAGGATGAATTTTTAAAGACATTTAACACAACGTTTATACCTGGTAGAGTCATATAGTGGTTGTAGCACGAATGGGTCGACTCGACCGGGGAAGGACCACGCGCTCACAGAATACCAGCGTAAAATGCTGCTGTGCGTATCCTGAGTATAGATAACCGGAGACCCCTTTTACTCCATACGAGATATTCCATCTAAGTCCTCGGGAGTGACAACGCATTAGCATATTGATTCTCAATCGAAGATAAATGTAGATGTCTATGGAAAACAGTATACACTTACCATCAGCTGGACTGTGAGCTCGTTTGTCACCCTTATTCTTTAGAAAAAATATTATCTTACACAATTACTAGGTACCTATGCAAAATCCACATTAAATATTTTGCTTATAAGTAATAATAACTTTAAATTACTTTGCTACATCCCCGTATGATGTAGTCTTATCTCAAACTGTCATCGTCATTGTTTATGTAAAAGTATCAGTATCTCTTTTATGACGATTTTATGTACATAAACCTAATATATAATAATTAAAAAAACCGTTCATCAGTTTGGGATAAAATTTTATCAACTTATTGTTTGCGCGAAGGTTTATACTTTATAACATATTATTACAATTAACTTACGATAGGTGGCGCGCGTTGAAATATTTTGCAAATTTATTTATAATTTAACTTCAATTATTGTATTATCATTTCTAATTAAACAATATAACTCTTTCAAATTTAAATGGATATATCCACAATTAATTCTTCTGCGGCAGTTTATTATAAAATATATAATTATTATTTTAGGTTACCTATATATTTAGCTTTTTATAATAAGTAAAAGTTTATTGTAAGGAATTTAAATTATAAAATAATTTACCTACACATAATAGGTTTAGAATTCGATGCTAAAAGGTAGTGTTTTTTCTACCGAATTTAAAAAGGAGGAGGTACTCAATTCGACAGTATGTTTGTTTTCATGTGTGTTACCTCATAACTTTTTCTGGGTGAACCGATTTCAACGTTGCTTTTTTATTTGAAAGCTGGTGCTTCTCATGTGATCCCAGATTTTGATTTCCATAATTTGATTAAGGTAAAAACCAAACCAATTTTAGAGTTATTCTTAATAATTTGTAAAAGTCGGTTGTACAAAAATTTTAATTTTAAAGTATACATTATAATATTCTCTTGATTTTTATATTATATATTATTTCATGGCTCAACGTGGTAGAGCCATGCTGCAGCTATATTAGTAGTATAGCTGTAGCACGAATGGGTCGGCTCGACCGGGGAAGGACCACGCTCTCACAGAATACCAGCGTCAAATAGCAGCTTAACACTGCTGTGTTTCGTATGGTGAGTGTAGAGAACCGGAGACCCTTTTTACTGGAAAAAAGGCATTCCATCTTAGTCCTCACGGGTGACAACGCATCTGCATTTTGATTCGCAAACGAGGATAGATGTAGATGTCTATGGGCCACAGCAACCACTTACCATCAGGTGGACTGTGTGCTCGTTTGTCGCCCTATCCTATAAAAAAAATTAAAGTAATATATAAAAGGAAATATAGTCGAATTGAGGATTGACCATTAAAGTAATATCTAGGAGAGACGTCTAGAATTTGTTATTTGCTATACGCGTTTGTCTGTGCCTCGTTGGTCTAGTAGTTGTAGTACTGCCTCGTTGGTCTAGTGGTTGTAGTAGTGCGACTGCTGATCATGAGATCCCGGGTTCGAATCCCGGGTCGGGCCAAAAAATCAGTTATTGAGTTTTTCCATCAAGAAATTCTCAGTAGCTGCCCGGAGTTGGGAAGTTGGCGGTGTTTCACCCCCGTGCCTCGGAAAGCACGTAAAGCCGTTGGTCCTGCGCCTGATCTCTCTCCGGTCGTGTCGGTTTACCGTCCCATCGGGCTATGAGAGTGAGGGAATAGAGTGCACCTGTGTTTGCGCATACACTTGGGCACTATAATCCTGCGCCGATGGCTAGTCTTCGTTGAGACTGACCGCCGTGGCCGAAATTCGGTCTGGAGGACATTATTATGTCTATGCCATAAAAGGGTACTGTGGCACCTATCAACACGAATTGCGAGCAATCGCTGGACATAACATTATCACACACATTACCAGCGTAAAATATAAGCTGTGTTTCGTATGGTGAATGTAGAGAACGGGAGACCCTTCACGATGATACGAGGCATTCAATATTAGTCCAACGCATCTGGATTTTGTTTCTTAATCGAGGATAAATGTAGATACCACAGCATCCACTTACCATTAGGTGGACTGTGTGCTGGTTTGTAATTCTTATTTTATAATATATATATATATATATATATATATATATATATATATATATATATATATATATAATACATATATGGTGGGTACTCAAACCTACGACCCACAGCTTACTAGCTAAGTTTCCGCATCACACGTTACTTTGCGGTGTTAAAAATTAATTACTTAGATAAGATACATCATTTTTAAGGTTCCGTAGCCAAATGGCAAAAAACGGAACCCTTATGGATTCGTCATGTCTGTCTGTCTTTCCGTCCGTATGTCACAGCCACTTTTTTCCGAAACTATAAGAACTATGCTGTTGAAACTTGGTATGTAGATGTATTCTGTGAACCGCATTAAGATTTTCACACAAAAATAGAAAAAAAAACAATAATTTTTAATAAAAAAAAAACATTAAATACTTAGAATTAAAACTCAATTTTTTTTAACTCAAAAACCGTATGCTTTTGGGGTATCTATGGATAGGTATTCAAAATGATATTGAGGTTTCTAATATAATTTTTTTCTAAACTGAATAGTTTGCGCGAGACACTTCCAAAGTGCTAAAATGTGTGCCCCCCCCCCCCACCCTGTAACTTCTAAAATAAGAGAATGATAAAAAGAAAAAAGTATATGATGTACACTACCATGCAAACTTCCACCGAAAATTGGTTTCAACGCGATCTAGTAATTAGTTTTTTTTAATACGTCATAAATCGTAAACCGCAATTTACCTTTCATTCAATCAACTCAAATATAAAAATAATAAAATACACTATCATTAACTTTTATATTATGTAACTTGCTGCTACGGAACCCTTCATAGGAGAGTCCGACTCGCACTTGGCCGCTTTTTTATATTATTATTTACACCGAGTAAATAATAAAAATGATGTGTCCCAGTCTTTGATTATATACATGTCATGTATATAATCAAAGGTCTCAGTTTACTTTTATTCTTTTACGTGGATCTTAGATAATTAATTTTTAACATTTTTAATTTATATTATTTAGTTAAATTATACCATATAATCAAATAAAATGAAAAAAAAAACTATTGCATAATTTGCTTGTACTGCTTTTATTGATCATTGTTCTGTTTCATAGATGTCGCTTAAAGCTATGTTACTTTTATTTCAAGAATAACAATTCACAGACTGGCAGAGAATGCCTTTAGGCATTGAGTCCGCCCTTTGTATCCTTATTTTTTCTAAGGGAATGCAATATTTTAAAATAAAAAAATTGACATTACGGCAAGGATCAGATGTTGCATTGTTAGTTTTACATGGTAAAACCGCAATGCAGCACGAATGGGTTGGGTCAACAAAAAAAGGACCATAGTTGCACAGAATACAAGCGATATATAGCAGCATGTTGCTACTGTGTTTCGTAGAGGAGGTAATGAGAAACTGAGACTCTTTTTACTGGTAACAAGGCATTCCATCGTAATCTTCAGTGGTAACAATGCATCTCCATTTTGATTTTTAATCGAGGATATGTCATGTAAGAATCTATGGACCACAACCACAGCATTCACTTACCAACGGGTGGCCTTATCACCCTAATTTGTTTTAAAAATGTGACATTCTTTAATAATATAAAAGGGTCTAACCTTTTTGGCACCATAATAAATGTAACTGAACTTCATTGAGTTGATATTTTCCATTTCTGAACGATTGTGATTCGCTATCAATTGCATTGTAAGGCCGCGGCAAAAAGTGTTGGTCAACTCAGTTATGTAATAGTGAAAGATTAAAAAAATACTTGTCAATCAATTTAATGGTTTATAATTTTCTGTTTTGGCCTAACGTAAGGTTGCTTTTGTTTGCACTATCGAATACTGAATAAACATTAGTGACGGATGAATCAACATTTCTTGGTAAAAGGAAGATTCTCATTCAAAATTTCTTATAAAATTGCTATATGTATAATGGGTTAATTGCTACTGTCTAAGAAATGATTTATGCAAATAAACAAATAATGCCTTTGTGAAGTCCATTGCATTTTGTTACAGCCATCTATACAGGAATTATGGTAAAGTATAACTTCATTGTATAATTGTAGGTGGCGCTAGTTGCAGCAAAAATTTTCAATGCATCATAGTCGCTAGCGTGCTTTGTTTAAACTAAAGGAACAAAACAAGTTTTATAAAAGAAAACCAGTGAGATTTAACAATGAAACAACTCAAATTTAATGTGGCAGTAAATATATTCAGAAAATATTAACCATGGTCGACTCGATTTCGTCAGTAAAAAAGTATATATAGACACGCTATCAATTAGTAAAAATTACAATATTGTCTTACCAATTTCTATAATTGATCTCTCCTTATTTATAGTTCATTATTGCTTTATACAATATCGTATCGAGTACAACATTCGATAACAAAGACATTACAATAGATAACTATCTAAAACTTAGGAATAAGCCAGCGGCCACTCAATCTATCTTGTACACGTAAACACTTAATTTAGATATAATAATAATTACATATCACAATGAGACTTTCCTTCAATGTTCACTCGCACACAAATAATACAAAAAATTCAAAAACGAAGGCACGAGATCTACCTACATCTACGACTAAGTGTAAACATGCCCTAAAAATGTTATTCTAAATGCTCGCGCGACGGCGCGCCTCAGTCGAGTTGCGTTTGGAAGTTACGAACTAACATAATTTCGTATCAGCGTTAAAGTTTAAAGCGGTCCTGGAATACAATGACTGGCCCGGTGAGGTCGTGCCCCGCGCGGACCATAGGAAATGGAATGTCGGCATGCAGGCGCTTCGGCCCTTGTGCGCCGGCCCAGCACGACACCACGCACTACACCACGGCGCCGGCTACACTGTGTCCTTGCCCTCGAACTTATCAGCCAGATCGGCCATTAGCTCTTTATAGATCAATGGGTCGATATTTTTTCCAAGTTGGTAAAGAACAAACCAGTCGCCAATTTGCAGTTTACGAGCAACTGCCTCGACTTGTTCCTGCGGTGCAAGACGGCTACGTGCGCGAAGCAGGTACAAACGCACCCGCGGTCCCGCCACGACAGCTGCTCGGTAAATCAAAGAAATTGCGCTTAGGATCGACAGTATCACGAACCAAAACCATAAGAACACGTAGATCTTTTCGTTCACAATATTCAGAGGCAACACGCACAAGCCGTCGAACTTTTGCACGGTTCCTGACGGACCGTATTTGTGGAAGGTGCACTTTGTCACTTTAGGAAACACACGCGCCATCGGGTCTTCGCGTTCTTCTGGTTCCATCTCGGTAAAGCGTACTACGTCTCTGCCGTACGTGGAGAATTCGCCGTCAAGGAAGAAATCCATGAAATATATTTGGCCTACCACGTTGATAAAATTCAACACTTCGCAGATAAAGAAACGGAATGCGTAAAAGTTTTGTGTGTGCAAATTTGTGTAAAAATAGTCAACAAGAAGTTTCTTACGGTCCTTTTTACATTCTTCTCCGACCACAGGACAGTTAAGATCTAGCACAAGCATCTTGACGCGGCCGCCTTCCCAAGTTTTCCATAAATATCGCGGCACATAGAACAGAATAGCTTGGAAGAATAGCACAAAACACACCCACTGGTAATATTTGTGATATTTAACCTCATCCTGACCGTCGACGTGCGACGCCACGCCGGGTTGCACCATATCTTTGCCGACTCGACCCACGAGCCGGTTAGGTATTGTGAAAGTAGAGTAGATCCAGCAGTAGGTGTCCATAACGGCGTACGGAATCTCGTCTACGATGCAGTCGATGGGATCGCCGATGTACTGCCGCGAAGTAACGAGTAGCGAAAAGGCGATTAGGATGATCACGGTGGCCTTGTAGTGCAGGCGGAACACATTGTTGTCAATGCACACAGAGTCGAGCTTGAGAAGCCCCTTTACGGAGCCGAAAACGTCAAACATGGCGGTGTAGCTAGCCGCGGGCGCGCGGCGCGTCGGTCGCGGTCGTTAGAGAATCGGGCGAGCGCTTCGCCCTCGCGTCGAGTGCGGAATGCTCGCGGGACGGGACGAGGCCCGACGAGGGGGGCCGTGGCCGCGGTGTGCGGTGCACTCCCCCCGCTTGCACCCCTTCCCCTCCCTTTATGCCATCGCATCGCAGTCTCCATGCCTCGGATCAACGACACAGCACTGACCCTATTTCCACCTATATTCGTGGCGTCATCTGGTAGCCGTCGCCGCCAGCGGCTACGTCTCAAAACAAGCATTGGAATTACGGGCGGCAAATGCTACAATTAAATGGACACTTATCTATTGATTGCATCATTTAACAGTTCGGCGGTGAAAAGTTAATGTATCTCGCAACGGCTGACTTTGGCTCAATCACGACATGAATGTTATTTCTGACGCACAATTCTAATTTACCACGTGCTATCGCCTATTTAGATAAAAACTATGTAATCTAAAGTAGGTCATTAATAAATACCAAGAAGTAAATATTGACTGACAAACGTATATTTAGCAAATTTTTGTAAAATGTAAAACCTTTTTGACTTAAAACATGATGTGCTTCACAGCTTTCAAGACAATAGCGATAAAACGGTACGTTGTACATAAAGCACTGCTCCAAGGGGTAGAGCAGGTAACAGAGTCATAAATAGCATCTATCCTACGGTTATTATTCCACAAAGAGCATTTGTTAACATTTGTTTATTATTAAAAGAGCTGGCTGAAGTTTTAAAACTCTTGACATCAATGTCAGAACCGCTCTGAACTTCATGAGGAAACGCTTATGTAATATGGCTGGCAGATTTGATTTGGGTGAAATACAGTAAACTTTGGCTCTCAATATTTTTTAGTGAGGATTGAGGGTAAAGGTTAAAAAGTAATTCTGACATTTGGGTAGCAATGAATTTTTGCTTATGTCAGTAATCAGGAGCATTATGAAAACACAAAGCATTAATGTTTTATAATATCTTAAAATCGTTTGTATTGAATAATTGAATAACAACAGATACTAAAATACATTGTACCTCAAATGTCATGTTCATAACTTGATTAGCACTTCGAAGTACTTCGTGATTAGCATATCCATCCAGTATTTACATTTTATGATTAATATTTAGAATACATTTTGCAGTAGGTAATCATAGAATAATATTGGTTTTGAACAAGCTGTACCCGTGTCGCTAGAAGTCTATGGCAAAGCATTTTTAATCAAAATCAAATAAAATGACGGCTTAGTTTGTCCTAAAATCAGTGTTAATAAATTGGACAAGACTCAAAAGAAGATCAAAAGATTATGCAATTTTAGCTAAAGCTTGCCTATACTGTTTATTAATATGTTGTAATTTACAGCCGGCATTTATAACAAATTAATAACATTAATTTGCATCTTATCTGCTTCTTTGTTTATATTTAACAAAAGAATTTCTGAATGAGGATTTAAATCATAAATAGTTATGCGATGTATTTCTACTTTGATACAAAGGAAAGGTCAATAATTTCTCAACATTTCGTAATAAAATTAGTTCCTTATAAATGTTTTATGATGCCACAGTTAAAAATCTGATGCAAATAATGGTAGTAGTAAAAGAAATTGGAGTTGGATGGATTACGAAATTTCTCTTAATTAATTTAATTTCTCTTTTCATCAGAATATTTCTAGAAAGCTTAGAAATATTCTGGACCGAGTCTCATTACGAAATGGCGTCAGTCATTCTTGATAGACGTTAATGGAGGATACAGACTAAGCAGCCTTAAGTAAATGTCTATTGTTAACAGTGGTATGTCATGAACTGATTGTTTATTTTAGTTTGTCGGTGTAAGTTTTCAATATTTCCTTCAAAATTGTAAGAATTCAAGTGATCAATTTAATCTTTCAATGAAGATTCAGCATCGATCACAATATTTTGTACGTACAGGAGTACGCGGATGTCTCTTTTCCATAAGTGAAAATATGAGTCATCAGTTAGTACAGAGTCCACCTAGTATTAAGAGGATACCTTGACCTATAGACAGTAAAACTGTCTTCAGTCGTCGTCACTCACTATAGCAAAAAGACAGAATTGTTTTTTGAACAAAACGAATGATTATAAGCGGTAGAGTAATGCTACAGCTATATTGTGGTTGTAGCTTGAACAATCGGCCACGACCGGGGAAGGACCACGCTTTCACAGAATACTAGAGTAAAATAGCAGCTCAATGCTGCTGTGTTTCGTATGGTGAGTGTAGAGAACCGGAGACCCTTTATAGTCGGAGTCCTTAGGGCTGGCGACTCATCTTCATTTCGATTCTTAATCGAGGATAGATGTCGCATCCACTTACCTTCCTTACTTAACACTCTTTATTCTATAAAAAAATGATTTTGACAATTTCCCTTTACGAGTTTTAACCTAGTATTCAGACATAATCTGGAGCTTACATTTATATTTCCAAATGTCAAAATGTGTGTGTAAAGGCCAGATACGTTACACAAATATTGGACATTGTCAAGTTTAATTTTCAACTCTGATATCCGGCCTTAGTCTTCTGGTGTGCCAAAGCATCTCTATTATTTTATTCATAATCAAGAACAGACATGTGTTTACGGGCTACAGCATTCATTTATCATCAATTAGACTATCTGCTCTTTGACACCTTTATTTGTAAAAAAAGTATAAAAAAGTAAAAAAAAACGAAAAAAAAAAGACAAGACAAAACATTCAAACTTGTGTTTTCGAATGCGCAATTCGATGCCTTTCTAAGAACAATATAATATGCCACGTATTTTGAATTTAAAAGATAAAAAAGGACAAAGTCTTTGAGATTATTTTTTAATTAATTTTTATTCACCATTTACCTATATTGGTTATTTTGAACCTTCTCAGCAAATCTGGCCGGTTATTGTAAAATAACACTGTATATAAAAATATGAAAATTAATAAAAAAAACTTTTCTTTGGCTTGAATCTTTAATAGCGCTAAGAAACTGTGACAAATCTATACAAATAAATAAAATTGAAGTGCTTGTATGAAATTTCAAAAAACAGCTTTTTACTAAATGCATATAAAAGTATATACGGTACCTACTTTAACAAAAACACAATTTTTAAAATTTTTGTCTGTCTGTCTGTTTGTTCCGGCTAATCCCCGAAACGGCTGCACCGATTTCGACGGGACTTTCACTGGCAGATAGCTGAAGTTATAAGGAGTAACTTAGGCTACTTATATTTTAGAAAAAGAATTAGGGTTCCGCGCAATATAATTAATAAATTACACGAGGGCGAAGTCGCGGGGAACAGCTAGTTTAAAATAATGCCTTTGACATAAGAAATTGGTTTTACTTTAAAACGATTTTACTCTGCAGCGTCAACATTCCGTACCTATTTTTTTCGTGAAGTATAGAATTTCAATTTACGTTACGACGTGTTACTTATCGCTCGGGAAGTAAATCTAATACCGGCGCTTACTTAAATAAATATGTAAGTTTATCCAACTAATGAGAGTGAAGAAGATAAGATAATGTGACTAGTGCCCTAAATGTTTTAGAAGTCTTGTTATAACTCCTCGTGTACTAAAAAAATAAAGCTAAAGTTGCCGCCTATAACGTTCCAATGCTGGGCACAAGTCTTCTCACACTTTAGAGAGGATTATGAAACTATGAGTCAGCCGGGCTGCTTCAGTGCGTGAGGACAAGCTTCTCATATCGATGAAATATGTAATTTCTCTGATATTTCCTCATGATATTTTCATCACCACCGGACAATTGGTGAATCAGCGCTTAAATTGTTTTTTGTTTATACATCTTATGATGGGGCAAACTAGTATGCGCCTCACGTGATGATAAGTGTCGATCGCTGCCCATGAACAACTGAAAGACCAGGGAAATTGCAGGTGCGTTGTCGACTCTTTTAAAAGCAGTAAGCTTATTGCTTGAAGGTCCCTAAGCCGTATCGGTCTGGATAAATCACAAAGAAGTCGTGCTAGGGAGAAGGCTCCCAGTAAATCGCATAGTGGTGGACCGTCAAGCGTCCTGTCATGTGGATGGTATCGTGAGTTTTGTCGCGATGAGTGTTGGTGAATTGCAATCAATTATTTCTTTGGTGCCGCTGAATATCAAGCCATGAGCTACTACGACAGTCGACGACGTGTTCCAGAGAAGTATTAGCACGAACTGTGAATAAAACATCGCTAATACTGCCGTATGAGTAACAATGAATGTTACTAGTTTACAACATTTCGATCTGCTAGAGAACTGGGGCCCAATTTTTTAAAATTAAATAAGGGTGACAAACGAGCACACTGACTACCGAACGAAGTGTATGCTGTGTCTCATAGATATCTACAGCTATCCTCGATTAAGGATCAAAAATGTAGATGCATTGTTACCGCTATCAAGATAGAATGCTAATAAAAAGGGTCTTCGGTTTTTATACTCACCACACGAAACACTGTAGCGATAATCTGCTATTTTACGCTGGTATTCTGTGAAAGTATGGTCTTACTCGGTCGAGCCGACGCATTCGTGCTAGTGCTACCAAACTTAATTAATATAGCTGTAGCTTAGCTCTATCACGTCTTAAAAATTTTAATTACATAATTTTTTTAGAAAGGCCATAGGAAGAACATTTTAAAGGAAGTGCTTTGTGCAAAGCCTAGATAGTGGCTTTTTTATAGGATAGGGTGACAAACGAGCACACAGTCCACCTGATGGTAAGTGGTTGCTGTGACCCATAGACATCTACATCTATCCTCGTTTGCGAATCAAAATGCAGATGCGTTGTCACCCGTGAGGACTAAGATGGAATGCGTCTTTTCCAGTAAATAGGGTCTCCGGTTCTCTACACTCACCATACGAAACACAACAGCATTAAGCTGCTATTTTACGCTGGTATTCTGTGAGAGCGTGGTCCTTCCCCGGTCGAGCCGACCCATTCGTGCTACAACTATACCCGAAATATAGCTGCAGCATGGCTTTACCACAATGAAGGACGACGTTCAAACTATCTGCCGAGGCCCAACTGCCTTCGCCATCTGTGAGCTAGACAAGAAAATCACCAACTGAGCGATTACGACGGAAACCGTACTGACGGTCACTTATCAGGTGATCTTCCTCTAGGTACCTCTTGAGCTGGCAGTTTGTAATACTCTATTATTTTGGAGAACAAGGAGGCGATAGGCGTGTGAATGGACAGATCTGAGTTGTCGCTTTGATCGGGAGTACTAAAGCTTTCTTATTAAACCCACAAATATAAAAACGTACTAGTTACGAATGAGTCAATCTGGTTATAATCTTCTTTGAACAAAATAAAAAAGTGTTAGTTGTGACGTCTGTGAACCAGAGCGGTCGTGGGAACTCCTCACAAACAGTCGTATGCATTGTACGGAAGCAAGGCTAACACATCCTGGGTACAGTTAAAAAATATACCACTAGATTAAAGCATAATATTATGTGATTTAGGCACATTGTTCTATCATCAGACAAAATTACTCTTAGAATAAAATGCAACATAAAGATTACGTAACCATAAAGATTACAGTTACATAAACAAAATAAATGAATTGAAATGAAAATTTGCTTTTAAAATAATACCATTCTAATTTTAGCAACTATTCGATAATATCAAATTATTTTATAATCTGTTTTTAAGTCGGTCAGCCGCAGCGCAAATTGTGGAGCAACTGTTCATTTGCTTTGTGATTTGTCGCGTTTTCGTAACATTTTCGTACCTATGCTAATATGGATCATAAAAAGCGTAAAGAGGACAGTGAAAATAGGAGGTTTCTGGCAGAATGGTCTGAACAATATTGTTTTACGCTGCCCGATAGGACTCAAGCGGTTCCAGTTATATGCAATAAAACTGTCGCTATTATTAAGAGTGGCAATTTGAAGCTACACTAGGAAACAACTCATCAGCAATTTCACAAAAACTTTCCTCTTGGCACTGTGGCTCGTAAAGAAAAACTTCAGGCATATCTCAGTTATTACATAAAAAGCAAGAAATTACTAGTTCGTTTCTCATGAAACGAACTAGTAATTTCGTGCTATTGAGCTCATGTGAGCAAAAAAATCCACAGAAGCAGCGTTACCTGTGTGCTGGACGCGTAATAAACACCAGAAACCATTTTCAGATTCTGAGATAGTAAAGGAATGTACGTTGGAAGTAATCACGGCACTTTAAGAAAAAAATATTGTTGAAAAGTAATTCACGAAGAACAGACATTTTAGCAGCTGATATTAAAAATGTGGTAGAGCCAAGCTGCAGCTATATTTATAGTATAGTTGTAGCACGAATGGGCCTTCGTGCTCTCACAGAATTCCAGCGTAAAATAGCAGCTTAATGCTGCTGTTTCGTATGGTGAGTATAGAGAACCGGACATCATTTTTACTGGAAAAGAGGCATTCCATCTTAGTCCTCAAGGCCGACAATGCATCTGCATTTTGATTCGCAAACGAGGATAGATGTAGATGTATATGGGCCTCAGCAACCACTTACCATCAGGTGGGCTGTGTGCTCGTTTATCACCCTATTTCCCTATAAAAAAAACTAAAAGTAAACTGTGTTTCGTATGGTGAGTGTAGAGAGCCGGAGACCCTTTTTACTGGAAAAGAGGCGTTCCATCTTAGAACTCACGGGTGAAAACGCATCTGCATGCTTGGTGAGTGAAGGTGGCCGGAGG
Source organism: Parnassius glacialis (assembly GCA_033319125.1). Lineage (NCBI taxonomy): Eukaryota > Metazoa > Arthropoda > Insecta > Lepidoptera > Papilionidae > Parnassius > Parnassius glacialis. The sequence continues at coordinate 4,370,938 of JAVANC010000001.1, read as the reverse complement.
CCCTTTTTACTGGAAATGAGGCATTCCATCTTAGTCCTCATGGGTGACAACGCATCTGCAGTTTGATTTTTAATAGAGGATAGATGTAGATGTCTATGGGCCGCAGCAACCACTTACCATCAGGTGGACTGTGTGCTCGTTTGTCACCCTTAACCTGTATAAAAAAAAGGTATTGTAAATTTAATACATTTTGTCTTATTGCCGTTTAATAGCAAATTGTTGACACTACCCTAATGAGAACCGGCAAAAACCCCGGGGCTTTTTAACATATTAGATACATTTTAAGGGGCGTATTACAAAAAATCGCGAAATTACAAGGTTTCCTCGTTGAAATTTTATGTTTATCGTTCATTGCTTGAAATAACAATTACTTGGTAAAAATAGTTCGTTTTCTCTCCTCAAATAAGCTCGGAATGGATTTTAGATAACTTATTTATTTAATCAGTAATAATCATTCTCCCAAAGCATGTTTAGGCAAAAACTCTCGAAGACATGATTTGGGAGCTCTAATTTGTAGATTCTATTGAATATCGACCATCAAAAAAAATATTTTTATCTTCCAAATATCCTACACTTTAATAATAATGGAATACATTTTCGTTATATGCTTTTCACGCTAGGAAAAAAAAATCGACATAATTCAAAAAACGACCAAAAAAGCTTCGATACAAGCCCCTATATTTCCGAAGTTCTACATAATTTAGAAGTAAAATTTATACCAAAATAGTCATCAACATTTGTTTACACTATGCTATTATTTTTACTTTTTAAATCGTTACTATTAAATTTTAATTAATTAAATAAAAGTACTATATATTTCACTGTGCCGGCCATCTGCGATCATTAACGCGCGAGCGCTTGCCGAGGGTGGACCTGCGTCAGTTTATTTCGGGCGCTGCATCGTTTCGATACTACCGTAGTGTGCGTCGATTGCTATTGTAGTGTGCGTCGATTACCTGCATACTAGAAAATCGTCAACTACGACCGCAATTTTTGATCGATCGGTTTAAAACTATTTTATATAGTTATAATTTAGATTACGTCTCTTCAAAAATGTGGTCTATTCATTGACTTAGATCATTGTTATTTGAGGGCTTCCCCTAATGGTTTATACAGCAACGGTCTTATTGAAGTTAAATGTCCTATTTCAGCTTTCGGAATAGATTTTGATACGGCCTTTCGACAAAAAAAAGTTAAAGGTTATAAATTCAGTGATTCAAGTGTAACATTAAATCAAAATAATGACTGGTTTTACCAAATCGAAGTCCAGCTTCATTTAGCAAATAAAAATGTCTGAATACTTGCCATAATATGTATTGGCCCAGATTAATGCATTAAAAGTACTAAAAATTTACAAATACGACCAATTTTAGATTTTCAATATGTTACCCAAGTTACAAGCTTTTTATGAAAAGTATGTACTGCCTGAAATTATCGAATCGAGAAAAGTTTGGTCAATACCGTCGCAGCAAATATTTTCCTTATAAAAATATAGTAATTGACTGTAAGTACCGATTAAAAAATATTAGTTACATTTGGTTGTTATATTTATTAAAACAGGTTGCAACCATTTATTCATTTATATCACTATTCTACCGGTAGTAGACATAATCGATTATTAACATTCGATTACAGCGTAACAATTAAAATATTTATGTGTACTTATTTTGACACTAAATTTCATAAATAATGAATAATATATCAAAATGGTATATAATTATAAATAATAAATTATATAATTATATAATAATAAATTAATAAGATAACATTAAAATGACACACCAAAAAATATTCCATCCACTGAAGTCCATCCTAAGAAAACTTTGTATTATGGAAGATCAAGATGGTTTAGTCGCCATACTCACAGTATTATAGTGCGAGCGAGTGAATAGATATGATAGAAAGTATCGGTCGCGTAATTTGCCGCCCGCTCGGTGCGTAAAATACCTAAATTTGCGAAACGCCGAAATGTAAGAGGGCTCTTAAACAGATTCGCAAGGATCTCAATTGTTTTAAACTGTTTTATCAACGGTTTATATTCAATATTATTAAGAATAATAATTTATACGTTGTTTATTAAAAAAAAAATTGGTGATGGACAACCTTGTACCTATGCTTTCTGTGGCAACGGTGTGAAACCTTTCTCGCTACTACCATTACAGCATACGAAATATCACTGCTGAGCACAGGCAAATCTACCCCCTATGAGGTAATCTTTTGGGGACCAGGGAGAGGGGATGTTTGCTGTCGTTGCCTCGATTGGCAAGTGGGTTGGCTATCGTAGTTTTTTATTATTTAGAGTTGTTATCAGGAAAATGCTGCAGCCCATCTCCTGTTTGAGTTTCCATCCGTCGCCTGTTACGACATCCACGAGATAAATACGGTAGTGGATATTCTTACACCGCCACTACACGGTCATAGCTATCGTCGGTATGGCGTTATAGTTATTGTTTCTCGAGAATTTTTTTTTATAGGATAGGGTGACAAACAAGCACACAGTCCACCTGATGGGAAGCGGTTGCTGTGGCCCATAGACATCTACATTTATCCCCGTTTGCGAATCAAAATGCAAATGCGTTGTCACCCGTGAGGACTAAGATAGAATGCCTCTTTTCCAGTAAAAAGGGGTCTCCGGTTCTCTACACTCACCATACGAAACACAGCGTCATGAAGCTGCTATTTGACGTTGGTATTCTGTGAGAGCGTGGTCCTTCCCGGTCGAGCCGACCCATTCGTGCTATAACTATACTACTAATATAGCTGCAGCATGGCGCTACCAATGTTGAAGGAATCTTATCGTTGTGCGGATATAGCTTGTTGATATCGGATATCTAAGTGTTACGCACTGCCCGATACTTTAATACTTATCTATTCGAGTTTCAAGGTGAAAAAGATTTCCTGAAACGAGGAAAATGGATTTTTGGAAATTAAAATAAAACATGCGTCAGTGTCGTGGAACACTAGGTTGGAACGAAGTTCCTTTCATAGTATATTTCATATTATTATTGATAAACGTTTTATATTAATGACTAGCTGTTCCCCGCGACTTCGCCCGCGTGTAATTTATTACGATTGGATTTCATAGGTTTTAATTTATTTTGCGTGGAGTCTTAATTCTTTTTCTAAAATAAAAGTAGCTTAAGTTACTCCTTATAACATCAGCTATCTGCCGTGAAAGTCTCGACAAAATCAGTTCAACCGTTTCGGAGATTAGCCGGAACAAACAGACAGACAGATAGACAGAAAGACAGACAAAATGTTAAAAATTGTTTTTGTTATAAGTACCGTATGTACTTTCATATGCATTTAGTAAAAAGCTGTTATTTTGACATTACAAACAGACACTTCAATTTTATTTATTTGTATTGTATTAACAAATACAAATAAATTAATTACTAGCGTCTATTAAAATGAAGCGTCATTAAAAATAACATTTCTTTCATGGCAAGATAAGAAAAATTGGAAGGCAGATGGATATTATTCCATCTCGCTCGCACTATAGAAGGTCGTGACAGGAAAATCTAACACTTTTTCTCACCTAGCCCCTATCCGTCAAATTCGTATAGTGCGATAAAGAATTTCGTTCCAAAAACTATCAAAACTATTCACATGACTGCGCCAATTTAAAAATTTTTTTGAATGTAGGTCAGCTACTGGATGTTCTCGTACGCATGATGGTTATGATTTCCTAGTACATCAGAACAGAATAGAAAAGAAAAGTCTCCGTTGAGACAAGCCATCTGCGAGGGACTGGATTATAGTGTCCGAATGTATTAGATACAAATCAAATCAAATACAAACTATTCCTACTATCCCTCATTCTCATAGTCCGAAAGGACGGCAATTCGACACAACTGGAGAGCGATTAGGCGCAGAAACAACGGCTTTACGTTCTTTCCGTGGCACGGGGATGAATCACTCCTAACTTTCTGACCAACTGAAACTACGTGGTAGAGCCATGCTGCAGCTATATATCTATCCTCGTTGCGAATCAAAATGCAGATGCGTTGTCATCCGTGAGGACTAGATGGAATGCCCGTTTTCCAGTAAAAAGAGTCTCCGGTTTTCTACACACACGATATGAAGCATAGCAGTGTTAAGCTACTATTTTACGCTGGTATTCTGTGAGAGCGTGGTACTTCCCCGGTCGAGCCGACCCATTCGTGCTACAACTATACAATTAATATAGCTGCAGCATGGCTTCACCTCGTCAAAATTATCTTCTGTTTATCTTTAGTCTGTCACTAGAGCCTCGTACCACAGAATAAATAATAGTACACTACGTACTAATGGGACAATCGGCACGTATAATACTCATTGTGAAAAAGGAAAATATTTCCCATTCATTACTCAGTGCAGTTGATATTCCCGGTATTACATTAGACGTCATACAAACCACAAAGTCATTGAGTGCCTACGTGACCATTGAGGTGGTAACACAACGTGTTTAAAACAGTATGTATTAGCCGATATCTCTTGGTTTTCTTTTATAGTCTTGTGTTGTCTATGGTAAAATTATTAAGTAGAAAATTTTATTACTAAATAGACAATAGAAAATTTGCAGATGCCTCAGGTTGTGCTAGATATAATTCATCATCTACCCATCTCCCGTACGTAATCAAAAATAGGCCTATAAGCATAGGCCTGCCCCATAGATTGTCTCTTTGGGGGGATATTTGCCATAGTTGCCACGTTTAGCAAGGGTACCACCCTTGCTAAACGTGCAACGGTAGCTTTTTAATTTAGTCGTAATTAGGAAGACGTTATTTATTATAAGGATCTCCTGATTTGTTTCCCTCTGTCGCCTCTTACGACACCCACGGGATGATATGGGGTAGTGCATGTTCTTATACCGCCACTCTACGATAATACACATAGCGCTTTACCTAAATGAATTTCACGTAAGCGAAGTCGCGGACAAAAGTTACTACTAATACTTATTATTATGTCATACTTATATCTCTCCTTGAAAATGTTTGACGCGCCATAGCACGGGTTGACAAACTCATATATGCTTGAATTAATGTTTTATTTACGCATACTGATTTTCTAATTAAACATCTTTGCTCGATTTTGAACTTGACAATTCCATTAGCTGAGTACTTACTAGTCGCGGCACGTAAGTCTAGCGCTGAACGAAACGTGCCAGGGACGCGCAAGAATTGAATTGCACGAATGCGACTGGAGAGCGCGAATAAGCACTACTTTTTTATAGCATAGGGAGACAAACGAGCGCACAGTCCACCTGATGGTAAGTGGATACTGTGGCCCATAGATATCTACATTTATGTTCAATTAAGAATCAAAATGCAGACGCGTTGTTACCCTTGAGGACTAAGATGGATTGCCTAGATTCCAGTAAAAAGGGTCTCCGGTTCTCTATACTTACCATACGAAACACAGCAGCATTAAGCTGCTATTTTACGCTGGTATTCTGTGAGAGCGTGGTCCTTCTCGGGTCGAGCCGAACCATTCGTGCTACAACTATACAATTGATATAGCTGCAGCATGGCTCTACCACGTGTGACTTATGCGCAATAAGCCAATCAGCGCGACTTATGCGCAATTACGGTCACCGCTAGATTTTCGTGCCGCTACTTGTAATGGTTACATGGACAGTATGTTCTAGCACACCGCAGACACATCGTGGTGTTTATTATATTGTTGTTAACATTGATAGAGGGTACATATAGAGCATATTTTCTACGTGGTAGAGTCACACTCTAGCTATTTTATGGTAGCGGCACTAATGGGTCGGCTCGGCAGGGTGAGGACCACGCTTTAACATAATGATAGCATAAAATGGGAAGTTAATGCTGTTGTGTTTCGAAAGGTAATTGTAGAGGACCGGAGACCCTTTTTACTGGAAATGACGCACGCATTTTTTCATAGACCTCCCGCGCACTAGGCAGCCTGGCTGCGGAGCCAGGCTGCGGCGGCCGAATTATTTGAGCAGCCACTTCTAAACAGCCAATGGGCGACCAGTTGTGACTCTTTCTACGTCATTTTGTGGTTTCGGAACACAAAATACGCCTGGCTGCTACGACAAGTGTGCGGTGACTGACGGCAGCCACATACATTTGCCCTGCTCGCCCTGGCTGCGCGCAGCCAACGGGCTGCCGTGCAATCGGGCGCGCTTTTATGGCTGCCGCAGCCGGGAGTTCGTGGCTGCTTAGGTGCGCGGGCTCCCATACACCGTCATATGTTCGACTGGCTGCCGCAGCCAGGCTGCCTAGTGCGCGGGGGGCCTTAGTCCTTAGGGGTAACGACACATTTACATTTTGATTTTCGATCGAAGAGACATGCAGATGTGTACGGACCACAATATCCACTTACCATCAGGTGACTGTGTGCTCGTTTGCCACCTTTATTCCATATAAAAAAACATATTTGTAATTGTAATATTTTCTATCGTGAAATACTTGACCGTATAGTAGCTGTAATAAGAATATCCATTACCCCATATGATGACGTGGGTATCGTAAGAGAAGACAGAGGGAAACAAATAAGGAAATGGCCAGCAGCGTCTTCCTAAAAACAATGTATTTTAGCAAACACTCGTGGTTTTAAAATATCTATCTCTTGAGTAGGTTAGTGGCTGGATTCTGATTGTTTGTAAATTGAATTTTATTTCATATTTGATAGTCACTACATTATAACTGTTTATTCCATTAGTAATAATTTCATAGCTTAAATAAATAAATTCGTTCATTAATGCCTCTCAAAGACCATTGCTGAATATAGGCGTTCCCCATAGATTAGCTCATAGGGGATATGTGCTACGCGTGGAGTTTTTTATTATTTCATTGTGATTAGAAAGACGCTGCTGCATCTCTTGGCTTTCCCTTTGACGCCTCTTACAGCACTCACGGAACGATATGGGGTAGTGGATATTTTTACACCGTTTACAAGGTCAAAATAGTAAATAGATAAATTTCAAATACTAAGAAGTCACCATAAACGATGTGACACTTGGCTGGCCTATTAGCATACGCACCGTTAGCTGTCGGCCGCTTTTCCATGGGTGTTCAAACACGTCGATGAATATTGAACAAGTTTACTTAAAGTCTCCACTCGGTATTCCGGTTCGACGACGTTGTAAGTTATACGTTCAGTGGAATATTGATTGTGACACATACCATTCATTCATCTAATATATAAAAATTATACATAGTACAATTAACTTACAGTAGGTGGCGCGCGTATCGAACCGATAAATTTATTTGAAAGTTATATATCATTCGATTTCAATGAATGTATTATTATTCCTATTTGAACAATATAACTGTTCCAAATTTAAAACGATATTTCTTTTTTTTTGGAGTTTATGGCCTGGTATCTACCTTTAGGCCAAGTCTTGAGTATTTTTATTCGGTTTATTATAATTTCCCCAAATGTATAATTATCCTTCATAGTTCACTGCTTCACAATATGTTGATGCGTCACATTGTGCAGCCCTTGCGAGATTTTGACGGCAACTTGAGCCAGCAGACAGCTGACAGTTGGCGATAGTATCTAAAGGTGCCTATGCAGGCAAACAGCCTATCTTGAGAATCCACGACCATCAGAGCACTTGTTTCACCGTTCCACTAATAGTTCACATGCGTAGACAGTTAATATTTATCTTCAATTAAAAATCGAAAAGCAGAAGCTTTTTCTGGAGCCGGTTCTCTACACTCGATATACGAAACACAGCAGCATTATGCTGCTATTTTATGCTGGTATTCTGTGAGATCGTCATCCTTCCCCGGTCGAGCCGACTCACTCGTGCTACAAATATAATATAGCAGCAATATGTCTCTATCACGTACAATTAAAAATTATAATGTTATATGCTGCAATGTGATTAAGTAACTTTAGTGGGGGTCGTGGTTGGCAATTGACATTGTTTTGACTTTTATGTTTGGTTCCGCTGTCATTGTATAAATAGAAACCAGTAAACTTATAATTAAATTTCAACTTTTCGATGATGATGACACTGTGTGACCATTTTCGTAACAAATGAGCTCACTGTGGTGGAGCCATGGTGCAGCTATATTAGTAGTGTAGTTGTGGCACGAATGGGTCGACTCGACAGAGGAAGGACCACGCTCTCACAGAATACCAGCGTAAAATAGCAGCTTAATGTTGCTGTGTTTCGTATGGTGAATGTAGAGAACCGGAGACCCTTTTTACTGGAAATGAGGCATTCCATCTTAGTCCTCACGGCTGACAACGCATTTGTATTTTGTTTCGCAATCGAGGATAGATGCAGATGTCTATGGGCCACAGCAACCACTTACCATCAGGTGGACTGTGTGCTCGCTTGTCACCCTTATGCTATAAAATAACCTTAGTCTCAACTAGCGGCATCTGGTGAGCGTAAGATAATTAGCCCACATTGACAATCTCCCCCTTTATTTGAATCCGCTGAAAATGTTATCATAATAACAAAACTGTTCCGGAGGGATTCCCACCGGCAACGATTTCCGCCAGAGTTACACAATCGCATTGCTAATGCCATTTTACCCGATTGCGAACAAAAATATTACTCTATTTTAGACTCTGTTAAAGTAGAGTAACATTTTTGTTGGTATGATATATGTATATGTCACAGTCAAAACTCATAACCGGTCAAAACAAAACACTTATGACTGCGAATAATCGGGCAAAAGTAGTTTTGACTAAGGGTGTTGGTCAATACCATTTTAACTGACTTTTGCAGTCAAAAGTAGTTTTGACTAAGGACGTTGGTCAAAAGTAATTTTGCTTCATTTAAAGTTCAGACTATCGGTGAAAACTCGCAGTATCAGTGACAGTGGGTTAAGGTGCGGCTGGGGTGGCCCTTCGGCCACCTTAAAGCCGCGTGCATTATAATGATATAAAATATAATATTGATGGAATTGAACTTTTTAATTTCAGAAATTCAAAAAGTATAAGTCAAAAGTAGTTTTGACTAATATTCTTGGTCAAAATCACTATAACGTAATAATTTTGCAGTTAAAAATGATTTTGACCAATGTCTTCAGTCAAGACTACTTTTGACTGCAACAATCAGTTAAAAATGGTATTGACCAACATCTTTAGTCAAAATTACTTTTGTCCCGATTATTCGCAGTCAAAAGTGGTTTTGACCGTGTCAGTTTGTAAGTCTGCTCGGAACTCCTAGCGTTCTTCAAATTTTGAGAAAAATTGTTAATTGTAATTTAGCTGTATATCTTTATATATAAAAATTACGTGTCACATTGTTTGTCCGCGATAAACTCCTAAACTACAGAACTGATTTCATTGAAATTTCGCACACTGTGTGCAGTTTGGTCCAACTTGCGAGATAGGATACTTTTTATCCCGATAAGTGACCCTCAATTTTTTTTTATTGCGAATTTAAGGATTTTTTATAGGAAGGGTCGTTGGAAAGGGCAGAACAACGTCTGCCTGGTCAGCTAGTTATACCATAGTAACTCTTATGAAACTTTTTACAAAAGAAATATCTGATTTTGAAAATTCTAATGTTGATGAAAATATAAGTTTTTATTTATTTAAAAATATCCACTATTTTTTACCATAATAAAAGAAAGCCAATGTAGTTGTATAAATATAAGTTGTAAAAAAGAGATATCTTTTACATTATTGCAATCTAGTTCATCGTTTCTTTATAAATAATGTATTATTGCAAGGATAAACATCGAATAATGTAGCGGTGAAAGAAAAATGACTCATATCAGTTTCATTAATTTCCGTTTAATTCGAGTCATCATGCGTTCAATATTACGAACTATGAGTACAGCGGATGCAAAAATCCCAGTTATAACTATCGACATAAGAATCGTTTAAAATTTCATCATATTGTGCAATGACATTGGTCCTGTCTGATGCAGAAGTGACAATCGGTGGAGTAGACGTGCTATGAAGTGAAGACCGGGCTAAGTGGCGCGCCTTGAGAGAGGCTTATGTCCAGTAGTGGACTGCTGTAGGCTGATGATGTAGAATGAAATCCCTAACTTATTTAATAATATAGTACGTGAGGGTCACTTTCTTATAGGAAATCAAAAACCACAGACTTGTTTGCATAGAAGGCTCTGTGATACATAAGCTCTTAATTAGTCAATCGAACAATAAAGGATCAAACGGGCGCTGCTTTATCGACGCGAATTTGGACAGTTGATATTATAGTAAATATTTTAGCATTGGGTATTGTACTTAGTCTTTAAGTTGATTTTTCGAAGTGTTCCTAATTATTGCCAAAGCTTGTTTGCTATTTTTTCTTAATATATTAGTTATAGTATACGACTTTGTGCTTTTGTCTCTGTCCTCCTCCTAGTTTTGATTTTATAGAGCGGCTACGCTTAAGGTGGCCATATTACCCTCACGTACCTTAATTAAGAGTGACAAACGAGCACACACTCCATCTGATGGTAAGTGAATGCTGTGGCCCATAGACACCTACATCTATCCTCCAAAATGCAGATATGTTGTTACATCTGGGGATGAAGTTGGAATGCACCGTTACCAATAACAAGTGGTAAAATTAAAAATGTTGTACAACCGACTTCAATATAAATAAAATGAGAACATCATCAATAATTCAAAATCTACTGGTTAGATCTCGATCAAATTTATGTGGGACCACATAAGAAGCACCAGCAAAAAAAGAATCATCAAAGTCGGTTCACCTAGAAAAAAGTTCGAAGGTAACACATAAAAAAATACGGTCGAGTGAGAACCTCCTCCTTTTTTTAAAGTCGGTTGAAAAGTGTTCTCACGCTGTTTATATTAACGTGTAGTGTAAACCGCTAAACCAAAATTTTGGTTAAATGTTTATACATGTCATGATTCATGAACATATTATGTGAGGGTGTTACAGACGACTGCGGGAAAGACCAGAAAGATTACATGGCCTCCGAAAGATTTGTATACTAACTCGTGCCATATTATGCTACGGCCAAAGGCCGGTTATACATAAGTACAGTCGACTGCGACAAGATGCAGCTGATTGCGGTTCATTAAACTTAGGTGTATTCGATATATTGATGGCTAGAACGAGGTGTGGCCGGCTATTTTCGGATAAAACTAGGTATAGTAAACATTATGCCTATGACTCCTTACTGCTGTGACATATATTAGATGTAAATAAACCTAGCAAACTAACAGCATAGCAAAGTGGCGAAGCAATCAACTTTGTAGCGGTTTCTAACGGTTGCCGTTGAGCAATCAGTTTCAAAATAGGAGGTTCAGATGCCTGATTGATCAGTAATCGATTGCTGCAAACAGAATTTGAAAATTCGAAACCGTTCTCGAGATAATCGTGGGACAGACGGACAGACATCGTGAAATCAATAAACCTAGCAAGCTAACAGCATAGCAAAGTGGCGAAGCAATCAGCTTTGTAGCGGTTTCTAACGGTTGCCGTTGAGCAATCAGTTTCAAAATAGGAGGTTCAGATGCCTGATTGATCAGTAATCGATTGCTGAAAACAGAATTTGAAAATTCGAAACCGTTCTCGAGATAATCGTGGGACAGACGGACAGACATCTTGAAATCAATAAGTGTCTTCGCAAGCTTCGCCACTTAATAAAACACCGTGACTTGACAAAAATCCAAGATAGGCCAGCAATCGACAATCCGTTTGCCAAAAATTAGTAATTTTAGGCATTTCTTGTATATCATAATTCATAGGCTTCTCTATTCTCTACGTAGGTAGTATAAAACAAAGTCGCCGTCTGTGCGCTTAGATCTCGTCGATTTCTTTGCGGTTTTCATCAATTGCCACAATGATCAAAAGAAAAGTTTATATGTATAATACGTTAATAGGTATATTATACAATTCTTCTGTCAGTGTATATGTGACTGAACTTCTTCTAAATGGCCGGACCGATTTTGATGAGATTTTGTGTGTGTTTGATTAAGTTGATTAGAGAATGGTTTAGATTCACAATTGGACCCGGTAGGTGGCGTTGTTATCGAGATCCAGAAATCAACCGAAAGCCGGGGTGGATTGCTAGTATGCAAATAATTTGTGTTCTCGTGATTTCAAATTCAAATTCAAAATAATTTATTTGTAAAACAAAGGTAAAGTTACAAACTTGGTGGAAAAGGTATGCATATAGGCATACAAATATTTGGTTATCATCCTCACCTTGCATTACTAATATTAATATTTAATAACATTACAATTTCAAGTATAGCCACTGAGCGGGAAAACGCAGCCAGCGTTTTTGGCACGATACCGCGGCGAGTAGGACTGTAGGATAATTAAGTTACTATATAGTTTTAGTTTTTCTTTACTATAATTTTTAATTTTGCATATAATAAAATATTGTATGGTATGTTAGGTAAATAAATAATTAAACAAAAAAATTTGTATGTTTAGGAAAAATTGCATAACTTATTGTTTTTATTACCCATTACATAATTCGTAATAACGTAAAGTTAAAAATATAATAAATAAATCGAACATATTATGGCATAAAACATGGTTACAATTAGTAACCATTCATTTTATCATCAAAATAAGTATTTGTTGATAGAGTAATATGTTTTTTTTATTAAAAAAACCCGAAAGTAATTTCTTAAATTTGTCTATATATTATGTCTTTTTGAAGTTTTTTGGGAGTTTATTAAAAAAATTAGGAGCCATACCCAGGATGATCCACGACTTTTTCAGCCACCAGGGCGGCGCCACTAGAAAGTGAGGTATAATATTCGACAAATTTCATAATGGGGAACTTAATTTGTTCGGAAAATGTAAAGGTTATTGTTTCTTTCTGTACTATTGGTTATATTTTATTTTAATAAGATTAAAAATAAATAAACCAAACCACAGATATTGTGATATTTCATAAAATTAGCAAAATTAATAAAAGTTAATAATGTGCAAAAAATTAAAGAGCAGGTAAACAAAATAATGCCTCAGTGAGGCATTATTTTGTGTATTTATTTAATACTCTAAAAACTGATAAACATTTATTAAAAACAAACTTCCAAATTATAGTAATCTAAATTACTTTACCTCGGTGTCAACTAGCGACCTCTGGTGTGCAGAAAATGATTAGCCCTCATTATTCAAAGAAATCAATATTCTACCATTTACAAGTCGGTATTATGTAAACAATACCGATATGAATATCTTATAATCATCATTATCATTACAGCCCTTCACAAGTCCACTGCTGAACATAGGCCTCCTCCAAAGAATGCCACAAAGCACGGTCCTGAGCCACCTGCATCCATCGACTTCCTGCATATCTTACCAGGTCATCACTCCATCTAGTGGGGGGACGCCCTACACTTCGCCTGCCGGTACGAGGCTGCCACTCGAGAACCTTTTTTCCCCATCGGTTGTCGGTTCTTCGAGCTACATGGCCGGCCCATTGCCACTTCAGCTTACTAATCTGTTGGGCTATGTCGGTCACTCTGATTCTATTGCGGATATCCTCATTTCTAAGTTTATCACGCAGAGAAACTCCGAGCATAGCCCTCTCCATAGCTTGCTGAGCGACCTTGAGCTTCCTCATCCGGTCAGTGGTGAAGGACTAAGTCTCAGTTCCATAGGTCATCACTGGCAACACGCACTGGTTGTACAGTCTCGGTTTCAAGTTTTGAGGTATACCTGACGAGAAGATGTTACGTAATTTCCCGAACGCTGCCCAACCGTGATGAATCCGTCGATTGACCTCTCGGTCGAAGTTGAACTTACCTAGTCGGACTATTTGTCCCAGGTAAACATACTCGTCAACAACTTCGAGCTTAGTGCTCCCAACAACTACCGGCATAGGTGTGACATGGACATTAAACATGATCTTTGTTTTGTCCATGTTCATCTTAAGACCTATCCGTTGGGAAACACTATTGAGGTCATTGAGCATAGTGCTTAGGTCCTCCAGCGATTCTGCCATAAGGACTATATCGTCGGCAAATCGAAGGTGAGTGATGTACTCGCCATTGATGTTGATACCGTATCCTTTCCAGTCCAGAAGCTAGAAAACGTCTTCCAATGCAGCAGTGAAGAGTTTCGGGGATATGACGTCACCCTGTCTTACTCTCTGCAATTGGATAGGTTTCGTACTCTGGTTCTGTACTCGGATAGCCATCGTAGCCCTACTGTACAAGCACTTCAAAACTTCGATATACCGACAGTCAACTTGGTACCGCTGAAGGGACTGCAGCACCGCCCAAATTTCTTTACAGGAGTTCTGTACAATTTGCCGAAGGGTATGTATGTCGTCTATGGTGCTAAAGCCTTTTCGGAAACCGACTTGTTCGGGAGGCTGGAAGTCGTCAAGTCGGCGCTACTGCGTACTGGATTCGTAATGACTCTCGATAACAGCACGTAGACGCGGCTCAGAAGGGAAATCGGTCTGTAGTTCTTCAACAGAACGTTGTAGCCTTCCTTGAAGAACAAGACTTCTGCTCCACGTCTCCGGTGTAATGCCACCATGGAGGACGGAATTAAAGAGCTTCTGAAGGACTTCAAGTACCGGTTTTCCACCCGCTTTCAGAAGCTCCGCTGTAATTTCATCCTAGTCAGGGGCCTTGCCGTTTTTAAGGTGCTGGAGAGCCATTCTAATCGTTTAAATTTAACGTTTAGGTTCAGTGTACCTCTCACCATTCGGTGATCGCTGTTGGTTTTCACCCTCGCTATACTGAGACATCACTGAACAGTTGCCGTCTGGTCATCATAATGAAGTCAATCTCATTTTTTGTCGAACCGTCGGGGCTCGACCAGGTCCACTTCTTGTGGGGCCGCTTCTGGGAGAAAGAGTTCATCATAAAGAGTCCCTCTTTTTCCATGAAGTAGGCCAGCTGCTGACCCCTTGGGTTCCGTTGCCATATTCCGAATTTCCCTACTTTCAGCTCACCGTTCTCTCTTGTGCCTAGTTTTGCGTTGAAGTCTCCCATTAACACTGTATAATGGGTTTTGGAGGAATGCATGGCTCTAGACATATCCTCATACATTTCCTCCAACTCCACATCGGGGTGTGCCAAGGTTGGTGCGTAAACCTGTATGACCTTCAGCGAATACCGTTTGGTGATTCTGAGTACAACCCTCGTCGACACACTCCCGATCTTTACAACGTTGTTAACGAGAGACTTGTGGACGATAAATCCGACACCTCCTTGGGACAGATGGTCGCCCTCCCGGTGATAGTGCAAGTGCCCGGATTCGAAGATTACCGTGTCCTCCCTCTCTCTTCGGACTTCGGATAATCCTATAATATGACAGCGCAACTTGTCTATCTCTTCTTCCAGCTCCACGATCTTCTCGTCAGTCCTCAGGGTGCGTGCGTTGTACGTTGCCAGGTCGAGTCGTCTAAGGTGGCAACCGAACCTCCACCGGAGATTCCCACACTCCCGATCTTTACAACGTTGTTAACAAGAGACTTGTGGACGATAAATCCGACACCTCCTTGGGACAGATGGTTGCCCTCCCGGTGATAGAGCACGTTGCCGGATTCGAGGATTACCGTGTCCTCGCCCTCTCTTCGGACCTCGGATAATCCTATGATATTCCAGCGCAACTTGTCTATCTCTTCTTCCAGCTCCAGGATCTTACCGTCAGTCCTCAGGGTGCGTGCGTTATAAGTTGCCAGCTCGAGTCGTCGTAGGTGGCAACCGAACCTCCACCGGAGATTCTTAGCACCCCTTATCTACAAATATTATCTTATAATATTTTATAATAGTAATGATCAACACCAACCTTAAGAAAATGTAGGTAATAAAACGGATAATTTAAAATGTATACTGGCCAAGATAAATAAATTATATATGGGGCAATGTACACCAATTTATAATGAGACTAGCTGTTCCTTGCGACTTCGCCCGCGTGTAATTTATGGTTTTAATTATTTTGCGCGGAACCCTAATTATATTTCTAAAATATAAGTAGCTTAAGTTACTCCTTATAACATCAGCTATCTGCCAGTGAAAGTCCTGCCAAAATCGGTCCAGCCGTTTCGGAGATTATCCGGAACAAATAGACAGACAGACAGACAGACAGAAAAACAGAAAGACAGACAAAAAATTTAAAAATTGTGTATTTGTTATAAGTACCGTATATACTTTTATATGCATTTAGTAAAAAGCTGTTATTATGACATTACAAACAGACACTTCAATTTTATTTATTTGTATAGATTCCTTATAATAATTTAAGCTTATTCAAAAGTTATTTTACTTACTTATCTTCACGCACAATCCCTGACGGGGTAGCCAGAGAGAACAGATCGCCAAGTGTCACGATCCTTACATACCTCTTTCGCTTCTTTCAGATTCATTATCTTCTTCATACATGCACGTCTAGGTATCCGAGTACTCTTGACCCTCCCCTCTTCGAGCAATTTGCTCACATGGTCTTCGAAAGTTAGTCTCGGTCTACCTCGACACCTTTTAATATTAACTTTCGCGCTATATATTTTCTTCACCATTCGGTCTTCACTCATTCTCTCAACGTGCCCAAACCATCAAAGCACGCCCTTATCAATTTTTGTGATAAGGTCATCTTTCAAACCTGCCATATTGCGAATCTCTTCGTTTCGCTTTCGGTCGGCCATGGTAACGCCGCACATTTTACGAAGAGATCGCATCTCCACTGCATTCAACTTGCTTTTATGCTTCTTCTGGCATACCCAGGTTTCGCTGCCATATAACAAAGTTATTTTAAAAATTATATTAAAAAGTGATTAATATGTTTTAAAACTTACTACGGTTTGAGCGAATATTTTGATAACAAAGGAATGTGTATGTGTGTAAACGTGGAATGGTGTCACTCCAGTTCAATACCAACTTATGCAAATTTGTGACGTAACTATTAGATAATATGTTGATTGCAAATAAGTAATTGTAAACATAATACATTTAAAGTTCTGTATGTTAAATGAATATCATGAATTGTAAATGGTCCCATCGGAGTGTGTGGTATTGTTCTGCAAGCCGTCTCACTTCTGTTTTTTTTTTATATGGAATCAGGGTGTCAAACAAGCACAGATTCCACCTGATGGTAAGAGGATGCTGCGGCACCTACACATCTACATCTGTCTTCAATTAAGAATCAAAATTCATCTAGCGCTGTCACCCCTACGAACTAAGATGGAATACCACGTTTTCAGTAAAGAGCGTCTCCGGTTCTTTACACTCCTCATATTTAATTACTAAACATTTTACGCTGGTATTCTGTGAGAGCGTGGTCCTTCCCCTTGCAAGTCGACCAATTCATGCTATAACCATAATATAACTGCAGTATGACTCTACCATGTCAAATTTGCAATCATTTGTATTTAATTTTATTTAGGTGAACAGGAAAATTGCGACCATATACGCGCTCAATTCGTAAGATATAGTAATGTCCTCCAGACCGAATTTCGGTCACGGCGGCCAGCCTCAACGTAGTCTAGACATCGGTGCAGGACAGGAATATAATTCCCAAGTGTATGCGTAAGCACAGGTGCACTTTCTATTCCCTCACTATAATAGTCCGATGGGACGGTAAACCGACACGACCGGAGATAGATCAGGCCCAGCGCCAACGGCTTTACGTGCTTTCCGAGACACGGGGGTGAGACTCCGCCAACTTCCTGTCTCCGGGCAGATATCTAGAATTTCTAGATGAAAAAATTCAATAACTGATTTTTTTGGGCCAACCTGGTATTCGAACGGGATCTCATGTTCAGCAGTCTCACTACTACAACCACAAGACCAACCGAGGCAGTCAAGATATTATAGCATCAACCAATGCGTAATAAAGTACGTACACAATACTTCTACGAAGTGTATACTTTAAATTTTGTAACTTACATAGTAAATTGATCGTAATTTGTTATATACTCAATCTACATGAATACTCCACCCAGAATGAGTATCTACATTCATAGATTTTATTTTGATGCAAGCGTTCGTACGTGTGTCCTTTTATTTGCGTATATTCATAACTTTATTTTTATTGTATGGATGGGATGGTACAAGCATACGAGTACATTTAGTTTTACCTACATTTATTAATATTCCATTGTCATGGGCCCAACGAACTACATTGTCGATGTAGCTCTGCAATCT
Organism: Parnassius glacialis; assembly: GCA_033319125.1. Lineage (NCBI taxonomy): Eukaryota > Metazoa > Arthropoda > Insecta > Lepidoptera > Papilionidae > Parnassius > Parnassius glacialis. The sequence continues at coordinate 4,352,911 of JAVANC010000001.1, read as the reverse complement.
GCATTACTTCCTGGATTGCGTTTTTGTTAGTATCGCTATGTATATAATGCATTTATCATCAGCGTACACATATCATTAGGCATGCTATTTACACGCATTATTTATATATATATATATATATATATATATATATATATATATATATATATTCCACAGGACCAAAGACCAAGTCAGTCGGAACACCAAATTTAATATAAGCAGCTTCTCTATCTCTCGTTTCACCAATAGGCACTTTTAGTGATGTATTACTTAAATATACCCTAAATACACTCATTGGCTTTCTTATGCCATACTATTGCGTGGACTGCAGTAAGTCATCGTGATAAAAGGTATCGAAAGCTTGTTTAAAGTCGATGAATAAAGCGAATACATTTTCTTGTTTATTTAATGAGCTCTTTTACCAGTAAACTAAGACAGAACTGTAGCTGTACTCCTATTTGATCGAAAACTGCGCCAGGTATAAGTCGCGACACGTAAGTCTAGCACTGAACGAAACGTAAAGGGGATAGCTGCGTATGGGTACTGTCGTACCCGAATTGAATTGCACGAATGCGACTGGAGAGCCATTCAGCGCGTGCTAACAATATGCACGCCCGCCCCGCGACCCGCTTACTACCCCATGAAACCTTATTTTCGACTAATGCGCAATAACGGTCACCGCTAGACTTTCATGCCGTTACTTATATCGTTGATAACTTTATTATTTTCAAGAAAAGCTGTAACTTGACCTACTGCAATTTTTCGACCATTTTATTTAATGTATTTAAAAAAGCTATCGGCTTGTAATTAGTGAATTCTATATGGTGCGTGGGCATAGCTTGTTTATATGTCGACTTAATTAAAGCTACCTTCAACTCCTTAGGATATATAGCATTTTGTTTCCACGTAATATTTACTTTAAAAGAAACGACAAAAAAGGGGGCACCTGCGGATTTTGTTTCACTTCCCTCAGTCGCCTCTTACGACATCCACCGGATGATATATGGGGTAGTGGATTTTCTACTCCACCACTACACGGCAAATGTTACATATGAAGCAATATACGAATATAATACCGTGTATAGTATGAGTAACAAAATAATAAATAAAACTGTGGTTACCAAACCGAGCGCCAAGCGTGGTAACCACGGCAAATATTCCTCTATGAGGCAATTATTAGATAATCTGTGTTCAGTAATGGATTTTGATAGTCAATAATGAAGATGATGAAGGTGATGTGGTTTTATATTTAAATAATATAGTTTCTTACGTAGTATATCCACGCTGTATTGTTAAGGTTGTAACACGAATGGGTCGGCTCGATCAGGGAAGGACCACGCTCTCACGGAATACCAGCGTAAAATAGCAGCTTAACGCTGCTGTGTTTCGTATGACACGGTGACGAACAAGCACACAGGCCACTTGATGGTAAGTGGTTGCTTTGGCCCGTAGACATCTACATTTATCTTCGTTTGCGAATTAAAATGCAGATGCGTTGTCAGTCATGAGGACAAAGATAGAATTCCCTCTTTTCCAGTAAAAAGGGTCTCCGGTTCTCTACACTCACGATACGAAACACAGCAGTGTTAAGCTGCTATTTGACGTTGGTATTCTGTGAGAGCGTGGTCCTTCCCCGGCCGAGCCGACCGATTCGTGCTACAACTATACTATTATGTAATATAGCTGCAGCATGGCTCTACCACGTACATAATTATTTTTAATTAGTTTCGTATGGTGAGTGTAAACCGGGAACCCTTTTTTCTGCAAATGAGTCATTCTATCTTAGTCCTCAGGGTTAACAAGGCATCTACATTTTGATTCTTCATCTATATATGACCAGTTACCATCATTTGGACTGCGTGGTCGTTTTTGGAATGAGGTTGTCATTACATTAAAAAAAAAACTAAATATCTGTGTATTTGACACACTTCGACATTGAGGACATACGCGAAAAGAAATGGGCTCATATATTTCCTTATTCGTTACTATATAACCGTCAAGGGCATCACGTGCTAGTGTCGCAGTTTGTACGTAATTCGGGACATATCAAAAATATCTAAAGCATGCCGACACATTTACTGTCAGCGTATCGAGTCACAACAATGATAAATTATGATTGTGTCATTTTAATACCTTTTTACAGCAGCTCGGTTTGATCGAAAGGGTGTGGATTTTGATAAAAAAAATGATAAATAATACATATAGATTATTCTAATGTCTCAAAGACCTCGTAACCGGGCTATAAAAATTGCAACTTGCTGGTAATTTTGCTTAGAAATATTGCCAGTTGTATTTTTTTCCTGCAATGTTTTTCTGCAGTATCTTGCAGAGAATATTTCGGCAATGTTACTTTAACTGTATCGCGGGACAACAGAGTTCGTAAAGGTGAAGCAACATGGAGGCAATAGACTATAAGCAAAAACTGCGTTGCTCAATATAGACTACAACTTGACGGCTATACAATAGGAACTAGAAATCGTCTCAAAAGAGTTTATAAGACGTGCAGAAACTCGATGGATGCAGTTGGTTCAGGACCGAGTTCTCTGGCATTACCTGTGGGAGGGATATGTTGGGTTGGACTTGAGAAAGGATGTAATGATGATGATGATGATGTGAATCATACGGCTACGTTTCGGTAGCACACTGACTAAGTATTGATACGTAAAATCTGTGTATGTAATCAATCACCTCGACGATACACAAGAAATCTCCATTGTGTACCGGTTTTTTTAAATCAACAAATTACGACTATTTCAATCATTGGATCGCCTCGCTCCCCATGGGAGTGTTTCCATATATCCATTTCATATCGTATAATGTAATTATGAAAAAAGTTTCACTGAGTTGCTGGTTCTTTTGAAGACAAGAGTTTTTTTTTTCAGAACTAGTGGTAAAAGTAAGAAATATTATAATCTTTATTGAATGAAAATTATTTTATTCTATACTGTTCTATTCTGGCAATGACAGCACTACGCATGCGAAACAGTTTTTTATTAATTGCTAATTTTTTGCACGCAGTCACGCGCCTTATCTCAGTGACTAACTTGATTACGAAGATATGTGACGATATCGTCCGTCATTTAGCCGCACCCAGCTGATTATCACATCCAGTATCAATACTTGATCATTTTGTGTATAAAGTAGAAATAGAAACAATACCTTTTTTATAATAAATAATAATATAATAAATTCTTTATTTGCCACAAGTCTGTTAACAATTAAATTGAACCCTGGCTTCTAAACTAGTTGTAATAACTGTGTCTTAGAAACCTGAATATAGATTAAATAATACTTATTGAAAGTCGTTCTTATGTTTAATTTAAAACTGCACTGGTTCGGAAAATACAGAGAACTAGCAAGATACCCAGCGGGTAATTTTTCTGCCGACTTCCAAAAAGGAGACGGTACTCAATTCGACTGTATGTTTTTTTATGTGTGTTACCTCATAACTTTGTACTGGGTGAACCGATTATGATGATTCTTTTTAATATGAAAGCTGATACTTCTCGTGTGGTCTCATGTAAATTTGATCAAGGTCAGACCGATAGTTTTTGAGTTATTCTTAATAACTTATATTGAAGTCGGCAGTTCAAAATTTTTAATTTTTAATTGTTTTTAAATAGGATTGACAAAGAAATTCTTAATTTAGTATGGTAAGTACCTAAATACCACAGTCTAGACACCGGCAGCTAAATCCAAACAATGATGTATACGGTGTCATTCTTGAGACTCAAGATGGAATGCCTTATAACCAAAGAGATTTAAAATATATATATACTACCAGCGATAACCAAGCCCTAGCTAACTAGCGACCACAAGGCGGCACTGTCGCTAGTTAGCTTGGTTATCGCTGATACATAATACGAATCTGCGATTTATCAGCAATTATTGTTCTAATTTCGCTGTCGCTAGCCTTCTGCAAGATACGTAATACGTTTACAGATCAGTTGTGAATCGGGACGTCCCGCAAAGATCGGGACACCTGGCAACACTAAGTGCCATAGATGTGAACAAAATGTCATGTGTATATTTTGCCGTTAAAGAAGTAAATGAATTGAACAAAACACTTTAACTAATTAAATTATTAAGCGACCCGATCCGATAACGTGAAACTGTTACCGTTACACTGTTCACTGGGCCTATCAAATGTTCACTGTGCTCTCCCATGGACTGCCACATATTGAGTATATTTGCTACAGTTGCAACGCTTGGCAGACGTGGTAGCCAGGAGGATGCTGCTGCCCACCAAATGTTTCATTCCCTCTGTCAACTCTTACAACACGCACGGAATGATATGGAGTATTTAATTTTCTTACACTTCAACTACACGGCGGCGATATTAGCGATTTTTATCTGCTAACACAAAGTTTTGTAATCCGAGCCGTCAAATCCAAACAAACGTGAGTAAGTGTCACCTGATGCAAATGCTGTGAGTGCTCGAAATGCTTTGCTGATATTGTTAAAAGTATGTTGATATCTCGCACCTGTCAGTATACAAAAGACAGGAGACACAGAAATTCATCATCGTCATCATCTTTACATCCCTCACCAAGTCCACTGCTGAACATAATTCCCCCAAGGAATGCCAAAGCACGGTCCTGAATCACCTGCATTAATCGACTTACTGCGGTCTTACCAGGTCGTCACTCCATCTAGTGGTGGACTGCCTCACACTTTGCCTACCGGTACGAGACTGCCACTCGTGAACCTTTCTTCCCCATCGGTTGTCGGTTACTCTGGTTCTATTGTGGATATCCTCATTTATAAGTCTATCACGTAGACAAACCCTGAGTATAGACATCTATAGCTCGCTGCGCGACCTTGAGCTTCCTCATACTCAAGCATTAGACACGCTTTTATTACTGACAATGATTCGGTTGCTATGCAATACATAAGATGGCTGAGCAATTCAATTTTTTTTTATATGCTAAGGGTGATAAACGAGCACATAGTCCAACTGATGGTAAGTGGTTGATGTGGTCCATAGACATCTATATCTATCCTCGATTATGAATCAAAATGCAGAATGCGTTGTCATCCTTGAGGACTAAGATGGAATACCTCGTTTCTAGTAAAAAGGTGTAAAAAGGGTCTCCGTTTCTCTACACTCACCATACGAAACACAGCAGCGTTAAGCTGCTATTTTACGGTGGTATTGTGTGAGAGCGTGGTCCTTCCACGGTCGAGTCGACCCATTCGTGCTACAACTATACCAGTAATATAGCTGCACCAAGGCTCTACCACTTAAAAAAAATCTTTAAATCAACAATAAGCTAATGTTCTCTATTGTTGCTCATCAAGATATAACTTGGTAAGGTTTCGTTATATTAATCACGTCATTTTGATTGTCTCTGGGCCACAGTATGTACTTACCATCAAGTGGACTGTATGCTCGTTTATCATACTTATTCTATAAAAAAAAGTGATTACGTCCCTCTTATACCTGTTATAATTTTATTATCAATACATTAAACACTTAGAACAGTTTCGATAAAACTACTGTTAATAAATCTTACATAATACGTTTGACTGCTCTTTAATATGTATTTTTGCGTTACACGCTGTAAAACCACACCTAAATGTACAAGTGTAAGAAAAAAATAACGTCGTCAATTTTTTTAATAAAGAATAAAAGAAAAAATGTAAGAAACGATCACATAGACCACCTGATTGTAAGTGGGTGCAGTGGCCCATAGATATCTACATCGATCTTCGCTTAAGAATTGAAATGTACATGCGTTGTTACCCCTGTTGACTGAAAATGTCCTTGTTAGTAGAAAGGGTCTCTAGTTCTCTACACTCACCATACAAAATGTACCGCTATTTTAGGCTCGTATTCTGGGAGTGCGTTGCCCTTCCCAGTTCGAGCAAACCCATTCGTGCTGCACCATAAAACCATAATATAGCTGCATTGTGACTCTATCACATAATAAGAACTACTTAATGTCCTCCAGACTGAATTTCGGTCACGGTGGCCAGTCTCAACGGAGACTAGACATCTGCGCAGGACAGGATTATAATGCTCAAGTGTATGCGCAATCACAGGTGCACTCTCTATTCCCTCACTCTAAAAGTCCGATGGGACGGTAAACCAGCACGACCGGAGAGAGATCAGGCGCAGAACCAACGGCTTTACGTAGTTTCAGAGGCACGGGGGTGAGACACCGCTAACTTCCTGACTCCGGGCAGCTACTGAGAATTTCTGGATGGAAAACTCAATAACTGATTTTCTTGGCCCGACCCGAGACATCACGATCAACAGTCGCACTACTACAACCACTAGACCAACGAGGCAGTCTAGCAAGAACTACTTATTCTAAATGTCGACTATAAGCTCTAAATGTAGATTGTTGACATCTCTGGTGACCAAGAAATGACTGTGCGAGCACCGCCGAGAGCACACTCGTTGCTCTGTTTGTGTCGTAGTATTTTTGCGTTTGGTATAATTCATTGGAGTCTGGAAAAATACTATTGTTTTTATTCAATCCGCAAGGTTTATTTTTAATTTTGAACCAATTTGTTGTTCAAATACGTTTTCGTTTCTTCTTTAGCAGCTCACACTACCACTACGTCCGCCATTTTGACTACAACTGCTGGAGCACAGTCAAGCATACATTCGTCGCGAAGATTCAGGTGTCATGAGCATTTGCCACTTAGGGACCTTCAAGAAAAGAGCCTACTCCCTTTTAAAAGGCCGGCAACGCATTTGCAATTCCCCTGGTTCCCCTGGTGTTGCAGTTGTTCATGGGCGGCGGTAGTCACTTACCATCATGTGAGCCGCATGCTCGTTTGCCCCCTGATCTATAAAAAAAAAACGAAGAAATTCTCTATGCGAATATTCACATCGGGCAAACGCTCATGTCAGTCGCCACCTTAAGAATATCCACTACCCGTGTAGTGGCAGGTGTTTGAATATCCACTACCCCATAACATCCCGTAGGCGTCGTAAGAGGCGACGTAGGGAAATTGAAACAGGTGATGGACAGGGCAGCAGCGCAACTTCCTGATAACATAATGATTTCTTATATTTACGCGAACACTACACATTGAATAAAACGACTTTTACGGATCTTTGAAGAAATCGCGAATGAATATCGATTCCTGCCAAGAATTATACGTGAGGATATTAAAATTAAAAAATATCCTAATTTCAATAGAGAGCTTGGGTACTACCACCTGTTTGGGATTCTGTAATTAATAAAATTAAAACTAAACCCAAGCATACCACTGTAAGACTTCAAGACACAGTAAGTTCATTCTGCGTAGATCGGACCAAAATAATTAAAAAATAAATAGGAGTTTTGGCGGGAACTTGATCGGTGACGGTTCGCTGCTCATGTATTATAGTTTAAATAATAGTTTGAAGTGGATTTTGATATGTAAAAGTGGGGCGATTTTATGTATTAACTGTCTACGCATGTGAACTATTAGTGAAAACGGTGAAACAAGTGCTCTGATGGTGATGGATTCTCAAGATAAGCTGTTTGCATAGGCGCCTTTAGATACCATCGCCAACTGTCAGCTGCCTGCTGGCTCAAGTTGCCGTCAAAATCTCCCAAGGGCTGCACAATGTGACGCATCAACATATTGTGAAGCAGTGAACTATGAAGGATAATAATACATAAAGACAAGGCTTGGGGAAATTATAATAAACCGAATAAAAATACTCAAGACTTGGCCTAAAGGTCTAGATACCAGGTCAAAACTCCAAAAAAAATTAATAATTAAAAAAGATGAAGGTACTCAGGGTTAACTCTGACATCGGGACGTCAATCACCTCGGTCCCCCGTGACCATATGTGCTGGGTGCTGTAAAGCACGCGAAACGTCGGGAATCAATAAAAAAAAATCAATTAAACGCGATAGAATCCGTGTAAGTAGTTTTATTCCTGATAACAGCTGAATAAAAAGAACAGTGGTTGCTAACCCGTTTGACAACCGTGGCAACTATGGTAAATATCACCTCTATGACGGAAATTTTACCACAGTTGACGAATCTTTGGGGAGGCCCATGTTCAGCGTTGGACTTTACATAGGCTGTATGATGGCTGGAATGAATGAATATAAGACGAGTGGTGTGATAATTTTTCATAATCTTCATTTGTTTTTACTAACGTAGCAGCCACTATTAAATAGTGGGTAAAAGTAGTTAAAATGTTCTCTGTTACAAATTCATGAAAATTTTATCTTACCCTCGACAGTATTACGTATATAACGAAGGTCGACGTGTCAGGTCTTATCGATAATCGTACCTGTTGATATCGAGAGGGCACCTTCTTTGTAATCGAGCACAAGGCTCCCCGGTTTTAATATTATATATTTCTTCTGTAATACGATTGAAAATCTTGACGGCTTCGTAGCACAGTGGCTAAGGTTTGGGGTGCGAAGACGCGGGTTTGAATCCCGTACGGAACAAGTGTGAATATGAGCGAGAAATAATAGTTCTGGATCTGGATGTTTGTCCACGTGTAATTTATATAAGTAAAGGCCTCCACGAGAGGATCCTCGTGTGGGAATAACCTTTTTTAAGATGATCCTTGACGACTGCGTGGAATTTAGTAGGATGGTAGTTATCGATAAGAGATCATGTTGTCATCGTAAACCAGTTTTTTAAAAGGATTCATATTTTATTTTTTATATATATAGAATAAGGGTGACAAACGAACACACAGTCCACCTGATGGTAAGTGGATGCTGGTCACCCATAGACATCAACATTTATCCACGATTAAGAATCAAAATGCAGATGCGTTGTCTTCCCTGAAGACTAAGATGGAGTGCCTTGTTTCCAGTAAAAAGGTCTCCGGTTCTCTACACTTACCATATGAAACACATCCGCATCAAGCTGAGTTATAAACATAAAGTTACAAGATAAAATAATATACGTTGTACTTGTACCGAGTTTACATTAATATGCCTGAACCTACGAAAAACCATTTTAAAATTTTACCAATTTCTGCTGTTTAGATTCCTTCTCTACCAATAATAGTGTTAAACAGATTAATCGATGAGGGCTAATAATTTTCTGCTCACCAGATGTCGCTAGTTGACACTGAGGTAAAGTTTTTTTGTTACACAACGTAATTTAATTGAGAAGTTGTTTTTTCATAAAGGTTTATCAATTTCTAGAGTATTATATTAATACACAAAACAATGTGTCAGTGATTCGCTCTTTAATTTTTTGTACTTTTTTACTTTTTTTCTATTTTTATGAATACCTGTGGTTTTGTTTATTTATTTTAAAGATATTAAAATAAAATATAGCTAATAGTACAGAAAGAAACAATAACCTTTACATTTTCCGAACTAATTAACTTCCCCGCTATGAAATCTGTCAAATATTATACCTCACTTTCTAGTGGTGCCGCCTTGGTGGCAGAAAAAGTCGTGGATACCCTCATTAACATAATATGACATATGAAATTTATACATTAACTAGCTGTGCGCCGTGACTTCGCCCGCGTGTAATTGAGAGTTTTAATTATATTGCTCAGAACCCTAATCCTTTTTCTCAAATATAAGTAGCCTAAGTTACTCCTTAGAACATCGGCTATCTGCCAGTGGAAGTCCCGTCGAAATCGGTCCAGCCGTTTCGGAGATTAGCCGGAACAAACAGACAGACAGACAGACAGACCGACAGACAAACAAAAATTAAAAAAATTGTGTTTTTGTTATAAGTACCGTATATACATTCATATGCATTGAGTAAAAAGGTTTTATTTTAATATAATATTACAAACAGACACTTCAATTTTATTTATTTGTATAGATAAGTACCGTATATACATTCATATGCATTGAGTAAAAAGGTTTTATTTTAATATTACAAACAGACACTTAAATTTTATTTATTTGTATAGATGTATAGATAAATCAACAGAGACCTGGCCTAAACCAATGCCAACGTACCCGCAATTTTACAGCCATGTGGTATAGTGCGGGACTGATGGAATTTTATTATAAAATGACCACGATATCGAAAGGGAACGCAGGGCGCTAGCTGCGAGAGGTAATATGGTGGCTCGAAGGCTTGCTGCTTGCTCTGTACCAGTTAAAATTACACTGTTCGAGGCTTTCTGCCAATCATTTTACACCAGTAGCGTTTGGGCCAATCATTTTTAACAGTGGTAGAGCCACGCGGCAGCTTTTGCTGTCGCACGGATGGGCCGGCTCGAACCGGGGTGGTACCACGACCTCACAGAATACCAGCGTGAAGTAGAGGTTTACCTCTGCGTTTCACTTGGTGAGTGCAGGTGGCCGGAGGCCCTTTTTACTGGAAATGAGGCATTTCATCTTAGTCCTCACGGGTGACAACGCATCTGCATTTTGATTCGCAAACGAGGATAGATGTAGATGTCTATGGGCCGCAGCAACCACTTACCATCAGGTGGACTGTGTGCTCGTTTGTCACCCTTATCCTATAAAAAAAAAGAAAAAAAATACCCAAAGGAAATACCCTGCGTATCCAATATAACAATGCCTTCAGGTTACTGTTGGGGCTTCCACCTTATTGTAGTGCATCAGGTATGTTCGCCGATGCGTATATTGAGGACTACTTTGCGATCATGCAAAAAAAGTGGGATCATTGATGCACCGAGTGAGGGAAAGCTCAAATAGTGTCTTGAGGGTCTTTGCGAAGCGGATAGATGGCCCGACACTGGGTAGGTTTCTCTAGCTACATTTGCTAAATGGAGCTTGATAAAACTCCCAATTTTTTGTGCATTTCTGTCTTGTTTTATTTATATGATTTATTTACTAACAATAGTTCTAAAGTTTTATTTCTATTACTAAGATGCTATGGGCCTACGATGCCTGAAAAATACACATTACATATACATTTTTAATTATTTATTTTTTGTAATATAACTGAAAATTTTCATAGAGTCCATAAAAATAAAAAAAAATACTAATGAACGGGACGATTTACAATAAAGTGAAACTCAAAAGGCTTCCTAAGGATTAAAATCTAAAGCTAAGAAAAAAAAATGATAAGTTTAATTTTTCGAAAGATATGTTGTTCACATACAAACCGACTAACTGACATACTTACAAGTGAAATTATCTTCGATTAACTTTTTTTTTAATAATAATCGAAATAAATAATCTTGAGACTACGTCAGAAGTATTATTTGAAATCTCCTCTTGCTATTGGTGTACTTTTTTATTGTAATATAATTACTAAAAACTCATAAGTACAATATAAAGCAGGTAACAATAGAGCACTAGATCCCCGATTCGCGTTCGATGTTTTTTTTATAGGATAGGGTGACAAACGAGCACACAGTCCACCTGATGGTTAGTGGTTGCTGTGGCCCATAGACATCTACATCTATCCTCGATTACGAATTAAAATGCAGATGCGTTGTCACCCGTGAGGACTAAGATGGATTGCCTCGTTTCCAGTAAAAAGAGTCTCCGGTTCTCTACACTCACCATACGAAACACAGCAGCGTTAAACTGCTATTTTACGCTGGTATTCTGTGAGAACGTGGTCCTTCCCCGGTCGAGCCGACCCATTCGTGCTATAACCATACCAGTAATATAGCTGCAGCATAGCTCTATTACGTATAAAAAATGATAACACGGTATATAAAACGATGTGTGCAATATGCAAAATATATCTTAGCTTAGTCTTAATATAACTGAAAAATTACGAAGTAAAGCAGGCTTTAGGATAACAATATGTAACCAGAATTGGTTAGTAATTCGTCGACTTAAGTTAATCTAACTTTAATACCTTTTTAAAGTTATTGTCAATAACAGGAATTTTCAATATTTTTATTTTTGTGAAAAAAAAATCGATATTTCTATTAAATATACCCGTGGTTAAATAAGTGCTACAGGTGAGTTTAATCGATAATGATTCGGATTAATTTCAAACGGAAATCACGGGTCATTCTGAATTTGATGCGCACGGTTAATCCACATAATTACGTGAGAGGAGACGAGTAGCCTGTAGACGGATCGAGGAGGGGGGCCGGGACGCAGGGAGGGAGGTCATGGGTAACACGGAACCCGTCAAACCAGCAGCCATACCCCCGACCACTCGCGAAATGCCTCACAAACTTTCAAGCTACTTTTTATCTTAACACCTTATTATTAAGTTTAGAATTAAATGACACACACGATAATCGTCGGATACCTTTCTATTTCTTTTACTACTTGCTTCCAATATAAACGGTCTTAAATGATGATTCCAACGTACGAACCTAGCTGTTGAATCCTTCAACATAAGCGTCTTATTAGTTTGTGATAAATTAGTTTGTATGATACAGTTTTTTATGCTTTCCCGGTTTTGTTTTAAAGTTTATAATTGCGTGCAGTTTTGGTACTATAATATCTTTTTGAATGTAAACCTGGTAATGCATAAGACATGTACAAGTTTGGAACTTCTCGGAATCTCCGTGACACTGGTTGCTAAAGCTGTTTTTTTTTTCATAAAATTAAAGGGAAATTAAGTCGTTATTTTTAAATTATTATAACTAACTACAACTTGTAAAATCAATATTACAAGTTGTAGTTAGTTTAATAATCTGTGTTATAAATTGATTATATTAAAGGTTTTTAATAAGAGCGTTGTAAAAATTTGTAATTAAATTGTATAATAAGTTTTTTTTAAAAGACGTGCGTAATCTATTTCAGTTATCTAATTTATATTTATTATCTTTATTTGTAATAAGCTAATAAGTTATCAATTGCTAATTGCTAAAAGTTAAGTAAAGTTTGTACCTACGATATAAACATAGTGTGTATACTATTTATACTTTAAACCAGTTTCTCAAATTAGCTTTAGTCGTACGATGATATGACGTTGATGGTTCAGTCAATCACCTCATTAGGACTGATTGATGCTAAAATATTACTCTTATTACATTGCAGATCAATTAAAATTGTATACATAAATAAATTACAGTGCTGTGTGAGATTTTTAAAATTTTAGCATCATAATTGTTTTTGGAACGAAGTTCCTTATCGGACGGTACAAATTCGGCGGATGGAGACTAGGCGAGAAAAAGTATAAGATTTTTCCGTCATGAACCCTTCTGATTCTGACGTAGTGTAGATGGCCTTGGCGGCTATAAGGAAGCGAGATGGGATAATATCTATCTCCCTCGCACTTTTTCTTGTCTTGCCATGAAAGAAATATTATTTTAAACTAGCTGTTCGTTATGTTATATACGCTGTTAATTATGTTGCGCGGAACCCTAATTATTTTTCTAAAATATAAGTAGCCTAAGTTACTCCTTATGATATGAGTTATCTATCAGTGAAAGTCCCGTCAAAATCGGTCCAGCCGTTTCGGAGATTAGCCGGAACAAACATACAGACACATAGACAAACATGTTTAAAATTGTATTTTTGTTATAAGTACCGTATATACTTTCATGTGCAATTAGTAAAACTCTGTTATTATGACATTACAAACAGAGACTTTAATTTTATTTATTTGTATGTATAGATGACGCTTCATTTTAATAGACGCTAGTAATTCATTTATTTGTATTTGTTAATCAATAATATTTTACTTATTATTATATATATAAATTTTTTATTACGTTTATCAAAAATAATATATGTACTATGAAAGGAACTTCGATCCAACCGAGTGTTGTAACGTTTTCTTTTATTTTAATTAGAATATGGGTAACAAACGAGTCCACAATTCACCTGGTGATAAGTGAATGCTTTAACCCATAGATATCTACGGCTATCCTAGATGATTATTATTTGTGGTTTGAGATAATTTACTTCTCATAACAATTACACTCACTTACCTGAGAAACTTAAATAATACAGAGTATAAAACATATTGGGCATACCGTACATTAAAAAAAGAATAAGTTAATAAGTATAAAAAGGGTAGTTTAAAACATCTTTGGGGTAGGAGTTGTAATGATTTGTTTCGAGTGTTGCGCGCCAAAAAAAGTTATAAATACTAATAGAGTAAATGCTACTGGAACTGACACATCAATGCGTCGCGTTCGCAGTGTTTACGACATAATATTTAAATATTTTTTTAAAAGTTGTAATTTATTTTGCTTCTTTTATTTCTTTTGGAAGTTTGTTATACAATCTAGTATCTCCGTACAAAAGGCTCTTCTTACCATAGTTCGTTCGGGGAATATATAACTCTATGTCATTTGCTCGTGTCAGCCTCATTGCAATAGTGGTTCAAGCCGAGGTTCGTACCTCTTCTGAGGGGCCCTTGAATCACTTTGAGTAGCCCCCCAGCAAGATGAGCCTCACTCCGAAAGCAGGAGCCGAGGTGCTTCGGGACGGGACTACAGACGGCGACGCAGCGCTACGCGCCGCCTCACCGCCGGCAGATCGTTGCACTCAATAGCTCGTAGGCCCTTGCTTAAGAGTCTATTTCGATGAAGCTGTAAAGGTCGCATAGCCAACATCATACACTTTCAGAAAAAAAATCGTCTTAGCCTAATTTCTTGTATACTAAATAAATACTGCTATTATATAGTATACTGTGAGAACATGGTTCTACCCCGCTAGAGAAGACCCATTTGTGCTCCAATCATAATATAGCGCCAGTATGGCCCTACCATGTTGAATTTTCACGAAAAATACCATAAAATTTATCAATGTAAAATTAAAACCGGTTGTATAAATATTTTAACACCAATAATAATTCAGTTTTTGCAGTGTAATAAGCTAATGTATCAAACTGCTTTCAAATATTTTATTCCTTTTTATATTCACCCGAACGAAGATGCGGGCGCAGTTAGAATACAAATTTTATTTCACAGGAATGTTGACTAAGCTTGCATATTTGTACTAAATGATATAAATATCGACGAATGAAAGACAAAATGGCTTAAATAATTAAAAATTTTAGACGATAAATTAGTCGACAATTCTGAAAATTAATAAAAGATGCCCTAAGCGCTCTAGAAATAGCCACCAAATATAGGATCAATCTAGCTTAACCAAGTTTTGTTTAAATTTCGCTCAAACTGTTTTTTTGTATTATTCTAAGCCAGCGCTTAACTACAACCCCACCTGATGGTAAGTGGTGATGTAGCCTAAGATGGTGAAGCGCACTGACTTAACAAAAGCCTATTCACTTTTGCCTTGAAGACACCCACACTGTAATCGGATGGAAAGACAGATGCTGGCAACTTATTCCACTCCTTTACTGTACGCATGATGAACGACGTAGAAAACCGTTTAGTTCGAATGCGTGGTAAGTCAACAACGAAAGGGTGGAGACTGGACGAACGTCTGGTTGTCCGATTGAGGAAGAGAGAGGGAGGAATTAAATTATGCAATTCCAGCGCACACTCTCCAAAATGCATCCTGTATGAAACCGAAAGGCTGGCTACTTTACGCCTGGTAAGATTGGTTTTAACCAAATTCGGGTCACCAATAAGCTTCTTAGCACGCCTTTCCATTGAGCCCAAAGCTGCTAGGTGGCGTTTCGCAGCACTAGCCAATATATTTTTTTATAGGATAGTGTTACAAACAAGCACACAGTCCACCTGATGGTAAGTGGTTGCTGTGGCCCGTAGACATCTACATTTATCCTCGTTTGCGAATCAAAATGCACATGCGTTGTCAACTGTGAGGACTAAGATGGAATGAGCCGACCCATTCGTGCTACAACTATACTACTAATATAGCTGCAGCATGGCTCTACCAATATACAAATACCATGGCAGCAATACTCCATGCCCGATCGGATTTGCGCTTTATATGAAATAAGCAGTTGTCCTGGTGTGATGTATCGCCGCATCTTTGCAAGGACAACTAGCTTCCTTGCAGCTGTTTTGGCCTTGGACTCAATGAACGGTCCGAAGTTCAGATTTGAGGATATCTCAACCCCCAACCACAGAAGGCGGTCGGTGTATTCGAGTGATACATTTCGGAAACAAGTAGTCAAGGTGAGCTGGCTCCTTCTTGCAGAGAAGAGACACGCTTGTGTTTTGAAGGCGTTGAATTTCACAATATTGGCATCGCCCCATTCGAAGACTGCCTGTAGTGTGAGATTCACACGCTCTACCATAGTTTCTCTTTCGGACTGGATATGATCCAGACTGGCCAAATTTTCATGTAATAGAATAATATTTTATTTAATATATATTATAAGAATACCTAATTATATGTCATTTATACTTTTACCACTGATTCGGAACAAACCTCTGTCTTGGGAACAACCAACAAAAAATCCAGCGATTTAATTTTTAAACGTTAATTTACAATAAAATAATAATTTACTATTATTAAAATAGAATAAAATAATAATACAATATATGAAAACAATAATTTAGGAACAGTATGGTAGCGATCACCTCATTCCCAGGGGATCAATCTTGTACTCTTTAGTAGTATAATAACCCTTTATATTATTTGTTTTATAACACTGTTTTAAACTTTTTGGTCGGTTTACAAAGTTTAATTCTGGTCACTACATTTTATTTACAATACCCCTTAAAACATTTTTTTTACATAAAAACAAGTGGTTAGGTCGTGTAGAAAGAATGAATGAGGAAAGAGTGACAAAGCAAATTTATGTTGCAGAGGTGAACGGCAGAGTCGGGAAGGAATGCCCTAGCCGGAAGTTTATTATTACACATTTTACATTACATACATTTAATGAGGGTTAATCCACGACTTTTTCTGCCACCAGGGCGGCACCACTAGAAAGTGAGGTATAATATTTGACAGATTTCATAGCGGGGAAGTTAATTTGTTCTGAAAATGTAAAAGTTATTGTTTCTTTCTGTACTGTTAGCTATATTTTATATTAATAAGATTAAAAATAAATAAACCAAACCACAGATGTTCACAAAAGTAGAAAAATGAGAAAAAAGTTAAAAATGTGCAAAAAATTAAAGGTTCGCTTTTGTTTGTTTTTGACGCATTGTTTTGTGTATTAATATAATACTCTAGAAACTGATAAACTTTTATTAAAATACAACTTCTCAATTAAATTACATTGTGTAAAAAAAACTTTACCTCAGTGTCAACTAGCGACATCTGGTGAGTAGAAAATTATTAGCCTTCATTAAAAGTACCCTCAATCGCCTAGCTTGTATGCGTAGGTATTATATGGGTGTAAAGGAGGCGAGAAAGATGTGTCAGGATCGTGGCAAAGGCAAGTTCGTATTCTCTGCCCACCCCTCTGGGTGACAGGCGTGAGTGTCTATGTGTGTATAAATATACAATAGACATGTTGTTTGACATTCTGGAAAAATCTAACTTAAGAGAACCTAAAAAGGAAATATCAACAAATGTGAACAGGTCTGAACAACATATCTTGTAATAATAGATGTTGATTCATCTCAAGTTTTCAATCATTATTTCATATTTATTGTTTATTACTTTTGTTAATATTTTAGGATATTATGTTAAATTATTATATGTAATTGCAATTCCTCCATATTACGTATCAGAAATGAAAACCGTAGAAAACTGGCACATTTCTTTGATTATAATCAACTGATTTTTTTTTTCAAAAATTTATAAAAACTAATGCTTCCGTGGTTTGGTAGCGTAAAAAAAATAATGAGAAATGAGTGACAAAGCAAACTAATGCTACACAAGTGAGTGACAGAGACAACAATTCAAAGTCAGTAGAATTTTATCAACCAAATTGGCGATAAATTGAAGATGGGCCAAATCAAGAGTACCCTCAACCGACGAGCATGTATGCTTAGATATAATGTATGTATGTGGAAGACGCGAAAGAGGCATGTTAGGACTCAGGATCGTACCAAATAAAAGTATGTAGTCTCTGCCTACCCCACTGGTCGTGAGGGGCGTGAGAGTATATATAAAGTTAAAATGCAATAATGGTTTAAGTTTATATTCATACAAAAAATCTATCTAAGTCTATCTCCCATTTTATCTACTGTGGATATTATATCCACCGGTGTGCCAATGCTCGAAGGGTGGATAAAACTAAGCGAGGGCATAATTAACATTTACATTTTCACATAATAATAATAATAATAATGTCCTCCAGACCGAATTTCGGCCACGGCGGCCAGTCTCAACGAAGACTAGCCATCGGCGCAGGACAGGATTATAGTGCCCAAGTGTATGCGCAATCACAGGTGCACTCTCTATTCCCTCACTCTCATAGCTCGATGGGACGGTAAACCGACACGACCGGAGAGAGATCAGGCACAGGACCAACGGCTTTACGTGCTTTCCGAGGCACGGGGGTGAAACACCGCCAACTTCCCGACTCCGGGCAGCTACTGAGAATTTCTTGATGGAAAAACTCAATAACTGATTTTTTGGCCCGACCCGGGATTCGAACCCGGGACCTCATGATCAGCAGTCGCACTACTGCAACCACTAGACCAACGAGGCAGTCATTTTCACATAAACATAGACATAAACATTTTCTCCTTTCCCTGGGGATAAAATTGTCTCCTGCCCATGCTAGCCCTGAAGGACAAGATAATTTTATCTCTTGTCTTTGTAGCCCATGCTAGCCGTTCAGGAGCTATGATGCCACAGCCAGACGCACAGATACACACTATAAACTTCTAACACCCCTCTGTATTCGTTGGGGGTCACAAAGAAGATAAGAGAGGAGAAATATTCTTTGCTTTTTCAGCACCGAAGCAACTCGGCATCATAAACGACATAAATTCCTTTTGAAATTAATAATTCAAATCAAACGAATATTTAAAAAAAGTCACTTTACCTACCCACCGCGCCGTCTCGTTTCTACTCGTTTTCGAATTCGAACGTGCATTGCATTTTTATGTCGAACTCCAGTCACACGGCCCGCTCAAATAGCACAAGAAAAAAATGGTAGAAAAAACCAGTACCACCGGCTATTCGCGTCTATAATCTATAAATATATACATTAATATGTGCAGGGAAGTGAAGAAAACACATGTGGTAAAATTTATACAACCTTGTACAATAAATTTTGTACAACCGACTTCAATATAAATTATTAAGGAAACTCAAAAACTCCTGGTTAGACTTTAATTAAATTTACCTTGACCAAATATCTGGACCTGGCTCACGAGGTGAACGACATGTACGGTGGTCTGCCGACCGAAATTATTCCTGTGTCTTTTCGTGTCGTTTCTACGAACGGTTTAATCCCGGACAGTTTCGCAGGTCATCTGAGGCGACTGGACTCCGTGACGGACCCCTCCGGGATCAGATACAGAAGACGGTGCGATGCTCCTCGATACCGCACAAATCGTCCGTCGGTTTATTTCCTTTTCTTCCTAACCCTCGGCCGTTTGGTCTCGCCTGCCGAGGGCTTCCACTTGGTTGGGTATTTATTTTATTGATATATATATATATATATATATATATATATATATATATATATATATATATATATATGTATATTTTTCATTTTCATTTACATTTATATATTTATAAAGCCCAACCAGATAAGAAAACTATATAGATACTCCACAATAATACTAATAATATAATATTTATTTGCAAGAACATTAGTAAAACTGTGTTCAATTGTTATTATTTACATAACTAGTTATATAAGGTAGAACATGATGTAGAATCTACATCATGTTCTATCTTATTGGTGAGCAAATATGGTTAAGTAACTAATATAGCAATATTTATAGATTTTTTAACAATACATAAATTATTTAATAATATTCCATTGGTTTGATAATTAATATAATTAAGTATTTTTTTATATTTTATAGAATGGGGGCGACAAACGAGCGCTCAGTCCACCTGATGGTAAGTGGATACTGTGGCCCATAGACATCTATATATATCATGCTATGAGAACTACAATGGAATGCCTCGTTTCAATTAAAAAATGTCTTCAGTTCTCTACACTCACCATACGAAACACAGCAGCGATAATCTGCTATTTTCCGCTGGTATTCTGTGAAAGTATGGTCTTACCCGGTCGAGCCGAGCAATTCGTGCTAGGGCTACCAACCTTAATATAGCTGTAGCTTGGCTCTATTACGTCTATAAATTTAATTACATTACGCTACTATTTTACGCTGGTATTCTGTGAGAGCGTGGCCCTAACCCGGGCGAGCCGACCTTTTTATACTACAACCGCGTAAAAAGTATGTCAAATTTTTATATAAAAATATCTTTCATCAATTTATCTTATCATAACATATTTCTACCATATCCCAAAGTAGCCTTTTACAGTACCCACGTGACGAAACGGAGTGATGGATTCCCTCACACCACCACATGGCAGTAACAAAAATTCATCATAACTACGAATAAACCTAAAACGAACATAATTCAAAGAAGTGTGAGCCCGCATTACGTGAACAAATGTTTGGCTGAAGACGCCCGGCCGTTCCTGGCATTGGACTTTGCAACGTAAGATGTCTACAACCAGGCTTAAACAGTTTAGGGTTGTAAGAATTAGTGAATTATTAAAATATTTATGCCAAATGCAAAACACGCTACGGACGATGCTTGTGTATGGCTATCATAGAATATATAATAAGGTAGGTGAGGGTAATATGGTCACCTTAAGCTTTGCCGCCCTATAAAACCAAAACTAGGACGAGGACAGGGATAAAAATACAAAGTCGTATAGTACTATAACTAATATATTAAAAAAAATGGCAAAAAGGCTTTGCCAATAATTAAGAACATTCGGAAAAATTAACTTAAAAATACTAATTACACTAAATATTTACTATAATGTGAACTGTCAAAATGGCATTAATAATGCAGCGCCCAATTGGCCTTTTATTGTTTGATTGATCGATGAAGAGCTATCGTATCACAGAGCCTACTATGCAAACAAGGCTGTAGTTTTTGAGATATAAGAAAGTGGCCATATTAACCGGATAACCATATGCGTATATATCTAACATAGTACGTGCGGGTAATAACCCGCACATACTATGTTACAATCCTGCGAAGTACTGTGGTATTCGATCTGGAGGACATTATGTGTATACATTATTTATTAAGTGGCGAAGCTTGCGAAGACACTTATTGATTTCACGATGTCTGTCCGTCTGTCCCACGATTATCTCGAGAACGGTTTCGAATTTTCAAATTCTGTTTTCAGCAATCGATTACTGATCACCCAGGCATCTGAACCTCCTATTTTGAAACTGATTGCTCAACGGCAACCGTTAGAAACCGCTACAAAGCTGATTGCTTCGCCACTTTGCTATGCTGTTAGCTTGCTAAGTTTATTTTATATAATATTTACCCTAATCGACGAAATTTGCTATTTCGATTAACGTAATACCAATTATTAGGGCTGTGATAGGTTAGTGGCTTAGCGCTCGCCGTAAATTTCACAGAATGTAAGTCAGTCGGGTTCGATTCTCTCCGACCCTCTAAGTTCGTATAATCCCATTGTATGGCTATTTTCAGAAAAACTCATGATTGTGATAGTGATTTTAATGATAATAAACCTAGCAAGCTAACATCATAGCAAAGTGGCGAAGCAACCAGCTTTGTAGCGGTTTCTAACGGTTGCCGTTTTTTTTTTTTTTTTTTTTTTTTTTTTTTTTTTTTTTAATAGGTTAAGGGTGACAAACGAGCACACAGTCCACCTGATGGTAAGTGCTTGCTGCGGCCCATAGACATCTACATCTATCCTCTATTACAAATCAAAATGTAGATGCGTTGTCACCCGTGAGGACTAAGATGGAATGCCTCATTTCCAGTAAAAAGGGCCTCCGGCCACCTGCACTCACCAAGCGAAACGCAGAGGTAAACCTCTACTTCACGCTGGTTTTCTGTGAGGTCGTGGTACCACCCCGGTTCGAGCCGGCCCATCCGTGCGACAGCAAAAGCTGTTGCCTGGCTCTACCACTGTTATAATGTTATATGCCGTTGAGCAATCAGTTTCAAAATAGGAGGTTCAGATGCCTGGGTGATCAGTAATCGATTGCTGAAAACAGAATTTGAAAATTCCGAACCGTTCTCGAGATAATCGTGGGACAGACGGACATACGGACGGACAGACGGACAGACGGACAGACATCGTGAAATCAATAAGTGACTTCGCAAGCTTCGCCACTTAATAATTCTGTAAACACATACTCGTTACGGTCGCGAATCATATTTTGTTAAACATACAACCTGACC
Organism: Parnassius glacialis; assembly: GCA_033319125.1. Classification (NCBI taxonomy): domain Eukaryota; kingdom Metazoa; phylum Arthropoda; class Insecta; order Lepidoptera; family Papilionidae; genus Parnassius; species Parnassius glacialis. Next base: position 4,330,877 of record JAVANC010000001.1, on the reverse strand, counting down.
GTGACCTAAACATACATTAAAAAACATAAGAAACTTTGAAATTCGCGGGCCAACCTGGCACTTTACCTTAATAGTCCTTAGAGGTATGTACAACTTCAGCCTTCTTTATTCTTTGTTCTGTGAAGTTGGTTTCAGATGTCCATGAACTGCAGTAAACACTTAACATCAGGTGGACTATTGGACTGCTAATTCCTTTGTCCCTCTAGTATTGTAAAAAAGATGGCAGCACTGGTAATAGCAGGTATCTGTATTAGAAGATGTTTTTCTTTTATTTTTGCTTTAAAAGGCCATGGCTGGAGTGCACTGGCAATGGAGAGTTGTTATCGAATTTTTTTCATTGAGAAATATTCGATTAAGTTTATTTTAAAAATATTAAAAATAAGTGTTATAAATTAATTTTCACCGCTGCGCCAACCCTGTTGTTATGGCGTCTTCGCAGAATGTGCAGGCTATCGTAATTCTGAACACAACTGTTATATCGGCCATGGTAACAATACCCTTATTGCTGCCGAGCTGTCCTGCGGTTTCCGCGGTTTTTAGCACGGGGCATCGGCCATTTTGCGCGTGCTATATTCGCCATCTTGGAAATATGAATGCGGGTGCTTTCTGAATTAATTATAACAAGATTTAATAAAAGATTACCCTAAGATTCGTTTACTTGTGGTTTTAATGAGTGTTGTTCTTCAGATCGCATTTTGCCGCAACCGCATTATGAAGTAAAATACAACTCAATAAGATCCTTACATCAATATCAGAGTAATGATATTTGAGCAAAGAAAACAAGATTGCGGCAACCTTCGATCATCTCACAGAATAGTAGCGTAGAATAGGACCTTAATGCCACCTATTTTTTTCATATTCTTACATTGTCAACCAATTCTGACATATGTTTAAAATTTCAAGTCTTTAGTTCGCCGAAAAGTTAGTTTAAAATCAATCACGAAATTCGACGCGGACAGCCATACACGAAAGCGAGTTAATAAAACATGTTAAAATAAAACGTAACTACATGAGGACCACCCGTGTTAGGTTATTGTTTATAGAAATGTTGTTATAGGTAAAGTAATTATTGAATACTAAAATAACTATAAAACATTACTCTGCCTTTTCCGGTAGGTGGTACTAAGTTTTATTACAAAGTTCACTCCGGACTTTTATCATTGTAAATATAAAATTCAGTAATAATCTTATAATATCTTAAACAATATTAAAAGTAATATCTTAAACAGTGGTAGAGCCACGCGGCAGCTTTTGCTGTCGCACGGATGGGCCGGCTCGAACCGGGGTGGTACCACGACCTCACAGAATACCAGCGTGAAGTAGAGGTTTACCTCTGCGTTTCGCTTGGTGAGTGCAGGAGGCCGGAGGCCCTTTTTACTGGAAATGAGGCATTCCATCTTAGTCCTCACGGGTGACAACGCATCTGCATTTGGATTCGTAATCGAGGATAGATGTAGATGTCTATGGGCCACAGTATCCACTTACCATCAGGTGGACTGTGTGCTCGTTTGTTACCCTTATCCTGTAAAAAAAAGAAACTCGACAACAGAGCCACCTAGGTCTAGTTTTATGATTTCTTAGCAGTAAATAATATTATTAAGTCAGTGTGAGTCCTTTTCGTCCGTAAAGATAAAATTTGCTAATAAATTGAGTATGTAACGCGATTAATTTGGCTTTTATTTCGCGAAGCCAGAGCGAGAGACAAACACCATGACTATGCTTTCTGCTGGTGCAACCAGGGTGCAATATATATTAGAAAACGAGAAGGGAAATCTGCAACACTTATTAGAATTAAACACGATCTGGACCGTCATCTCTCTACTAAAGAGGATATTTAAATATAGATAAAGATATATTGGTAAATCCAATTGGGCATACCTTAAGCGCATTAAAAAAATTACGTATAACATGATTATACGGAATCATTAAAGTAGTTTAAATACATTTCGACAGCACTATCGGCTTCAACATCTTCGAAAACCATGAAAATGACACCCATGATGAAAAAATTGATACCTATTGCAGCCGCCATCTTGGATTTACATTTCGACAGCACTATCGGCTTCAACACTCTTGAAAACCATGAAAATGACACCCGAGATGAAAAAATTGGTACCAACTTCAACCGCCATCTTGGATTTACATTTCGACAGCACTATCGGCATCAGCACCCCCGAAAACCATGAAAATGACACCAATGATGAACAAATTTATATCTATTGCAGCCGCCATCTTGGATTTACATTTCGACAGCACTATCGGCTTCAACACCCTCGAAAACCATGAAAATGACACCCGAGATGAAAAAATTGGTACCTATTGCAGCCGCCATCTTGGATTTACATTTCGACAGCACTATCGGCTTCAACACCCTCGAAAACCATGAAAATGACACCCATGATGAATAAATTGGTACCTAATTCAGCCGCCATCTTGGATTTACATTTTGACAGCACTATCGGCTTCAGCACCCTTGAAAACCATGAAAATGACACCCATGATGAAAACATTGATACATATTGCGGCCGCCATCTTGGATTTACATTTCGACAACCCTATCGGTTTCGACACCCTCGAAAAGCATGAAAATGTCACCCATGACACAAAAATTATACTATATACTTACTTTTAGTACGTACTACTAATATTTATTCTGTGCTTTTAAATATTGTAATAAAAAAATCTCTTATTATTATTATAATCAAGTATTTAAGAAATTTGTTTATTCGAATATTGTGTATTTGTACAGCGATCTTTTTGAGCTGCTGAAAACAACCGAAACAATGTCCACTCACGACGGCGACTGAAGCCGAACTCACAGAGTATCTTTTTATACCAGGAGCCGAACTAAAGTAACTAAACTTAATACAAAGGTACTCTGTGAACTAAACTACTCTGTGGCTGTAGATCCCCATTTACAGAAACAATTTATATACGAGGCAACCAAATCAACGAAACTTTCGTCATTTTGGAGCCGAAAAAAATTAATTATAGCTAAACAAAACAAAATTACACTGCCATTTACATTCAGTGGCTTCCCACATGATAGACGAAGAGATTAAAAAATAGATTGAGTTAAACAATTGATATTTTCAAAAGTTATAGTGTTTACAAGCCACAGGGACTTGATAAATCCACACCATAAGCCACTAAAACCCTTTTTTTTATTTAAAAATAGCAATTAATCGATTTATAAAAATTATTAATAAGTTCAACAATCATTTATCTTTCTAACAATGTGCTTTTTATATCATTTATATGTATAATATGATTGCTAGATACGATTTTATTCGATAAAATGTTGGAATTTTAATTTTTAGGCGATAGTAGAACATTACCTTGCGCTTTGGCTTAAGGTATGCAAAAAACTATAACAAACACATCGTATCTCTATTTTTCTTGCGTGGTGCTAAAGATATGTTAGTTTGTTTGAATAATTCTGTTTACGATATAATTTTTAAAATACCATTTTTAATTGTACTCTACTGCCTTACTGTAATGATTGATAAGATACTAAGTCGTACATGTTTAACAGCACTGAAATCTGGGGTAAGCTTTTGTATTTTATTACTGTATAATCACATTATCACGAAAAATTTTATGAACCATTTTTCCAGTATCATACATAATATTGATTTATGTGTTCCAATATATATTGGAACATATAAATCTATTTATTATATAAATTTTAAATACATATGCATATTTATTATAACTATTTATTTAATAAAATATAACCATAACTAACTACCACTAACCATATTACGAGTATATTGTACTGCTTGTATATTGCATATTAATACTTTAATAATTCTACACTCCTATACTATAACAATATTTGCAATAGAATTGAAGTATCACTCATCAGTACTTTCAACTGCCTCATCACTGCTTTGTGAAAAAGTGAAGCAAAATTTATATGTGTCATGAAATCAACATATGTATGGTATACCTTGTTTTGGATAACTTATCGAACCAAAAGATATAAATGATATTTGGAGACTTGATAAATATTAATTGCTATAATGCCAGAGAATTAGAGCAGTGTGAAGCCAAAATTTCCCAAGAACATAACTTTAAATTAATAAATTAAAATATTAGGAGTATTCAAAAGAACTTTGATAATTTTTTGGTAGCAATGCGACGAACAGGTGATATGATAAATATCCACCAACTGCAAGGATATAACGTCTCGATCTGAAAATAACTCAAACCAAAACTGTGGCGTTGTAATTTACGTTAGGGATACATGGCGACCAACGTTTTCAGAACCATGCATTAACAACTATAGTTGTTTAACGGTACATATTCTAGACATGATTTATATACTAGCTATCTATCGTTCTCCGTCCTGTAGAAATATAGGAGATTTTCTGGCCTCACTGATCGGAAGCTTGCATTTCTTTGTTCTATTTATAAGGAATGTGGTTCTAAGGTAGCTGTAGAAAATTATAGGCCTATCTCGCTATTAGGTGCCTTTTCAAAGATACTTGAGAAGCTTGTAAACAAAAGGAATCTCAACAGTTGATCTCGCCAAGACAATTCGGTTTTAGAAAAGGTTGAAGTACTGAAGATGCTGTATCCCTTTTAACATCTACGATATCATCAATAGTTAAATCTAAACAGAGCTGTTCTGGTGTTTTCTTAGACTTGGCCAAGGCCTTCGACACTATCTCAATTCTAATACCTTAAAAAATAAACAATATGGTGTTAGAGGTACTGCCGGTAATTTGTTTCAAAGCTATCTCATGGACTGGAAACAGTGTGTGAGGATTGGTAGGGCTGTGAGTGTGTCACTAAATGTTCCTTTTGGTGTACCGCAGGGTAGCATAATTGGTCCCACGTTATTCACTGTATATATCAATTATATACATGACCTACCCATGGCGAACGCCGAAACGATATGTTACGCCGATGATACGGCTATCGTATTCCAAGGCTCAACGTGGAACGATGCTTTGTACAGTGCTGAAAGTGATCTGAGACAGGTATTTCGTTGGCTACAAAATAATCTCTTGACCTTAAATACCAAGAAGATTGTGTACCTATGCTTTCATAAGACAGCAGTCACTGCACCAGTACAACAAACAGTAGTTAAGATTTATGAGCCTTGCACAAGCAAATCGTGTGCCTGTGAGACCTTGAATAGATCCGATGTCATCAAATATCTCGGTGTCCTCGTTAATGATGAACTGACATTTGAAAATCACATAATAGCTCTTTCGGCTCGAATCAGGAAGGTTGTTGGCGTTGTAAAGCATCTACGTGACATAGCAAGCTTAAATACGCTAAGATCTGTGTATTATGCGTTATGCCAGTCGCTTATAACTTATTATATTACTTGCTGGGGAAGTGCAGCAAAAATGTTTCTGATCAGAATTGAGAGAGCACAACGTTCGGTTATAAAAGTAATGTTAAGAAAGCCGTATAGATATTTAACATTATATTTATATAAGGACAGTGGACCATCAAATGTAAAGAGTAAAAGAGATTGTTGAAACGAAGAATATTCCGCTTGCCAACTTCCGCTATCGACTCTGCTTTTTCTGAGCTCTTTCTCTTTATGTTCGAAATCTATTCAAAAAGAAAAAAAAATCTGGCATTTTGATCGTTTAGAGGACACGATGATATTTATTTTTTATAGAATAAGTGTGACAATTGAGCACACAATCCACCTGATGATAAGTGGATATTATGGCCCATAGACATCTACATCAATCCTCGATCAAGAATGAAAATGCCTTGTCAACCCTTCAGGATTGAGATGAAAAAGAAGGCACTTTGCCTTGTTTCATTAAAAAGGATATCCGGTTCTCTATACACACATACACTTGAATTTTTTTAAAATATTATGTCAAAATCGAGTGACAATGTAAGAATATGAAAAAAATCACCAAAATAATTTTATACCGTTTAGTACGTTTTATAACGTGGTATATTAAAACTATACATAAACTTCAGAATTTTCAATGCAGTACAAGTGAAGTCATACTTAAATGAATTTTAGTGATTGCGAGCTCAGTGTTGCCATTCTCCAAAAGCGGACTTAGTTAATGGTTTGAAATTTTATAGTCGGCCGTTGTTTTAATGACTTTTGATATAAAATAAATTGCACTCGAGATTGTGATGTATGTAAGTTAACTCGGTACTCTTGAAAATGTAAGAGATGTTATAGCACTAAGCCGTTTGTACACATCTTCAATGATATTTTCTACCGACTTCAAAAAGGAGGAGGTCGTCAATTCGACTGTATGTTTTTTTTTCATAACTTTTTCTGGGTGAACCGATTTCGATGATTCTTTTTCATCTGAAAGCTCGTACTTCTCATATAGTCCCATATAAATTTGATCAAGGTCTGACCAGTAGTTTTTGAATCATTAAATACGGCTGTACAACATTTTTAATTTTAAATGATATGTACCGGAATCAACTGAAAACGATACTTCCAATTTTAAAACGTGGATTTTCGTTGTCTTTATCTTTCCTGTACTTATTGTAATGAGTTTTATTCCAAACTCACTTCAAACCTTTCACGGTGTAAGGGTATTACTACACCAATAGATCGATCGATAAATATATAACCGCCAGTCATCTAGTTGACTGGCGGTCCACCACTGTCCGATTTAAAAGAAGTTTCTTCCTCGCACAACGTCCTTGTGGAATCGACTACCACCAGAGATTTTTCCGGACCGATACGAGTTAGGGACCTTCAAGAAAAGAGCCTACTCCTTTTTAAAAGGCCGGCAACGCATCTGCAAATCCCCTGGTGTTGTTGTTCATAGGCGGCGGTAATCACTTACCATCAGGTGAGCCGTATGCTCATTTGCCTCCACTCCTATAAAAAAATAATTAAACATGTTGATACATCTTGGTAAATGAACAATCTGTAGATTTTCTCTTTCTTTCACTTATCGGATTCAGATTTTGAGATTTTAGTTTTTGGTACCTGGTACTAAAGCAACTTAAATTGTGAATAAGATTCATTTTGGTAAATATATAGTGTTTGTTAATAATTTGATTACAGCGCTAACTACGGGTATCAGTTATTGACAATGCTATGAGACATCACATCGTTTCAACCAAACAAATATTGTAGGTACTATTATTTTGGAATATGATCTCAATCAGTTATATTATTATGCCCAGTTTCTGAAGTTCCCAGTTCGTTCAGAAATTATAAGATCACTAACAGACGATTCTATTGATCACGAACAAGATTATCCTTTATTAACCGATATCAAAAAGGAGGAGATACTCAATTCGACTCTATGTTTTTTTATGTGTGTTACCTCATTATTTTTTCTAGTTGAACTAATTTTGATTATTTTTTTTATTTGAAAGCTCGTGCTTCTCATGTGGTTCCATATAAATTTGATCAAGGTCTGACCAGTTGTTTTTGAGTTATCCATAATAATTTATATTGAAGTCGGTTGTACAAAATGTTTAATTTTACCACTTGTTACGGTTGAATTTGACGTTTTTTTATAGGATAGGGCGACAAACGAGCACACAGTCCACCTGATGGTAAGTGGTTGCTGCGGCTCATAGACATTTACATCTATCCTCAACTACGAATCAAAATGAAGATGCGTTGTCACCCGTGAGGACTAAGATTGAATGTCTCGTATCCAATAAAAAGGGTCTCCGGTTCTCTACACTCACCATACGAAACACAGCAGCGTTAAGCTGCTATTTTACGCTGGTATTCTGTGATAACGTGGTCCTTCCCCGGTAGAGCCGACCCATTCGTGCTACAGCATGACTCTACCACGTATGTATAATCGTATATGTTTACTCTACTAAATAAAAGTAAACAATATAGTATTTTAATGTACCTAGATGTTTTTGGATACTGTTTTTTTTAAATACGCTATTAAAAATTACTAATATTCCCTTAAACTATATTTCTGGTAAGCTTAAAATGCTTGTGTTAGAAGTGGTTCACGACAGTAGTCGAATTTCGGATTCGAACCCATGACCTTCGAGTTCGCGGTCCGCGCACTGCCATTTGGTTACTGACGACGTTTCTTTATAGAATATGGGTGACAAACGAGCACACATTCCACCTGATACTAAATGTAATATTATGGAAGACAATGTAACCTTTCTACGTCCAAAATATCTGGCCGTCTGGCCCGCACACGTTTTTCACTGAAAGCATCCACAGTTTCATCTGAACGATAATTTTCAACGGCTGGATTGTTACACAAACAGTTTACTTAATATGTTATCTTATTGAATAAATACTTGCCTGCCATACTTCTGAATATTAAGATGTGTCTTCGGAAATATGTTTTAAAATTATTATAAATACCCTGTTTATAAATTGTCCGGGTTTAATTCGATTTGTCGGTCCTTTTTTCACTTTTACTAGTCGTAATTGGAATCGTATAATTTCTAAGAAATTCAGATTTCTTCTCTCGGTGTTTTACTTTACTGCCGAACACGTATTTTGCTTTATTTATTTTATTTTAAAGAAGCAAGGTGACAAATGAGCACACAGTCCAACTCACGGTAAGTGGATGCTTGTGGCTCATAGACTACATCTATCTTCAATAGAATCAAAACGCTGATGCGTCATCAGTAATCACCCTTGAGGACTAAGATGGAATGCCTCACATCCAGTAATAAATTTTTAATTCTGCTGTGTGCTATGGTGAATGTAGAGAACCGGAGCTCTACATTCACCATAGGACACAGCAGAATTCAAAATTAATCCGTGCCGGCGGAGATCGAACCCGGTTTACTTGCGTACTGAGAAATTTACGGCGAGCGCTAAGCCTCAGAGATACCACAGCTATTATTTTGTGTGTGCTTATCTGAATATTTCAACACCCCTTTCAAAATCTTATTTATAATGATTTTTTTTATAGGATAACAGTGACAAACGAGGACACAGTCCACCTGATGGTAAGTGGTTGTTGTGGCCCATAGACATCTACATCTATCCCCAATTAAGAATCAAAATGCGTTGTCACCCTTGAGGACTAAGATTGAATGCCTCGTTGCCAGTAAAAAGGGTCCCCGATTTTACTGGAACTCTCTATACGAAACACAACAGCGTCAAGCTGCTATTTTACGCTGGTATTCTGTGAGAGCGTGGTCCTTTCCCGGTCGAGCCGACCCATTCGTGCTACAACTATACCACTAATATAGCCGCAGCGTGACTCTTCTTTTTATTGTATGGGAAGACCGAAAAGGAAAACGTCACAAAGGAAAACCAAACATAAGATAGGTAGACGACGTGATTAAGATAGCCGACATCATGTAGCCCTAGATAGGAATAAACGGTTTCTTTTGAGGGGGCCTTCACCTGAAGAGGGGTTCTTGCAGATTAGAATTTCAATTATTCAACAAATAAGTAAATATTCAGTTAATACTGTAATATCACTGTAATTAAGCGTCCTAACTTAAATTATAAGGCATACTGTAAAGCTAAGCATATTTTCCTTGCCTCTTTAGGGTTATGCAAAGAAAAAAAGGCGTTTTGTTTTTATTTATTTATTAATCTTTCTTCTTCTTTATAATCAACAGCGTCAGCTCGTAAACAAACCTGCTGGACATGAGACTGTTGCATTGTAGGAAGAGCTTGGTAAGCGGATTATCGTTTGAGTTACCAGACGTGACTTGTTCCAGAATATTTTAGGTCTGGTATAAACGAGATGTTTACACCGATATTTAAGAGAAACCATAAGCTTTTCCAGCATTTCTCATATCCGCCTACGTATGCTAGTTAACTTTGTGTACCCCACATAACTATAATTACACTCGACAAACAACATGAATGAATTACATCAGACACGGTTTTGATAGAAACAGATATATAACCTCTCTCAACGTGTAGTCTTTAATTGAACAAGAAGGGAATTTGTCCTTAATTGCCTCCCGCTCTCGGAATGATCAAGTGCCCGTTATGTATAGTAGAGAATGACCAGGTTCTCGTACTTCGTCTTGTTATTGTAGAAATCGCCGCCCACGTTTTTTTGCATTTAATACCAGAGACCAGATTATCTAACTTTAAATAATATAACGTCCCAACACTATTTATCGTGAAAAGTCATAGGACCTTTTTTATTCGTATTTTATCAAAAAATATTAAAAAAATGTCTCATTTGTGCCCGCATCCCACTAGTTTTAGCTATCATTTTGGTCACCCTCGAAACGTATTATTTTAAAGAAATAATATTGACAAGCCTGCACCCATTCCTCCTGAAGTTTATTGGATGCCGTGGCTCATAGACACCTACATAGAAGAGAAGTGTAGAGCCACAGAGACCCTTTTTACTGGAAATGAGGTATACCATATTACTCCATAGGGGTGACACATCTGCGTTTTAATTCTGAATCTAGGTCATCCACTTACCACGAGGTGTACTGTGTGCTCGTTTGTCACCTCTATTCTATAAATAATCTATACCAATAAATAAAATTGAAGTGTCTGTTTGTAATGTTAAAATAACAGCTTTTTACTAAATGCATACGAAAGTATATACGGTACTTATAACAAAAACACGATTTTTAAAATTTTTGTCTGTTTGTCTGTTTGTTCCGCTTAATCTCGGAAACGGCTGGACCGATTTTGACGGGACTTTCACTGGCAGATAGCTGATGTTGTAAGGAGTAAATTAAATTTTAGAAAAAGAATAAGGGTTCCGCGCGGAAAAGTTTAAACCATAAAATACACGAAATAAACGAGACTAAATAAAATATCACATCCCAGTAAAAAGGGTCTCCGAGTCTCGTCACTAAACACTACCTCACGTTGGTATTGTGTGAGAGTGTAGTGCCTTTGTGCTCAATCTGAGCGATTCGATGCAGTGATAATACGAGTACTTGTAGTTTGACTTCAATGGGTAAAAACTATCGACTTGGGATCCCGTAACGACTTAAAAAAAAGCAAAAGATTTAGATCTGCAAAATCGTTTTGCGTAAAATAAGCTATTTTGTTTCCTCCATAAAAAGTAAAAATCTAGCGTAAAGAATGTCACTTTATTCTAAATCCCGCTCATGCGATAGTGTCTAGATATAATAATTTCTCACTGTGTAATGTGGGTCAAGTACTTAAGCCATTGCAGTGGTACAGACATGTCCACTTCTTACCAAAAGGGCGTTTGTGACATTAACCCATAAACCCAGAAAGAAATGTAACGATTAACAAGCGGCATTTTATTAAAATACATAAATAAAACCGTCTGCAGAGGTGTTACAGCATTTTAACTTTTAATAAGGTAAATCCTTTAAATACATTTTGAAATGGAAATAATTGATCGAGTGTGTGTTCGGTAGTGATAGCAATGATTTATTTTTTCGAATACGTTATTACGTACGATATTTACACTGATAATCGTTGATTACGCTTGAAATTACGACTAGGGAAAAAAAGGAAAGACGTTTCGATTAGACATGGAACGAGTAGTGATTCGCCGAGTACTCGGCCACCGAGTACTCGGCAGAGATTGGGCAGAGTACTCGGCCGAATTTTCGGCTTTAAAAAAACGCGGTAGTGGAGGGCGTGTGGTTATTTCCCTTACACAGAGTTAGAGATGGAACAATACGAGTAAATACAAGTAATTACTCGATACTTTTCTTTCTATACCAAGTACTTTGGGTATCGATACTTTAAAACTTAGTGCCATGTAGTATCGAAATAAAAGTGCTTGTATCGGTACTCCATCAGTCACACACCCACGGATACCGTTGATGAGTAACTACTGATTACTTGTCAAATGAGACAACATGAGTTCATGTTCGAGAGATAGTTTTCGTTATCTGGCGCGAAAATGACTGCTTATAGAAATCGTTTTATCGGAAAACATCTAGAAAAATTATTGATCTTCCTCTCTTAAATTTTAAATATTAGTAATAATAATTTCTATTATAGATTCATATGTACGTTCTAAATATTTCTGCTGCTTCTCATGTTCCTGATGTTTTAATGTGTCTAATATAATAATAATGGTAAAAACTGGCTTTTTGTCATTATTTTTCTCTGGTATATAATTAAGGCCGAGTACTCGGTACTCGGCCGTTAATACTCGGTGTTCGGCCGAACCCTAAAAAATGGCCGAACCCGCCGAATACCGAATCCAAACCGAGTACTCGTCCCATGTCTAGTTTCGATTAAAACCACCACATTAAAGTGCACATAAACAGTACATTTATAATAAAATTAAACAACAACAACACAACTTCTCACGCCTGTCACCCAGAGGCGTAGGTCGTAACTACGGACTTCCATTTGGCGCGATCCTGACTCATTCTCTCGCTTCCTTTACATTCATATTACTACGCATACACGCTCGTCGGTTAAGGGTGCTCCTAATCTGGCCCATTTTGAATGTATCGCCGATTCGGTCGATAAACCTTCGTCTAAGGCGTCCCTTCCCGACTCTGCCGTTCACTTCTGCAACATAAATTTGCTTTGTCACTCTTTCCTCGGTCATTCTTTCTACATGATCAAACCCCACCCAAGCATTCCTTTCTTAATCCTGGTCAGAACGTCATCTTGCAAACCACACTTTTCTCTTATCACACTATTTCAGATTCAGCCCTAGCATACTCCTTAATGACCGTATTTCTACAGCATTTATTCTACTCTCATGCTTCTTCTACCAGACTCAACTTTCACTACCATACATTAAAGTAGGGACTAACACAGCATTATGAATTGCCATATGTACCTTATTTGACACATTTATAATCATTTAACTAAAAAAAAATGTAAGCGTCGCGTATATCATTTGTGTGTATACGTGATAGAGCCACGCTGCAGCTTTTATTGTAGTTGTGGCACGAATCTCTATCGTGGCTCTATCGGAGGAGGAGCACGTCGTCACAGGATACCGGCGTAAAACAGTAGCTCAGTGCTGTTGCGTGTCGTGGGAGTTTCGAGAACCGGAGACCCTTTTTACTGGAAACGAGGCATTCCATCTTAGTCCTCAGGAGTGACAACGCATTTTGCGTTTTGATTCGTAATCGAGGATAGAAGTAAATATTTTTATCTATGAGCCACAGAATTCATTTACCATCAGGTAGACTGTGTGCTCGTTTGTCATCCTTATTCTAAATATACAACCGACTTCAATATAAATTATTAAGAATAACTCAAAAACTATTGATCAGACCTTGATCAAATTTTTATGGAACTAAATGTGAAGCACCAGCTTTTCGAAATCGCTTCACTCAGTAAAAAGTTATGAGGTAATACACATAAAAAACATACAGTCGAATTGAGTACCGGCTCCTTTTTGAAGTCGGTAGACAAAAGATTATATTTAGTTATTAATATGTTATACGTTGTTTACATTTTTTTATTGTTCAAGGTATTTAAACTTACATTATAATCAAGGTTTTTATATCATGTAATTGCTCTTAATTATAATTAATTCTTCATATAAGGTTTATTAACACGGTTGACAATATAACGGGCCTAACCGCGACGGTTAAAATCCCTGCGGTTGTATTTGTGGCGAGGTATTCAATAAATTATGCCAAAGATCGTATTTCATCAAAGGAACTGTCATAGTATACCGCCGACATTAAAAAAGAAACATGAATGAAGAAAAAATTACGTTATACGAATTCGGAGATATTAAAAAGTAAAAAAAAACATACAGTCGAATTGAGAACCGTCTCCTTTTTGGAAGTCGGCAGAAAATGCGAAGTTGTGCAAGAGGATTCAGCCTATATCACCCCACGGAACTGGACATGGGCTTCAGCATCTTCCTGATGACAAATAAATAATAAAACTGTGGTTGCCAATCCAACAGTGGTAGAGCCAGGCGGCAGCTTTTGCTGTCGCATGGATGGCTCGAACCGGGGTGGTACCACGACCTCACAGAATACCAGCGTGAAGTACAGGTTTACCTTTGCGTTTCGCTTGGTGAGTGCAGGTGGCCGGAAGCCCTTTTTACTGGAAATGAGGCATTCCATCCTAGTCCTCACTGGTGAAAACGCATCTGCATTTTGATCTGTAACAGAGGATAGATGTAGATTTCTATGGGCCGCAGCAACCACTTACCATCAGGTGGACTGTGTGCTCGTTTGTCACCCTTATCCTATAAAAAAAAACTGCAAAGCGTGACAATTTCACAGATTCGAACGCGCGGTCCTGCAGCGTCGTAGCCGAAGGCTTAACAAGTGCGCTACAAACTACCTACTTTAATGGAAACAGCAAAACGCATATGAAATAAAAGTAAAAATATAAAGGAACATGTTAAATTACACTAAATGTATATCAAAATTTAAAAAAAAAAACAATAACTTAAACTAGGATAAAATATTAACAAAAAAAATCGTACTGTCTGGGACAAGAACTCTAAACATGTGTTTCAGCTTGTTAGTTGACAAGGTAACTCAGATAAGAGGTCGTCAAAAATATCTTTCGTATGACGCGTCGCTTTCCTTTTGCGTATGATCGCAAAGATCAAGGAATGCTTGCATATTTAATAACGTCTTCAATGAACGGCACAGGACAGGGCAGAGGTCAAACGGTAATCGACGTCGTTAATATGCATTGGTCATGAGATACCGAGCCCGACCTCACGACCCGCTTCTAACAGAGCAGTGTTGACGCTGTGTCTCAGTGTTGCCAGTTTTTACCCGACTGCCCCAGAAAGAGGGTAATGTTTTTCGAGAGGATGTACATATGTATGTAAGTATGTATATATAGAACATCTGACTTCAGCCAAGTTAAAAACTTTATTAAATATATATAGTATAAAAAGGGTTATTATAATATTAAGGAATTCATGGATGATAATAACCGCTGGGAATAAGGTGATCACTATTCACTACCATGCTATTTCTAATTTGTTTTGTGTTGTTAATTATTGTGTAACTTTAATAATTGTAGTTTAATAATTTGCCGTGCCGGGGACTGGGGGGGGGGGGGGGCGTCTCTTTGTTATACTCATAGGCAACCGCAGTTTTTTTATTGTATATTTACTGTTATCAGGAAGATGCTGCTGCCCATCTCCTAACGTGGCGGTTAAGAATATCCACTACCCCATATCCTCCCGTGGGTGTCGTAAAAGGCGACAAAGGGAAACAGGCAGAAGATGGGCAGCAGCATCTTCCTGATAACAGTAAAATACAATAAAAAAACTGCGGTTGCCAACCCGCTCGCCAAGCGTGGCAACTATGGCAAATACCCCCCTATGAGTATAACAAAGAGACGCCCAGTCCCCGGCGGCCCCGCTATTCCTGGCTACGGTGGCAACCATGGTAACGGCGGGGCAGGGGGTGCTAAGAATCTCCGGTGGAGGTTCGGTTGCCACCTACGACGACTCGACCTTGTGTTGATGTTGCCAACATATAACGCACGCACCCTGACAACTGACGAGAAGATTGTGGAGCTGGAAGAAGAGATAGACAAGTTACGCTGGCATATTATAGGATTATACTAAGTCCGAAGAGAGGGGGAGGACACGGTAATCCTCAAATCCGGCAACTTGCTCTATTACCGGGAGGGCGACCATCTGTCCCAATGAGGTGTCGGATTTATCGTCCACAAGTCTCTAGTTAACAACGTTGTGAAGATTGAGAATGTGTCGACGAGGGGTGCGTACCTTATACTCAGAATCACCAAACGGTATTCGCTGAAGGTCATACAGGTTTACGCACCAACCTCGGCACACCCCGATGAGGATGTGGAGGAAATGTTTGAGGATATCTCTAGAGCCATGCATTCCTCCAAAACCCAATATACGGTGTTAATGGGAGACTTCAATGCAAAACTAGGTACAAGAGAGAACGGTGAGCTGAAAGTAGGAAAATTTGGAATAGTGTGACGGAACCCAAGGGGTCAGCAGCTGGCCGACTTCATGGAGAAAGAGGGACTCTTTATGATGAACTCTTTCTTCCAGAAGCGGCCCCACAGGAAGTGGACCTGGTCGAGCCCCGACGGTTCGACAAAAAATGAGATTGACTTCATTATGACGACCAGACGACAACTGTTCAGTGATGTCTCAGTGATCGCGAGGGTGAAAACCGGCAGCGATCACCGAATGGTTAGAGGCACACTGAACCTAAATGTTAAGTTGGAGAGGTCTCGTCTGATGAAGTCAACGCTCCGTCCCCCTCGTGCTCTAATCCAAAGTCCCGAAACCTTTCAGCTCGAGATACAAAACCGTTTTCAGTGCCTAGAAGACTGCAATGAAGTGGACGATATGAATGACAAGCTCGTGGAAACTGTCCATGCGGTCGGAGCTAAGTTCTGCAAGACCCGCCGCAGAAGAATACAAAACTCTCCGATCACACTCTTAATCTCATGGCTGTTAGACGGGAGATGAGGCTAAATTCTTCAACAGATTTGACAGCATACAGGCAACTGAACAGACAGATCTCCAAATGCATGCGGCAGGACTTACGCAACTTCAATACAGCTCGTATTGAAGAAGCGATCGAGCGGAACCAAGGCTCCAAAGTCTTTGCCAGAGATCTATCTGCAAGAAAGAGCCAACTGTCAAAGCTGAAGACAGAGTGTGGCAACATCGTTTCCGGGACACCTGCGATTTTGAGTGAGATTGAGAGGTTCTATGGGCAGCTGTACATGCCATCGTTGGAGCCACACGCGTGTGTGAGTAAAGATCCAAGAGTGATTCTTATCCGACATTATTCCGAAGATATCCCGGACGTCAGTCTGAGCGAGATTAGAATGGCTCTCCAGCACCTTAAAAACGGCAAGGCCCCAGGTGAGGATGGAATTACAGCGGAGCTTCTGAAAGAAGTAGAAAACTGGTACTTGAAGTCTTTCAAAAGCTCTTTAATTCCGTCCTCCATGGTGGCATTACACCGGAGGCGTGGAGCAGAAGTGCGGTGGTCTTGTTCTTCAAGACAGGCGACAACACTCTCTTGAAGAACTACAGACCGATTTCCCTTCTGAGCCGCGTCTACGTGCTGTTTTCGAGAGTCATTACGAATCGTCTCGCGCGCAGACTTAACGACTTCCAGCCTCCCGAACAAGCCGGTTTCCGAAAAAGCTTTAGCACCATAGACCACATACATACCCTTCGGCAAATTGTACAGAAGTCAGAGGAGTATAGTTTGCCACTATGTCTGGCGTATGTGGACTATGAGAAATTCTTTGATTTCGTCGAAATTTGGGCGGTGCTGCAGTCCCTTCAGCGGTGCCAAGTTGACTGTCGGTATATCTACGATGGCTATCCGAGTACAGAACCAGAGTACGAAACCTATCCAATTGCAGAGAGGTGTAAGACAGGGTGACGTCATATCCCCGAAACTCTTCACCGCTGCATTGGAAGACGTTTTCAAGCTTCTGGACAGGAAAGGATACGGTATCAACATCAATAGCGAGTACATCACTCACCTTCGATTTGCCGACGATATAGTCCTTATGGCAGAATCGCTGGAGAACCTAAGCACAATGCTCAATGACTTCAATAGTGCTTCCCAACGGATAGGTCTTAAGGTGAACATGGACAAAACAAAGATCATTTTTAATGTCCATGTCACACCTATGCCGGTAGTTGTTGGGAGCACTAAGCCCGAAGTTGTTGACGAGTATGTTTACCGGGGACAAATAGTCTGACTAGGTAAGTCCAACTTCGACCGAGAGGTCAATCGACGGATTCAACTCGGTTGGGCAGCGTTCGGGAAATTACGGCACATCTTCTCGTCAGGTATACCTCAAAACTTGAAAACAAGACTGTACAACCAGTGCGTGTTGCCAGTGATAACATACGGAACTGAGACGTGGTCCTTCACTGCTGGCCGTATGAGGAAGCTCAAGGTCGCTCAGCGAGCTATGGAGAGGGCTATGCTCGGAGTTTCTCTGCGTGATAAACTCAGAAATGAGGACATCTGCAGTAGAAACAGAGTGACCGATATAGCCCAACGGATTAGTAAGCTAAAGTGGCAATGGGCCGGCCATATAGCTCGAAGAACCGACAACCGATGGGGAAAAAAGGTTCTCGAGTGGCAGCCTCGTACCGGCAGGCGAAATGTTGCGCGTCCCTCCACTAGATGGAGTGACGACCTGGTAAGATATGCAGGAAGTCGATGGATGCAGGTGGCTCAGGACCGTGCTTTGTGGCATTCCTTGGGGGAGGCCTATGTTCAGCAGTGGACTTGTGAAGGGCTGTAATGATGATGAATGATGAATAATTGTAAACTGTTCCTTTTTCAAAAAAAAAAAATAGTTCCGTTGAGTTTTTTGATAGTTCTTTTCCGAACCAGTAAGTATTACTTTTTTAAGTATTAGTTATAATCTATATTGAATAAAAATGGTTCTATTTCTATTTCTTTGGACAGCGCCTGTTTATGAGGTATCGTTAGATTAGTCTTAAATTTAGATGTGACATGGGCTTTACAATATTTAGTTGCATCTGCAAATACAAAAAGGGAGGGGAAAATATCTTTTCCGTAAACTTTTTTACACAGTCGGGTTTTTAATTATCGTTTTAACCATTAAGCTTATATTATGTTGTGTTACGTTATCTCGTTTTTATGATTGTTTAATCTGTGACGCTGGGTTCCTTTGACGAGAACGCGTTATTTTTTAAGTGCTTAAGTTTAAGTTTTGTTAGATAGAGCTGAAGCTTTATCAAGCTTTTAAATCCTCTTAATTCTATACTTACCAAATAATTAACAATGAAATATTTTCGTATATATATTTTTATCGAACCTAAGTACATATTAGGTTACAAATTAAGCTACATACAATTGAGTATTACAATTTTTTGTCTGCCTGTTTAGTCTAAAAATTAGTAATGAGGGTTTCTGTCAAGAAAAAAACAAACGAGGACACAGTCCACCTGACAGTAAGTGATTGATGTGGCCCATATACATCTACATCTATCTTCGATTATGAATTAAAATGCAGATGCGTTGTAATCCGTGAGCACTAAGATGGAATGCTTATTTCCAGTAAAAAAGGGTCTACCGTTCTTTATACTCACCACACGAAACGCAGCAGCGTTAAACTGCTACTTTACGTTGGTATTCTGAGTAAGCGTGGTTCTTATCCGGTCGAGCCGACTCATTCATGCTACGACCATACTACTAATATAGCTGCAGTATGGTTCTACATGTGCCTCGGAAAACAAGTAAAGACAATGCTCTTGCGCCTAATTACTCTATGATCGTGTCGGATTGCTGTCCCATCGGACTATAAGAGAATGAATAGATAGTGCACCTGTGTAGAGCACACACTAGGAATGGGCAAGGTAAAAAAATATATCGATATATATCGAATCGATATTTTTAAACAGTATCGATATATATCGCGTGATAAATATCGACATATCGATATATCGTCATCATTTGCATGATGTAAAGGTAAGGTCCAAAATTTTATTTACTGACGGTTGGACGACGAAAAAAAACGATACAATATTTTAAAATATATCGAAATTGATACGAATTCGATACTCTAAAATAAATATCGATATATCGCGATTTATATTGGACGACGAAAAAACGATACAATATTTTAAAATATATCGAAATTGATACGAATTCGATACTCTAAAATAAATATCGATATATCGCGATTTATATTGGACGACGAAAAAACGATACAATATTTTAAAATATATCGAAATTGATACGAATTCGATACTCTAAAATAAATATCGATATATCGCGATTTATATTGGACGACGAAAAAACGATACAATATTTTAAAATATATCGAAATTGATACGAATTCGATACTCTAAAATAAATATCGATATATCGCGATTTATATTGGACGACGAAAAAACGATACAATATTTTAAAATATATCGAAATTGATACGAATTCGATACTCTAAAATAAATATCGATATATCGCGATTTATATTGGACGACGAAAAAACGATACAATATTTTAAAATATATCGAAATTGATACGAATTCGATACTCTAAAATAAATATCGATATATCGCGATTTATATTGGACGACGAAAAAACGATACAATATTTTAAAATATATCGAAATTGATACGAATTCGATACTCTAAAATAAATATCGATATATCGCGATTTATATTGGACGACGAAAAAACGATACAATATTTTAAAATATATCGAAATTGATACGAATTCGATACTCTAAAATAAATATCGATATATCGCGATTTATATTGGACGACGAAAAAACGATACAATATTTTAAAATATATCGAAATTGATACGAATTCGATACTCTAAAATAAATATCGATATATCGCGATTTATATTGGACGACGAAAAAACGATACAATATTTTAAAATATATCGAAATTGATACGAATTCGATACCCCCAAAAATAAATATCGTTATATCGATATATCGCGATTTATAATATCGACGATATATATCGATATTTTAAATTAAAAAATATCGATATTTCGATATACCTTTTAACCCAAGCCTAGCACACACTCGTGCTCTATATCCCTGTCCCGCGTCCCGAATTCGGTCTGCAGGACATTATTATTATATTTAAATTTTAATTTTGTGTTATTTAAAGCAGAAGAAATAGCACACTATTATCATGGCTATACCGATAACTCATAGACGTTAATCATCTATACTATCTATATCCTTATGTGACTTATGTACTCGTACATACGCACGTACATACGTATAATACATATGAACAGGAAAATATTTATAATCTTTATATATAAAAAGTACGTGTCACGTTGTTTGTCCGCGATGGACTCCTAAACTACTGAACTGATTTCAATGAAATTTTTGGTCAATGTGGAGTTTGGTCCAACTTAAAAGATAGAATAGCTTACATCTCTTTAACAGTGGTAGAGCCACGCGGCAGCTTTTGCTGTCGCGCGGATGGGCCGGCTCGAACCGGGGTGGTACCACGACCTCACGGAATACCAGCGTGAAGTAGAGGTTTACCTCTGCGTTTCGCTTGGTGAGTGCAGGTGGCCGGAGGCCCTTTTTACTGGAAATGAGGCATTCCATCTTAGTCCTCACGGGTGACAACGCATCTACATTTTGATTTGTAATAGATGTAGATGTCTATGGGCCGCAGCAACCACTTACCATCAGGTGGACTGTGTTCTCGTTTGTCACCCTTATCCTATAAAAAAAAATATCTCAATTTATAGTCGCAATACAATATTATTTTATTGAAAATTATTTGTCTATTATTTGACAGTCACAATTATCTGTTAGCTTCAAACGATTCTGTCAGATGACGATATCTGTTGACTGGATTGAGTAAATATTTAATAGATGGCGCTATGTTAAAAATACAGACGTTTAATATAAGCTACAATTTAGTAGTATAACCACCACGTGTTGCTGTAAGTATTCAACAGATAGAACCGATTTCAAAAAAAAAATTGCAGACTGTGTGCAGTTTGGTCCAACTTGAGAGATAGGATAGTTTTTATCCCGATAAGTGACCCTCAATTTTTTTTATTGTTTATTTCAGGAGTTTTTTTGGGAAAGCAAATGGTCGTTCGGAAAGGGCAGAACAACGTCTGCCTGGTCAGCTAGTGTAATAATAAATATTTGTGCAATATCTTTAAAGTAATTGTAAACCACTTAATTTTTATTTAACGTAATAGTGCCTTGCTGCAGCTATATTATGGTTGCAGTGCGATTGGGTTGGCTCGACCGGGGAAGGATCACGCTCTCACAGAACACCGGCATTAAATAGCAGCTTAATGTTGAAGCGTTTCGTATGGTGAGTGTAGAGTTCCGGAGACTCCTTTTAATGGAAACGAGGCATTCCCTCTTAGTTTTCAGTGGTTTTCATTTTAATTTTTAATCTAGGATAGATGTGGATGTCTATGGACCACAAGATCCACTTACCATCAGGTGGATTGTGTACGCGTTTGTCACCTTTATTCTATAAGTAAAAAACCGGCAAAGTGCGAGTCGGACTCGCGCACCGAGGGTTCCGAACGAATCTGTAGGTATACAAGTTTAAAATTATTAAAAATATTTTTATTATATGATGTAACTAAAAATTTATGCTGCCTACCGGCTCGAACCGGGGTGGTACCACGACTTCGCAGAAAACCAGCGTGAAGTAGAGGTTTACCTCTGCGTTTAGCTAGGTGAGTGCAGGTGGCCGGAGGCCTTTTTTACTGGAAATGAGGCATTCCATCTCAGTCCTCACGGGTAACAACGCATCTACATTTTGATTTGTAATAGAGGATAGATGTAGATGTCTATGGGCCGCAGCTACCACTTACCATCAGGTGGACTGTGTGCTCGTTTGTCACCCTTATCCTATAAAAAAGCCTATTAAAGTCCACTGCTGAACATAGGTCTCCCTTATAGATAGCCTCATAGGCGGGGTATTTGCCACAGTAGCCACGCTCAGCAAGCGTGTTGGGAGTCGCAGTTATATATTTTAATAATTTGAAAGGAATAGAAGCAGTGTACGACAGTAATATGCCGTATCGTATACACGTGTTTGCTCTTAGATAGGTACCGAATTCCGGGACAGATAAAATAGGACGAGCAAATAAACGATACCGACCTACTCAGTTTTATGAACCCCAAACATTTCCTCGTCTACTAACAACATTCAAGACGTCTTGTTATTTTAACAACGAGAAGATAAATTGCATGTCTTGTCTCTGGTAGTTCACGTTTATTTTTTTTTCAATAAAATGTCCTTCAGAGCTTCAGACCGAATTTCGACTTCGGCGAAACTCTAGCGCAGGGCAGAACTATAGCGCACGATTGCAAGTACAGATGCACTCTCTGTTTCCTTACTCTCATAGTCCAATGCAACGGCATTCCGAACGACTGTAGAGATCAGGCGCAGGGTTCTTGACTCCAGGCTGCTATTAAGTATTTTTTGACAGAAAAACTTAATAACCGATTTTCAGCCCGAACCGGGATTTAAATCCGCGACCAGATGATCAGCAGTCGCGCTTACGACCACTACACCAACGAGGTGATCAACTTCCAAATAATAGAAGCGACAAACGAACCAACAAATGACTTGATAGTAAGTAACTACTCCAGCCTATGGATATCTGCAACTACCTTCAAACAGAGAAGGTTGCAAATGCGTTGTCACCTCTGAAAACAAACGGAATGCATCAAATCCTGCAATTATATTGGTTGCCTATACATTAAATACAGCAAATACAAATTCTTACTTCGTTCCAACCGAGTGTTTAACGACGCTGACGCATGTTTTTTTTTTACATTTTTATCAGGATTTTTATCGGTTGTTATCAGGATGAGATGATCAAATGCTGATGTCCATCTCCTGTTTCAGTTTCTCTCTGTCGCCTCTTAAGACACAGACTGATCTACTTGATCTACAAAGTATATTGTTACTAGTTCCCCGCGATTTCTTCCGCGTGGAATTTATCACGATTGGATTTTATGGACTTTTCACTTTTTTGTGCGGAACCCTAATTCTTTTTCTAAAATAAAAGTAGCCTAAGTTACTCCTTATAACATTAGCTATCTCCCAGTGAGTCCCGTCGAAATCAGTCCAGCCGTTTCGGAGATTAGCCGGAACAAACAGACAGATAGATAGACAGACAAAAATTTTAAAAATAGTGTTTATGTTATTAGTACCGTGTATAATTTTATATGCATTTAGTAAAAATCTGTTATTTTGAAATTACAAACAGACACTCAAATTTTATTTATTTGTATTTAATGGTATAGGTGTAAGTTTGTTTGGACTAACGTGTAGCATTTTGAATCTATAATGACTGATTGTCTTTTCTAGTGGTATCTCGATCAAAATATGAGCTATTCATAACAAGAACAAATCGATGTCGAGTCGATGACAGGACGCTCCAAAAGCGAGCTTACCCAATAGGTCAATTTAATTTACTATCCGTGTACATCTAGCCACATGTTGTGTAACGTATACCAATCGTATATAGGAGACCCGATATGTTACCCAGTTTATTATTTATTTTTAGTTCACGCATGCAGTAGCTGGGTTTTAATGTCAGCAGAAGCTGTTAGATAGATATTATTCATTTTTTTATAGGATAGGGTGACAAAGGAGCACACAGTCCACCAGATGTTAAGTGGTTGCTGTGGCCCATAGACACCTACATCTATCCTCAATAAAGAATCAAAATGCAGATGCGTTGTCATCTGTGAAGACTAAGATGGATTGCCTCTTTTCCAGTAAAAAGGGTCTCCGGTTCTCTATAATCACCATACGAAACAAAGCAGCGTTGTGTTATTATGAAGAAGATAATGAATCTGAAAGAAGCGAAAGAGGTATATAAGGATCGTGACACTTGGCGATCTGTTCTCTCTGGCTACCCCGTCAGGGATTGTGCGTGAAGATAAGTTAAGTTAAGTATCGCGTACAAAAATGCTATAGGGCAAAATTTTTAGTAACTCGGTTTAGAATTATTGTGGAATTTTTAGGGAACAAACACGCATAAGGCTCACTTGATAGTAAATCACTGCTACCTATAAAATCCGCAATACCAGAGGAATGGTATATTGATGGCTTATTAAAATAAGTAGGCTCTTTTTCCCGTATAATTTTTAGGAGATTAACCTAACGTTTGTCTCGCAAACATTTTGAAATTGTAGTAAACGCACATCTGATAGGAACATCCTACTGTTAGCTTCGATTAGAACGCGTAAAGGATTAAAATAGTGCCACAAGCATTTTATTTAAATAAATTTGAGGTAATAACTACTGCAGTGTGAACACCTGCGATCGACTTCAAGCAAGATGCGTTGTCATCACCACAAGAAAGCTACAGATGCGTTGTCACCAACACAAGAAAACTACAGATGCGTTGTCACCACTACAAGAAAACTACAGATGCGTTGTCACCACCACAAGATGCGTTCTCACTATGACCATAGCGCAGAACATAGCAAAGGGCGCATTGTTTATCTGCAGAAAGAGGTATGAGGGTAGAAATAGAATTAGGTGTCCGTCTGGATAGGTATCACAACTGAGCTAATTGAGAGTAGGAATTATATAATTTGTACGTGTTGTGAACTTAATTGAATTGCAAAGTTATGAAATAGAAAAATTTTATATCTTTTTATTCATTCGAGGGCAAAGACAAAAATGGTACAGCCTATATGTCCAGCTGCTCAGTTTAGGCAATTTTTCATATGTGAGAAGTAAGGAAGACTATTATACCAAAGTATCCTCTATAAGGCGATCTGGCGGGGGGGGGGGGGGGGGACACCTACGAGTATGTTCAGTAGTAGACTTTTACAGGCTGTAATGAAATTTTCCGTAACATATATTGAAGTCTAGCTGTTCTGCGTGACTTCGCCCGCGTGGATGTTTTTTTTTTACGCGGAGCCCTAAAACAAAAGTAGCCTAAATTACTCCTTATAACATCAGCTATCTGCCAATGGATGTCCAATCCAAATCGGTTCACAGGTTTTTGCGTGATTTGTGTTTAAGCCAAAATAACAAAAAAAGTTTCAAACAGTGGTAGAGCCACGCGGCAGCGTTTGCTGTCGCACGGATGGGCCGGCTCGAACCGGGGTGGTACCACGACCTCACAGAAAACCAGCGTGAAGTAGAGGTTTACCTCTGCGTTTCGCTTGGTGAGTGCAGGTGGCCGGAGGCCCTTTTTACTGGAAATGAGGCATTCCACCTTAGTCCTCACGGGTGACAACGCATCTACATTTTGATTTGTAATAGAGGATAGATGTAGATGTCTATGGGCCGCAGCAACCACTTACCATCAGATGGACTGTGTGCTCGTTTGTCACCCTTATTCTATAAAAAAAATAGCTGGCAGATGACAGATTTTTTCGGACTTACATGACATTTATCGTTATATTTTGGCCAATTTACACAATATCTTTATGAATTATATCTTATGTGTTATTCTGATGTATGAGATACATAATTATAAAGTTTCACTAAAATCCATTCAATAGTTTTTGCGTGAAAGAGTCCATACATACTCACAAACTTTCACATTTATAATATTAGTAGGATGGTGATTTCTTATATTTAAGCGAACACTACACATTGAATAAAACTATTTTTCACGGATTTTATCGCGTTTAATTTAATTCAATCCAATAATTTCATTCAATTAGTAGAATGGGTCAAATGATGGCTCAATAAAATTACCCTTAACCGATGACCATGTATGCGTAGATATATGAATGTAAAAGAAGCGAAAGAGGTGTGTCACGATCGTGCCAAACGGAAGTCCAGTCTATAACTATCCCTCTGGATACTGGGCTTGAGATTTTTACAATATAATATACGGGAACACACCGTCTTGCTGATGGTAAGTGGATGCTGTGGCTCATAGACTTCTACATGTATCCTCTATTAAAAATCAGAATGCAGATACGTGGTCACCCGTGACGACTAAGATGGAATGCCTTGTTTCCAATTAAAAGGATCTACGGTTCTCGAAACTCACCCTACGAAGCAGCAGTATTAAGTTGCTAATTTGCGCTGGTATTCTGTTAGAGCGTATAGTACTTCCCGGTCGAGCCGACCCATTCGTGTTACATCCATAATATATCTGCAGCATTTTGGAGTTTATGTTATGTTATGCTATGTTATTTTAACCGACTTCTAAAAAAGGAGGAGGTTCTCAATTCGACTGTATTTTTATGTGTGTTACTTCAGAACTTTTCTCTAGGTGAACCGATTTTGATGATTCTTTTTTATTTACAAGTTCTCATGTGGTTCCGTATAAATTTGATCAAGGTTTGCCCAGTAGTTATTGAGTTATCCTTAATGTATCCTTAGCGTATTTAATTGACTTCAACTACGTTGATGGTGTTCGCATTTTATTTATATTGAAGTCGGTTGTACAACATTTTTAATTTTACCACTTGACCTTCATCGTTACGTAAGAGGGAAATAAGCGCTTACAACACAAACATTACATATAAAGCAAATTACCTTCCCCCGTTGGCCAATCGATAGAATTACAAAGTGGGCGGGTTGTGGGTAAGTCCTGAAATAGCAAGTTATGAAACCTTGTTGTGGCGCAGGCGTCCACAAGGCCGAAGCAATTGGCCGTGCCCCTGCCGCTTCCCGCGGGACCCCGTCGTCTCAATTAGCGGGATAAATATGACCACTTCAGTGAACGGTGGCCATCTGTCATTGTTAACATCGGACGGTTAATTTCTACGCTTACCATTTTCTTGGTTTTCTTGTTGTTTTCTTAAGCCGGTAGGGTGGGAAAATATTTAATAAAAAAAAATAAAAAAAATAACAGTCAGGCGTTACTTTGCAATTTTGGATTTCAGTTATTTTAAAGATGTAAAATGTAAAGTAGCTAAAATCCTTTTAAAGAATACTTATTCTCAACCGACTTCAAAAAGGAGGAGGTTCTCAATTCGTCGGATTTTTTTTTATTTACTTCAATTCACTGATTACTCGAAGACGCCTGAACCAATTTGGAAAATTCTTCTCTTGCTTCAAAGGGTATACTTTCCAGGTGATACCATTTAAATTTTATCGAAATCGGTTGAGCGGTTTGCAAAAAATCAACAATAAATATTTTTTTTATATTGAAGTCGGTTGTACAAAATTTTTAATTTATCACAGGTAAAGGATAAAAAATCGCCTTTGATCTTGCGATCGATTTTGTTGTACGGAAGGAAAAAATCGTCCTACGGTAAGAATGTAAAATAATTAATTTGACAGCAGTGAAGAGTTTTCGAGAAGAGGGTGGAGATGCAACTAAACCACGAATATCTCTTTCGTAAAACAAGAACTGTGAAACAGACTGCAAAGGTTTGTACTGTAAATAAAATGTCAACTCCTATTTTCGTATAGTAGAGCCTATTAAAACGCTACTGAACATTGTCCTCTCCTATAGATTTTTACGTGGTAGAGCCATGCTGAAGCTATATTATTACTGGTATAGTTCTAACACCAATCGGTCGGCTCGACCGGGGACGGACCACACTCTCACAGAATACCAGCGTTTGGCGAATGTAGAGAACCGGAGACAATTTTTACCACGTAGAGCCACGCGGCAGCTTTCGCTGTCGCACGGATGGGCCGGCTCGAACCGGGGTGGTACCACGACCTCACAGAATACCAGCGTGAAGTAGAGGTTTACATCTGCGTTTCGCTTGGTGAGTGCAGGTGGCCGGAGGCCCTTTTTACTGGAAATGAGGCATTCCATCTTAGTCCTCACGGGTGACAACGCATCTGCATTTTGATTCGCAAACGAGGATAGATGTAGATGTCTATGGGCCGCAGCAACCACTTACCATCAGGTGGACTGTGTGCTAGTTTGTCACCCTTATCCTATAAAAAAAAATTCCATCTTCACGCATGACAACACATCTGCATTTTGATTCGTCATCGAGGATAGATGTAGATGTCTATGGGCCGCAGCAACCACTTACCATCAGGTGGACTGTGTGCTCGTTTGTCACCTTTATCCTATAAAAAAAAGATTGCATGGATTTGGTCATAATACTACGTTTGGCAGGTGATTTGGAACTGCAGTTTTGATATTATTTTGAATATATCGTTCGTTATCAGGAGGATGCTGCAGCTCATCTCCTGTTTGGTACATCAACCTATGGAACGATACTGGAAATAGAAGATTGTCTTATGCAGTCACTCCGTTATACGCCGTCCTCGTATTTGAATTCATACTTATTTATTTTTATCATTTTCAAACGTCTAACGTCAAAGTTACGTGACCATGAGAACACAGCAAATAATTTTTATTATTCAGCTCTTATATGGGAGTGTACGAGAAATCTAGATTTTGCCTTTTTATATCACCTGCCTTTTAAAGCTAGGTACGTGACTGGACTTGAGATGAGTTGCCATTGACGGTTTTAAAAAAATTAAAGAAATTATTGTAGTGTTTAACGATGAACTGTTTTAACTAGTTGAAAAGATAGAATATCTTTATATAAAAATCAATTGCTGTACGTTAGTATTGCTAAAAATCGAAAACGGCTCGAACGATTTTGAAATTGAATTTTTTTTGTGCGTTCGAGTGGGTTTCTGGATAGTTTAGATTCCAATTGGACTCGGTAGGTGGCGCTGTTGTCGAGATCCATAAATCACTAGTGATAGATAAAAATTAACAAATGATGAAAAAGCAAGTAGGTATAACAGGATAAACAATCAGTCGAAAATATTGGCTTAATTATTATATATTCTTGTCTATATCTTCCCCACAATGGAACAGGAACATGTGCAGCAATTGTTTTTTTACGGTATGATGTAGAAGAAAAAAAACATTGATCAGATTTATGTCATAGAGTTTCATCTGTTGTCAGTTATTTTGTTAGCTCGATCAAAGGACTACTTATTTAGACAGAATTTCATATATCCTGGGCATAAAAGGAGCGACGACTCCGTGGCGCAGTGGCTTAGCAAATGAATTGCAGCACTCAGGGAGGCGGGTTCGAATCCCGCACGGAACAAGTATTTGTATCGCCTACAAATAATTGTTCCAGTTCTGGACGTTTGTCCTTGTGAAATTTATGTTTTGTAAACTGCTCCCACGATACAGGAGAAAATCCTAGTGTGGAGGTAACGTTTTAAAAGAAGAAGAAGAAGTCCTACCTAGTATATGTTCAATCTTAATTATATGACATTGTTTTTCATGGAGACGTGAACCGATGACGAATCAAATTATATACGAAATGTTTGGTGACCCTACCGCATCAATCTAAGGACGTCAAAAGAATTTCTTAAATGAACATTCATCAACTCGTGCTACAATCGCATGCATGTCTAATATACACGATCTGAAACAAATATAATGAGGAATATTCGTAACATGCCTCTATATTTACATGCTTTTTCCCCACCTACCTATATCATTACGGTGTAGTGGGGGTGTAAGAAAATCCACTACCTCATATCATCCGTGGGTGTCGTAAGAGGCGAAAATGGGAAATAAAACAAGACAAGATGCAACGTCTTGCTAATAACGATTAAAAATAAAAAACTGCAGTTGGAAACCGAGGCAATCTATGGGGGAAGCCTATGTGAACATAGAAGCCGTGGACTTTTATAGGCTGTTACGGTAACCTATATCTTGAATCACAATATATGCATATTTTACCGAAATGCTAAAATGTAAATTAAAAAAATAAGTTTACTTCCTTATAGACTAGACCCACGACCGAGCACATGCCTCCCCCCATTTCTAAAAGGGATATAGAGTAATAATTAGTCCGTCGCGTTTCCTCACGATATTTCTTTCATTGCCGAGCACGTGATACATCACTACTTGAAATATAATATACTGTTGGAGATGAGGGTAAAAAATAAAAGGAAATACGACCAAATGTAGGTGGAATGATAATCTCCCACTTGTTTTAGCAGTATAAAGTATCGCACAGGCCACTTAGAGGTATCAGTCTGTAATTCTAAGCCACGGCGCCCACCTAAGCTACATGATTTCGACATGGCTTGTAGCATGATTCTGACGATGCTCTGACGTGACCACGAGTGACACTGCTTGCACCAACCTGTGCAACAATAGCATGTCACAGAGTTCATTTTGGGCCAAAATCTCGCCTGAAGAGGATAAACATGCCCTTGCTTTGCTATAGATTTCAAACATTCAAAGTGCCAGCTGAAGATTTTGAGTACATCCCTAAGGGAAAAAATTTGAAAAGTGGTGGTACTTTCAATTTTATGAAGGAATTAGAATTACATTTCGCATAGATTTGCCCTACAAGTTGCAAGAAGCATCTTGCGAGTTCCTGTTATTGTAATCGTGTCTAGGATAATCATATAAACATGGTTTTTCATGAACTAAATCAATGAATTTAATATTAAAACTACAAGTTTCGTGTTACGTGCCACTTCAATTTTTTTTAAAAAGAGCCTCCGGCCACCTGCACTCCCCAAGCGAAACGCAGAGGTAAACCTCTACTTCACGCTGGTTTTCTGTGAGGTCGTGGTACCACCCCGGTTCGAGCCGGCCCATCCGTGCGACAGCAAAAGCTGCCGCGTGGCTCTACCACTGTTATTAAATTAAAAAAAAAATTAAAGTATTTAAAACATTAGTTTAAATATTACAGCGTACGAGTTTTTTATTACGTTATTAGATGTAAGCTGATGACGTAAGAGAATCCACAACCCCATATCATCCTATGGGTGTCGAAAGAGGTGACTAAGGGAAATTAAATACGAGATGCGCAAGGATATTTTCTGATTATTCCTCAAAAAAAAAGCGCGGCTGCCAATGAGTTCCAATAATTTTCTGCTCACCAGATGTTGCTAGTTGACACTGAGGTAATGTTTATTGTTACGAAATGTAATTTAATTGAGAAGTTGGTTTTTAATAAAAGTTTATCGGTTTCTAAAATATTATATTAATACACAAAACAATGGCTCAGTGGTTTGCTCTTTAATTTTCGCACATTTTTATCTTTATTTTTAATTTTTCTAATTTTATGAATATCTGTGGTTTGTTTTATTTATTTTTAATCTTATTAATATAAAATATAGCTAATAGTACAGAGAGAAACAATAACCTTTACATTTTCCGAACAAATTAACTTCCCCACTATGAAATTTGTCGAATATTATACCTCACTTTCTAGTGGCGCCACCCTGGTGGCGGATAAAGTAGGGGCATCCACTACTCATTCGCCTGCCAAGCGTGGTAACCATGGCAATATCCTTCATGTGAGGCAATCTAAATATCCTTCTTATAAGGAAGGGCCTATATTAGGAAGTGGATATTAGATAGTCTTTAATGTATGAATAAATGATTATGGAAAATCTTTCTTAAAGTCTGAAATTATATTTCACAAACTTACTAATTAAATTAAATGAAAAATAAATTAAATATGCAGCATTAACAGTACGGTCGACAATGGAATGTTCTAGCAAACGTAGTGGACAAGGCGTGATTACAAAAATACAATAGTTCGAAAGTCGCAGACGGGTAGGTGACTAAAACGTTGTAGTTAATTTTACGGGGCTTAATAATTTATTGTGTTAATCAAATTTAAGATTAGCTTCGACTATACAACTATGGTTAGTAAGGAATGCAATTAATTTTCCTTGATCGGGTATAAAACAAACTTTGAGACCCGTCTCACACCTTAGCAATACGATTAAAAAAACCTCACCCGCAGGCCGCAGACAGTGTGAGAAAAAGGGTACAGTCTCCTCAAATATTGTGTTAGCAACAGCTTCTCCATACACGCTTTTTTTGTCCTTATGTTGAAAGCAAATAGTACGGAAATCGTTTGAAATTTTAAGGTTGTTAACGTCAGTTTGGAAGACTGTACCACTAAAGTAATGATGAATATCCTTTGTGAGTCATCGCGACCAATAACATGCAGGTAAAACTTGCTTAATCTTCCTCGCTTTGCTCCCAAACTCTAGTGATGTCTATGACGATAAATTCTACTATTCTGTTCTTACCCAAAAATAAAAAAATGGAAAGTAATATTGTTTAGAACCGTATCAGGGAATTGTTGCTGCCTATCTCCTGTTTCCCTCTGTCACTTCTTAACACACCGACTTATGGAGCAGGGAATATTCTTACACCGCCACTACACTGTTATATATAAGTCATAGTCATAGTCATTTATTCCATAGAACAATATTACATTGTATTGGAAATTTATTACATGGATAAAGACATTCACATGCAATTATTTTAATTAAAATTAGCATCGATAAAATTTAAACTTCATTTAACAAATTAATTAAATACTTTTCATGTCTTAATACACTACAAATTACATTAAAAATTATACAATACATAAACAATAAAAATTAACATTGATTAAGTTTATTTTTGTCATTTAAGTAATCGTCAACTGAGTAGTAGGTTTTTTTAATTAATAAAGATTTTAATTTATTTTGAAATTTGTGGTGGCAATAAATAGTTTTAAATGAGGTAGGCAAAGAATTAAATAGTCCAATAATACTGATTATGTATTTGTAGTATACAATGTACGCTTGCAATGAAAAAATTACATCACAATTCAAGCGTAGATATCATGGAATACAACTCCTATTATAATTTATTTAACAAGAGTGTTGCCTTACGTATGTTCCAATGCTGATTGCTATTAAAATTACCATATCGTCTTACTCAATAAAACTTAGCTTTGTCAACGTCAAACGTTTAAACTTTTTTATTAGAGAAGTATTACTTTAAATGCTTGGCGTTAAATACTCATACCAGCGACAGGCACCAACGTCAAAGGTGCCTGAAGTCTAGTACTGAGAACGTCAATTAGCCTGCCAAGCTAATGATTAAAGCTAAATAAACAATATAATAGGACCCATGTAAAGCAGTGGACTTTTACAAGCTTTATATAAAAATATGATATTCTGATTGTGTTTAGTCTTCATTAAGTTCAGTTTTGATTGTGTGCGTAAGCGTTTCTGTGGCGCTACTGATATGCGGCGAAGGTGACAACAAGGCGAGGAATCTGACACAATCCTTGCAGCAAATGAAGTCCTGAAGCTGGGTAAGTGGCGTGGTTGTGGAAAAGCTGGGTAGAACATAAAATAATTTCTCGATGAGGGATTCTTTGTTCATGGGGGGGGGGTGATTTTGCCATTGCTGCCATGCTCGGCAGGCGGTTTGGCAGCCGCAGTTTTCATAATTTTGAGTTGCTATCACAATGATACCGCTGCTCTTTTTCTGTTCATTTCCTTTTGTCGACTTTTGCAATTACCTACTGATCTGAGAACTTATTATTAGCATAGCATTTTCATCACACTTAGTATATAAATAATTTAAAATTAAAAAGTTTTGTACAGCCGACTTCGACTTCAATATAAGTTATTTAATATTCTTAAATAATAGATAATCAATAACCATTAGTCTGACCTTGATCAAATTCATATGGGACCACACGAGAACTATCAGCTTTCATATAAAAAAGAATCATCGAAATCGGTTCACCCAGTACAAAGTTATGAGGTAACACACATAAAAAAAGTCCTTTTTGGAAGTCGGCAGAAAAACAAAATGTGTTGTTAACACAGTAAAAAGCAAATATTTAAAATATTTAGCGACTACATAATACGCCAGGGCTATTCATTAAAAGAAATAGAGAAGCTTGATCTCTTGGTAGTGCTGTATAATTGATCAATTAGACTTCAGTTCATTAGCGCCGATGAAATTGTTAAAACCATTAAACTAGATAGTAATAAAGTAGAAACTAAATAGTAAGAAACTTATGCAGGTGCTTACGAAGTTCATAAACTAAATAGATCCCACCACATCAACAGCCTCTTTAAGTCTGATCATGCGCCCGATGATAATGCTATCAAATCACCAGGTTGACTTTGGTTCAGTGTAGTTGGATAGATTTTTACTTCATCAGTCAATCAACGGCTGTTTGCATTTAGGGGAAATGTTGGCATATTTCCACTTACACACTGAAACGAAATAAAATTATAGTAATAAATAAAAAAAACTTTGAAAATAAATAAATTAATAGCAATAATTTATTTTATCGAATTTTTTAAATCGACATTAAACATCACTAACTGCGCGTAACCGTAGTAGTTGTCTCTACTTTTCTAACGGGTCCTATCGCCATCTCACTTTTACCTTATAAAAACTGTCACTTTTCCTACTCTCGCGTGGGTGTAGCCCAAATAACCGAGCACGGATTAGGCAAAAAGGTGGGAAGATGGTCGGTAAGGGCGCTTAATTGAGTATTCTTTGTTGATGGAGGAATTCTGGCTTCAATAGTTTGTTAAGGCGCTTGTCTGTCAGGAGAGAGCCGAAAGCAATACCGGTTGTGTGTGACTCATCACTTTGTTTTATTTTGATAGCAAAGGATTCGTTGAAAATGGCTGACTACTTAAATACTTTTTAACATATTGTTGGTTTCGAATTGCGGGTTGTGAAATAGAGATAGTAGTTGTTGATTGATTTTGTCATTAAATAAAAAAAAATGAAAATAAACATATTCCTGTTCGCAGCATCCTAACTAAATAAGGTTATTTTTGGAACATGTTGATTTAGGTACCTTAAACCTGGTTATCAGTGCCGTTCTCATTTCAGCAAATCGCAATGTTGTAATTAAACAATGTAACTGAAAATAAATATATGTGCAAAAATACGCAAAAATAGGTAATAACTTTAAATAAATACGTTAGAAAGAAAGAAAGATTTTTGTATTAAGATAAAAATTTAAAATGGCGGCTCGTATTGTTTTCCGCTATTATTACCAATCCACATATTATGAAATACAAATACCAATCTGCATCTTCACACGCATCACATGAACGCGTGTTCGTGTTCGTGACAGAAACTCGAATCTGCAGAGACAGGTTAGTAGTGTGAGTGAGGCACAGGTCAAACTGTGCTCAGCCTTAACAGACACAGTTCTAGCATTCAGCATTTAATAAACACAAGTATTTGCATACCAACTACGTGCGTCATATTACTATGTATATGATATTGTATTTTTATAATATTTCAGTATGATATTATACTATAAATAATAATAAGTAAATATAATATAATAAGAGGCATTACTCCATTTTGTTCAGTAGGCGTCACTTAGTGGTAATTGCCAAAATAATCTTATCGAAAAATGTTGGTGTGCCATCACACTTTTTTTTATAGGATAAGGGTGACAAACAAGCACACAATCCACCTGATGGTAAGTGGTTGCTGTGGCCCATAGAAATCTACATTTATCCTCGATTACGAATCAAAATGCAGATGCGTCGTCACCAGTGAGGACTAAGATGGAATGACTCTTTTCCAGGAAAATAGGTCTCCGGTTCTCTACACTCACTATACGAAACACAGCAGTATCAAGCTACCATTTTACGCTGGTATTCTGTGAAAGCGTGGGTCTTCCCCGGTCAAGCCGACCCATTCGTGTTACAACTATACCAGAAATATAGCTGCAGCATGGCTCTACGACGTAAAAAAACTTATGCCAGACGTGTTGCATTAGTGCGAGGCGTCTGGTTACGATAAGGGCAATTCAAGTAAGTACCAATGTCCAGTAGTAGACTTTTAGAGACCGATGAAGAAGAAGAGGTAACAAACATGCTGAGTCTTGTTAATGGTAAGTGGATATTCCAATCCATGAGGTGAATTTCAAACATAGAAAATATCTCTACATGGTACACAACAACGTCGCTTCCCGCCGTCTGTATGCTTAGATCTTTCAAGTTACGCAACGGATTTTGATACGGTTTTCATTAATAGACAGAATGATTCAAAAGAAGGGAATACATGTATATTATAGTAGAGAAAAGACGAGAATCTTATATATAAAAATCAGTTGCTGTACGTTAGTCTCACTTAAACTCTTAAAACGTTTCGAACAATTTTGATGAATTTTTTGTTTACGTTTGAGTGGGATCCTAGATGTTTTAGATTCACAATGAGACCCGGTAGGTGGCGTTGTTATCGAGATCCAGAAATCACCCGTGAGAAGCCGGGGCAGATCACTAGTATACAACAAGAAACAAAAATCCTGTGTTAACGTCGTTATCAGAATCAGTATTCAAATCTAAGTCAAGCGTATAGAATAAAACATAATTCAGAAAATTCAACCATAAAAATTTTAACTGAATTTAAATAAATGTTTATATGCAAATTGTATGTTGTTTTATTACCTCTGCATTGGCCGGGGAGTAAGAGTAATGGCGTCGTAGTTGTTAAACCATTTACCGCCAATGAAGTTTTTTTTTAAATTTATTTTAAGCCTGTGCTTAACCATAATCCAACCTGGTGGTAAGTGGTGATGGAGTCTTAGAAAGTAAATCGTACTGCTCCTATAAGACGCCCAGATTGTATTCGGACGGAAAGACAGACACCGGCATATAATTCCACTTCCTTGAATTATCAGCATTACGAAAGACGAAGGAAACCAGGGATGGGAGTTCGTGGGAATACGTAGGAAATCTTGACAAAAACGTCAAAGTTTAAAGTTGAGGGTTTCAATAACATTAATGTGAAGGATCTCTGAACACTGTCGAAAAGTTGGAAAATTTATATTCTTTTAAATTTTATTATTGATAATTTATTAAATTTATGGGATTTGCCAGAAAGGTCTCATGCCATCTAACAGATAGCGATATAATCACATGATTATATGTTAGATCTACAATGCCCTCCTTATATCCCCAGATGCTGTTTGTTTCGCTAATCTAATCTATTAAAAAAACGACATTATTTTTCTTTTAATTTCAGTAAATTAAGCAAAAATATAAGCAGAAATTGGAAGCAGCGATGTGATTATACAGGATTATACATGTGATTATACATCTTATATTTTTGCATAGTTCGATTCAGAGCTCCACGATCTCTTTCTAAAATCTTTGTTAAGTATGCAATTTTATTTTATTACCAATTCGATGGTGACACTTTTTTCTAATGATTATTCATGCTTTGTTCATGAAATGTACAATACCAAGAAATGTGTTTCAAACAAACTATTCCTTGTGAAGCTTAGCTAATTTTAATTATTTTACTAATTTTTACAATAAATTAAACGTTGGTTTTTTAATCTTCAAAAAGTAAAAGTAATAAAAAATAAGCTCACTGAATATAAAAGTGAAACAATAATTGAACAATTTTATTTGTATAACTCTAATATCTAATTTGCTTATGTTGTATTTTATGAATATTTATGTGAGGATTGAAATATTGGTTCTAAATAGAATAATTTCATTTGATATTTTTTTAACAGGTTAATTTAAAAATTTCACGTTACCATGTCGGCGCGGGGACTAAGAAGGAATGCAGTTCTACTGGCTTCGGACTAGACGGGTACACACATGCGCGATCTTTTTTCCACGCTGTTAGTATGCGTGTCGCTAACATTGAAACTCATTCAGTTCTCACTTATGATTAAATCAGTTCTAATCGAATAAATTAATTTTATAAAATAATTTACATCATTTACATATATGCTTTGTGATTCCCATTAAATGAAATTACATTAACGGTGTAGTGGCGGTGTAAGAATATCCACTACTTCATATCATGACGTGGGTGTCGTAAAAGGCGACAGAGGGAAACAAATCAGGAGATAATCAGCATCTTCCTAATAACGGTTAAAAATAAAAAAAAACTGTGGTTTGCCAACCTGCTTGCCAAGGGTG
The DNA here is from genome assembly GCA_033319125.1 of Parnassius glacialis. NCBI lineage: Eukaryota > Metazoa > Arthropoda > Insecta > Lepidoptera > Papilionidae > Parnassius > Parnassius glacialis. The sequence continues at coordinate 4,292,904 of JAVANC010000001.1, read as the reverse complement.
GCAACTATAGTAAATATCCTCCGTATAAGGCAATCTATGGGGAAGGCCTATATTTAGCAGTAGCATTTAATGGGCTGTAAAGATAACGGTAACAGTTTGTTTAAGAGACTTAAACTTTATAATCTAACTTAGTTTATATTCAAACATTTTGTTTTGAATGGCAATTGTTTGTTGATAAATAACACCTTATTGTTAATACGCTGAGTATAGGTCTCTTCCAGGGTGCATTACTTATCTCGATAATAGGCTTCATGGATCTACTTACTACCAGTCACCTTACGCACGCCTTTGCTCAATATATCTTTGCACACATATTAGAAATAATGGAAGAAGACGGAGTGATCAAGATACTACAATATGTTTTTGTATAATATATTAAAATAAAATTCATTAAACAGCAAGGTTAAAAATGGTGCGCTACTTTTTGCCATATCAACTCAGATGTGGTACAATTTGTACAATATAATATAATACAATACTCTTTATTTTACACCAAGGAAAGATTAACATAACAAAAATATACATATATTGAGGGAAAACAAAAGATTGTCTTAAACACCTTACGTGGTAGAGCCATGCTGCAGCTATATTATGGTTGTAGCATGAATGGATCGGCTCGACCGGGGTGAGACCACGCTCTCACAGAATAACAGAGTAATAACAAGTGATATTCTGACCAGTGTAAAATAGCAGCTTAATGCTGCTGTGTTTCGTATGGTGACAACGCATCTGCAGAGGTGACAACGCAGCTGCATTTTGATTCTTAATCGAGGATAAATGTAGATGTAGACGTAAACGTAGACGTAATATAAATGTAGACGTTTAACCCATCATGCGTGGAGATCTGTTTATGACTTTGCCTTGGCATATGGTCTGACACAACTGGTTACTTCGCCTACCCGGATGCCAGATGTGGAGAATCATACACTTTCCCTGTTGGACGATCTGCTGACCTCTCATCCGGACGGATATCAGGTTTCCGTCGATACCCCTCTCGGCTCTTCGGACCATTGTCTGATCCGGAGTATGGTACCACTCACGCTCCCCTCGCGGTTGCGTTCTGCAGGTTGCCGCCGTGTTTGGCATTACAAGTCGGCGGATTGGGAAGGAATGCGGTCATTCTTTGCATCCTACCCATGGGGGCGGGCTTGCTTCTCGCCGGATGATCCTGACTCTGACCTGATACTGATGTTGCTGACTCTGTCACTGATATGGTGCTACAGGGAATGGAACTATTTATTCCATCATCTGTGGTACCCATCGGAGGCAGATCTCAGCCATGGTTTGGTCGCTACTGTAAGACTGCATTACGCAGTAAGCAGGAGTGTTATCAAGCCTGGGCTGCGGCTTCAGCGACTCAGGATGTAAACACCCGCACACATAAAAAGAAGTATAACTTCGCCTCCAGGTCCTTCAAAAGAGTTATTGCCAAGGCAAAGTCAGAGCACATAGGCAGAATTGGCGAGAAACTAGTTTATCTTCCTTCGGGAACCCGTGTATTCTGGTCTCTCGCTAAGGCTGTCCAAGGAAATTTCTGTAAGCCATCACTAACATCTCTGCACAGGGAGGACGACTCACTGGCCCAAGCCGCAAAAGACAAAGCCGAACTTTTAAGCTCCCTTTTTGCGTCCAACTCGACTCTTGATGACGGGGGGAAAACACCGCCAACCATCCCGCGGTGTGAGTGTTCCATGCCGGATGTGCTGTTCTCACAGTGCTCGGTTTGCAAAGCACTCCTCTCCCTGGACATCCAGAAGTCGAGTGGGCCTGACGGAATCTCCCCAATTGTGCTGAGGACGTGTGCTCCAGAGTTGGTGCCGGTCCTACCGCGTCTTTTCCGGTACTCCTACTCCCAAAGCGTAGTCCCGAATTCATGGAAGACAGCTTTTGTCCACCCGATCCCTAAAAAAGGCGACCGCTCAGACCCGTCCAACTACAGGCCTATCGCCATCACCCCCTTGTTCTCCAAAATAATGGAATCCATTATTAACTGCCAGCTCATGCGGTACCTTGAGGATCACCAGCTGTTTAGTGACCGCCAATACGGTTTTCGTCGGGGTCGATCAGCTGTTGATCTTCTGGTCTACCTGACCCATAGATGGGCGGAGGCAGTAGAGTCCAAGGGGGAGGCGTTGCCGTTAGTCTGGACATTGCGAAGGCCTTCGATCGGGTTTGGCACAAAGCGCTTCTTTCGAAGCTCCCTTCCTATGGGCTTCCCGAGAAATTGTGCAATTGGATCACCAGCTTCCTTGCAGATCAGAGCATCAAGGTCGTTGTAGACGGTGCATGTTCTGACTACAAGCCTATTAACGCTGGTGTTCCACAAGGCTGTGTGCTATCACCAACGCTGTTTCTTCTGCATATCAATGATATGTTGCTAACTGGTAACATTCATTGCTATGCGGATGACAGCACTGGGGATGCTCTATACACCGGCCGTGCTAATATTTTTCGGGAAAACGTCTTCGAGTACCGGAACAAACTTGTGTCTGAAGTCGAGTCTTTGCTGGACAAAGTCTCGAACTGGGGGCGACTAAATCTAGTCCATTTTAATCCTCAGGAGACAAGTTTGCGCGTTTACCGCTAAAAAGAACCCCTTTGTCGTATCTTCTCAGTTTCAAGGCACTCCCCTTAGCCTCAGCCTCAGCCTCAGCCAGTATCGGAATCCTCGGCGTCGACATATCGAGTGACGTGCAGTTTCGTGGTCACTTGGAAGAGAAGGCCAAATTGGCCTCTAAAAAGCTTGGCGTGCTCAGCAGAGCGGGACAGTATTTCATGCCGGCACACCGCCTGCAACTTTACAAGGCGCAGGTTCGGCCTCACATGGAATACTGTTCCCATCTCTGGGCAGGGGCTCCCCAGTGCCAGCTCCTTCCACTTGACCGCATCCAGCGCAGAGCGGCTCGAATCGTCGACGACCGAGTCCTTTCCGATCGGCTCGATTCATTGGCACTGCGAAGAGATGTTGCATCCCTTTGCATTTTCTTTCGCATCTACCACGGGGAGTGCTCTGAGGAATTGTTCGGATTAATCCCAGCCGCCAAATTTCACAAATGCACATCGCGGCAGAACTCCCGATACCATCCACACCATCTGGATGATTGGCGGTCCACCACTGTGCGATTTAGAAGATGTTTTCTTCCTCGCACGACTTCCTTGTGGAATCGATTACCATCAGCGATTTTTCCGGACCGATACGACTTAGGGACCTTCAAAAAAAGAGCGTACTACTTTTTAAAAGGCCGGCAACGCATCTGCAATTCCCTCCCTGGTATTGCAGTTGTTCATGGGCGGCGCTAGTCACTTACCATGAGGGGTGCCGCATGCTCGTTTGCCTCCTCTCCTATAAAAAAAGATGACTATGGGCCACAGCATCCACTTAACATCAGGTGCTCGTTTGTGACCCTTATTTTATAAAAAAGAACACACAATAAACCCAATTACTTCCAGAAAAACCAAAAAATAATTAAATGAAAGGGGGAGAAAAATTAACGGAAAAGATTATTTTTTGGGTTTTAGAAGAAGTATTATATGACTGAGTTATTTCATCTTAACTCTCACGGGTGACATTAATAACACATCTGATCTTTTATCTTCTTTGTTTGAATTTGGTCGTCGGTTTATACATTCATCGTCAAAATTCGTTTCGTAACCTACAATAATTACGTACGTTACAATAATCTTTGATTTGAGAAATATAAGACCCCTTGTAATTCTGGGGCTGCCCATTTGTCTTAAATTTCATATGGTTGATAGCATTCTGAATTCGATCCCCGTACATACGACTAAATTTGCTCATTGTAACTTTAGAGAAAGAAAATTCTTTTTTCTTTCCATGCCATGCCATTTTCGTGCCGCAAAAGCCACCTACGAATTCCGGGAAAATGTCATGACCAGACAGATGTTGATTGTCTTTTTTTTACCATTTTATATCTCCTTCTTCATAATCATCTCCATCAACCCGTAAAGCCCCATTGTTGGAAATGGGCTTCTCCCGTTGCTTGGTTGGTGGATTGTGATGCCTATTAATTTCGGTATTTCACGTGTGACGTAAATAGGAATATTATCATCTCAAAAATGCAAGATTTTATACTCAAACCGGCGACTTCTATTACGGCGATCGTCAATTTGGTGGTCAATATAGTATACCTTTTTACGGGACTGGAGTCATCTACTATTTACGGGCTTAACTAGCTGCTTAAATTCTTGTAGATTGTCGAGCACAATAAGTTGAATTAAAAAATATTGCCAATATTTAAAATAAAAGTTATATCTTAGAGGTGAATAAATTATAAGTGTCGAATATTTTACAAGTTCGTTCTAGAATCGACTTTTGAGTGAGTTGTTACGTTAGTATACTATACATGTTATGCAAGTGTGAGTGGAAGGACTACACTACCACATTTTTACCGCAAATATGGCTCGCAAAATTGATGATTTGGCCGGCTTTGTTAACATTACTTAATAAATGGGTACGGATGAGTGGGTTATGTAACAGTATATGTAATTCCATGAGATCAAGGGTTTTAATTAAGTGATATTGAATTACGGTAATTTATATTGTGGACACGTACTTTTGGCAAGCTGTGTGGGAGCAGTGTAGAATTTATCATACCGTCTCATCCTATGGCTATCGCAAGACGCAACAGGGAAATTTTGGGAAGATTTTTTTGGTTTCTGTAGGAAAAATTCTATAGTGTGTATCTATCTCACCATCAATCATTTCGTATATATTTGGTAGCATATTTGATATCTTTATAGATATATAATATGCAGTTGTACCTTCATATGCTGATAAGCGTACTTTCCCGTCGCATACTTCATATCTGGTATGGTCTGTGATTATGGCAACCTTTTCTTTAATGAAAAAGGCTCTCTTCTGTTAAATGATGAGATGAGATTTTTTCTCGATGCGGAAGATCTAATTTTTTTTTTCAAAGAAAAAAATTGCGTTACATCTTTTATTTTATTGTTACTTTTGATGCAATCTGTCGAGTTATGAGTATATGATGTGATTAGTGAATCATATTTCATTATATCATGCCAAACAATAAGTTCTTAAGAATTTAGCATTCGTCACAAAGAAAACGTTTTGACTGCGGCTTTATCTAGCTTTATCGACGATTATTCAGCATTACTATTACGAATTAAGAACACAAAGCTAAAAATGGCAAACATTATCACTTATGTCCGTTGTAGTTCTATTTGGGGATGGAAAAAATTTAATGTCTCGACGAGCAAAACATTATGTGACGGCGCATTATTCTTATTATTAATAAATAATAATAAAAATAATTACATTCAATATAAAGAGTAAGACAATTTAAAAATATCATAGATATAATATTTTGAACAATTAAAATGCGATAATAAGTATAAAGTTCAAATACATTCATTTCGAACATTAAGTATTATAGTAGATATAGTAAAGCCCTTAATATTGTCTTTAAAAAACCTTTAAATTTATAAACTCCGTCTAAAATATTCAAAATGTATTAAATAATAGAAATACAAGTCGATTATATTACAATAATAAAGATAAATAATATTTGTAACATGATTAAAAAATAGGTCAAAAAAGTTAATAAGGGTGTTCTTTTAATGATGCAGCGTGTTCTAGTATTACTGAAGGGCGTTCGTGTAATAATTGCTTATATTAAGGAGTTGCCGGAGACGCATACCCAAGGTCGTATATATATACATGGTGTAGTCGGGTGTCTAAATACTATAATACTATTGCAAAATGTATAGTCCTATATTAGGGACTTATGATAGTAAGTTATAGAACTTACTATCATAAGTCCCTAATATAGGACATAATTAGTTTGTGTCATAGGACACAAAAGCATTAATATAGAAGAACTCTATGATGCATAAGCAGAGTTGTGTTATGTGACTTATGTTATGTTAATAGTTAACTCTATGAAATAAAGCTAATATGTGAAAAATCTCAAATATGTAAAAGCATTATATTGATAGAAATGCGACTTGAAAAGGATTAATATAGTGGCGTGTAGATTTCTTCACAGCGTCCGAGGCCGAGGTAAACTTAGATTCGCTAACCGATGTGTCCTAGGCATATGATCTTAGTGCCGGTGATAAGCGAGTTTGTTGTAGCAATGCGACTTGCCCGTGGACATCGCATACCCCTATCGTTAGTGGGCAGCGTCTTAGCGCATAGCTTTATGATACGTCGAGTCTGATAATCGATATTTTTCGATTAGGGTTGTGTTTGGTAATACTTTTACTCAACTCCATGTCTTAGTGCAATAGCGCATACATGGATTCTTGGCTACTGGCGTCTTAGTAGCGTGATACTATAATACGTTTGTGCTATTTTTAGTTAACAACAGCACAATGTTACCTTAGTCGATAGGGATCATGTGTTGTGAGATGATAGTTGCATTGATGCTTACTGCTACTTGCAATATTGCGTCTTGTGCTGCGCTTGATTCGATGCATCTTGTGGTTCTGGTCAATGGAGGTATGCGGGTGATGATGACTGCTGGGATTGTATGAGGTACCTTGGGATGGTATAAGCTGACGATCGTCATATTTGATTGTTTGGCGGGTCGCTATTCTCAATGGTGTTCTCTGCATCTTGGTTTGACTCACAACCTAAGTAGCTTTGCCCAATTCGGATTCCTTCATTACGGGGCTGTAGACTGTCTGACCTCAGTGATGTTTTATATAACAACATAATAATATATCTCTGTAAATTTTCCACATTTCAATGACTGAAGGCAACTTTTTGGTGGGTGACACAAATATGATCGAAAAATGCATATTATGCTCAACGTCCGTCACGCAAACCCTTTCTGATGGCGAATTGTTACTATTATCTTATAACTGCCTTTTGGCTATATCTGCCGTTGTATTGGTTGGTGGAGCATATGTGTCGACCTCATGCGGGTGGTAGCTGGAGGGAGAATCTGAGGAGGCTATCAAAGTCTTCCCATTCTCTTGAGGTAAGCAGTTCTTTTTATAGGATAGGGTGACAAACGAGCACACAGTCCACCTGATGGTAAGTGGTTGCTGTGGCCCATAGACATCTACATTTATCTTCGTTTGCGAATCAAAATGCAGATGCGTTGTCACCCGTGAGGACTAAGATGGAATGCCTCTTTTCCAGTAAAAAGGGTCTCCGGTTCTCTACACTCACCATACGAAACACAGCAGTGTTAAGCTGCTATTCGACGCTGGTATTCTGTGAGAGCGTGGTCCTTTCCCGGTCGAGCCGACACATTCGTGCTACAACTATATTACTAATATAGCTGCAGCATGGCTCTACCACGTACGAAAGTTGACTCATGACACGCTCTGCGACTAGTAGCCATGCTGTTTTTGCAATTGGTGGTGATGCCTTACACTTACATCACGTCTGCAGGAACGGTGGTTTGGCAGGTGGTGGTGCTAATGAAAGGATTTTTATCGCCAGTGTGCCTATTATTCGACGTGTTAGCTTAACCGTGTGACGTACATTCACTGTGGCTGGATTTGATCGTATTACACGCACTACCAAGGGGCCAACCCCTCTTTTACTGGTTCGCCAGTTATTTTGCTGTGGACTTTAGTTCCAACTTAACGTCCCTCTTCGGGGGAGCGCATTGGTTGGTTAGCGCTCACCGCACACGACGTGTGTGAAGCCGTGTGCCTGGTATGGGAAACTGATGCAAGTGGATTAGGGACGATTTAATATTCTTAACCTTTTTGAGCTGTCTTCGAGAACGGGGTTGTTTATCCACTGCCCTAATGCGTATTGGCGGACTTTATATGGCTTCTAAATATTTTTTCTTATTTATCAGACATGCTGGTTTCATTACGACGTTTTCCTTCACCGCTGAGCACGTAGTAAATCAGCACTTAAAATTACAATTAACAATTTCATTGGTACCGGCGGTTATCGAATCCGGGTTGCTCGCGTACTGTGAAATATACAGCGAGCACTTAGCCCCCGTGCTACCACGGCTCTCTTCTATATCTTCTTCTTCTATATCAAGTGCTTATTTTTTGTCAATCTACAAGTTTTCTTTTCCACGAAAATTTATGGTAATACGTAATATATCTCAATTTCTAACAGACATGGACAAACACAACACATCCAAACAACAAAACTTATAATATGTTTGATCGGAGAAATGTTGGCTCTGGTCGAAGGACGAACCCCTTTAGGTTTAGTTGAATTATGCATGTCCTGTGTATATAAATATTTCCAGCGTTACCTACGGTCTTGTCGTAGAAGTGTTACACTGGTATGGACGTATCCCTCACAACAGTCAAAATTAAATAAATAGTAATATTAAAAATTTTGTACAACCGACTTCTATATAAACCGATTTCAATTGTTCTTTTTTCATTTGAAAGCTGGTGCTATTCATGCGGTCGATCAAGGTCTGACCCGTAGTTTTTGGGTTAACTAAAATATAAAAAACATTTTTTGTTTGTTTGTTTTTCCATTTTATGCGCTGCCGTATCGTTCATCAGATTTTGCTAAAATTTTGTCAACTTATTGCTTGCATTTTTGCGAAGGTTATAGGCATAGTACAATTAAATTAGAGTAGGTGACGCGCGTGTCGTATCGACATATTTATTTGAAAGCCATAATATGTCGTTCAATTTCAATGAATGTATTATCATTCTTAATTAAACAATATAACCCTTCCAAATTTAAAACCATATTGCAACAAAATTTGTTTAAATATGGTTTTAAATTTGGAAAAAAACTATTAAATACCTATTTTAATATTTTTTCTGTGGCAGCAACGCGCCGGATTCCAGCTAGTTCTTAATAATTTATATTGAAGTCATTTGTACAAAATTTTTAATTACAAAAACAAGTGTTATTTGAAAAACAAAAAGTGGATAAAATAAATTGTCTTTGATTAGCTTAAATCTAAATAACATAGCGTTAATAGATCCTATCTATCCTAAGCAAAGCCGGGGGAATTGTCCGGGAAGGGGAGTGGGGGGGGGGGGATTGTCCTTGCATATAGGTAAGATTACCTACCAACAGGAATTTGCTGATGGATGTTTAAATGCTTGGAGTGGCTTTATTATGCGACAGTTGTCGCTGATTTTGTATCAAGCAATGTAATTATGTTTATACCGTACAGGAATACTAGCGCAATAACAAAATGAATCAACCGGAACAGTGTTCACTTAAATAACAGTTGAATATATTAGTTATGTGTGATGATTAACACTAGTGTTATTAATAATGTGAGACAATTTAGTTGGTATGATGCTGAGGTAAGGTTTTCTTTTTTTTATATTAATTTTTAAAAGACATGTTTCATTCTTTTCATACAATCATAACTTAATTTCAAAATTTTAAAAAAATCCGAAATTAAACAGCTGATGACTTTAAAACGGCTGAACCGATACATGCTTTTAAATAAAAAAAATCGGTTCACCCGTTTAAGAGCTACGATGCCAACGACAGACAGACATAGCGGTCAAACTTATAACACACCTCTTTTTACCTCGGGGGTTAAAAATCATCTGTCTAACTTAGCCTTCATAGCCTTTTGAAGAACTACAGACCGATTTCCCTTCTGAGCCGCGTCTATGTGCTGTTTTCGAGAGTCATTACGAATCGTCTCGAGCGCAGACTTGACGTCTTCTAGCCTTCCGAACTAACCGGTTTCCGAAAGGGCTTTAGTACCATAGACCCTTCGGCAAATTGTACAGAAGTCCGAGGAGTACAATTTGCCACTATGTCTGGCGTATGTGGACTATGAGAAAGCCTTTGATTCCGTCGAAATTTGGCCGGTACTGCAGTCCCTTCAGCGGTGCCAAGTTGACTGTCGGGATATCGAAGTGTTGAAGTGCTTGTACGAAACCTATCCAACTGCAGAGAGGTGTATGACAGAGTGATGTTATATCCCCTCTCTTCACCGCTGCATTGCAAGACGTTTTCAAGCTTCTGGACTGGAAAGGATACGGTATTAACATCATTGGCGAGTACATCACTCACCTTCGATTTGCCGACGATATAGTCCTTATTTCAGAATCGCTGGAGGACCTAAGCACCATGCTCAATGACCTCAACAGTGTCTCCCAACGAATAGGTCTTAAGATGAACATGGACAAAACAAAGATTATGTTTAATGTCCATGTCACACCTATGCCGGTAGTTGTTGGGAGCACTAAGCTCGAAGTTGTTGATGAGTATGTTTACCTGGGACAAATAGTCCGACTAGGTAAGTCCAACTTCGACCGAGAGGTCAATCGACGGATTCAACTCGGCTGGGCAGCGTTCGGGAAATTACGACACATCTTCTCATCAGACATACCTCAAAACCTTAAAACGAAATTGTACAACCAGTGCGTGTTGTCAGTGATGACTTACGGATTTGAGACGTGGTCCTTCACTGCTGGCCGCATGAACAAGCTTAAGGTCGCTCAGCGAGCTATGGAGATGCACGGTCTTCACTACTCCAAATGTTCAACAGAAATGATCTCTGTGCTAACAATTGGGCGTATGTATAGGTTGTTATTTTACTGTTTTTGATAGTTGCATCGGTTCTTCGAGCCATATAGCTCGAGGGACCGACAACCGATGGGGAAAAAAGGTTCTCGAGCGGAAGTTCTGTGCCGATAGGCGAAGAGTAGGACGACCCCCCACTAGATGGAGTGACGACCTGGTAAGACATGCAGGAAGTCGATGGATGCAGGTGGCTCAGGACCGCGCTTTGAGGCATTCATTGGGGGAGGCCTATGTTCAGCAGTGGGCTTATGAAAGGCTGTAATGATGAACTTAGCCTTTCACATAGACTTTACCATAAGAGAGAATGTTTATTCATAGTTGTTACGATTAGTAGTTGGGATAGCAACGGTAGATTTTTATTGAAATTAAACTTCTTTATCAAAATAGTGGAGAAATTTAGTACGGTATTAAATATCAAAAACGTCACGTTTTCTTGTAACGTTTCACCGCCGGGGCTGCATGAGTATACTATTAATTGACCTGCTTAAGTACTTATGTAAAATATAGAAAAGAGGTAAATTTAAAATTTTGTACAAACGACTTCAATATGAATATAATTTATTGTTGATTTTTTTTTAAAACTCATCGACCGATTTCGTTAATATTTAAACGAGACCACCTGGAAAGTATACGCTTTGAAACAAAGAAAAAATTTTAGAAATCGATTCAGGCGTCTTTAAGTAATCGGTGAACATACATAAAAAAAATTCGAACTGATAACCTCCTCCTTTTTTAAAGTCGTTTGAAAAGAAGAATGATATGTCCTGAAGAAGTTTCACTTCGTAGGTACGCGTGTACACAATTACAAGCACAATTTTTTTTTCATTTGTGATCGGAAAAATGTTGCTATCTATTTCCTGTTTCAGTTTCTCTTTGTCTGTCTTGTCTCTTACGGCACCAACAAGATAATATGGGTTAGTGGAATTTACGCCGCATCCACACGGCGTAACATTTTTTAGATGATATTTTTAGATGCGTGTGTTTGCATTTATTTTTATTAAGTTTAGCAAGTATAATTTTAGAGTTGGTAGAGCCATGCAGCAGCTATATTAGTAGTATAGTTGTAGCATGAATGGGTCGGCTCGACCGGGGAAGGACCACGCTCTCACAGAATACCAGCGTAAAATGGTAGCTTGATACTGCTGTGTTTTGTGTGATGAGTGTAGAGAACCGGAGACCCGTCCATCTTAGTCCTCACGGGTGACGACGCATCTGCATTTTGATTCTTTATTGAGAATAAATGTAGATGTCTATGGGTCACAGCAATCACTTACTATCAGCTGGACTGTGTGCTCGTTTATCACTTTATCCTATAAAAAAAAAACTATTTTATTTATACACCGAAATTCTTCCATAGTTGTGTTCTCTATTTCTATTACTAGATTGTGTTCTAAAATCGTTTAGTAAAGTTTTTTTTCTATATGTAGTGTAATATCTATGATATTTTATTTTATTACCGTTAGAACCTTGAAGTCCATCAACACGTACCTACTAAAGCAGCGGTTACCGTTACAGTCCAATAAAGTCGCTAAAATTCTTGATCCCTATCTTACATTCTAAAAGCATTTTGGTGTTAAATCTTTATTGATAGGTAAAATAACATTCAGATTAATGTATTATTGCTCATTTTGATCAGAATATTTTCTGTGCTTCTTCGTAATATTGCCAAACTTAAAAGTTTAAAGAGTTTTATTATAAAAATTTTGCTTATGTAGCGTCGTACATCACTACCGAAAGGAATAGTAATTTTAGAGAAAAAATAGGCGTCCAAGGAAAAAATATTGATATTAGGTTTGGCGGTCAATTGGTTAAAGTCCACTGATGAACATAGACCTCCACCATAGATTGCCTCAAAGGGTTGCCATCGCATTTTTCATTTTTAGTCGTTATTAGGGAGACGCTGCTGCCCATCTGCTGATTTGTTTCCCTCTGGCGTCTACGGCACCCACCGGATGGTATGAACTAATTGTTCCATATCCCTCTCAGAAATGATAGGATGCAGTTTGAAGTATATAGGCTATATTTATCAAATATATAACTTTAGTTTTTTAATACTTCTTAGATAGCACGAGGATAATCGTAAATGACGCAATATATCTGCTACTTGTCATATACACGTATAATAATAATATGTTATCATCAGTGTAATCATATCTTAAAGCAACAAAATGATTTCTTACGTTTACGCGAATACTACACATCGGTTGAAACTAACTACTTCTTTATGAAATACCTTTTACTTCAGGAGTATCCATATAAGTTGTGAAAAACTCCACCTGTAACCTTGGAAAAGTATTCGAAGAAGTTTTTAATATATGTAACGAACTCCTGAAACTATTACATGAAAATTATAAATAATATTATTTTTATTGTTTGAAATTCATTTTACTTTTTATTAAAAGTATATTTTAATCAAAATATCCGAAGTATTTTTTTGTAGTTATTCTACAAAAACGGGTGACAAACGAGTGCACGGACTACCTGTTGGTACTTATCAACAGGTGGACCATGCACTGACCGTGAACTAGAATGTCGTTTTGCATCAATGGATTGGTTGCACGAGTTTTGTGGAAACACATGTACTTAGATTTTTTCGCATTGAGGGTCAACAAATTACTGATGTCGATGTTGTTGCCCGTAGATATCTACATTTCTCCTTGATTAAGAATAAAAATGCAGATGGAATGCCTCCTATTCAATAAAAAGGGTATCCGGTTCTCTACACTCACCATACGGAACACAGCAGCGTTAAGCTGCTATTTTACGCTGGTGTTATGTGAGAGCGTAGTCCTTCCCCGGTCTCGTCGTCGTACTACAACCATAATATAGCTGCAGCGTGGCTCTACCACGTATAGTTCTTAGGTTCTTGAGGTTATTTGAGTGCCTTACATCATCCATGGACACGGGGCGACTGAGGTGAGATATTCAAAGTAGAGATGTCGGCAACCTTCATCCTTTCCGACTTCTAAGAAAGAGGGAGAGTGAAACATAGGGAGGAGGGGTACGGAGAGCTCGTAGGTCAGAACAAAATAATTTTAAATTAAACGTTAGAAAATCCACAACAAATATAATTCTTTTTAATTAAAGTAAGTAACAGGTAAAATACAAATCATTACAATTTATTTGCTCAGTTAGACACACGTCTACTCAGTGAAACGCAAATAAAGTTATATTTGAGCTGCGATAACAGCAGCTCTAGTTAGGGACGATAACCTAAATAACGAACTAGCTCTGAGAACACGAGAAATAAATCGCTTATATAGTTTAGCTCTGACATAAACAGTAGAAACAGTTCCAGAACGAGCTAATGCGTCAAAAATGCTATATTTGTAAAAGTAAAGTAGGCCCAAGTATATAAGGAGCATTTTAATTAATCTATCATGAACTTTTGTATACTCTTAAAAGATTGCACTCAACATTTTGATATTGGCATATTAAAATCGTTTTACCACTTTACTGTACAACAATTGGAAAATGGTATAACAAAATGCCTTTATAATGTTTTCGGTTAAAGTGCAGTATGTACATCAAAATGCCACTGTGCAGCTACTGTTTGCGGTGTCTTTGGATTTACAATAGCATTTTAAGTAGTAAGCAATATGACTCGTGCTGCTTAAAACACAGACTTGTATTTTAATGCTTGCATTGTAATGGAGCAACTGAGTGCTACTGTACAGCCAACAGTTGTATTATAAAATAAGTTTGAATTGATGTTATGTGTAACCCAGTATATATTATGTTCACTTTACAGTCTTAGTAAGCCATATTAACTAAGCAAATTATTAAGCACTTTTAATAGTTCACCAAGCTGTTTTTGACCGACACCATTTTGTAAACATCTCATAACCTAAAGTATACTTATGTTTGGACCCATGGTAAGTTGTCTCCGGTTCTCTGCACTCACCATACGAAACACACATACGTTAAGCTGTTATTTTACGCTGGTGTTCTTTGAGAATGTGGTCCTTCCACGTGCTACAACTGTAATATAGCTGTAGCGTGGCTCTACCACGTATTACTAGTTTATTTAATGCTTATATAATGCTCTTGCAATGACATTAAACAACAATATAAAACTACAGCATATTTAGGTCCTTCGAGGGCGGCACTGAAAATTTCGAGAATCAAGGAAGTGACACAACATTACTATTTAAAAATATATTAATTGCTTTTCAAAGTATTCTCCGCGAAATTTGACACATTTTTACATACAATGGAACCAATCATTGAAGCAACCATTCCATTCGGAAGTCGGGGTCTCCAAAATGGCTGTTTTGTAGGCGTCCACAGCTTCTTCAGGTGATGAAAATCTCTGTCCACGCAATGTATTCTTTATTTTAGGGAAAGTATAGAAATCATTAGGGCTTAGGTCGGGGCTGTACGGCGGATGGTCTAATAATTCTATGTTTTCTTGCTCTAAAAACTCTTTTGTTCTGTGTGCGGTGTGAGAACTCGCATTGTCGTGATGGAGGATGATGCGGCGGTTGCAGTTCTCTTTACGGAGTTCAGAAACGACCTGTGGCAAATAAATGCTAGCATACCATTTTACATTAACCGTTCTTTGTCCCTCAAGAGGAATAGTCGTAACACGGCCGGTTTTGGAGACAAACGTGGCCACCATTTTTTTTGCAACACTCCGTGAACGAACAATTTTTGTTGGCTTTAGCTCATTTTCGAACACCCAAACTCGTGACTGGTTTTTGTTTCGAGTTCGTACGTATATATCCAGGATTCATCACCTAATACGATGTTGTATACAGCATTTGAGGATCCTGCATGGAATCTTTCGAAAGTTCTGACGCACCAAGTAACGCGAGCCGCTTTTTCCTCTTCACAGTGCGAATGCGGTATCCATAGGGAAAACAACTTTTTTACACCTAATTGTTCATGCAAGATTATTTGTATTTGATTCATGCCAATGTCTAAAATTGCCTGAATTTCGCGGTATGTCACATGTCGATCTTCCTCAATCTGCTTACGCACAGCAACAACGTTTTCTTGGGTGACTGCAGTTTTTGGACGACCTTGACGGGGATCATCACTGAGCTTGACACGTCCACGTTAAAATTCAGCAAACCAGCGATAAATTGTGGTTATGGATGGGGCTTTATCACCAAATGCAGAAATTATCCGGTCAATACACTGTTTTTGTGTTAAACCACTTCGAAAGTCATAATAAATCATCGCTCTTGAATTTTCTCGAGTCAATTCTATTTTCTCAACGACTAAACAAGTTTGACAAAACCTTGTAACAAGACCGAGAATCTTTTTTTAAATAAATAAATGGTATTCGATTTTTAAAACCAAGGAGTTTACAATTAAAAAGATTTTAATATGACAGGAACAGTGGAAATATTCCATTCCCGATACTTTTAATGCAGCCTATGTACATTGAACTCGTAAAGAACTATGTATCAGGTCTAATACTTCTTTAATCCTTTTAAATGACATTATAATGCTTTTGTAATGCTATTAAGCACACATGTGAAATTTAAAACTTAATGAGCTCCTTTTAAGAGCTTAATGTAATTTATTAAGTTGCGGATTTTTACTGTTTTTGAAAAATATTATTTAAATTTTAAAAAGAAACAAAACCACGTCGTTCGTAATTTACAGTACACGGTACATTCTAAAAGTGAACATTCTGAAAATATAGCTAATAATCTTCGACAGAGCGGCGTTTATGTGGCGTTCAAAACAAACTACTTTCTTAGTAATATCTGTAATAATAAAGATAGGTTGGTTACACGAACCGACCTATAAATACAAAATTGATGGTTATACGTAAAAAGTTGGGTGTTTACGAACTTGTTTATGATGAATTCAACGCCGTTTACTTGGGTCAGATTTGTTGCAACTTTGTTACATGTAATAAAGGCCATTAAGCCGCGTACAGGAATTGCAATCTCGATAGATCCCATCTCGCTAAACATCTCTTGGACACTGGACACAACCTAGCCAATGACCACTCCTTCCAAGTCTTAAATACTTGTAATAAAGGGCTGTGACTACATGAGCTGGTACAGTTACGAGATATTAGAAAAATAGTAACTTAGCATGTTGTATTAAACAGAAGAAGTTACAGTTAAATAAAGATAGAGTCTATATACATGCGAATGCCTAGCATGCTGAGCACCTTTATGTGATAGAGCCATGCTGCAGCTATATGTGGGGTAGAGTTGTGGCACGAATGGGTCGGCTCGACCGGGGAGGACCACGCTCTCACAGAATACCAACGTAAAATAGCAGCTTGACGCTGCTGTGTTTCGTATGGTGAGTGTAGAGAACCGGAGACCATTTTTACTGGAAACGAGGCACTCCATAAGGACTAAGCCTTACGGGTGACAACGCGTCTAGATTTTGTTTCGTAATCGAGGATAGCTGTAGATCATATGCCACAGCATCAACTGATTATCAGGTAGACTATGAGCTCGTTTGTCACTCTTATTCTATAAAAAAAAATATCATTTTCAGTTACTTCGTCACACGAATGAAGCTGTAGGTAGGTACTGTGATTGATAACAAAAATAAATTAGTTTATTTTATTTTACTTCTGAAATTATCCAGGAAATGTTTGAAATTACGTTTTATGTTTTAAACTTAAAGTAAACATTTGTTATCTAAAACTTGCTTAGATGTACCGTGATTAACATAGTTAATATTTATTTTAATATAGCACAGATTTTTATTCGTGTAATCTCACTGATTTAAAGAGTTTTTCATGTGATAACCTTGTCTATTTGATATTAGCTGTCCCCGTCCCCGGTATGTGTTTAAATGCCTTTTTAGCTGATTACAAAAATGGAGGAGGCTTACAATTGGACTTAATGTTTTGTTTTTTATTTTTTCATTGTACGTATGTTAAGATATCTTTAAGTATAACCGATAGTTGATGATTTTTTTAAATAAATAGGTTACACTTCAAGGGTGGTGTCATATAAATTTGCAGAAAAAATCCATCATTAAAGGTGTGAATATAGCTACAGATTACTAATACAGACGCTACAGAGATATAGATATTGTGATATTCTTGTGATATTCCTTACTCCTATAAAATTTTAATTCTCCTATAAAATATATTTTAGCACCGACTTCCTAATGTTAAATTATTGGAACGAAGTTCCTCATCGGACGGTACGAATTTGGCCGATGGAGGCTAGGCGAGAAAAAGTTAAATATTAATAGTATTAAATAGCTCTGCAAATATTATTTTCTTAATAAAATAATATATATTTTCAAATAAATAAATATATATTTTTCAATATTACATACACATCAGAAGTGAGAGGAGGCCTTTGCCGAGCAGTGGGACGTATACATAGACTCTTTCTTAACTTTTTTACTTTATATAGAAAAAAAATTACAAAGTTCAGTGAATATAAAAAAAATAGTAATGAATGTAAGCGTTGTGAAACAAACTTGATTAAGTATAAAATCTTTTTAAACAAGTTTTTACTAGCGTTTCTAGGGCCAGCATCCGGGTCCATCATCAGATCAGCTACGTGGCACCATATTATAATAGCATTGCCATCGCAGTTCCATAAATAGGTATGCTAAATTTCAACTCAATTGGATTTAGTGCTTCAAAATTTAAAAACATACGAAAAAAGCAAAATAAATAGAAACTTAAAGAAATAATCCGTCATGCTCCAGCATGGGTATTAAAATCTATATGCTACAACTTGTTTTATACAATTAGGATGATAAACGAGCGTACAGCCTATTTGATGGTAAGTGATGATGATGCAGTAGCTCATAGACGTCTTCATCTATAGACCCCTTGAGGATTAATAAGATTGCTTCATTACCAGTGAAAAGGGTCTCCTGTTCTCTATCTCACCAAATGAAACACAGCTGCATTATTCTGCCGTTTCACACTGGTATTCCGTTAGAGCCTGTTCCTACCCGGGTTGAGCCGGCCAATCCGTGCTTTAGCTATATATAGCAGCGTAAGCTACCACGTAACAAAATATGCTGCAACTGTATTACGTCTGGTGCACATAAGAATCTGCATGAAGGGGGAAGGTCCACACTCTCAGAAAACACCAGCGTAAAATGATACTGTGTTTCTTATGTCTATCCCCTTTCCATCTTTCCTCTATCTATCTATCTGAGACCCTTGTTACTGGTAATGAGGTAGTCTAATTAATTCCTTAAGGGTAAGAAAGCATTTGTTTATTGAGCAAAGCTGGTTGATGGTTGGAGCATGAATATATCGATTCGAACGGCGAAGGACATCGCTTGCACACAACACCATCGTAAAATAATAGGTTAATGTTGCTGTGTTTCGTATGGTAAGTGTTGATAACCGGAGACCCTTTTTACTGCCTTACAGTGGCAAACAGTACTCTCAGCCTTTTGATACTAAGTACAGCACTGTTCAAGTATCTTTATAATTATTTGATTGCCTACAAATAGTTGTGCGCCATTTTTGCATCTATGATGCAGGAGAAAATTTTAGTGTAAGGGTAATCTAAAAATCAAATAGCGCTTGAAGGCATACTTTTGTTTAATGATAAAACACACAGATAAAACAGAAAATGATCGAGTGTTTGCAGTTCGCATAATTGCAATTTTAAAAGGTAAAATATGTTGATCTGATATAATAATCTTGTGGATCGAGTAGCTTGGTCAGATTACGTTTATTACACACCAATACAACGCCGCTTTCGAGAATTTATTGTGAATCACTCTTTGTGTTTAATAATGGCATTAAAAATGTTTTTTTTTGTTTCATTTTTGGTTATATACTCTGTGTAGCGTCCTCGGAGTGCAGGACTGGTGGAGATAGTGTTCCTACCTGGTGACAACGATTTAAACCGGGATTTGTCCCAGTGTACTGGAATGGATGACGCCCTAGAACCCTAGATTAATAGTCTTGTAGAAAACTAATGGTCAAGTCAAAAGAAATAATTTTATGAACTGCCAAACTATGAAATAATTATAAAGAAATTGTAGGAGATACATTCAATATTTTTAAACAATAAAAATTTAAATTAACATACAAATAGAAAACCTAATAACTTTTATAACACTACGAAAAATAGAATATTTAAATTATATGATGTTATTAATGAAAAAAGATTTTTTAATTTATTTACATTATATTAAAACATATTTACTACAACTGAAAGGCAAGATTTACAAAACTGCTATAAGACCTGCCATGCTATATGGTGCCGAATGCTGGGCGTCCAAGAAGATCCACGAAAAAAAGATGCACACAAATGAAATGAAAATGCTACGATGGTCAGCAGGCGTGACGAGACTTGATAAAGTGCGCAATGAGTACATCAGAGGTTCCTTTAAAGTTGCGCCCATTGTAGACAAGATGGCCGAGAGGTCGTATGCGATGGTATGGGCATGTAATGAAGCGGGAAGAAGAACACCCAGTGAGGACGGCCTTGGCATTTCCAGAGAAAAAGAAAGGCAGGGGACGCCCGTTAGCCACGTGGTGGACAACCGTATCCAAAGATCTGGAACGACCACAGCTTGAAATACAGACAACCCAAGATAGGAAATCTTGGCGCATAAAAACGAGGAGAGCCGACCCCAAATAAAGGGACAAGGCAAGGAAGAAGAAGAAGATATTAAGCCATATTTATTACAATAAAAACCTTAAAAACTAAAATTACAATACGGTCGTTCTCCCCGCATTATAAAATTAACAATGACGGCTGGGTCTTCCTTATATATTACTATACTCTTTGGGCTGGGTTTCCTCGCAGTGTGGCTATACTTAGCCTTTAGGTGATGAAAGAACCAGCTCTCTTCTCTTATAATGTCAATATCAACTAAGCAATCAATATTATCGTTGGAGATAACCCTTAACCGATTCGTTGCGGCACCGATTTTCGACAACTTTTAGCTGTGTCGGCGAACAAATATTTTTCCTC
The DNA here is from genome assembly GCA_033319125.1 of Parnassius glacialis. Lineage (NCBI taxonomy): Eukaryota > Metazoa > Arthropoda > Insecta > Lepidoptera > Papilionidae > Parnassius > Parnassius glacialis. The sequence continues at coordinate 4,272,519 of JAVANC010000001.1, read as the reverse complement.
AGAAGTTGATGACAGTTGACAGTTGATGTGCCATCAGCCATGTGTAAAAGTAATGTTCTTTTTTATGCTTTTTTCACTTGTTTAGACCTAATTAAGTTTATTTGACATCAAACATCAGTTACAAACGGAAGGATACTTATTTTTAGTGGGTAACTACGTGTTTTTCTATGTGTTTTCTTTGAAATTGAGAGTAAGTGACTTTTCTATGCAGAGATTACAAACCTTTTGTACTATTTTTTTGTTTTATAAAAAAATCATTTATATAAGTAGTATAAAATATTGGTCCTTATTATATTAAATTTTCACCTAATAATAACATTTGTAAATATGAAACAATCAAGATCCTTGGATTTGGAAAAAATAAGGTTTATGAATTATTGATATTTACAAATGTTAAATATTATTTAATGTTATACAAATGTAAAAGTAAAGTCGATTCGAAAACGTCTAATTAGTAAGAATAGCAAAACAAGTGTTTTCAAAAGGAAACAAACGGCGGCGCTTTACGGCGGCGAATTGACAAAAGACTATTTATTAGCGAACTTTTTTTATGCATGAACGGTTTCAAACTATTTCAAGCAAAAATAAACCTTATACCATATCACAAGAGCACATGGTACTTCGTAGATCTATTCGGTCATATGATAGTAATAAGACGGCAGTTCAACCATTTTAAGCAAAATTAAACAATAAGACAAACGCATTGTTTTTTTTTAACAGGAGACTTGTTTTCCTGAATTTTATTTACAACTCGAGTTTGTGAGCGATCGCAATGAGTGCTATTATTTGTTACTTATTAGACTATTTTCCCACAACATGATTGAAAACCCACAAAGTAAAAAGAGTACCGTGTACAAGTTAAAAAAAGGTTGTCAACCCCTAAACATTTCAAATTTTCAAAATATCCAGAAGCGAAGCCGCAGGCATGAACTACTTGCAAAATAATGAATATTTTGTTCTGGATAAATTTTCCAAAAAAGCAATTTGAGCGAATTATTAAAAAATTAGATTTTTAAAAAGACACGACTCACGTGTCATACGCCACAAACAAAAGTAATCGATGGCACGCCTGGCGTGCCACCCGTACTGAACCGGTTAACCCTTATACAAGATCATTTTTAAACATAGATTTAATATTTTTATGTTTTTAAACCATAAACTGTGTTTTTTTTCTAAAGCCACTTGTCTCTAAGACGTAATATAAAATCACATTAGATAGGGGTTCTGTTCGTACGGAGAAGTCCCTGCCTTTCTGTTTGTCAAAAACTATTTTATCTATTGGAGGTCATCAGATCTTCCTGGCATTTCACACATTTTATGGCCCACTAGACTAACTCGACTCATACGAACCTTTTAAGACAATGCACACGAAAATTTCGAATTACAGCAGTCTATCATTTATCACTATGACTATCTTATCATATCACACTATGATAGCGATGACATATTCAGTAAGTGACACAAGTGCGAAACGCACGTGTATAGTTGTTCGGTTATTTTTTAAATTAAGGTGCAGTGTATGGTTTTTCGACGATACGTACACGTAAGTGAAAAAAAAAATTGATAGCTTTGACTTGTGGTTAAGGATAGTTATTGTTCTTTTTTTAGAAATAGATAATTAAGGTGTATTATATAATTAAGACTCTTTTTACGGGAAAAGAGGCATCCTATCTTAGTCCTCACCGCTGACAACGCATCTGCATTTTAATTCGCAAACGAAGATAGATAGTATAGATATAGATAGATATAATAGATGTCTATAGGCCACAGTAACCACTTACCATGTGCTCGTTTGTCACCCTCATTTAATAAAAAAAATAGTATAATCGGTGACGTGAGATAATCATTTATAATTACGTACGTTATCTTATGTGAAACTATATTTGATTTAAAAACTAATAAACAATGAGAAGCATAGATTATTTTTAGAATTTTAGGTCTTTCTTTTTGTAATTTGAATTTTGAAATTAATGGCAAATTGATTGAGAATATTTTAAATAAGGATAATAATATAATGTAGTAACATTATAATAGTGAAAAATATACATTTCTAAAATTCTATATTTTAATAGGTATGTAACTATTATTACATAAAACCGTAAAGGAAAAGAACATATATTTTAACTTTAGATTTCTTATCAATTAAAGACCTACAAAGCATCAACAAGCATTTCATCAGTGAAAGTTCAACACCTAATTCTAACAGAATCAAAAATATCTAAAAGTTTAAGTACTTACATTATTTTCGAAGACTATTTAACTTTTATATATATACAAGTCCATAGATTGTCCTTTCGCTTTTCTGCCGACTTCCAAAAAGGAGACGGTACTCAATTCGACTGTATGTTTTTTTTATGTGTGTTACCTCATAACTTTTTACTGGGTGAACCGATTTGGATGATTCTTCTTTTATTTGAAAGCTGGTACTTCACATGCGGTCCCATATGAATTTGATCAAGGTCAGACCAATAGTTTTTGAGTTATTCTTAATAATATATATTGAAGTCGGCTGTACAAAATTTTTAATTTTAAGTTATAGTCGACTTCAAAAAAGAATTCTTAATTCGGTTGTGTCTTTTTTGTGTTATATCTTCGTCAGTTAAGAACAAATTTTAATTATTACATCTTTAAAATTATAATTTTGTTAACGCCGTAGTAATCTTAGTCACTTAGGAACTATAGTACAATATTTAGTATGCCAAAGAACAAGTGGTAAAATTAAAAATGTTGTACAACCGACTTCAATATAAGTAATATGAGAACATCATTAATGTAGTTAATTAAATACGCATAATTAAGGATAACTCAAAAACTAAAAAACTACTGCTCAGATCTTGATCAAATTTATATGTGAGACCACAAGAAGAACATCAACTTTCAAATAAAAAAAGAATCATCGAAATCGGTTCACCTTGAAAAAAAGGTAGACTGAGGTAATACCTAAGATGTTTTTAAAGTAGGTAACACACGTAAAACGTACAGTTTTAATGTCGGTTAAAATCAACAAACAAAGCAAAGCTTCAAATACGGCAATGACTCATTAACACATTTTGTTTGCATCCAATGTTTTGTCAAGCATACATTATTGTTGAACTTGAGCTGTGGTAGATTAGAAGCTTACCTTTCGTTGTACGAGTGCATAATACGCTATGCAAACCATCTTCGAAACGAATTGGTACCACATTAAATTAATTATATGTTATCACGGAGCACTCGATAAATCAGCATTTTAAATTATAATTTACACATTTTAAAGGTTTACAGTATCATAATGTTTAATTCTAAGGTTTAAGGATGGTGTCTGGTAACTTCGAAATTCGTGGATTTAAGTCCGTTATTCAACTACTGTCCTTAGTCACTCTGCCACGACTAACCCAAGTCCTAAGTGTTGTAGTTACAGTAAAGCCGCGTCTCCACCAAAGTTTTGTTGTCAACACAACATTTACCACAAAACTTGTTTCCATTTTCGGCGGCAACATCAAAGGAATACGCTTGTTGCCAACATTTGTTCCCTCGGTGGAGATGGAGATGATTGACAGAAACATTTGTTGGCAACACGTGGCGACAACTGTTGTGTTGGCAACAAAGCTTTGGTGGAGACGCGGCTTTACACGTCTCTCCTCATTGACACTTACATTACATGGCATCATGGCGACCCTGCCGGGCGGTTCGCTGCGGCAATGCACGCACACCGCCGCGCCGCGCCGAGCCTACAAATATGAAAAATAAAATAATATTTAATTAATAAGGAACTGAATAGCAATAATAAAAAAATAGTATGAGAAGATTGTTACAATAATACTAATTTTTTGTGAAAGTTTACTAAAAATATATATTATATTAATATATTTAAAAAAAAGTCTCTCCTTATTGGAGTGGTTAATGGAGGTTTTAGTGGTACAGATAGTATGTAAATATTTTTACTAGTATTCTCATTTAAAATCTTTATTGATTGCGGCAGAAATAGCACACGCTTAGCTACCGTACTGCGAAATTTACAGCAAGCGTTTACCCCCGGTGCTACGGCGGCTTGATCCCAGTAATTCCATCCATCCATTACAGTCTATAAAAGGCCACTGCTGAACATAGGTCTCCCCTGTAGATTGCATCATAGAGAGGATTATGCCATAGTTATCAGGAAGACTAATATACGTGGTAGAGCCATGCTGCAGCTATATTAGTAGTATAGTTGTAGCACGGATGGGTCGACTCGACCGGGGAAGGACCACGCTCTCACAGAATACCAGCGTAAAATAGCAGCTAAACACTGCTGTGTTTCATATGGTGAGCGTAGAGAACCGGAGACCCTTTTTACTGGAAAAGAGACATTCCATCTTAGTCCTCACGGGTGACAACACGGCATCTGCGTTTTGATTCGCAACGAGGATAAATGTAGATGTCTATGGGCCACAGCAACCACTTACCATTAGGTGGACTGTGTGCTCCTTTGTCACCCTATACTATAAAAAAAAGACGCTGCTGCCCATATCCTGGTCTGTTTCCTTTTATCGCCTCTTACAACACCTACGGGACGATATGGGGTAGTGGATATTCTTACACCGTTACTAAGCGGTCAATAATAATAGATACCAAAATATATTATTTTCTTTTCAGATCTACAACCAATTATAGGGATAAGAGAAGGAACGAAAAGGCTACGAAGACCACTCATCAGTCACCATGTTAGCAACGACCCTGAACACGTTGACGCCGCGCTTGCGGTTCAATTTCTCGAAACCGAATATAGAGAACACTGTGTTCAAATTACACTATCAAATCACAGTGACGATGTTGCTAGGTTTTGTGATACTCGTTTGCGCGAGGGAGTACTTCGGTGAGCACATTAAGTGCATATCAGACCAGGGTGTACCGGGTCACGTCATCCAGACCTACTGCTTCTTCATGGCCACTTTTACCATTGTAAGTTTTTGGCACATATAGTTTTGCACATATGTTATACATATGTGTAGTTATTTCTGCACATGTATTTTTTTGCATATATATATATATGTAAGTAGTTATAGACAAATTCGCAATCCACCTAGCGTCAAAGCATGGGTTAATCCCTCCTAGGGGGGCCTTAATATATTATTATATTAAATTCATATATTTTTTATTATATATCTATATTCGATATGTGTAGTCTATGGTGCTAAAGCCTTTTCGGAAACCGGTTTGTTCGGAATCCTGGAAGTAATGACTCTCGAAAACAGCACGTTGTGGCTCAGAAGGGAATATTTTTAATTTTTTTTTATAGGATAAGGGTGACAAACGAGCACACAGTCCACCTGATGGTAAGTGGTTGCTGCGGCCCATAGACATCTACATCTATTCTCGTTTGCGAATCAAAATGCAGATGCGTTGTCACCCGTGAGGACTAAGATGGAATGCCTCATTTCCAGTAAAAAGGGCCTCCGGCCACCTGCACTCACCAAGCGAAACGCAGAGGTAAACCTCTACTTCACGCTGGTATTCTGTGAGGTCGTGGTACCACCCCGGTTCGAGCCGGCCCATCCGTGCGACAGTAAAAGCTGCCGCGTGGCTCTACCACTGTTAAAAAAATCGGTCTGTAGTTCTGCAAGAGAGCATTTTCGCCTTTCTTAAAGAACGAGACCACCGCAATTCTGCTCCACGCCTCCAGAGTAGTGCCACCATGGAGGACGGCATTAAAGAGCTTCTGAAGGTTTTCAAGTACCAGTTTTCCACCCACTTTCAGAAACTCGATGGGAGTGATGGGATGGCGTGATGGGAGAGTTTTTGTGTTCTGCGGCGGGTCGTGCAGAACTTAGCTCCGACCGCATGAATAGTTTCCACAAGCTTGTCATTCATATCGTCCACTGCATTGCAATCTTCTAAGCACTGAAAACGGTTTTGTAACTCGAGCTGAAAGGTTTCTGGACTTTAGATGAGGAGGACGGGGCGGTGACTTCATTAGACGATACCTCTCCAACTTAACGTTTAGAATCAGTGTGCCTCTAACCATTCGGTGATCGCTACCAGTTTTCACCCTCGCGATCACAGAGACATCATCATCATATCTTCATAATTACCTTCATCTCCTCATCGGGATGTGCCGACGTTGACTGTATCACCTTCAACGAATACCGTTTGATGATTCTGAGTATAAGGTATGCAACCCTTATCAACACACAATCGTTACAACGTTGTTAACGAGAGACTTCTGACCGATAAATCCGATACCTCCTTGGGACAGATGGTCTCCCTCCCGGTGATAGAACAAGTTGCCGGATTCAAAGATGTCTTCTTCCAGCTCCAGGATCTTTTCATTAGTCCTCAGGGTGCGTGCGTTGTGTGTTGGTGGCTACCGAACCTCCACCGGAGATTCTTAGCACCCCATGCCCCGCCGTTACCATGTTCGCCACCGTAGCCAGGAATAGCGCGACGCCGGGGACTGGGGGCCATCTTTTTATAACTCTCGTCATGGGAGATATATTGCCATAGTTGCTACGCTTGGCGAGCGGGTGGGCAACCGCAGTTTTTTTAACTGTAATTTGCTTTTATCAGGAAGATGCTGCTGCCCATCTTCTGTCTTAGTTTCCCTCTGTGCCTTCTTACGACATCCACGGGAAGATATGGGGTAGTGGGTATTCTTGCCCGCCACTACACGGGGTATACTTTAATGTACTTTATAATAATTCATCCATCCATCCATTACAACCTTTAAAAGTCGACTGTTAACATAGGTCTCCTCCATAGATTGCCCCATAGGAGGGGGGGGGGGGATTTTGCCATAGTTGCCAATGTTGGCAGGCGGGTTGGCAATCGCAGTTTTTTATTGTTTTAAGTTGCTATTAGGTAGATGCTGCTGCCCATCACCTATTTCAATGTCCCTCTGTGACCTCTTAAGACTCCCACGGGACGATATGGGGTAGTAGTTATTCTTCACCGCCATTACACATATTCACTCGGGGTTAGCAGCCTTGAGGGATGCCAGTCGACCAAGCTGGTTAATAAATGTTGGTTCTCAGTACGTCCGTCAGCGGAACTGCTAAAAGAGTCCACGACTTTATAATAATTGCAATAAAAAAATTACAAATGCGTAACAGGTTCGACATTACAACGAAAGTCTCCTGCAACACGGTTTCCTGCCACACCCGGGCGTTGGTCCGCTCAATGACACGGATAAGACACTACACCACACATACTACCAGTGGGTGCCGTTCGTACTGTTCATACAGTCCATATGCTTCTACTTGCCGCATTACATTTGGAAGAAGAAGGAAGGTACAAGATAATATTTCAGTTACATTGCTAGTAGATAAAACCAGTGGCGTAGCTAGGCGTGGGCGAAGAACGCCCTCGCCCACGGCCTAGCACTTAAAGGGGCCTCGCGAGGCCTCTTTAAATGCGATGCCCCCAGAATTTACTACAGTTGAATAGTTAATTTGATCACTTTTACGATTTTTACAAATTTAAAAGCGTGTTTGTTCGGGGCCTCGCAAGAAGCCCCTCTTAAGTGCGACTGCGAGGCCGTTGTAACTACCCTCAAAGACCACGACCGTTAGATTGACGGAATACGAGACTTGTCAGGAATTAATAGCAAAGTCGTGTCGTGTAAAAGCATGTTTGGTAGGATAGATCTATTGGGTATATCTTAGGAACGAAAGAAAAGGGGCCTTGCTGATGCGACTTCGCCCACGTCTATATTAGTCCACGGTACGCCTCTGGATAACAATTTATACGTCAAAAAATATATACCATTACAGCCTATCAAAAATCCACTACTGAACATAGGCCTCCCCATGTGTTGCCTCATAGGGGGATATTTGCCGCACAAGCGGGTTGGCAATTGCAGTTTTTTTTTACTAGCTGTTCCCCGCGACTTCGCCCGCGTGTAATTTAGGGTTTTAGTTATGTTTCGCGGAACCCTAAATTTTTTAAAAATATAAGTAGCCTAAGTTACTCTTTACAACTTCAGCTATCTGCCAGTGAAAGTCCCGTCGAAATCGGTCCAGCCGTTTCGGAGATTAGCCGGAACACACAGACAAACAGACAAAAATTTTAAAAATTGTTTTGTTATAAGTGTCGTATATATTTTCATTCATATTTGTATAGATAATGTTTTAGCACTTTTGATAAGATTTAAGTCAGGTTTAAATTTATCACCATCATCGTAAACAGAGCCTTTAAAAAGTTCACAGTTATACATAGGCCTCCTCATAGATTGCCTCATATAACCCCCATATGTGTTATCGATTGAGGTTGGCCTTGACTGGCCAAACAAATGACGAAAATAGTGTACTATATATAGCGCCGGTTCGGCCTCATTTGGAATACTGTTCCCATTTCACCAGTTCCTATTACCCTACCTTCTACTTGACCGCATCCAAACGAGACCAAACTCTCTCTTTTCGCCTTGAGAAGTCCCATGAATCAAGCCGTTCGGAGGAATTTGATTTTTTTCCTCTACTGAAGTAATTAAATTCTTTTATTTCCTCAAAGGGGGCAGGATCAAAGCCCTTGTTGACGGTCTTCAGTACGCTGGTCTTGCCTTACAAGCTGAAGATACGAAGATTGGATCGTCTACGATCCCTTCCAGGAAAAGCGTTGAAAACCAAATCGAACTTATCAGAAAGGATATCATAATGAGGTAAAGTTTTCAGGTCATACATCACTCAAATAGCAAGCGCATTTAGTTATTTCTTTGCCAGTATTCCCATCGCTACAACAGAATCACCAGTCCCGTACTACTGAACCGCGTCCGTGATTTTAGTGAACTGTTTTATTGAACCATTCCTAACCGGGGGGGGGGGGGGGGTCAAGAATACACACTACCTCAAATCCCTAGTCAATCCCCTGTCCCTGGCTGCTCCGCTATCTCTGGCAGAGAGTGCTAAGAATCTCCTGGCGAAGGTTCGGTTGGCACCGAAGACGACTCGACCATATAACTCACGCTTATTGAGGACTGACGAGGAGATCCTAGATCTGGAAGAAGAGATAAACAAGTTGCGCTGGAATATTATAGGATTATCCGAGGTCCGAAGAGAGGGGGAGGTCACGGTAATCCTTGAATCCGGCAACTTTTTCTATCACGGAGAGGGCGACCATCTGTCCCAAGGAGGTGTCGGATTTATCGTCCACAAGTTCCTCGTTAACAACGTAGTAATGATTGGGAGTGTGTCAACAAGGGTTACGTACTTTATACTCAGAATAACCAAACGGTATTCGCTGAAGGTCATACCATTTAAGCACCAACCTCGCCACATCCCGATGAGAAGGTGGAGGAAATGTATGACTGTGCAATTAGTATGAAAAAGTAGTTTACAAGTACCTACCCTATTTAAAAATAACATAGCCTCAAAAACCCGACGTAGCCGTGAGTGAAGTATCTTAGATTGGTATTGGGTGACGAAAATATTTGCCATCACGGAATGGTTTGCTTTGATTGGAAAATTATTCTAGAAAATTTTTAAACTTCTTACGTAAATCTAGAAAGACCTTATGATAAAAGGGATTTCTATGCAACTGCGGATTTAGAGCACTAAAGATTAAATAAACACCCAAAACTGCTGGTTCAGTAGTCATATGAACCTCTTGGCCTTTAGTTTGCGCTAATAATTCATTTCAGAGGTTGATGCAAAGCTATTCATTATCATCATTATTATGGCCTATGACAACACCACTGCTGAAGATAGGCCTCCCCATGGATTGCTTCACGGGGGTTAATTTATTATAATTCTAATACCTTTTTAATTCAGAATTCATTCCTTAAGTGTGAATAACCAAATATAAAATCTTAGGAACTACCAGTTAGTAATGGTTCATCAAAGGCAGGACTGTCCTCCAATCAGTGTTTGACATAAATACTGTCTAAGCAATTACATTTATTTACAACAGTTTCTTACTTATTTACAACACTTACAACAGTTTATAGGAGACTTTTAGTGCTACTTTGTATTTGCGTCATCAAGGATGCTATCCGCTTACGTAAATCCATAGCGGCAATTGTTTATTATTATATTTAATGTTCATATTTCATATTTTATTTTCCTTTGTCGCTTCTTAAACTCTCTCGTTAAAGTAGCACAATTATGCTATTTTAGAAAAGCGATTGTAACCTTTTCAGGTTACGTATAACTCGGACGTGGTCTACGTGGCTGGTATCGATGGAGGTTGTCAACTTGCTGCACCTCATGTTTCAAATTTGGATGATAGATGTATTTCTGAACGGGCAATTTATTGGACTGGGTTCAAGTATCCTCAGTTATGGCGATTGGGAGCAGATCAATGATCCACTTGAAATGATATTCCCCAAGGTAAGAATTGTTCTATCGAATAAAAATCTGAATGTGCAGTTTTAAAAAATGGGCGTTCTCATTGCATACCGCAATCTCTTCCAGACAAACAATGGATGGACAGGATCAAAGATTACTTCATATATATACTAGCTGACCAGGCAGACGCTGTTCTGCTCTTTCCGACGACCCTTTGTCTAATAAAAGAAAATCTTAAATTGCAAAAGAAAAAATATTGATGGTCACTTAACGGGATAAAAACTATTAAGTTGGACCAAACTGCACACTGTGCAAAATTTCATTGAAATCAGTTCAGTAGTTTAGGAGTTCATCGCGGACAAACAATGTGATACGTAATTTTAATATATAAAGATATAAACATTTTGTACAATTTCAGGTAACCAAATGCTTGTTCCACAAGTACGGTCCGAGTGGATCCATCCAGCAGCACGACGCGCTCTGCGTGATGGCTCTGAACATCATTCATGAGAAAATTTACACAATACTTTGGTTCTGGTTCCTGTTTCTATTCATTGCGTCGGTACTCGGTGAGTGTATTTTGAAATAAATTAAGTTCTCCAGAACTAATCCCGGTCATGGCGACCAGTCTCAACGGAGACTAGCAAGTACAAATGCACTCTCTATTCCCTCATTCTAATAGTCCGATGGTAACCTATTGTTTTAAAAAAGTACTAGAATGTATGCTGTCCCATATAATCCAAAGGGTGTCACAAGAGGCAGGAGAGGGAAACGAAGCAGGAGGGGAGCAGCAGCGTCTGCGGTTGGCAACCAGCCTGGCAACTATAGTAGAGGCCTGTGTTCACCATTAATCTTTTGATAGTCTGTAATGTTAATAATTCTGTGAGCGGGTTGGTTTTTTGTTTTTATTCAGCTGTTATCACGAAGTGTAGTGACGGCGTAAGAATATCCACTACCCCATATCATCCCGTGGGTGTCGTAAGAGGCGACAGAGGGAAACAAATAAGGAGACTGGCAGAAGCGTCTTCCTAATAACAACTAAAAATAAAGAAACTGGGGTTGCCAACCCGCTTGCCTATAAGACAATCCTTGGGAGAGGCCTATGTTAATCAGTAAGCTTTAGTAGGCTGTGACGGTAACGGTTATCAAGAAGACCCTGCTGGCCATCTCCTGGTTCAGTTTCTCTCTGTCACCTCTGACTTCTACCTATGGTATAGTTGATTGTTTTTACACCGCCACTATACGGTAAACCGAAAAACAAGCGTAAAATGGTTGCATGATTTTTATGGCGTGTGTAGAGATAGGACTGAGGAACATATCATTGTCACAATGCAATGTATCATATATATCAGGTGGATTTCGTGTTATCTTGTCACCGTATTACTTAAACAACCATTTTTGTTCATTCTTGTTTTTACACGTGGTAGAGCCATTCTGTAACTATATTATGGTTGTAGCACGAATGGGACGGCTCGATGGGAAGGATCACGCTCTCACAGAATACCAGCGTAAAATAGCAGCTCATTGTTGCTGTGTTTCGTTTGGTGAGTGAAGAGAACTGGAAACCCTTTTTAATGGAAACAAGGCATTCCATCTTAGGCCCGTAGTAGTAAACGTTACTCAACGACGAACTCAAGTGCGTAATCATTTGATACGCCCTCATTACGATATCAGCATCCCAAGATCGTTGCTAATGAGGGCTAATAATCTTCCACTCACCAGATGTCGCTAGTTGTGACTGAGTTAAAGTCTTTGTTACACAGTGTCAGTTAATTGAGAAATTAGTTTTAAATAAATAGTTTATCATTATCTAGAGTATTATATTACAACGCAATACAATGCGTCAGTGGTTTGATTTTTAATTTTTTGCACTTTATAACTCTTTTTAAAAAAGTCGGCTTTTAGTTATATCTTAAAGTTTGGTTTATTCATTTTTAATGTAATCAATATAAAATATAACTAATAATACAGAAAGAAACTTTAAATATTACATTTTCCTAAGAAATTATCATCCCCGCTATGAAATCTGTCAAATATTCTACCTCACTGTAAAGTGGCGCCGCCCTGGTGGCAGAAAAAGTCGTGGATGCCCTCATTAATAAACACAAAAAAAAGGTATCTCAAAACACTGTACTTAGGAATACTGTTCTGTGAGTTGCACTCAAGTACACACACTTGAGAGACGAGTTTCGTTTATTAATCAGTGTGGCCGATATCGTAAACCTAAACCGCATCTTGAGATATGTTTATTAATAAGATCATAACCTCAATATTGTACTCAAGTGCTTGAGCTGAGTAACGTTTATTAATACGGACCTTAGTCTCTCAAAACAAACCTGCAAAGCCTGAGCGTGACAACGCAACTGCATTTTGATACTTAATGGAATATAGACGTAGATGTATTTAGGCCACAGTATTTACTTACCATCTGTTTGCTCGTTTGTCACCCTTATTCTATAAAAAAAAAACTTTCACAGCTGTTATCTGGCGTGCCATCTCCTTCTTCCTCTACCGTCGCTCGCTGAAGTTCAATCAGATGGTGTTCCGTCACGTGGCTTCCGGGAAGTTCAACCCTCACAACGTTATCAGCGTGGTGAACGGCTGCGAGTTCGCTGACTGGCTGTTCCTGTACTACCTGGCCAAGAACATGAAGAGCTCCGTCTTCCAGTGAGTTCTATTCGCAAATTATATCTATACATCTATACATATAAATAAAATTAAAGAGACATCTGTAATATTAAAATAACTGACTTTAGCTCAGGGATTTAGCTCAGTTATTTGCATGTTGCTAACACATAAATAACTATTTTTAAATATTTGTCGGAAATAGCGCGAATACGCAGGGAAAAGTTAGTTGTTAAAAATAGTAAAAGTGTGAGAGCGGATGTTCAACTTACTCTCTTGCTTCCGCAATTGATCATTAGTGGCAATAGAACAGTGTAGCTGCACTATACGTTTAGTATAGGCAATTACATTTTGACCATACCGTAACACGTCCCCGCCACAATCACACACCAGTGTAACGTGAGGTACGTAATTACATGATAATACCAAAGTATGCAAACCAACAGCAACACTACTTATCTCAGTGTAACCCAGGGCAGCCTCTCAGCAACACCATCCTCCTCGCCTGCACTAGAAGAATTACTAGCGCGAACAGGAACACGACGCTATCTTAGCACTCGTAGAATGAATTATGCGGAATCTCTCGCGCTCTGCACCTACACTGAACTTTACACTTTACATTGCACAAACGAGTGGAAGGGGGTTCTCGAAATACCGTCAATTCAAACTCGCCGCCATCGATATAACGCTCCACTAGACACTTTTTAACAGTGGTAGAGCCACGCGGCAGCTTTTGCTGCCGCACGGATGGGCCGGCTCGAACCGGGGTGGTACCACGACCTCACAGAAAACCAGCGTGAAGTAGAGGTTCACCTCTGCGTTTCTCTTGGTGAGTGCAGGTGGCCGGAGGCCCTTTTTACTGGAAATGAGGCGTTCCATCTTAGTCCTCACGGGTGACAACGCATCTACATTTTGAATTGTAATAGAGGATAGATGTAGATGTCTATGGGCCGCAGCAGCCACTTACCATCAGGTGGACTGTGTGATCGTTTGTCAACCATATCCTATATAAAAAAAAACTAGAGTGACGCAATCTCTCGCTCACTCTCGATTTAACTGGTATTTTACAGACGCGCCTACATATTCATGTGTGTCTGTCTGTCTGTCTGTCTGGACTAATCTTCGGAATGAACCGATTGAAATGAAACTTTTAGAACAGATACAGAGCAATGTCAGGACGGATCTAGGCAATATTTTTTCCCATAGACTTAGACTTTTTTTTCAAAAAGGAAACATTGATACAATAAATGGTCTTTGATTGATTGTATTAAATCCAAATAATGTCACATTAATAGATACTATGCAGGCGAAGTCGGGGCGCTAGCTAGTATAAGACATGTTGCTCTTTTTTTTGAGATAATGTAATATTTAATATTATAACAATGACAAATGTAGGTGGTGACCTGCGAAGTTAGCCATTTTGAATTTCTACAAGCGCTAACTGTAATATAAATTAATGGGAACGACAAATCACAACGTTAAGCAGTCGTTGAATGCAAGAGACTCAATACCGTGATTTAGCAGTAGATTTGTGAAGAGCTGTAATGATGATGATAACTGGAATTGGACATTTCTCCTATCTTCCCACCCTCTTCAGTAGAATCATTGAATTTATACTTCTTTTGGGGCGTTTGGGAAAATTATGAGAATGAATTTTTACGATGCGAGCGCACGCCGACACCTAAAATGACAGCATAAAGTTGTACGTTACGCGCGCAAACCTAAAAGCGACAACTTCCTTCAGTGGGTAATTGTCTTCTCAAGTTTTTTTGTTTTGTTACGCTAAGGAAGTATAACTTCCTACGTGCGTACATAAATACACACACACACACTTTTTTCACACACATTTTATCGTCATTCCTTTAGATATAGTCTTTATTAAAAAATAATTATTAGATTCGATTCACAATTGGCGAAGATATAGAATAAAATACACACAAAAAATACAGTCAAATCGAAGACATTCTCCTTATTAAGTGGCGAAGCTTGCGAAGTCACTTATTGATTTCACGATGTCTGTCCGTCTGTCCGTCTGTCCGTCTGTCCGTCTGTCCGTCTGTCCGTCTGTCCGTCTGTCCGTCTGTCCGTCCGTCTGTCCGTCTGTCCCACGATTATCTCGAGAACGGTTTCGAATTTTCAAATTCTTTTTGCAGCAAACGATTACTGATCACCCAGGCATCTGAACCTCCTATTTTGAATTTTTTTTTCCGTTAGAAACTGCTACACAGCTGATTGCTTCGCCACTTTGCTATGCTGTTAGCTTGCTAGGTTTATTGAAATCTGATAAAGGTAAAAATAGATTATATAATCCGCAGCTTGGCACAGGCTTTGTTTCATTTTTGAGAGGAATAAGGGCGGAATTAACGTGCCCGTTAATTATTTAAAAAAAAAATCAGATATTAACTTCCATTTACGATGTTTTCCTTACCAGTCGAGCACGCGGTAATTCAGCATTGAAAGTTACTATAAACAATTTTATCAATACCGACGAGGATTTAAATTGGATTGTTTGCGAATAGCGCCTATCCTCTCAGCTACGAGGGCTCTCTTTACGATTGTTTTAAAAAAGTTTGTTGTTTCAAATTAAACGACTATAATAATTAAATTGCAGAGAACTCTACATGCGTCTTGCTGAAGAGTTGGAGAAACGGGAGTTACCATACGAGCAGAACGGCCATGAGGAGAAGGGCGCGGAACCGATATTAGTGGGGAAGGTTGACTACACTGATGAGACCCTGCCATTGAAAGATGGGAAGAAGTCTTCATAATGAGCCTTGATAGACTGACTCTTCTGGACTGTGATTATCAATGTCTTTACTTCGTACTTAAGTTGTGCTCAAGTTTTATTTGTATAGTATTCTTAAACAAAATACTAGGTATAAATATATTTATAAGAAAAAAGTAACCATCTGAGAAGATAGAAGATCCTATGTTTCTGTTGGGAATAAATTTCCGATTAAATGTCGGATGGGCCAAAAAGTTTTAACTTTGATTTTGGTATCTATGTATGTATATCGTAAAGCTAAAACGTTTATGTAAGGAAATGATTCACGCTTATAATAGAACTTTTATCCTGTTATTTTAGGTTAGAGTTTGGTTAAAGGAATCAGATTTCTGGATTTAGAGCTACCTCAGTACAACGAGTGATTAGTCGCAGATTGGGCTTACAATAACGAAATATACGAATAATAAACGAAAAATGAAAATTCTCCTTTTTCGTTCGTTATCATTCTTTCTTTTTTGGTTTTTTATCATCACCATCGTTACATTCTATCATCAGCCCACTGCATAACGTAGGCCTCCCTCATAGATTGCCGCAGATTTTTAATATAGTTGCGTCCTTGGCAGGCGTGGATACAACTGTTTATTTTTATTTTTTGGATTTGTTATCAGGGAGATCCTAATACCCATCATCCATCCATCCATCATCTCCTGTTCCATTTCTTTCTGTCACCTTTTACGACACCCACGAGATGATATGGCGTTTTGGTTGTCGATTCTTTTACGCTGCCACTTCACGGCGACTGGTTTTATTGGACCGGTTTCTGTTGTTACGTATTTTAATATAATAAATTTAAAACTTCACATGTTTGTATGTCACACAAAGGGCTTAGTAATTGAAATGAAATTTTGCCATAAAGATAAATTATGTCATGTGATATATGTTACATAGAATACTCTTTGAGCTCTTTTTTAAAATACTGCATCGCCTTTTATATTATGTTTATCTCTGTTTAACCTAATGGTTGTTGGTACATACTACTTTATGCATTAAAGTATTAAAAAATAATTATTATTAATCAATTCAATTGGTAACACGAAGTAAATTTAGTCATGATAAAGTAATTCGATGTACTTGAAACACATTTCTAGGTTTTGAAGAATGAAGATAGCATTGTATGTTGATAAGTTGAGAATGCTTGAGATAGCGTGTAAGTTAAGATATGAAAAAAAGTATGTGAAATCGAATTTATAAAAAACTAGCCGTAGATAAGTAATATCTGTGTAAATTACATGGTTTTGAATGACAAAAGATGTCTAAAAATATGCAAAATCACGAATTTCCCGCGTAAAGTCGTTATTGTTCTATCGCAACACTTGTTAACAGAAGTGGGGAAATTATGTTGCAATTTTGTAATGTTTGTAATTTGTATTTTTATGAATAAAACTCTAGTATTAGTTTTGTAGTAAAAATAAATATATTTTCGAATGTTTTACTATGAATGTATTTTTATTAGTATTTGCCTATTATTTTTTCGCCCACAAATTTAGCATGAATGAAACACCTTCAGAAACATTTATAGTTTTCATGTAAAGAATTAGATAATTTATATAATGCTGGCTCTTTACTATCCGAATGTGCAATTCGTTTATCCAAACCTGAGGTACGAAACTAAGCCAAGTTGGATTTAACCATAAACTATTGTCTATACGGACAACGCTAGATTAGTAAAGCTAATTTTAGAAGACGAGGATATTGAATGCTATATTGAAATAATGTGTTTGATGTGCAGATGGGTTACCTCTGAACTTTTGTTTATGTGAACGGATTTTGATTATTATTTATGCTGCTTAAATATGGTGCTTTACATGTGGTCCCATATAAATTTGATCAAGATCTAACCAGTAGCTTTTCAGTTATCCTTAATAATGCGTATTTAATTGACTTCGACTACATTGATGATGTTCTCATTTTATTTATATTGAAGATGATTGTACAATTTTTTTTTTAATTTTTCCACTTGTTATTGATACTGTTGATTGATCTAACTTGGTGGAACCCTAAAACTCGCTCGAACTGCAACTTTACACATCGAGTGTTGACGATTCGTTAGAGGGTTGGAAGATCCGTGTGGAGCCAGCATAATAATTGCTAAACATTACACGCTAGAAAAAGATCTTTTAACGAATAGGTTTTTTGGATATTGCCTAAACAGGCAGACAATGACATCAAGCTAATTAAAGACAGAGTGAAACATTTGTGAGCACACTGTTAATATGATAGGTGGTATAATTGAGCGTTATAGGACATAATATTACACGTCATCACTGTCATGTTTATGCAAACAAGAGCCATTTTGTGTTTTACGGGTAATTAGCGTCCACTGAGTTAATAACATTATAAAGCAAGTTTAGTCAAGGTTGATAAGAATGGATGTTGATAAAAATTAGATTAAATGTTACTTTATGTTTTTTTTAAGCTTAACACCAGATACCAGGCACAAATTGACAAATTAACTAATAGTCACCTACTCTCAGGCATAGTGTGCCGGACGGGCGTAACTCTTCGGAGTAAATGTTGTCGAAGATACTCCGCGAGTCGCTCACGTCCTACACCTGTAGGTTCCGGAATCCTCCCACTGCCGTCTTTCACTGCCGTCTCTGCGGTTGCTGCGGATAAACTGTGGACTGAGGTTCAAAATTAAAATGCACGATTATAAATTAAAATAGCAAGGGAGTGGCCAGCGGTTCGACTAATTAATTTGTCGCGAGATTTTACAACTATTATTTATTTATCAATATTATTTAAAAACGGTTGGTCAACTATGGTTGTTCACTATAGGTTGTTCACTATTATTTTAAAATATTTAATTTAAATGAGCGGTAGTATAAAAATATCTGTCCGGAGTAGTTGGTTCTTTAACACTACTGACTAGCAGCTATTAATCAACTAAAATTAGTTGAATTTAACACTTGTGTAACTGCGAATATCAGTTATCACTTTTTTCGTCTAGCTAACACTTTTCACTATATGCCACACCGAATTTTCAGTTGTGACCTTTTTCCGCTAGCTAACACTTTTTCACTATATGCCGCACCGAATTTTCAGTTACGACCTTTTTCCGCTAGCTAACACTTTTTTACTATATGCAACACCGAATTTTCAGTTGCCACTTTTTTCGGCTAGCTAAACACTTTCACTATATATTTCTGCTAGTCACTGCAACTACTACCGGATACTACTGCTGGGCACTGGTAGTTCTTCCTACTACAATATTACAATGTTTCGCCCCCATAAGGTAGACTTCGGCTATACTCTATAGTGAGCCGCTTGCCATTTCCCATTTGCCTCTTTATTTTCAAACATTTTTCTTTATGCAAATGGCACAAATTGCAACATTTTCTATATAATACTAATCTTAATTTTAACATGCTATACATCATTAAATAGACACTTTTGGTCTTCATTAGTACGTGATAAAGGATAATTAATATATTTACATTCAACAAAGTTATTAAGTAAAATGTCCTAAACTTTTACACTAAATGGGCATATTAATTCTTTAATTATCCTATAACTTTTGAATCGTGCTTAATTATACGAAATACTTCTTTATTATAACGATCTATACATCATATGCTAACTAAATATCATATTTACAACTCTTTTCAGATATAAAATATTCTCATTAATTTTTTGCTTAAAACTATTACGCAGTTAATTTAAATTTCCAGAATGTTCTATAGCGCGGCGCGCTGTGATTGGTCGGTTTTTCTTAAACAAAATAAAGTTGTTTATATTAACTATCATTAAACCGACCTTCTATATAGACATATTGAGAGTTGTAAATACATGGTAAAACTATATTAATACATTATTTAGTCAATATTTTCCGTATTTGCACTTTTTAAACAAATCAATATTCTTTAATCACTTTTTCGTTTAAAGTCATTTTTGGCCGTCTCGAACATTTCTCCCGCCGTGCAGCGTCGCGAAGACTCGTCGCAGCGTCGCTGCATAAATTTCGGTGAGAGACGTTGCCTCTACTTCGGTAGCGGCACGAGTTTCCTGGTTGGCCTCTTGATTAGTCCGTTTGCTGTGCGTACCTCCACAGTGCGGATCTGTCCGTCCGCACCGGGGTAAATGTTTTCAATCCTTCCTCGTGGCCAGGTGTTACGAGGTAACTGGCTGTCAGCTATGAGGACTGGATCGCCCACCTGGAGATCGGGGCCTTGACCATGGGCCTCCCGCCGGTTTTGAAGTTCCGGCAGATATTCTTTGACCCAACGCTGCCAGAACATGTCAGCGAGTATCTGGGAGCGTCGCCAGTGTTTTTTGCTGTTCGTATCTTTTTCACTAAAAACTCCAGGTGTTGGCAGTCTCGCAGATCCTCCCAATAGGAAGTGATTTGGAGTGATGGACTCGTTGTCTTTGCTGTCTACTGAGATGTGAGTCAATGGTCTGCTGTTTACTGTATACTCCACCTCGCAGAGCAGCGTGGTCAAGACATCTTCGTGCGGATGTCTCTCATGAAGGACGGTGTATAGTGCCGTCTTCACGCCTCGAACAAGGCGTTCCCACACCCCTCCCATGAAAGGCGCGGAGGGGGTTATAAATCGCCACACTATGCCTCGTCGGCTGGCTTCTTCTCGGAAAGCCTCTCGAAGCTCTTTATCGGCACCGTGCATATTGGTGCCGTTGTCCGAGTAAATCTCGGTGGGACATCCTCGGCGCGCTGCGAATCTTCTCAATGCCAGTATGGCAGAGTCTGCGCTGAGATCTTTCACAATTTCCAAATGTACAGCTCGTGATGTAAGGCAGGTGAAGAGAGCCACGTATCTCTTCTGATGCTGACGTCCCACTGTTACGGAGAGTGGCCCAAAATAATCCAGGCCGGTGAACGTGAACGGTCTCTGGTGATGTGCGAGACGCGTGCTGGGATGATCACCGGTGGCTGGCATGGATGGTTGTGCCTTTCTTATGCGGCACTGAACGCATTGGCTTACTATTCTTTTAGTAGTGGGTCTTAGTCTGATTACCCAGTAATGCTGTCGAACCTCGTTGATGGTAGGTTCGGTCCCGCAATGATGCAGGCTACGATGCGTCCAATCAATATACAATTGGGTGATGTGATGATCACCATCCAATATAGCCGGCCCTTTCATATCTTCAGAGACTCCTTTTACAGCGGCTATGCGACTTCGTAGCGCAATGATCCCGTCTTTCAATTGTATTTGAAGCGGTCGTAGGCGGCTATCATGGGCGACCCTCTTATCGTTACGGAGATCGGCTATTTCTTGTGTGAAGGACTCTTCCTGGATGACATGTACCAGGAGCTTTTCGGCCTTTCTTATATATTCGGCCTCCAGTGTGATGTATTTGTTTACATCTTTTCTTTTTACCTGACTGGGAGGCTGCGCGAGACGTCGCGGATTGCATTTCGATCTCCTCCAGTCGGGGTCTTCCTCTTTATTTCTTTTCGTCCTTTTATAAAAGGTCCTGTCGGTTGTTTTGCGGCAGAGTGTTATGAATTGAAGCACTCTGGCCGTAGCTCGCACTAAGCGTTCCCATTTCGAAAATTTCGTCGGATCGGGAATGGCCTCTTTATATAGCGGAGCTCTATATCTTTCTGTGATGGTGAGAGATCTTTCTTCACCAGTAGGTTCGAATGACGTGGGTCTTTCTGTTGGCCATGCTGACGGTTCTTTGTATAGAAATGATGGGCCACTGTACCACTCGTGGTTAGAGTCGAAGTTAGGTGGTACGTCCCTTGTAGCGGTGTCAGCTATATTCAATTTTGTGGGTACCCAGCGCCAGTCGTCCACTTTACTATTGTCCTCGATTGCTGCTATTCGATGTGCCACAAAAGGTTTGTAGCTCCTGGACCCTTTCTTTATCCAGGTGAGGACAGTTTTGCTGTCGGTCCAATAAGTGACAGCTTCGGGCTTTACGCGATGCTCCTGAATGACAGCAGCAGCTACGCGACTTCCCATCACGGCGGCTTGTAACTCAAGGCGAGGTATGGATGTTACCTTGAGCGGAGCTACCTTCGCCTTGGCCATGACGAGGCTTACATGTATTTGCCCATCGGGTGTCATTGCTCTCCAGTAGACTGCCGTTGCGTAGGCGCTCTCACTGGCATCGGTAAATACGTGCACTTGGAGGGAGCGTGCGTCGCTGTATCCCGGGTAGCATCTTGGTATGCTTACTGTTTTGAGTCGTTCCAGGTGTTGGATCCATGTGGCCCAATGGTTACTTAGGTCTTCGTCCAACTCCTGGTCCCAGTCTGTTCCTCGTCTCCATGCTTCCTGCAGTATTTGTTTTGCTCGTATGGTAACTGGGGAGGCGAGGCCGAGCGGGTCATACAGCGACATCACTATTTTCAGCGCTTCCCTCTTTGTTGGTTTCTTTTGCAGCAAATTGATTGGAAGTCGAGCGAGCTTTAGATTGAAGCTCAGCTGATCGGTACTTGGTTTCCAGATTAAACCGAGTATTTTTTCTTCGGTTCCCTTGTTGCCCAGGTTGACTGACTCAGTCGTTTCGTTGTCAGGTTCTAACTCTTTTACAATTTCTGGCGCATTGGAAACCCATTTCCTTAATGTGAAGTGCGCGTTTTTGTGTATATCGCGTACTTCCTTTGATATTCGCATCGCATCTTCTGGGGACTGGAAACTGTCAAGATAATCATCCATGTAATGGTTTTGGATGATAGCTTCTACGGCTTCTGGATATTTTTCTATGTACCTTTTAGCGTTCCAGTTTTTTGCGAATATGGCTGTGCAGGGTGAACTAGCTGCACCGAAGATGATCGACGTCATTCTGTATTCTTGTGGAGCTTCATTGCGTCGATCTCCTCTCCAGAGATATCTCAATGCATCCCTGTCTTCGGGTCTCACTTTGATTTGCATGAACATTTCTGCTATGTCCTTGAAGTAGCCTCGGGTTGTTTCATAAATGGCACGGAATGAAAGCCATTCGGTATGTGCTCCGCTAAAGCTCGGCAGCGTCATTATCGCTTTTGATGCTGCGAAAGTATTCGACGATGCACTCTCTGGTTTTGGTTTGTCAGCGAGTGCGGCTATAGCGGACGTGAGCTCCGATATGAATGGTCGGAGCACCCTGTCTTCATTGCTGACAGGTGCCTGGTTAGGCCTTTTTGTTATGGGATTCTTGGTTGCTTCTTCCGGATAGGGATCCTGGTAGGTGGGCTCTGATACAGCAGGTAGGAGCCCCCTGTCTTCATCAACCTTGGAGTCCTGGCAAGTCTTCTGAGGTACGGGACTCTTCGGTATATTTTCTGCATTGGGATCCTGGTAGGTGAGCTCTGATACAACAGGTAGGAGCTCCCTTTCTTCATCAACCTTCGAATCCTTGTTTGTGAGCTTCATCGACGGCTCACTGAGGTCGACAACCTCCGGGGGTGGCTTTGTGATGTTTTTATTAAGTGGGGCCTCCCCACCGGTGGTTGCGCCTTGCGTTGGCTTTTGCTTGGCTACAGAATTTTCGAGCCAAGATCGGACATACTCACTTTTGGAGTGACCATCCTCATCATAGTCGTCCGATTCATCATCTTCTTCAACCATTTGTAATGAGATCTGTGCGAGTTCCAATTTTATTCTCAGCACTTCCTCACGAGCCTTCAAAACCTTTTTATTTGGCCGAGTGGTCCTCTTTGACCTTGTACTTTTATCGGTGTGGCCCCTTGGTGGCTCTTCGGCGCGGGAATATACCCGGGCTGTTGGCGGTGATGCACAGCGAATGTCATCGTTGCCTTCTATTTGTTCCCTCTGCTTCGGTGTACCGGCTTTAACGACGGCTGGCACAGGCAGGAGTACCCCCCCATCGCGGGGGCAAGCTATCTGTTCTCTCTGCTTCGGTGTACCGGCTTTAACGACGGCTGGCACAGGCAGGAGTACCCCCCCATCGCGGGGGCAAGCTGGCGCCTCAGCGCCTTCTGTTGTGGATGGTGAGCGTGGTGGCATCTGGTGGCGGACGGTGTCGGTATTGTCCGACGGTCCATCATCCAGACCGACAGTCCACGCCATGGCTCCCCTTCCTTGCGAACGAGTGATCGGCATCTTGATTCTGAAAATTCAGCAACTTTAAAACGGTAGTGACTATGTACCCGGTTCCGAAATACTAACGGATTGACGAATCCCGTTCGAATGACCAGCAAATGTGGTCCGGTGTATACGGATGATTCGGCTCAAAGGACCATAATATGGTCCGGTCGGCAGTACGGGTGGATATATCCGGCTCGAAGGACCATAAAATAGTCCAGCCGGCAGTTCAATCGGAAGTATCCGGCTCGAAGGACCATAAAATGTGCCGGACGGGCGTAACTCTTCGGAGTAAATGTTGTCGAAGATACTCCGCGAGTCGCTCACGTCCTACACCTGTAGGTTCCGGAATCCTCCCACTGCCGTCTTTCACTGCCGTCTCTGCGGTTGCTGCGGATAAACTGTGGACTGAGGTTCAAAATTAAAATGCACGATTATAAATTAAAATAGCAAGGGAGTGGCCAGCGGTTCGACTAATTAATTTGTCGCGAGATTTTACAACTATTATTTATTTATCAATATTATTTAAAAACGGTTGGTCAACTATGGTTGTTCACTATAGGTTGTTCACTATTATTTTAAAATATTTAATTTAAATGAGCGGTAGTATAAAAATATCTGTCCGGAGTAGTTGGTTCTTTAACACTACTGACTAGCAGCTATTAATCAACTAAAATTAGTTGAATTTAACACTTGTGTAACTGCGAATATCAGTTATCACTTTTTTCGTCTAGCTAACACTTTTCACTATATGCCACACCGAATTTTCAGTTGTGACCTTTTTCCGCTAGCTAACACTTTTTCACTATATGCCGCACCGAATTTTCAGTTACGACCTTTTTCCGCTAGCTAACACTTTTTTACTATATGCAACACCGAATTTTCAGTTGCCACTTTTTTCGGCTAGCTAAACACTTTCACTATATATTTCTGCTAGTCACTGCAACTACTACCGGATACTACTGCTGGGCACTGGTAGTTCTTCCTACTACAATATTACAATGTTTCGCCCCCATAAGGTAGACTTCGGCTATACTCTATAGTGAGCCGCTTGCCATTTCCCATTTGCCTCTTTATTTTCAAACATTTTTCTTTATGCAAATGGCACAAATTGCAACATTTTCTATATAATACTAATCTTAATTTTAACATGCTATACATCATTAAATAGACACTTTTGGTCTTCATTAGTACGTGATAAAGGATAATTAATATATTTACATTCAACAAAGTTATTAAGTAAAATGTCCTAAACTTTTACACTAAATGGGCATATTAATTCTTTAATTATCCTATAACTTTTGAATCGTGCTTAATTATACGAAATACTTCTTTATTATAACGATCTATACATCATATGCTAACTAAATATCATATTTACAACTCTTTTCAGATATAAAATATTCTCATTAATTTTTTGCTTAAAACTATTACGCAGTTAATTTAAATTTCCAGAATGTTCTATAGCGCGGCGCGCTGTGATTGGTCGGTTTTTCTTAAACAAAATAAAGTTGTTTATATTAACTATCATTAAACCGACCTTCTATATAGACATATTGAGAGTTGTAAATACATGGTAAAACTATATTAATACATTATTTAGTCAATATTTTCCGTATTTGCACTTTTTAAACAAATCAATATTCTTTAATCACTTTTTCGTTTAAAGTCATTTTTGGCCGTCTCGAACACATAGTGTTACAGGATTATTTTGCAAGAACCAGCCAAATTTGCAAAGAAGGTCAGAATAAGTAATATAAGGCAAATGGTGAAGAAAAATTAATTGAAAAGAATCTCAATCATTCTTTTCTTTTTATCTTTTAAATTTGAAAATGCGTGGTAATGCTTTATTTTAATTGATTTTACTGCGCATGCACACAAACGTAAGGATCGTTCGCTAGGCAAAAACGTTGTTGCCCATAAATCGCATTTAATTTGGGATAATTTCTAATAAAAGTAAGAGCCTTATTTACTCGTATTTTCAAAAACTGCATTAAATTATTTATTTTTATATATATATGATTTATTTATATATTTAAACTTAAGTTTAAAATTTGGCATTTACATATGTATATAATCTATGCCATCAGGTGAATCAGCACGGTTATTTGCCCCCTCTGGCAAGCGGTACACATGTGTCAATCGTGAATGACTCGTTAATTTAAACCAAGCCGCTTCAAACTGTTGATTTTTTTTATATGATAAGGGTGACAAACGAGCACACAGTCCACCTGATGGTAAGTGGTTGCTGCGGCCCATAGACATCTACATCTATCCTCTATTACAAATCAAAATGTAGATGCGTTGTCACCCGTGAGGACTAAGATGGAATGCGTCATTTCCAGTAAAAAGGTCCTCCGGCCACCTGCACTCACCAAGCGAAACGCAGAGGTAAACCTCTACTTCACGCTGGTTTTCTGTGAGGTCGTGGTACCACCCCGGTTCGAGCCGGCCCATCCGTGCGACAGCAAAAGCTGCCGCGTGGCTCTACCACTGTTAAAATGTTGATGATTGCAATTAAATTTATTATTTAATTTAATTAAATGGCTGTTAAAATGTTGATGATTGCAATTAAATTTATTGAACGTTCTCGATCAAACGATTGACAGGATCAAAGGACAAGGACACAAAGGTCACTAAAGTACAAGAAGCGAAGTCACCTGCTCTAGCTCCCAGTGTACGGTGTATATATATATCAGACACGTTTATATATAGAATTAAGCGTTATGTTTAACTTTAATGACTACCTCCTTGGTCTAGTATTTGTAGTAGTGCGACTGCTGACCACGCGGTCTCGGGTTCAAATCCCGGATCGGGAAAAAATATCAGCTATTGAGTTTTTCCATCAAGAAATTCTCAGTAGCTGCCCGGAGTCAGGAAGTTGGCGGTGTCTCACCCCCGTGCCTCGGAAAGCACGTAAGCCGTTGGTCCTGTATCTGATCTCTCTCCGGGCGTATCAGTTTACCGTCCCATCGGACTATGAGAGTGAGGGAATAGAGAGTGCACCTGTGCTTGCGCATACACTTGGGCACTATATTCCTTTCTTGCGCCGTTGGCTAGTCGCCGTTGAGGCTGCTTTCAAATCTATATACAGACAGACTATGCGTTCACACTCGTAGGTTAAAAGTGCTCTAAATTTTGCCCATCTTCAATATATTTTTCTTTTTATAGGATAAGGGTGACAAACGAGCACACAGTCCACCTGATGGTAAGTGGTTGCTGCGGCCCATAGACATCTACATCTATCCTCGTTTGCGAATCAAAATGCAGATGCGTTGTCACCCGTGAGGACTAAGATGGAATGCCTCATTTCCAGTAAAAAGGGCCTCCGGCCACCTGCACTCACCGAGCGAAACGCAGAGGTAAACCTCTACTTCACGCTGGTATTCTGTGAGGTCGTGGTACTACCCCGGTTCGAGCCGGCCCATCCGTGCGACAGCAAAAGCTGCCGTATGGCTCTACCACTGTTAAAATATCGCCCATTCGGTCGATAAACTTCCGTTTACGACGACCCTTACCTACTCTACCTCTGTAGCATTCATATGTTTTGTCACCCATTCTTAATTCATTATTTTGACTTGTCCAAACCTGTCTATATTTAATTAAAGATTAAGTAATAGCGAGGCTACGTGTACTGATTATTTGTTAGCTTTCTTCCCGTAAGGAGCGAGTTCAGTCGCGTGTGTTGACCCGCTACGGATGCTTCGGGACGCGTCATTCATAGTCATACTTTAATATTCGATCAATACTTTAATAACAAATTTAAGTGCTTTCTGTAATCGTGTCGTATCGGGGATTTTAACGCCCACCACAAAGAGTGGTTGTTCCCATACAAGAAAACTGATCATACTGGAAGAGAGGCGAGCAAACTTGCGTTATTAGATCTCACTCAACTGGTTCAAATAGCGACGCGGGTACCAGATGTAGCCGGACATTGGACCTTCTGCTGACAAGAGACCCAGACTCACTCGATATCTGTCTTAGCTCCGCTCGGATCATCCGATCACTGTCTGGTGCAATCCGTATCGACCATCTCTCCACCGATGACGAGATGAGGAGAGTGTGGCGATACGAGTCAGCAGACTGGGATGAGATGCCGCACTCTTTTCGCATCCTACTCCTGATGGAAAGAGTGCTTGTCTTCGGATGAACTAAGGCAGCGATTGAGGTAGTTTAAACTAATTTGATAATTTTAAAGAAGTTTTTTCTTACGTCGTAGTTAGTAGTAGTAGTAGGGTCAATTTACCTCGAAATCGAGGTAAATTGACCCTACGAGGTCTTTAGACATTAAGTCTATTTAGACTTAATGTCTAAAGACACTAAGTCCGTCAATGGTTTGCTTTAAGTGCAATAAAGATTATCAAGAAATAAATAAAACTAGTTCCAGTAAAGTACAATTATTGATTAGAATAAGTTTATTTACACACACATACAACATACTCAATCATTACCGGGTGAGTACCCTAATTCGACAGTGTAGTCAACGATACAGTATGATATGCCATTTTACTGAGATCACTCAGCGAACATGAAAATAAATCAGTTCGCTCCGACATGGTGTTGATCACACGCAGCGCGCGCGTGAACGGTGCTGCATCAGTGCGGTGCGCGCATGCGACACTGCCAGTAACGACGGCCGCCGCCGACGCCCCGCGCTTCCGTCAGGCGCATTCAGTCGCACCATCTCCAACACTCTCGGGCTGTGTATCCTACCCCTGATCACCTTCAACACGTACACAGCGAGAGTGACTTCTCTTCTGACTTCGAGCTACTCTACCATACCGAGTAAAAATAGAGTAGGATACAACAAGGGATATCCCGGGTACACTCCGTTAAGTTAAGACTTCTATTAAATTTGAGAAAAGTCCTCTATCAAGATATAACAGCGATAGTGCGTTAAAGTAGGATATTTATGTACGCTTTCTCTAATGGTTCGAGAAAGCGTACATAAATATTTTTATTTTTTTCCTACGACGTAATACTTGATGACTTGACCTTTGCAAATGCCAAAGGCTGCAAACACGATTACATAAATAGTCTCTTTTAAATTGCAAAGCGATTGTAGTAACAACATCTTTATATAAAAAAAATATTTTGTGCGTGTGTTTGTAATTCTTCTCTTCATAAACGACTTCAATGATTTTGATGTTATTTTTACGAGGTACCTATGGAGTGCACCTACGCGAAGCCAGGGCGTATCGCAAGTACCATATAAAACAGTGTAAGGGTGGTCCAATACTAAATAAAGTGAGTTAGAAGTGCTCGTAGGTATGGAAGTATAAAGGTGATTTAAGACCGTGTTTTTGCGATAGGCAAAACAAATAATATTTCAGGGGCATGTAAAGTTCACGAACACATACACTGACATACATACATGGAGCATCACGGCAGCCTATCTACTAAATTCTCTCGTAATATATCATACGAGGCCTGCGCCCAGCAGTGTGTTTATAGCCTGTTTACTTAACACGCAATATTTTGCTCTTAGAACAGCTAAACCAGTATTTAAAAAAAAACTCGACCGCGTGAAAAAGTTTATTGAAAAAAGAAAAAATGTATACCTTATGTCACTCTCACGATTGAGAAGAAGCTAACGACGCCTCATATGTTAAAATGCATCAATCCGTTTAGGCTACAGAGTGTGCCAAAGAAACAGACGACAGACAAACGACGTACGTACATACATATTACATACATACTCTCGAAAAACATTACTGTTTATTTTATTATTCTGGGACAGTCAGGTAAAATAGAAGTCAAGGCCTACAACAGACTAAACATCACACTGCAAATTTCTAGGCTTTCTCTCAAACTGGAGAGTATATTCATTTTCCTGGAAGCAGTAAGTGTCCGACAGGAAATATATATTTTTAATTTTACCGACCAGTAAGTTTCTTTTAAATGACATTATTTCTGTTGTTCATACAAAGCATAGATTATTAAATAATACAGTGAAATGAAATGCTCATAATTATTTCGTGTTGTACAAAAAAAATGTAGTTTGTCAAATAACATCTTTAGTAGATAAGCTACTACCGTTTCGAAATAAGGTTCTTCTAACTGGAGAAGTAACGGCAAAAGAAACTACGCAGACATCCTTCTTTTGTAATTTTTTTAAACTTAATATGACAATAATCAATAACACAATATTATATAGTATATACGTATATACAAAATAGAAAACAATAACAGACCCATCGGTAACGAAAGCATATTCTGTGATGCACTCAAAAAAGGAACTTACGAATTTGGAGCTTAACGGTGCATGTGATAAATTAACACTGAATGCTGTGACCCATAGACACTTACATCTATCCATAATTAAGACTCAAAATGCAGATGGGTTGTCAACCCTGAGGATTAAGATGGAATGTCTCGTTATCAGTAAAAAAGATTTTGCTCTGTCATTATATACTACATAATAAATTGTACAATGACTTACCTTAAGGCCTCAGCGAACGTGTTAGCATAAATCGCTGATTTAAATCCGGTTCAAAGGATCATTTGTTGTTCCGTTGGGTAAACTAGTGTAATTAAAATCATAATTCACGGATAGAATAGAAAGTTATAATATGAATAAATATTACAAATTTGTTATGCATGTGTATGCTGCGATAGTGGTCAACTATGTGTAGGGCGGCCGTTGTCGTCTACGCAAACAGTACCCGAAAATATCCTTATTGCCGGCTACTCGAGTTGCTTGTTTCCCGCAGAACTTTGAAGCATTTCTTTCACTGTATAAAAAAAACTTTAGGTCGCATAAATATTATTATGAAAGTATATATTTATTTATATTAAAATTAAGTTAGTTAAGGTTAGGTTCGTAGTAGTATGTATACATATTAGGTTTCATAAATATTATTATAAACGTATATATTTATTTATATTAAAAAGGTTAGCTTTTACGTCGGAGCAAATTGACATAATATTATGAGCGTCCCGAAGCACTTAACTGGTACCTGGAATTTCGGTCGCACAGGTAGCGGGGACCGACTGGTTTCGAACGAGCACCTCGCACACCCACATGGACACACTTGTGTCCATGGATAGCGCATCTCAAACTTCTCCTTAGTATTTTTTATTTAAATTTACAAGTTAATAGTGTGCTACATATAACCGAATCTGATAGATAACATAGCATTAGATATTCACCTTTACGGTTACTTAAGCAATTTATACAGAAATCGCAAACTTGTAAGTATGAAGAATTTTTAATATTTGAAAATTACGTCTCGCTTTTTTGTAAAACGTTACCTCCACACTAGGATTTTCTCCTGTATCGTAGGGGCAGTTTACATAATTAAATTTCACAAGGACAAACATCCAGACCCAGAATAATTATTTGTATGCCATACAAATACATGTTCCGTGCGGGATTTGAACTCGCAGCCCTCAGCGTTGCTACAAAGTCTTTAAATTCAAACGTTCTATTAGCGAAGTCCGAGGTAGAAGCAACTGTAAAACAAGTCACGGATTCATACATATGTAATATCAATAAAATATAATTCGCGTAGTGTATATTTTCTTTGGTAATATGGCATGATCGAATATAACAGGCTGTTTTTCTTATGATTGTGCCATTTACAGAACGATGGCTCAGTTTCATTATGACAACGGAATTCCTATTTTAAAAAGTCAAATTGTTAAAAGTTTTTACCTTAATATTATTATGACTTTAAAATAACTTTATTTATTTACTATAACTTTAATTATGGGGAGTAGAAATGTATGATAATTAAGTTATTCATTTTAGTTTTTTTTATCATAGTTTTTTTTAAATATTGTATAAATTTATAAATAAATTATAAATATAAAATACTTTAAAATTCTTTTTCTTCATCTTCATCAGCCCGCTAAAGTCCTCTGCCGGACATTTCAAATAGCACTTTACGCAGTCGATGTTGCAGACTCTTCAATAAGTGGCCATATCATGCTGTCTAAAAGTTAAGGAATTCAATGCTGTCTATACAACACATCAGATCGGAGCACGAAGTAAACCAGCACGACGTACTAGTTGCGGAAAACACCCTATAATCTAAGAAACCCTGTGCTGGATAAAGTATGAACTGTAATTTTCCTTTTTCACCTGCGTCATAAGCTTTAGAATAATGAAAACTACGTATCAAATCGTTCAACTTTCATGTGATACTTTGATAAATTACAAAAATTGCAGTAGTGTCAGGCGTAAACGTTTCGTACTGCGAAGGTCAACCCGCCTGCCAAGCGTGAAGATTATGGCAAGTTGTATGGTACAAGAGGAGAGGCCCACGTCCAGCCATGGTCTTAAACGGTATGATCCATTCCATCCATCTAGCTTATAAACGTCTACTGCTGAGCATAGACTCCCTCATAGGGGTGAATTTGCCATAGTTCTCACGCTAGGCAGGTGATCTGGCAACCACAGTTTTTATAATTGTGAGTCGTTATGAGAAAGATGCTGTTGTCCATTTTATGTTTCAGTTTCTCTCTGTCGCCTCTTATGACACCCAATGGATGATATAGGGTAGTGGATATTCCTACACCGCCACTACACGGTACGGTTACGATATGATAAAAAAGAACTGGTGGTATTTAACTTTACGACAACTTCTTACGTTTTGAAGAATAAATTTACCCGTACGTTAAGAACCAGTTTGAGAAACCTAGACCTAGACGTCGATGTTAGTTTCCATAACTTGCAAGATGGTCTATAATTCCTTGACTATTTTCTATGTTGCTATATTATTTTAATCTCTATGATGTAGAATAGAAGAACTGTAATTGAATATTTTATAAATTACAATTATGAATGGGTCAAATAATCCGTATCATGAGGAAGTATTCAAAAAAATTAGGATTGCATTATCATTATGGCGTTTTACTGTTTGTTCTAAACAGCTCGTGTGTTCGTGTTTCGTGTGCTTTGGAAGAGTAATTTGTAATCAAAACAAAAGACGCGTAGTTTTAAAACGTAAAAAGCGTATGATGGTATTTCTTTTTGAATACCGGGTAAGGAACGCATTTTGAATTTGAACTATTTTAATAGAATTGATAATGTAATACAGTTTTATATTTCCATAGTACCATTGCTATGTGCTAATCTGTCTAGCAAAACATCATAAAGTTAAAAAAATTATATACTTTCGGTTATAATACATGGCTATTACACCGTAAGTCTTGAACCGCATTCAAGCCGATATGGTCACGGGCTTAAATACCGTGTCGGGTAAAATCTATTTTCGGTTTTTCTGCCTAGAAATTCCGGAGTCTGGAAGCTGGCGGTGTTTCACCCCCGTGTTTTTTTTTATAGGATAAGGGTGACAAACGAGCACATAGTCCACCTGATGGTAAGTGGTTGCTGCGGGCCATAAACATCTACATCCATCCTCTATTACAAATCAAAATGTAGATACGTTGCCACCCGTGAGGACTAAGATGGAATCCTCTTTTCCAGTAAAATGGGTCTCCGGTTCACTACACTCACCATACGAAACATAACAGCGTTGAGCTGCTATTTTACGCTGGTATTCTGTGAGAGCGTGGTCCTTCCCCGGTCGAGCCGACCCATTCGTGCCACAACTATACTACTAATATAGCTGCAGCATGGCTCTACCACGTAATAAGTGTCCCGAAAAGCGCGTTGGCCTTGCGTTGTTTTTGTAAAATTTATCAGCATTGATAAATTAAGACGATGTATATTTAACGAGGATGGGCAGGCAGCGTTTTCTTAATAATTACTAAAAATAAAAAATAAAACAATGGCAAATATCCCAAATATTCCCCGTATCCGTTCGTGCAATTTCTCTCTTACGTCCTCATTACAAACCAATCTTGGTGGTATTTGAGGAGTCACTAGGGAAGGTTGGAGAAGATTTTATTGGAAGCCGGTTGAGCCGACCTATACGTTCTGCAACCATAAAACAGCTGTAACGTGGCTCTTTCACGTATAAGTGAACGTTTTTGTTCATTATAATAATAAAAATTATGAAGCTATTATGAAGAGTCAGAATGTATCAAAGAAGGCACGTATGGCAATTCATAATGCTGTGTTAGTCCCTACTTTAATGTATGGTAGTGAAAGTTGGGTATGGCAGAAGAAGCATGAGAGTAGAATAAAGGCTGTAGAAATGCGGTCATTACGGAGTATGCTAGGGCTGAATCTGAATGACAGGGTGAGAAATAGTGTGATAAGAGAAAAGTGTGGTTTGCAAGATGACGTTGTGACTAGGATTAAAAAAGGAATGCTTCGGTGGTTTGGTCACGCAGAAAGAATGAACGAGGAAAGAGTGACAAAGCAAATTTATGTTTCAGAAGTGAACGGCAAAGTCGGAAAGGGACGCCCTAGACGAAGATTTATCGACCAAACCGGCGATACATTGAAAATGGGCCAGATTAGGAGTACCCTTAACTGACACTGTATGCGTAAATATATGGATGTAACGGAGGCGAAAGAGGTGTGTCAGGATCGCGCCAAATAGAAGTAGTCCGTAGTCCGTAGTCTCTGCCTACCCCTCTGGGTGACAGGCGTGATTGTTTGTATTTGTAATAATAAAAATAATGTACTCCAGACTGTATTTCTGTCACGGCGTCCAGTCTCAACGGCGACTAGCCATCTGCGCAGTACAGGATTTCAGGGCACAGGTGTATGGGCTTGCACAGGTGCACTCTCTATTCCCTCACTCTCATAGTCAAATGGGATGGTAATCCGACACGACCGGAGAGAGATCAGACGCAGGACCTACGGCTTTCCGTACTTTCCGCGGGCACGGGATAAAATACCGCAAAATTCCTGACTCTGGACTGCATTTAAGAACTTCTTGAGAGAAAAACTTAATATCTGATTCCCGGCCCGATCATAGACTCGAACTCGGTACCAGATGATCGTCGCAGTCACCATAAAATATAGATTTGCTGTGTCCTGTATCTTAAGCTGACCTTCCCGAACAACAGACCGCTAGGCTTGCCTACATGTATATGATGCCGGTGAGCTGCCTTGCTTAATTTTTTTTTATAGAAGTAGGGTGACAAACGAGCACACAGTCCACCTGATGATAAGTGGTTGGCCTATACACGTCTACATCTATCTTCGTTTGCGAATTAAAATGCAGATGCGTTGTCAGCCGTGAGGTCTGAGATAGAATGCCAAAAAGAAATGGAAAATAGGTCTCCGGTTCTCTACACTCACCATACGAAACAGCAGCATTAAGCTGCAATTTTACGCCGGTATTTTGTGAGAGCGTGGTCCTTCCCCGGTTGAGCCGACCCATTCGTGCTACAACTATTCTATTAATATAGCTGCAGCATGGCTTTACCACCTAAAAATACTTTTTACGTGGTAGAGCCATTTTTTTTAGTTAAATGAATATGACGCCGCATAAATTACCCCCATCAAGCACAAGACACAAGTTGGCTTGTTGGTTGGTCCTTGAGACTCTACATCACGACGAGATATGAGAGTCACTACAAAACCGCGGGGCACAGCTGACATAAAGAACCATTTTTAAAACGTTTGTCGGTCTGTCTGGCCTAATCTTTGGAATGGCTGAACCGATTACGAGAAACTTGAAGAACATAATAGAGAGCAACACCAGGAGAGATCTAGGCTGTATTATAATATCCGAAATACTTGAACATTTTCTGCAAAAACGAAACATCGATAAAATGAATGGTCTTTGATTATCATGTTGTGTGTTACTTTATAACTTTTTACTGGGTGAACCGATTTCAATGATATTTTTTTTATTTGAAAGCTGGTACATCTCGTGTGGTGCCATATGAATTTAATCAAGGTCAGACCAATAGTTTTTGAGTTATTCTTAATAACTTTTATTGAAGTCGGCTGTAGGTACAAAATGTTTAATTTTAAATTATTCTTAAAGACAATGTAATGCATGATTTTATAACAAGGTTATTATAATATTAAGGAATTTACGGATGATAACCCCTGGGAATGATATGATCGCTGCCAAGCTATTTCTAATTGGTTTTGTGTGGTTAATTGTGATTACATGATTGTAAGCTGTTATGTTAAAAAAAGTCCCGCTGGGTTTCTTGCTGGTTCTTACCAGGAAAGAGGTTTTTTTCGAACCCTTTTTACTGGAAATGAGGCATTCCATCTTAGTCCTCACGGGTGACAACGCATCTGCATTTTGATTCGCAAACGAGGATAGATGTAGATGTCTATGGGCCGCAGCAACCACTTACCATCAGGTGGACTGTGTGCTCGTTTGTCACCCTTATGCTATAAAAAAAAAAGAACCAGTGGTAATTAAACAAAAGAGTGACTTTCAATAAGTATTATTTATAATCTATATATTGAATAAAAAAGTTTCTGTTTCTGTTTCAATAATGAATTCAGAGAGAGTGACAACCGGAGTTACCCAATTTGACTTTGATAAATAGTTGACGGCTGCAGGAGACTCAAGACCGTGATTTGTGACATTTTTCGGAAAAGGTATGTTCAGACTTGTGACGGGCTATAATGACGATGATAACGATAATAGAAGATTTCGCTTCTTGAAAGTAAAAATACTTTCAATTTCTAATAATTAAATTATTAGAAATAAGATGGAGAAGGGCGATAGGTTTTGTTACGCCACCACCACGTTTAGACTATGTATCTTATAGGTATTATAAAATTCCATAATCCGGGGATTTATAACACAAGTTAATAATATGGGTCATTATTCATTACTGATATATTTTTATAGAATAATGGTGACAAACGAGCACACAGCCCACCTGACGGTAAAGACACCTGGTGGATGCTGTGGCCCATAGACACGTCATCCTTGATTAAGAACTCTGGACTACACCTCCTCGCCCGAGACCTCGTCAGATCCAAGAAATATAAATGTTGTTGGACAGCTTATGGTACAGTTTATGTGAGAAGCGAAAACTCTCGTATAATAATAATTGAATCTGAAGCACAAATTCAACAACTCCAACAGGATTCATGGCAAGGTTACGTATTAACCATAGAGTATTTTTGTATAAACATAATATTAATAATTTTTTTGTATCTACAAATGTTCATTATGTTCTTTGTACACTTTATTTTCATGAATTCTTTTATTGTTTTATTATTTATTTCTCTATTGAAACAATTTTATTGTAACACATACCTCAGCGTTACATTATACACACTTATTTTCATACTTTGCATACAAATAATACACTATACTTATATATCATTGTTAACTACTCATCTAAAATCCATACACACTTACATACAACTTAATGTAATAGACATCTTTTTCATTTTGCAATCTTTAATCCTCGTAAATTAATAGCTCCGAAATCTATTTTTTCACGTAACATAAATTGTGAACAGATTGTATATTGGCAATTTAAAAACTGTGACAAACCTCTCCAACGCGGTCTTAGTTACACTCGCATATATATCCTTTATGAGAATGAATAGTTCCATAAGAATTCTAAATGATCTTGATGCCACAGAGACTGCACAGGCTATTCGCTGTGATGTAGAGGATATACCAAAAAATATTTGCGTGAAAAATAGTGATTTAACAATTATTTCTCAAAATATTAGAAGTGTTTACAGTGATATTGAAGATCTAAACGTGACGCTCATACACTTAAATTTTGATCCAGATATTATTATATTAACAGAATGTTGGCTTACGGACAACAAAATAATTTCAAAAATGACAAAGTATTCATGTTTCGCTACAAATTTTCATCTCATTTAAAGTGATGGAGTGGTGGTGTATGTGAGAAAAGGCGTTAAAGGAAAGGTCAAAGAAAAATACTTGAGCATGCTTCATGTTTACAGATATACTCATGACACTAACATTTTAGGTATATATCGCCCACCCCACCCTCTAACAATAATTCTGACATCTTTATTAACTCTTTAAGCCTACACTTAGAAATAATTAAATCACGTAAACGCATTGTAGTGTTTGGTGATTTAAATATAAATATAATTTCTAAAGGTAAAGAGCAGAATTATGAGTGCAACAATAGGCTTCAATATCTTCACATGATGAGCATGCATGGTTTACTCGTTTGTCACTATTTGCCAACAAGAGGTGGTAATTGCTTAGATCATTTTATGCTTAAATTATAAAGAAGTAAAACTGATGCCCAGATTGCTGTTTTAAACACCACTATCACTGATCATTCTATGATATTGCTAACCTTGTCAAATATAAGGCTAAAAGAGAAATATGTAAATACAAAGTTACGGACTGATTTTACAAAGGCGCTTAATACTTTAATTGAAAAAATCTCTCAGAGATATTGTTTTGTGATAACCCCAATTTTTTGATAGAAATGATAATAAAGAAAATAACTGAGCACTACAACATAACACTATTGAATTTCACGTACCCAAAAGCAAACACGTCATGAAAATATGGTTTACTCCTTGAATTTTACGCTGTATTAGGAATAGAAATAAAACGCAGAAAAAACTTCGTGTTGATCCTCATAATGAAGTTCTAAAAGTAAGTTATAAAAGAT
The DNA here is from genome assembly GCA_033319125.1 of Parnassius glacialis. Taxonomy (NCBI): domain Eukaryota; kingdom Metazoa; phylum Arthropoda; class Insecta; order Lepidoptera; family Papilionidae; genus Parnassius; species Parnassius glacialis. The sequence goes on along the minus strand of JAVANC010000001.1, from coordinate 4,234,411 downwards.
ATTGAAATTATTGTAACAATTTACTAATAAAATTAAAACGCAAATATGAAACACATCAACTAGCAATTTCATCTAAAATCTCTAAGAATCTTTGGAACAACATAAAAAGTATTCTTTATGTTGTTGTTGCCCATTTAAATAGCTCAAATACCGATAATACAATTATGTTAAATATAAAGTCATTCCCTAAGGAATCAGTTAATTACATTAATAACTTTTTTGCTAACACGGGCAAGTCTGTAGCAGATAATCTTTTAAAAATTAATACAGAAACAAATAATCATTTAGTTTGCTGTGCTTTTAGATACTGATATAACAGACGTACATGGTAAACTAATGAGCCTCAAATCAGACAGTGTACCCGGATATGATAATATTCCAAGCAAATTCCTCAAGCTTTCTAAAAATGAAGTAGTACCTATTATATTTTGTCATTTGATTAATATTTGTTTTAAGCAAGGTATTTTCCCGTCGTTATTAAAAAAAGCCATAATAACTCCAGTACATAAAAATGGGAGCAGAGATGATGTTAATAATTACAGGCCTATTTCTGTTCTTTTCTCTATCTCAAAAGTAAAAGAAAAATAATTAATAAATAAACGACTAGTACTTACTTACTTACTTACTTATCGTCACGCACAATCCCTGACGGGGTAGCCAGAGAGAACAGATCGCCAAGTGTCACGATCCTTACATACCTCTTTCGCTTCTTTCAGATTCATTATCTTCTTCATACATGCACGTCTAGGTATCCGAGTACTCTTGACCCTCCCCTCTTCGAGCAGTTTGCTCACATGGTCTTCGAAAGTTAGTCTCGGTCTACCTCGACACCTTTTAATATTAACTTTCGCGCTATATATTTTCTTCACCATTCGGTCTTCACTCATTCTCTCAACGTGTCCAAACCATCGAAGCACGCCCTTATCAATTTTTGTGATAAGGTCATCTTTCAAAACTGCCATATTGCGAATCTCTTCGTTTCGCTTTCGGTCGGCCATGGTGACGCCGCACATTTTACGAAGAGATCGCATCTCCACTGCATTCAACTTGCTTTTATGCTTCTTCTGGCATACCCAGGTTTCGCTGCCATATAACAAAGTCGGTACCAACACTGCGTTATGTATTGCAAGGCGTGCACTCTTCACTACGCCTTGCCTTTTGACTAACGCAGTCAGGGCACCATTGACTTTGTTCCCGGCAGCGACACGCCTGTCCACATCTAAATCACATCTTCCATCCCGGCTAAAAGCACTCCCCAAGTATACAATTTCATTTACCTGTTCTAGACATTCCTGATTTACCCATATTTCACACTTCGTTCTCTCTTCGTCCCTTTCAAATACCAGAACCTTAGTTTTATTAGCATTCAAGCGGAGACCTTTAATTTCACATTCCTCTTTCATACACGTGACTAATGCCTGCAGTTTTGCCTCTGATGGTGCAATAAGCACTGCATCATCAGCATACAGCAGACAATTTACTTTAATGTCACCCAATTTCACACCCAAACAGCTATCTTTCAGCTTCTGTAAACAGCTGTCGAGATACAGTATGAACAGCCAGGAAGACATGACACAACCCTGTTTTACGCCCGTTTGGACGCTAAACATGGGTGACAGGTCATGCCCTACCCGCACACAGGCTTTACAGTCACAGTAAAGTGACTGCACAGCCCTTAGCAATCGACCATCCACACCATACCCCGGCAACAGTTCCCACATTTTCTTCCTTACAACCTTATCAAATGCTTTCTCAAGATCCACAAAAGTACAGAAAATCCTCTGGTTAGCAGCCAGAAGCTTTTCCGTGATCATGCGGAGAGAAAACATTTGATCCGTGCATCCTCTTCCAGGTCTAAATCCGCATTGTGCCTCCCATAGAAATCTTTCCGATTTCTCTTGCATCCTACGTGTCAAAACCTTCGAGTAAACTTTACTTGCTAAACTGGTCAAGCTGATCGCCCGATAGCACCCGCAGTCAAAATGTGAACCTTTACCTTTATATAAAGGCACAATGACTGCGGATCGCCAATCATCCGGGACATCCCCCGTCCGCCAGCACAAATTGCACAGCAGATGAAAGCTGTCCCAGACGCGAGGCCCACCATACTTGACCATTTCAGCAGTAACTCTGTCTAGTCCCGCAGCCTTACCACATTTCAAACTTCGAATCGCACGTTCAATCTCTTTCATACGAAAGAGAACGACTAGTACAAGTCATTAATAAATTTAAAATACTGTCTGATATGCAATTTGGTTTTAGACAAGAAAAATCTACAGAAAATGCTGTAACAGCTCTTACTTCCTTAATCGTTGACCAACTAGATCAAGGAAAGAAAACCCTAGCCGTTTTTCTAGATCTTAAAAAGGCCTTTGACACTGTCTCGATTCTTCCATCCTTATACAAAAACTAGAAACAATTCGCATCGTAGGTACATCACTCAACTTACTGAAGGATTACTTGTCTGAAAGAATACAAAAAGTTAAAATTGGACATTATGTTAGTGATGACTCTTTTTTTACCTACGGTGTCCCACAAGGTAGTAGTACTAGGTCCTATCTTGTTTTTTGTTTTTAACAATTTATGCAAGCTAAAAATAGACGGAGCTCAAACTTTTCTTACGCGGATGATACGGTTGTTGTATTTCATGATACAACTTGGGAAGCAGTTCGTAAACGTGCTGAACATGGACTGGTCATAATAGCCTTCTGGCTTAGGACTAATTACGTGTGCTTTACCATCAATAACCGGACCCAACCACGAAATTATTTTAATATAAAAATTCATAAACGTAAAAACGTTAGTGATACTGATTGTTCTTGTCCAACCATAAACAATTTTTTTTAATATACCTAAAGCAAATTTTTAACTGTTATAAACGTAAAAGGTATGAAAATTCGCCTGTTTGTTATTTAGATTTCTTACTAAATGATAAGATGGTATTGAGTACTTGTGTCTAAAATAACTGAAAAATTAATTAATAATACTACGTGAAAAATCATCAAAATATAATCCAACACACATTTTCCATTACTTACTTACTTACTTATCTTCACGCACAATCCCTGACGGGGTAGCCAGAGAGAACAGATCGCCAAGTGTCACGATCCTTACATACCTCTTTCGCTTCTTTCAGATTCATAATCTTCTTCATACATGCACGTCTAGGTATCCGAGTACTCTTGACCCTCCCCTCTTCGAGCAGTTTGCTCACATGGTCTTCGAAAGTTAGTCTCGGTCTACCTCGACACCTTTTAATATTAACTTTCGCGCTATATATTTTCTTCACCATTCGGTCTTCACTCATTCGCTCAACGTGCCCAAACCATCGAAGCACGCCCTTATCAATTTTTGTGATAAGGTCATCTTTCAAACCTGCCATATTGCGAATCTCTTCGTTTCGCTTTCGGTCGGCCATGGTAACGCCGCACATTTTACGAAGAGATCGCATCTCCACTGCATTCAACTTGCTTTTATGCTTCTTCTGGCATACCCAGGTTTCGCTGCCATATAACAAAGTCGGTACCAACACTGCGTTATGTATTGCAAGGCGTGCACTCTTCACTACGCCTTGCCTTTTGACTAACGCAGTCAGGGCACCATTGACTTTGTTCCCGGCAGCGACACGCCTGTCCACATCTAAATCACATCTTCCATCCCGGCTAAAAGCACTCCCCAAGTATACAATTTCATTTACCTGTTCTAGACATTCCTGATTTACCCATATTTCACACTTCGTTCTCTCTTCGTCCCTTTCAAATACCAGAACCTTAGTTTTATTGGCATTCAAACGGAGACCTTTAATTTCACATTCCTCTTTCATACACGTGACTAATGCCTGCAGTTCTGCCTCTGATGGTGCAATAAGCACTGCATCATCAGCATACAGCAGACAATTTACTTTTATATCACCCAATTTCACACCCAAACAGCTATCTTTCAACTTCTGTAAACAGCTGTCGAGATACAGTATGAACAGCCAGGAAGACATGACACAACCCTGTTTTACGCCCGTTTGGACGCTAAACATAGGTGACAGGTCATGCCCTACCCGCACACAGGCTTTACAGTCACAGTAAAGTGACTGCACAGCCCTTAGCAATCGACCATCCACACCGTACCCCGGCAACAATTCCCACATTTTCTTCCTTACAACCTTATCAAATGCTTTCTCAAGATCCACAAAAGCACAGAAAATCCTCTGGTTAGCAGCCAGAAGCTTTTCCGTGATCATGCGGAGAGAAAACATTTGATCCGTGCATCCTCTTCCAGGTCTAAATCCGCATTGAGCCTCCCATAGAAATCTTTCCGATTTCTCTTGCATCCTACGTGTCAAAACCTTCGAGTAGACTTTACTTGCTAAACTGGTCAAGCTGATCGCCCGATAGCACCCGCAGTCAAAATGTGAACCTTTACCTTTATATAAAGGCACAATGACTGCGGATCGCCAACCATCCGGGACATCCCCCGTCCGCCAGCACAAATTGCACAGCAGATGAAAGCTGTCCCAGACGCGAGGCCCACCATACTTGACCATTTCAGCAGTAACTCTGTCTAGTCCCGCAGCCTTACCACATTTCAAACTTCGAATCGCACGTTCAATCTCTTTCATACTGATGACCTCAGTGTCATCGAGGTCCAGGTCTGGCGTACCAGTCACGGCGTCATCCCCGGATCCCTCACTAAGATCATCACACGCATACATTTCTCTATAAAATTCGCTCCATCGCTGCATGACGTCCGATTTTTCTGTGAGGACGTCATTAGTTCTCGAAAGCACTTTGTTCATTCTTAAGGCCGTCGCACCACTTCGGGTCCTTCCAACCTCTTTCCAGAAGAGTTTGGAGTTCTCCTTAAAGTTGTGCGACAACCTTTTGTCCGCTTCCATTCTACACCTTTCACGCATTTCCTCAATCAATGCTTTCGTGTGAACTTTCTGCAGCTTATATCTTTCTTTCATCTTCTCTCTCATATCCTTATCATTACTAGAGGCCAAGTAGTCTAACCATGCTTTCTTCTTCTTCTTTACAGCTTCTTTCACTTCATCATTCCACCATGCATCTCTTCTTTTACTACTGCCTCTTTTTATTGTTCCACACACTTCTTCCGCTGCACTTACCATTCCATCCCTAAGGTTCTGCCATGTTCTCTCCACACATTCATTTCTGCCATCGATGGTGTCAAGCTTTTCGGCTACCCTCGCATGATATTTGTCCCTAGTATCCGCTTCCTGAAGCTTCCAACTTCGGATGCGACAGACCGACTGTGGTTCTGTAACCGCCGTCCGGTAGCGCCAACCCGCGAACAGACCCCTAAATCTAGTAATCACTAGATAGTGATCCGTTCCCAGGTCAGCACCCCTGAACACTCGCGTATCCATCACCTGTTTTCGCAGTCGGTCATCCACCAGGAACAAATCGATCATACTTCTCTCATTCTTACTTTCTCTAGTATACATATGGATCTTCTTGTAATTAAACATAGTGTTTGTCACAAGAAGACCCTTTTCCTTGCATACCGCCAGTATAAGCTTGCCAGCATCATTAACCCTTTTATCGCCAAACTTTCCAAGCACCGACTCGTACCCTGGTCGAGCGGTACCAACCCATCCATTCAAATCACCACATACAACAATTCTTTCGTTTCCCCTAGCCAAATCTAGAACTTCTCTTACATTCTCCCAAAACTCCTCCAGCTCAGCCCTGGACGACGAAGCTACCGGCGCATAAACAGCCAAAAGGAATAACTTCGTCAGTCCCAATTTAAAGCGAACCCAGAGAAGTCTTGAGTTCACAATCTTATATTCAGTCATAACATCGACCAACCGAGACGACAGCAGCACCCCCACTCCCTGGCGGGCGCTCTCGCTCTCCGGGACTCCGGACCATAGAGCTAACGCCCCGCCAGGGAGCTCTTCAGTACCACTGCCCTTCCGTTTGGTCTCCGACATACACACGACATCTAATTCTCTTTCTTTCATTATTTCAATCAACTCATTCGTCTTATCTTTCATGCCTCCTCTAATATTCCACGTGCCAACTCTGCACTCTGTCCTCCACCTTCCGCCGTGTCGGGCTGTGCGTGACGGGTGGCGGTCCCCATCGCCGCTTTGCGCGCTGCATTCCACACCAACGGGGACTAGCTGGTGTGCGTCGCCTTGGGGGGACGCCCTAACCCTCGTTAGCATGGGTGCGCAGCTGTGTAGAATTGCAGCCCTGAAAAGGGCTGGCAGGGGTCGCGACGTGCACGCTTCTACAATGACATTTTCCATTAATAATATTAATATTAATAAATAATAATATATTTGATTTGATTGCTTGTATTGAGTTCATCTAAGTGTGTAATAAGATGACTTGACCGGAATAAAATTAAAGTGTTAATCTTTTTGATATTCGAATGTAAGAACAGAATCGTAGAATTGTCAAAAAATATCCCATTATTATTTTAAAATAAGTTATCTGCGGGTAACAAGGCTTAGCTAAGGGAAAATCGAAAAAAAAATCAGAAATATCTAATTTGATCAATAGATTCTTACAAATCCTTAGTTTAGTACAGTTTCTATAAAGTATGAACGAATAATTGTAACATTTGCCATAAAGAAAAAAAAATTAAACATTTCGTAAAACCTTGCTAGTAGGCTTTATTTTACTATGGTAGGTTAATAAGGCCTACTGCTTTGACGAACTCAAATAATCAATTTATACGTAATATATTTAATATTTGTCATCACATGAGTGCAGCAATTAAGACTTAAAATTCTAAAAGTATATTTATTGCCTCGCCTAGCAGTACTTAAAGTCATTAAGTATAATGATAACAAACTGACAAACCAAACTCACTCCTCGTGATTATCATCAATGCGTAGGTTGTGTCTCGAGTTGACTTGAGTGATAGGTTGATTTGAGAATTGGGTTTATTGTTGGGTTGAGTGTCCTCCCAACCAAATTTTTACCACAGTGGCCAGTCTTAACGAAGAATAGCCCATCAGCACATTACATAATCATAGTATCCAAAAGTATACGCAAGCACAGGTGTACTCTCTATTCCCTCACAATCATCAAATCGCAATCCGACACGGTCTGAGAGAGCTTAGGCGCAGGACCAATATATTGGTAAATCCAATTGGGCATACCTTAAGCGCATTAAAAAAATTACGTATAACATGATTATACGGAATTATTAAAGTAGTTTAAATACATTTCAACAGCACTATCGGCTTCAACATCCTCGAAAACCATGAAAATGACACCCTGATGAAAAAATTGATACCTATTGCAGCCGCCATCTTGGATTTACATTTCGACAGCACTATTGGCTTCAACACTCTTGAAAACCACGAAAATAACACCCGAGATGAAAAAATTGGTACCAACTTCAGCCGCCATCTTGGATTTACATTTCGACAGCACTATCCGATTCAACACCCTCGAAAACCATGAAAATGACACCCAAGATGAAAAACTTGATATCTATTGCAGCCGCCACCTTGGATTTACATTTCGACAGCACTATCGGCATCAGCACCCCCGAAAACCATGAAAATGGCACCAATGATGAAAAAATTTATATCTATTGCAGCCGCCATCTTGGATTTACATTTCGATAGCACTATCGGCTTCAACACCCTCGAAAACCATGAAAATGACATCCATGATGAAAAAATTGGTACCTACTTCAGCCGCCATCTTGGATTTACATTTCGACAGCACTATCGGCTTCAACACCCTCGAAAAGCATGAAAATGTCACCCAAGACAAAAAAAATATACTACTTACTTTTAGTACGTACTACTATTATTTATTCTGTGCTTTTAAATATTGTAATAAAAAAAATCTCTTATTATTATTATAATCAAGTATTTAAGAAATTTGGTTATTCGAATATTGTGTATTTGTACAGCGATCTTTTTGAGCCGCTGAAAACAACCGAAACAATGTCCACTCACGACGGCGACTGAAGCCGAATTAAACTTAATACAAAGGTACTCTGTGAACTAAACTACTCTGTGGCTGTAGATCCCCATTTACAGAAACAATTTATATACGAGGCAACCAAATCAACGAAAATTTCGCCATTTTGGAGCCGAAAAAAATTAATTATAGCTAAACAAAACAATATTACACTGCCATTTACATTCAGTCAATCAATCAATCAATCAATTTCATTTATTCAGTTTAGGCACATAAAGAGCACATATGAACGTCAAAATTTTACAATCATGTCAAGAAACAATTTATATAATATTAAATAAAGTAAATAAATCACTTGAAAATGATTCTTTCGCTGGTTCGGTAAGTTGGTTTAAAATTACTATTAAATAAACTCAATGAACAGTTTTATATATCGTTTCTTTCTTTTTTTAAACAATGTGTTTTCTTTTAACTGATTTATATTGTGCGAGCAAGCAAAAAGATTAGGAAGACCATGGATTTTTATCTTTGAGGTATTCGTCTACTTTATAATATCCTTTTTTCATTAAACACTTTTTTACTTCTATTTTAAACTTATTTAGTGGCATGTCAACCAGGTCCTGAGGAATTTTATTAAACATTTTTATACTGTTACCTACAAACGAATTACCAACCTTATGAAGTCTGAGTTTTGGCACTACAAGTTTATTTTTATTTCTCGTATTATAATTGTGTACGTCAGAGTTTTTTTTTGAAGAGATCTAGATTCTTGCGTACATATAAGACATTATCGTAAATGTATTGGCAAGCAACTGTTAAAATATTAATTTCTTTAAATAGTTCTCTCAGCGAGTCGCGGGGTCTGAGGCTATAGATAGCTCGTATCGCTCGTTTCTGTAATATGAAAATAGTCTCAATATCGGCAGCTGAGCCCCACAGCATCAGACCATACGACATAACGCTAAGAAAGTAGCTAAAATAAACTAATCGTTCCGTTTTCTCATCAGTCAGTGACCTTATTTTTCTAACCGCATAGGCAGCTGAGCTAAGTCTTCCTGCCAAGGCTGAGATATGAGAACCCCATTGCAGTTTACTATCTAGAGTCATTCCAAGAAAAACTGTGGTATCGACTATTTGAACAGATTCATCGTTCATTGTAATATGAGTATCTATCTGTCTTACATTAGGCATAGTAAACTTTACACATTTCGTTTTCTTCGCATTGAGCAGCAAGTTGTTACTTGTGAACCAATGCACTATTTTAGAAAGGGTGTTATTCACATCGTCAAGTAATTCTTTATGTCTATCAGTTTTAAAAATTAATGATGTGTCATCAGCAAATAACACTATTTCACAAAGATTTTTAGTGAAGTGAGGAAGATCATTTACATATATCAAGAATAAAAGGGGTCCTAATATCGAGCCCTGGGGTACTCCCATGACTAATGGGGCGCCAGATGAGTTAGTGTCATTAATATTGACTTTTTGTACTCTACCAGTGAGGTAAGATTTAAGTAAGCTAAGTGAGCTGTTAGAAACACCGTAATAACCTAATTTTAATAACAAAGTCTCATGATCAACACAATCAAAAGCTTTTGATAGATCACAAAAAATACCGATGACATCCCGCTTCTTGTCCCATGCATCAAATATATGTTTAACGAGTTCAACTCCTGCATCCGTCGTGTTTCTGCCTTTGGTGAAACCGAACTGTTTCTCATGAAGTAACTTATTACAAGTGAAATGTGAAAGCAGTTGATTAAATATAATTTTTTCAAAAATTTTGCTGAGTACTGGGAGTATAGAGATGGGCCGAAAATTTGATGGATCACTTTTGTCCCCTGCTTTGAATAATGGAATGATTTTACTGTACTTCATGAGTGTGGGAAACTGTTTATCATCGATACATTGGTTAAATATGAATGCAAGATAAGGGGCAATAGCGGGCATTACTGATTTTATTATATTGGTTGAAATGCCCCAAAGATCCTCAGTCCTTTTTATATTTAGTTGCTTAAAAGTTTTAAGTACGGTTGCGGTGTCAATATACTGAAAATCAAAATTAACACTACATTTATCAACGCAAGATTCAAGAAGAGAGGCAGCTTCGGTTTTTGAAGATTTTAGTTTACTAGTAGTGGTAATTGGAGCATTTGTGAAAAAAGATTCAAATGCATTGGCCACTTCAGCATCAGTATTGATGTGTTTATCATCTATTTCTAATTCGAAGGATCGATCACGTGACCTTGTTTTACAGGTTTCTTTGTTGATAACATTCCATGATGCCTTAATTTTGTTATCAGATTTTTGTATTTTGGCCCGGATATAATTAGATTTGGCCATTGAACAGACTTTCTTAAACATTTTTGAGTACTTTTTAGTATGTTCAATGATTTGTGGATCATTTGTACATGCCTTTGTCTCGTATAATTCGTACAATTTCTTTCTACTCTTATAAATTCCAGGTGTAGCCCAATCACTAAATTTAATTTTGAGTTGATTAGTATTAATTGTTTTTTTTGTGAAAATATTATTAAATTCGTATTTGATTACTCCGAACAAATCTCCGTATAGATCATTCGGGTTATCAGCAGTATTTGGCTCCAAAAGAGGTACCTTATTGTTAATATTTTCTTTAAATTTTTCTAAACGATATGTTGTGATTGGTCTACATACAATATTTTTAGGCAATGGAACATGTTGGTGCTCAAATCTAGCTAACTGACCTACATGATCTGATTTTATGAACTTTATTATAGATTTGTCGTTTACATCGCTGTCAGTAAAAATATTATCCAAGCAGGTAGCTGTTGTGGATGTGATGCGAGTTGGTTCACAAAAAAGATTTTGCAAGTTAAAAGATTTAAAAAGATTGAGGAACCTTAACGCATTCTGGGAGTTTTCTAAGATATCAACATTAAAATCGCCACATACAACTACCCTCTTCTTACATTTACATGCCTTTTTTAGGGTTTCTTCCATAATTGATTCAAATAGGTGGCAATCTCCGGAAGGAGGCCGATTGACGCTAATAATAATATATTGATCAAGCTCTGCACATGATATTTCAATATTTCGCTAACTTGAGAGTGCTACAATATCTTTTCTTTCTTTAGATTTTAATTTGTCATTAATTAAAATGAGTGACCCACCTCTTATAGCGGTATCTCTAGTAAACGAACTAATGATTTTATAATTGTCAATATTAATTAATAGTTCATGTTTTTTTAACCAATGTTCAGTTACACAAAGTACATGAATATGCATTATATTTAAAAATAATTCTAGTTCTAACTCTTTGCCAGAAAAGCCCTCAATATTTTGATGAATAATATTCATGAACACAGACTTTTCCTTTGTTCCTAAAATTAAATTGCTAGAGATTTCCTCTATTGTCCTAGAATTAAATTTAAATGACTGTCACTCTTATTTGGAACAGATTCCAAGGTCGCAAGACAAACATTGTCATTTATCTGCTCAATAAAAGCAGGTTGGTTAGCCAAATTCTTGGCTGAGTATTTAATATAATATGATAGCGAAGATGCTATCTGTCTCTTAAAATATCTATTCAAATAGAATTTATCTTTTGTCAATAATAATTTACTTTCTAAATATAAGTTTATGTCAATTAAATGAAATTTATTTGAATTATGAAATGTCAATGTATGTAATGTTTGATTGAGCTTATATCTAAAATTGTTTTCTGCCTGTGACAAACTACGGCTATATGGAAGTGTGAATAAAATTATATTTTTAACATTTAATAAGCTCAATGATTCAAAACAATTCATAAGAGCATTTCTGTCTGCATTTCCCCTGTCTCCCACTAAAATTAAAAGTGTACCGCTGCTGTTTAAACTATGATTCTTAATTTTTTCAATAATGGTACAGTAACTTAAGCCTGGCATACAATAGTTAATTACTTTGTGTTCTAAATATGAACTTAATAGCTGGCCCATTGATTCCCCCAATTCATCACAAAACATCACTATTTGAGATTGTACATTATTTTGTTTATTAGTTTGTTCGGTGAAGGAGCTACTGGGTTTCTTATTTGGCTCATGTGAAGGACTTTTGTGTGAAGTTAGCGAGGACTTACAAACTGGCTGAGGACTGAGTAAATTGTCTTTTGATGCCAATATAGAATTTGTACTCATCAGATCCTTCATGGCCAGAATGTATTCCTGATACTCACTTTTAACATTACAATATTTATTGGTCATTATGTCTAGCGAATTCTTTAAATTATTGATCTCCGTTTCTAACATTAATATGTTACTATTGTACTCAGATATGTTATTTTCAACTATTAAAGAATACATATCAAGTTCATCACCTAATTGCCTTCTCTCATTAATATATTTTACTTTTTTATGCATACATTTTTGTCTTTTAATCAAATTTTGAGTTTTTCTTATGTATCTATTAATTTTTACATATTTCTTAAGTTTATTTCAACTGCACTCAACTCTGCCCATCTTAGGATAAGAATTATGAGCTATAAAAGTATCATCCTTTGTTAAATCTATAGTAATAGTGGGTTCCAAGTTAGGTTCAGTAGAAACAAGACTGGGCACACTACCGACTAATTCCTCAAACAAGTTATGGGTATGGGATACTATAGTGTCACGTTTTTCAGCCTCAAGGTTGTTAATGTGGTGGTGAGCTTCTTGCAGTTCCTGCTCTAAGATTGACATGCGCTTGAGGCCCTGCTCGTACTCATCGCTGCACTCCCTAAACCCAGCCACAATATTATACAATCTGTCCCGCTCATCTAACACTAACCTATGTTCTGTGTGCAGATCAGCCATCTGCTTTTTTAATAAATCGTGTTTATTTAAACTATCCAGTAGTTCCTTCTCATTGTCCTCTCTTTCTTTGTGCAACTGTTCAACCAGCGTTTTGGATGCATCCAATTCCTTCAAAGTCAGATCAAGTTTTCTCAAGATATTATCTAGTTTAGCCTCATCACGGCGTGCAGCAGACATGCTGCGTGTGAGTGGCATTACGATTTTTTATAAATTTATAGTGGAATAAATACCAAAAGGCAGTTTGATCAGTAGGTACCTACCCTACACAAAAAAAAAAATTTGGTGGTTTAAGGCACTTAGAACATATTCCAGATGGTAAGTTGGTATTTTTTTTTATTTGAACTCATTTTTGGTAGTTATTTTAATTGTATTGCTGACAACACTGTGTCGAATTTAAAAAAAAATCTTGAGGGTATTTTAATAAACTTTCTTAAATATGGTGTCAAATATTAACTAATTTTTCACTATTTTGGATGTTTTATGCTGTTTTAAACTGAAATAACACTTGCACAAAACCCACTAATATTGTTAAGCACATTTAAAATTATTATAATCAGTTTCGTCCACTTTTTTGTTTAAAAACTAAATTATTCTGGAGAGCCTATTTATTACACCTCAGTCATTTCCAAACGTCCCACTACCTCTCCCTGTGGCTTCCCACATGATAGATGAAGAGATTAAAAAATAGATTGAGTTAAACAATTGATATTTTCAAAAGTTATAGTGTTTACAAGCCACAGGGACATGATAAATCCACACCACAAGCCACTAAAACCCTTTTTTTATTTAAAAATAGCAATTAATCGTTTTAAAAAAATTATTAATAAGTTCAACAATCATTTATCTTTCTAACAATGTGCTTTTTATATCATTTATATGTATAATATGATTGCTAGATACGATTTTATTCGATAAAATGTTAAAATTTTAATTTTTAGGCGATAGTAGAACATTACCTTGCGCTTTCGCTTAAGGTATGCAATAATTTAAAAGCTTCTAATGTAAAATGTGCGGTTATCATAAATACGATTTTGGTTACTTAGGTCTTATTAGCCGACAGGCCTTATTACTCGCAGGCACCTTAATTTTATTTCTTTACTTTTACAAATATTATACTTTTAACTAACAAAATAATAGTTTTTAGTTTTCTTGAAACGGAACGTACCATTAAATAATCTACAACAACTAGCTACTGGCAACACACGACTAAGTAATGGCGGCGACGTCAACGCACTGCATTTCAAGTAACAATTGGAAATACCATTATGTTACTCTTGCTCCTTGAAAATGTATATTGTTATCTCTTTTTAACGTATTGTTTCGACGTTTTTGCAGAGCAAAGCGAAGGAAAGAAAATAAATTTTTAGAGAGCCGCACGGATCAGCCGTGTGTCGGAGAGTGTTATTTCGATAATCGTGTGTTTGTATTGTATTGTTAATTTTTTAATGAATGTTACGAAAACGAGGACAAATGCGAACATTGTTCAGTGAAAATACTTATGAAATAGAATATCTATACTAATCTTGTACATAATGAGGAAGATCTGAAGAAGGTAGATTTTTTAACAGACAAAACAAAACATTATTTCCTGTAAAGAAAATAAGATTTAATTATTGGTAAGTACATTGGTGGTTCCTTTTTTAATATTATAAATTATTAGTACAGTACTACCTAGGTAATCCAAATTAGTTGCAAAACAGTAGTTAGTAGATACTCGATTCTGTTTATTTTTGTGAAGCGAAAATAATAAAATAAACAAACTTTCCTTTGAAAACTAATAAAGCATGGTACATATTATTTTTCGTGTTTTAGTATTATTTATTTTTATAAGTTTATGACGGTGAATATTTCGCTTGTACACAATCGGCAATTTCAAATTGTGATGTAATTATTTAATTAGTTTCCTGATGTACCACTGTACATGCTGTATATTTTAGTAGGTATTAATATTTATAACATTATCAAGCAAATCAGTTCTTGTTGTATGTGTTAATCAAATACAAATATAAAACAGCGGATAATCTATGTACACAATTTATTTAACACTAGTTTGTGATTTGTGAACTGTGAAATATATAATAGGTATAATAAAAGTGGCTAAACATTGTTTTCAATTATTAAAATATGGAGCATATTTGTAGGTTGGTTCTTATGTCTTGTTTTATGTGATTGCTACACATTGTATATACCTAATTAATGAATAAGAAATCATTAATTTAATTGAGTATGTACTGGGATTTAACTTTAGGTAAGAAGATGGTTCATTAGACATACATTTAAAACTTTAAGTTTATAATTTATACATAATTATAATGCGATATCATCTTGAATTGTACATTCACATTTTTTTCTTTAGATAATTTCTACATTATTAAACAAAATATTATGAATTATAATGAGAAATCATCTTTATGCATTGTATGAGAAATCTTCTTTACACAAACAATGATCCATTGGAATTTTTTGTCTACTTTGCCTAAATAAGCTTTCTAGAATGGCACAGATATGTTTTTCTATATTCCAATTTGGACAATAGTATAATATATCTGTCATTCTAGAATGGTGAAAGTTTCTTTTTACTCATTAAATCTCGTGCGGTTAATTTAATTTGTATTTTTATATTAATATTGATAGTAGAAGAAGAGTCACCAACATAGCCCCACTGATCAGTAAGCTGAAGTTGTAATGGGCTGGCCAAAAAGCTCAACAAACAAAAAGCCGATAGGGAAGAAAGTTTCTAGAGTGGCCAGCATACTACCTGCTAGTGGAGTGTAGAGTGTAGTCTAGCCCCCTACTAGATGTAGTGACAACCTGGTAAGACATGCAGGATGTTAATGAATGCTGTTGCTCAGGACCGTGTTTTGTATGTTGAACTTATGAAGGGCTGTAATGATGGTGATGATGAAAATATATTTGGCATTGATATAAAAGACTTGAAAGGGCTTTTATTCTTTGATACACTATGTCTGTGTCTGATAAACTAAACTAACTAAATACACTATGTCTAAGCACATAATTCATAAACTATAATGTACAAATTTATATTATTTCTTTTAATTTTTTAAGTTGGTTTTAATTTTTTATTAAAGTTTAGTTTTTAATTTAACTGTGAAGACAATATTCTGGTTGTTACTTAGAGTAGGTGATAAACATTAGCCCAAAAGGATGGAAAAGGTCAAAAAGACTAACTCTTCGGTACACTGATAGCAATGGCTTCAAAAGTTATTATGTGGAAATTATTTTTTCATTCACATAATGTCAAAATAACAGCTTTTTTATATGAACGTATATACGGTACTTTTTAATAAACAATTTTTGTCAGTCTGTCTGTTTGTTCTAGCTAATCCTTGGAGTGGCTGGACTGATTTAGATAAGACTTTCACTGACAGATAGCTGATGTTATAGAAGTAACTTAGACTATTTTCATTTTAGAAAAAGAATTAGGATTCCGTGTAAAAAAATTACAACCAATAAAATCCAATCTTAATAAATTACACACTGACAAAGTTGCCGGGAAAAGCTGGTATTTTATGTAACATGTTCATAACATGTAGAATAGGTTTTGAATTACCAGTCTTTACTTCTCTCACATGTACTCAAGGGTAAAGTTTATTATATTGTAATAAGAATAAGATAAGTGTAAGATATGTGACTGTTTTTATCTTAAGAAATGTAAACAGAAATTGCATTCCTAGAAAAACTTATCATTCTGATCTCTGTTTGGTTTAAAATTTAACCCCTATATCCACAAAACATATGTAACTAGATCACAGATGCAATAAATGCAATGATGATGGTGATGATCCTATAAACCCGTAAACAAACAGATTATATGTATATATATTATTGACTTGAAGTGGAATTGAAAATCCTTGTCAAAAGGCAGAGTTAACTAAATAAATATCCATAGTGACATATTTGTTATCTGGTTAGTCATCTAGTAACAATAATCTTTATGATGTTGGTAGGGAAAAGTTTAAGATATTACAAGCGACACGACATGACCTGGCTTCGCCTGGGATGTATCTATTAATGTGGCATTATTTGGTTTTGTTTTTATTAAATCTTAAAGTTTTAGATAAAATGTAGCCTAGAAGATCACTCTCGTTTCTTACATTGCTGTCTCTCTGTTAGTGAAGTTTTATAGCAATCAATCGGATCAGCCATTTCAAAATCAGATCAAAAAATTTAAAAATGATTATTCATGTCTTAATGGCATGCTAGATTTGCATGCCATTAAGTAAACAAGTCAGTTATTTCGATATTATAGACAGACACTTCAATTCTATTTATATGTATAGAATACAAATTGTAAGTGTTAAAAAGAGCATAGGGATGTTATAAATTTCAAATGTTATACGAAAGTAATATCGATGACTCTTACTGATCACATTTTTAGGGTTCCGTACCCAAAGATAACCAACGGGACCCTATTATTAAGCCTCCGCTATCCGTCCGTCCGTCTGTCAACGGGCTGTATTTCATGATCTGTCATAGGTAGTCAGTTGAAATTTTCACAGAATTTTTATTTCTGTTGCCACTATAACAACAACATAAAAATTAAAACGTGTATTACGATGATACGGAACCCTTCGTGCGTGAGTCCGACTCGCACTTGGCCGGTTATTATTATTTCAATGACCGTTGTGCGTGGTTTCAAAGGCAGCACGTGCCTACAGCCACGCTGCATCCACGGTATAATGACCGTACAGCGGAGGCCAAAAGCGCGCCATGACCGTATAATTTGGTCCATCCTGCCCTCTGCTTTAATCACCGATAATGGCGCGCCGGGCAGGGCGGACTGTTTTGATTTATAACTAACAATTTACAAGTTTCAACGGCCAGTATGTAATGGTATTCGTAATTTAAATTTGATAAAAAAAGACATTGGATGTATGAGTGTTTTGTTACACATAGCTTAAATTAAGGTTTTTACAATTGCTTAGTAATATTTGTGTTCGTCTAAAATTTCATAGTATACCCAACCAACCTGAACTGAGTTCGATTTTCGAGATTCAGTGTTTAATGAGCACTCACCACATATACTAGTACTACTTAAATTTTTACTTAGTCGTATTTTAACTGCCGATTTATCACGTGCGCGTCGGTGACGAAAACATCATGAGGGAACATTTTTATGTCTGAGAAATTTTGAAAGTTTCAATGACATATGAAGTTCCCCAACAAGCAATTTGGGGCACGGTCTTCACTACTCCAAATGTTCAACAGAAATGATCTCTGTACTAACAATTGGGCGCATGTAGGTTGTTATTTTACTGTTTTCGATAGTTGCAACGGTTCTTCGAGCCATATAGCTCGAGGGACCGACAATCGATGGGGAAAAAAGGTTCTCGAGCGGCAGCCCTGTGCCGATAGGCGAAGTGTAGGACGACCTCCCACTAGATGGAGTGACGACCTGGTAAGACATGCAGGAAGTCGATGGATGCAGGTGACTCGGGAACCGTGCGGAGAGGCCTATGTTTACCAGTGGGCTTGTGAAGGGCTGTAACGAATGAATGAATGATAGTTGCATTACGCGTACAATTGAAATTACTTAAGGAAAAAAAATACCGTTAAATATTTTTTTGTATACCTCGGTCGAACCGTGTAGTGACGGTGTAAGATTATCCTCTACCCGGTGTCGTAAGAGACGACAGAGGGTTGTTAAGAAGATGCTGCTGACCACCTTC